>CM053587.1:336340435-336389344 GCA_028646515.1 Pseudochirops corinnae
ATACACATAAACTTAAGGACTAAACTAGGCCCCAACTCATCAAGGACTTGATCGATTAACAGTCTAACACAGTCCTTAAGTCTGGGTTTTGTTCACAGCCCAGCACTTCAAGCCAAAGTCTAAAGATATCAGTCAGTACCTCCTGTTTCGAGATTTAAGAATGAGTTAAGAAATTGTAATCACTGAAAGAAATGTTCCAAACATTCCTATGCTGCATAATTAGTCCAGTATCCAAACAGCTCTGAACCTTTGCCAAGAAGCCTATCCTTGCTAGACAAAGAGTGAATTTCATTCAACAGCTCCTTGGAGATTTGTTCTCAATCTCAAATTCCTTTTGAGCCAAGGAAAACTTGTAAAGAAAAGTCCTAAAATGTAATCTGCACAAAGCAACCTAAGGTTTGCTGGCATTGGAAGACTGTGGTTTGTCTTCCTCATTAAAGGCCAAGGCCACTGTCCTTCCTCAGCTTTTGTTGCTTGGTTTTTGAAAAAGCTCATTCATTGGTCTAGCTCATTCCCCTGAACTGCAGGGTTTTCAAGCTGGACGGGGCCTCAAGGATAATTTGGTCTAGCCTGTGACTGAACAAGAATAACTATCCAGGGTTCAACTAGCCTTTGCTTGAAGACCTCCAGTGATTTTCAGGTGGTCCTTGCTACCATCAGAGAGCTCTGATGGTTAGGCCATTTATCACGAGCAGGACATTTCTCCCGCCAACAAGTTGAGATTTACCTCTTTGCAGCTTTTACCCACCGCCCCTATTTCTGCACTCCGTGGCTGAGGAGATCTAGTCTCATCCTTTTCAGGACAGCCTTTCAAATACATGAAGACAGCCATCATGACTCTTCCCACCCCTCAGGTCTGCCTCCATGCCTTTTCTTGACTATGTTCAACATTATTCATTCCTTTCACTGACTCCCCTCCCTCATATGACAAGATTTTTTCTAAATAAGATTAATTATTTTCTTCTATGAGGAAAACTGGCCTCCCTATCTAGACTCCTAAAGTAGGTTCTCTTTAGATAATGTAGTCTCTGTATACACAAACATGTCCACTATGGAAGGAAGGAAAAAATATTAAGCACCTATTATGTGTCAAGCATCTCATCTGACCCTCACTAACACCCTGAGATGTGGGTGCTATTATTATCTCAATTTCACAGTGGAGGAAGCTGAGACAAACAGAGAAATTAAGTGACTTGGGCAAGGTCATAAAGCTAATAGGTATCTGAGGCAAAATACGAACCCAGGTCTATCAGACACTATGCCCAGTACTTTTCCCCATCTACTACCTCTAAGCATGAAGTTCTTGCTCCAAATTTAAAAACTTTAGTCCTTTGTCCAATATCTGTCTTTCAAAACTTTGCATTACCTTGTAAAATGGTATTCTCTGAATACAATAATTTTTGTAAACACTTAATACAGTCCTGACACATGGCAGATGCTTCCTAAATGCTTGTTCCATTTCCCCTTAGTGGTACCTGGAGGCACAATGGATAAAACACTAGGCTTGGAGTTGGGAAGACCCAAGTTCAAATCTGGCCTCAGACACTTAGTAGCCGCATGACCCTGGGTGGGTCACTTAACCTCTATATGCCCCAGTTTCTTCACCTGCAAAATGGGGAGGATAATAGCACCTACCTCACAGGGTTGCAAGGATGGAATGAAGGAATAATCATGAAAAGTCCTTAGCAAAGAGTCTAGCACAGAGTGGGCACTAGAGAAATGCATCTTCCTTTCTCTTCCCTATACTAACTCTTACATTAGTGAAATTAGTCTACAATTTCTTCTTTCAACATGACAGGTATTTCTGGGCTGGAGAATCCATCTCATGTATCCTAAGTAGAAAACAAGGTTGAGCAATGCATACTTTCTACTGCTGTAAGAAAGTATATTCTAAATAAAATTACAAGGGGTTTTTTTTTGGTAGAAAATTTGTAATGACTTTCAAATCTAAGCAAAATGTAAAATTGCTAGCATTTTAAAATTTAATTTTACCTTCTTTGTGATTAAACACATACATATGCATATAAAACTGGCAGATCTGGTAATAGATTATTGGTGTATAAGCCCTTTGCTGTCTGATTTCATCCCAGCAGGCTATTTCCTGAAAATATTTTTAAAATATTTTTAAATTTTTATTTTAAATTTTTAATTTTAAATTTATTTTTTAATTTTTAATATTTACATTTAAAAATAAGGGTTTTAATTCAATGTACTCAATTGAGGAATGGCTGAAGAAGTGGTGGGGATAGGCTTGTGACGGGATACTACTGTGCTATAAGAAATGAGGAGCTCACTGGGCTTGCTTAGAAAGCCATGGAAAGACTTGCATGAAATGATAAAGAGCAAAGTGAGCAGAACCAAGAGAACACTGTATACAGTGACAGCAATGTTGCTTTAAGAACAACTTTGAGCAACTAAGCCATGGTGACTCATATTAAAAATAAAGGACATATGAAGAAAGATGCCATTTGTATCCAGAGAAAGAACTGATAAATAGAAGCAGGTATAGAATAATTTTATATATGTATATACACACACACGTATGTGGATGTGTATGTATGTATGTATGCATATATACACACACAGCTATTTGTGTCTAATGGTAGCCACCTCTAGGGAGGGATGGGGGAGGGAAGAAAAAAAAGGAAAAAAAATTGACATGATAACTTTTATTGTACATTTGGAGGAAATAGCAAGTTGTATGAAGGAGATTTGCATTTTCATGTGCAATTGTCTTTTTTATTGTATGGTGTTGTGGAAATCCTTGTTTTGTTCTCTGAATTAAAAATAAAAATAAATTTAAAAAATAAAATAAAGACTTTATGAAAGCGAGCTTCAAATTCTTACGGAGAATGCCCTCCATTTCCTCCACAGTCATAATGTGATTTGGCTCCAGGAGCAGAGGAAATGATTGGCCCCAAACCCAAGGTGGGGCAGTCCGGGACACATTACGACACTTTCTCTTGCAAGAAAGGCTGATTCCAGTGTGCAGAGACTCTGATTCTCAGACTTTTAAAACCAATACCCTGTCAAATTTATTTTGGCATTAATTTTTCTCTTAAACATAACTGGGGAAGGAAGGCGTTTTATTAAGATTGAGGTCTGTGCATCTGCCAGAATCCTGAGCAGTGCATGGGATGTGCACTCTACGAATTACTTCCTACACTTAAGGGGATTGGAACTGTGAGTTTTCTATCCTGAGGATACAATATCCTGCTGTACTCCAAGACTCTGACTTAGTCTGGGAAGAAGGTCATCCTCTATACCCTTTTCAAGCGGAAAGTAGCTCAAAATAAACCACTATAATTCGAAATAACAAGGGTGGAATATGAGCACATGGATGTAGCTGCCTCTAATTCAGATGTAATCCTGGGATGGCATTTCAGGTAAATATAGAGTGAACCTAAGAGAAACTTCCTCAAGACATGCAGGTAGTGAATGGACCCTGCAGCCCAGAAGCTACAAGGAAACTGGGCAGCAAAGGGGGAGCCTCCCAACTTCTCATAAATGGTTCCAGAAAGACAATGAACTTTCCATCTCTGCCATTAATTTAGAGCTATTTCTCAGGGCGGAGGGGGGAGGAAAGAAAAAAAGAAAAGAAAAATGTTTTGTTAGTTCTTCTTTAAGTATTGGGTAAAAAAAAAAAAAGAGGGTACAGAAATACTTGGAAAAAAATCAAAGCTCTTTTCTTTGGTCAGAGACAAATTAATTTGACCTATAGAGTCTTGGCTGAAAAATGCAACTGAAAACTACTGGATAAAGTATAAAAAAATGTAATAATTGGTACATTTAAAAATCAGGTTTTCCTTTGACATGTGGATGGTTTTGTGACGCTTAAAATAATATAAATGGGAGTTATTATTATTATTATTATTGTTGGACAGATGTGAGGATCAAATGTGGTCAAAGTCATTAAAGGACTTAGCACAATGCCCAGCGCATAGTAGGTAACTAAAATGTAAGTCATTATTATTTAAAATGGGACTAATAATAGCCCCTATCTCCTAGAGTTGTTGTGAAGATCAAACGAGAGGATTAGAATGCGCTTAGCACAGGGCCTGGGATAGAGTGAGTGCCAAATAAATGCTAACTATGATGATTATCTTGATCTGTAAAATGGGGCTAATAGTAGCCTCCCAGGGTTATTGTGAGATGAGATAATAATTATAAAGCGCTTGGCTCAGTGCCTGGTCCGTAGAAAATGCCATGTAAATGTTAGTCACCATTATTATCTATGAAGTACAGCTCATAACAGCATCTGCCTCCTAGGATTGTTGGGAGAATGAAGTGAGATCATGTTGGTCAATCACAGGGCCCAGTGCCCGGTGCACAGTAGGTGCTGTATAAATCCTATCTATTCTGTGGAGCAGATGGGACAAGGTGCTCCCTGCCTCTCCTTCCCTAACTGTGATGCTTCTACAACTTCCATCCTGGCTCCAGAACTCCTCATAGGGGATCTGCTGAACTAGGGGCCTCCTCTTGGCCAGGGGCTTTTAATCTGAGGCCTCTCATTTAAAACAAAACAAAAACTTTTCTCATGACTGTATTTGAATAGAATAGGTTTCCTTTGTCATCCTCTGTATTTTACTGCGTGCATTAGAAAGAAAGTGATCTCAAGAAAGGGCTCAAGGGCTTTGACCGATTTCCATGACGTAAAGGAGGGTTAGGAACCACAGCATTCTAGGTCATTTAAGATTTCATGGTCAACACTGTGCCATGTAAGCTTGGTGCAGTCAACAGAATGCTGGCCCCCAAACTAGAAAGACCTGCATTCAGGTCCTACCTCTGACATACCCACGGTGACCCTTGGTAAGTGCCCATGGCAACTCCATAGGACCCATGTGCTTTGGCAGGAGGAATTGCTTTTTCAAAGCTCCTCATACTGCTGAAGTTATAGGCCCAGTTCCCAGGACAGTACACCTGGCCTACGATGCCCCTTTCTGGTCACACAGGTCTGGGCTGTATCCATTCTGACTCCTGAGAAGGTGCTCTCTGGGATATCAAACCTGAAAATGGTTCTCAAGGGCTCTGAGTGGATAAGCGTGTGCTGAGCACAAGTTAGATTAGAGGAGTCAGAATGACCAGAATTGGTATTTCTTCCTTTAAGACAGAACAATGCAGACCCTGGGCTTGTCAATATAACATTTCAACTTAACCTATGAAAGTAGGCATCTCTGTATCACAGTGGATAGAGTGCTGTGCCTGGAGTCAGGAAGACCTGAGGGCAAATTTGGTCTCAGACACTTAGCAGTTGTGTTACTCTGGGCAAGTCACTTAGCCTCGGTCTGCCTCAGTTTCCTCATCTGTGAAATGGGAATAATAATAGCACTGCCCTCATAGGGTTGTCATGAAGACCAAGTGAGATAATATTTGTAAGGAGCTTAGCATAGTGCCTGGCAGAAGTTCTTGATAAATATTAGCTATTAAAAACATCTCTTCACTGAGGCACGTACTTTGCCTTAGCTCTTACTCCAGTCCTTCATTCAGCTGGAGAATATAAGACTGAAATAAAGCTACTTCATCACGCATTTCTTTTGTACTGTCCCTGGCTACTCAGAGCTGCTGTCCTTCTCACAAACCATAGAAGTTAAAGCAACGAAACAATACAACACAACACATCTTTATGTAAGATGGGTCAAAATATCTTCCCATTGTTAAATCCTAAAATTTAAGAGTTGGAAAGGGATGTTAGGGTGATCCATTTAAAGCCTCTGATTTTACAAAGGAAGAAAGTAAAATGAAACTCAAAGTAATTTCATAGGGACCCATTTCCCTTCCAAATAACAAACACTTATTAAGCACCTACTGTGCTAGCTGCTAGGAAGAATACAAAGTTTTATTTCCTATATTTTCTAAGGAGTGGTTTGGATTCTCTAAAGGAACAAAGTACCATGACACAAGACTCCTCTGTACTCTTCAGATAGTCATGATAGTAGGCTTATCTGGCCCCATTTGGTATTTGGGTAAAGAGGAAGAAAGGCCACAAAGAGGAAGTAAACCCCACAGCAGCACATGAAGATTACAACATGAGCCCAGAACGGAATATGAAGTCTTATTCAACTTTTAGTGTGTTCCATAATCTTAAAAAAAAAAAAAGACAAAGGAGGGATAGGGTAAGAAAGTGGGTGAAAGGTAGGGGAGGCGGGGAAAAGAAGTATTCTCAGGGACCAAAGATCCCTTGGTCTGACAGCACTCATTTATCTTTATGGGGTCCATGAGTCGCAAACTGCCACAAACATTATGAAAACGGGTGACATCTGTTTCCTTTGGTATGAAAACACCACTTTGGAATAGATCTGATCTATGCTTCAACTGCCATCTACCAGACACCTATTGGTGATAGACAACTCCAACTTTGTTCAAAGATACAAGCCCTTAAAGCCTCATTTTATATGGTAGAGGGGGGGAAAAATCACCTTGCCCATTCCACATTAGTTTCTGATGAGTATCAAAGCCAAATAGTTTAAAAAGGCAAAAGAAAAAAAAAAAACCACCCTAAACCCCAACAATCAGTCTATCAATTAACCAGCATTTTACTTAGGCTGTGTAAAAGGCACCAGGGACATCAAAAAATCCAAGGTGTGTCCATTCTAACAGAGGCAACAAAGGGATATATCTATATCAGTGAATATAGATGTGTAGATGTGTATATATGGAATAAATTAAAAGAAAACAAATACAGATAGCATACAAATATCTCCTTATATACAAATATGCTATTTAAATATATTAATATGATATACAAATACCTACTTAACATAAATATACAACAGGTAGATATATACTCATATTTAAACATTTAGTAAAATATTTAAAACTAAGAACATTTAGCTTCTGATTACTAAACAGAGGGGGAGATAACAAACAAATATAAGGGCAAGCACTTTAAAAAGGTCAAAGGAACAGGTAAAGGCTCAGTATTATTATGCTACAGGTGTGTGGGGCTAGATTGTCTCCTCCCTACCCGATTTGCACAAAAAGCATCTAAAATTGAGCTGATCTTTCATGCAACTTGCTAGTGGTCTAACAAACAAGAACTAGAAACAGAAGAATATTTGCCCCAAATGTTACCTTTCCTATCCTTTCTGTCTATGGCTTCTGTCAGCGCCTATTAGACTCTATTTCGTCACGCTTTAATTGCAAAGCATGATTTCTAACACACTGTTCTCCTGCTTCACCTTTGTTTTTCTTAATAAACCTGTCTTGCAGGATTCTTTCTTGCCCCACTTGTTACTTTAATTCCAGACACCTTTTAAAAGCCCAACACCAGAAATTCTCACCCCTCAGTCCAGAAGCATCTGGTTTAGTACTTGGGTCTTTCCTTCAGTTGGAGGGGGTAAGGAGAGGGAAATCAAACTTCCTCATCACACATTTTCTTCAGACTGTTCCTCTCTTAGAGTACAAAGAGTCTCTTGGGGCTGCTGTCCAACCCACAATGAGTAAAGAACTAGCAGTCTTCTTGAGTTGGGTGAGCGTAATTCATGGACAAGCAGGGCTCGCTCATTTCTGCACCGCTTCCCCGACAGTGCGGGTATAGGGCGGAACCTCAAGTAATCAGCACCAGAGGGTCCTTCATCTTTTTTAGCACCAGATGTTTACTAATTACTAATACCCTGGGCCAGTCCCTTCTGTGTGCCTCAGTTTCCTCAAGTAAAAAATAGAAGTGATAACAGCTCCCACCTTTCAAATACAGTAGGCACTTGACAAATCCTTCCTCCCTTCCTTTTTTTCCTTCATTCCTTCCCTTCTTCCATTCTTCACTTTTTTCCTTCCCTCTCCTTCCTCCCTTTCCTTCCTTTATTTGTCTTTTCCCTTCCTTCTCTCCCTTCCTGTTTCCTTCATTCCTTCCCTCCCTTTCTCTCTTTCCTTCATTCTGTCCCTCTCTTCCCCTCCTTCCTCTATTCCTTTCTTCCCTCACCTTCCTCTTTCCTCTCTTCCTATTTTTTCCCCATGATAATCCATAGTAACTAATTTCTCAAGGGTTCCAGATAGCCCAGGTTTTCACTATTTTTGTCCCCTGCATCATCCTGTCCTGGAGTAGTGGGTAGATGATTGGCACTGAAGCCACCTCCAAGGGGCTTCCATTTTGACCTCTGACCCATACTGGCCATGTGACTCTTGGCAAATCACTTTGTTTCTCCCAGCTCCAAGCACTCTTTACAATTCTAAACTGCAGAGGAGGTGATGATTTCCATTAGCAGAAGAAGTTTCTCCACCAGGCAGTTCCTCAGACTAAGTGAAAGCACAGCCCAGTCCTTATGCCCTATCTCTACACTCCTTTCTGTGCGCTTGGTCTTCTGCACCTCATTTAAAATCCAATTAAATATATGAATTGTGAGGACTTTCCCAACACCTCTGCAAACAGTGCAGGTGCAAAACAAAACTGGCAGGTAGGTGAAGTTTGGCTTTGGAAGGGCCTTCTGCTCCCCAGGCGCAGCCTTGACTTGCTCATCTGCTCCCTACCTCTGAAACTCCCATTTCTTCACAGTGCTGGCCAGGCATCAAAAGCCCTGCCATCTGTTTAAACCCAAATTAAGCGACTAATTACAAATAACCCAGTAAAGTGTTTTGCCCCTATTTGCATCGTTAAAAGAAACTGTTTATTATATTGGAATAAATCTTTAACTGATGGGATTTCAGGCAATACAAAAAGGTATTTTGGCGGTAGGGGGCCTTCCCAACTCTTTTAAATCATACTATAGGTGGGTCCTATCAGGCAAGTCCCAAAAGGGGACTTGTAACCCTTCCCTATACATCTGAAGGTTTTAGGGAAGTCATATTTTTTAAAAAAATTTAATTAATTAATGAATTTATTTTTAGTTTTATAACATTCAGTTCCATAATCTTTGAATTCCAAATTTTCTCCTTCTCCCTCTCCTCCCCCGTCACCCACCATGGCAGCATGCAATCTGATATAGGTTCTACAAATACCTTCACATTAAACACTAGACAAGTTGTAAAGAAGGATTATAACCAATGGAATGAACCATGAGAACGAAGGAACAAAACACAAAAGAGAGAGAGCAAGTAGTTTGCTTCAATCTGCATTCAGACTCCATAATTCTTTCTCTGGATATGGATAGGTTTTTCCATCATGAGTGCTTTGGAATTGTCTTATAACTTTGCATTACTGAGAGGAGCCTGGTCTATTGAAGTTAGGTGTCACACATCTGATGTGTCTGTGATTGAGTACAAATTTCTCTTGGTTCTGTTCTTCTCACTCAGCATCAGTTTATAAGTTTCTCCAGGTTATTATGAAATCCATCTGCTCCTCATTTCTTATAGCACAATGGTATTCCATTACATTCATATACCACAACTTGTTCAGTCATTCCCCAATTGAAGGGCATTTCCTTGATTTCCAATTTTTTGCCACCACAAAAAGAGTTGCTATAAATATTTTTGTACATATGGATCCTCCTCCTGTTTGTATGATCTCTTGGGGACACAGTCCTAGAAGTGGTATTTGGGAAACGATATTTCAATAGATACCAGAGCTCATGGGCCTGGACCTCTTCTATTAGTGTGGATTCCAAGCCAATGCATCTAGGCCTTCTCCTACGGTGGGATACTTATCTGTGACTTTCCATACATCCTTCACAGAGGATCTATCTATCATCCAGGGTTATCTCCAGTTGTCCTGATCTATATCTTGCCATTGAACCCAGAAGTTTCTAGAGGAAAGTGAGGCTAGTGATCTTGCACAGCCCTGCCTCACTCAAATCCAATTCACTTGCAAGTCATGGCATCACCTTCCTGATGTCATGGTCCTCTTTGAAAACAAAGGACAGACAACACCATCCAATGTGCCAGAGGCCTTCATAGGTTCTTTTAACATTTTGTGGATGCCAGTACAGAAGCAACTGAATTGTGTCCTCTAGATACATCACAAGGGCAACAAACCACTTCCAGTTCTGAAATCTTCTATCTCAATTCCAACGGTTTCTTTTATGTTTCCTTGGATCTGAATGAATCAAGTCTTGTAATTTTGAGCAACGTGGCCCTTTGTATCACTGACTACTCCAGCCCAGACTAATCCCTAGCTCTTCTCCAAATGGTTGGAGTTTGGACGGCCTGTTCCACTAAGTCTAGCAATTACACATCCTGCCTTAGGTAGCTGTCTGCCTAGAAGGTGTGTGTGTGTGTGTGTGTGTGTGTGTGTGTGTGTGTGTATGGGGGTGTTTCTGCTCTCCAGGGAGATAAGACAGGTCTCCTGGGCTGTTTGAGAACAATGGTCAATCTGTTGGTCTCAACCACAGTGGCTGAGTGCTGAACATGTAGTAGGTGCTTAATAAATAACCAAACTGAAAATCCATAGAGGATGGGGGCTACAACTGTGCTTTCACTGGTAGAAGGCATTCCCAGGGCAAGAAACTCTTTCCACCAATGAAGGTTGGCGACTTTCTGCAGTCTTTAATCTTAGAGAATTGTCTATATCACCAAGGTGGGGGGGAGGAAGGCAAAAAAGAAAGGAAAGGAAGGAGGGAGAAAATGAAAGAAGAAAAGGAGAAAAGAAGGAAGGGAGGATTTAAGTGCCTATCTGTTGGGCACAGCACCAAGCCCTCTACAAATATGGTCTCATTTGGTCCTCACAACCACCCTGGGACATAGATGCTCTTATTAACCTCATCTTACAGTTGAAGAAACTGAGTCAGACAGAGGTTAAGTGGCATGTTCTACAAGGGCGTACTGGGATGCAACGAGAAAGGAAGCCTTTGCTCGTCCTTCCCACCACTCATCCCAACCCCAGCTGCTAGTACCTTCTCCTCCGAGATGATCTTCCCACGTGCTCCATATATAACCTGTGTGGACCTAATACTTTACATGCTGTCTCCCCTCCGAGGTCTTGAGGGCAGGAAACGGGATCTTAATGAAAGAAAGAAGAATGAAAGTAAATCTTAAAGAAAGATCCCATTAAGATAAGTTGGGAAGATAAGATAAAACTTTGTTTCCCCAACATGGTTTTTGACCCACAGTAAGAGCCTAGTAAATGCCTCTTTTTCTTGACTGATTTTATTCTGGAGGAACGATACTGTCACCAAAACTTCCTTACTAGGGGAATGACTGGGTTAAATCTGGGCTCTAGGATTCTCATTTTGGCAGCCGAGCGGAGAATGGAATAGAAAGGGGAGAAATGAGAAAGTGAGGAGATTCCCTGAGAGGGGCGATGAAGATCTGAGCTTGGTTAGTGGCCCTGGGAGTGGAGAGAAAGGGACAAATGCAGATGACATCATAGAGGCAGAATCCACAGGACTTGGCATCTAAAAGAATACAGAAAACTTATCTTCATTCGTTGATCTGAAGTTGGTACTTCTGAAGCAACTGCTTTTGCCAAAGATTTCTATGCAATAAGGGTTGAAAGCTTCCAGGATGTGAACTACGAACATTCAGCCATATTTGGTACAAAGAGATCAAGAGAGCTGGCTATTCCTTAGAAACACTGAGCACGCATCACCATGGCTACTCTTAGCCAGGCGTCCACTTTACAAGCAGGCCCTGCTGTCATCTTGTATGCAAACTAGACTGAACTGAAACCAGTTAGCACATGAGGATAGCCCGTGAGCAAACCAGTCAGGAATCCCATCCTCCTTAGTCTTAGTGCCCTTCCTCCAAGACTCTAGTTTATCCTGAGTCTATCTTGTTTGTTCAAACTGGTTTGTATGTTGTCCCCCCCACTAGAGTGGGCTCTTAGGATCAGAAACTGGTTTTTTTTTTTTGTCTTTCTTTTTAGCCCCACAGTGTCTCAAATATAGTAGGTACTTAATAAATGCTTCTTAATTTGACTTAGGTATTTTAAGGGATGAACACACAAAACATCCCAGTCAAAGCCTCTGCTGAAGGGCCGTCTTGGGACTGACAGAAACCTGGAGGGTGCCTATGAATACATTTAACACTCTCAAAGTCAAGTTCACACTAGACAGTTGTCTGTTTCACTGGAACACTCCCGACTTTGTTGGCCATTTCAGGAAGTAGGCCAAGCCATAAATGCATGCAGAGAATGAACTCTGACTGCCCATGATAAGATTTCTTCTGTAACAAGATTGAGCCCTTCCCACTAACTGTTCCATGCCAGGATGTTTCTGCTGCCACCCCACTTGGGCATGGGTTTAAATGTGCCATGTCGTGGTGGGGGGATGAGATGATTTCTCAGGGCTCTGATGATCTGGGGAAGGGCTCGGACAGAAATGATTTGCTTCCCTTCCAAACCCCACCCATGTTGTTTAAACTACTTCTGCTAATTACCTCATCTGCACTTAATATTTGCCCTAATAAAATATTAATCAAGAACGTCCACTAAAGTAATGGCAAAAATCTCTCAAGTGCTTGTGTTAACATGTTCATTACTCTTCTCCTTGTCCTAATGATGAAATATTGTGGTTGTCTTTATTTCACTATCGTACTTAAGCCTATTATCACAGAACTTTAAAGCTGGAAGCAATCACTAGGCTGTAGCTTAGCCGCTTTAAAAATATTATGCCATCATTTTGAGTGAGGGGGCAAACATGGGGAATCAGTTAATGATTGAACTTGTATAATATCTGGTTAACATAAAAGTGCTACATACCAGGCTACATAACATTGTTATAATGTAAAGTGACTTTGAATTCACTTAATATAACCAGAACTTTCCATATAACCAGAGTTGGTAAAGTTGACATTTCCCCTGGTATCCCCCAAAGACCACTATTATAAAGTAAGAAATCAGAGAAATGATACATATTTTGGCCAAGAAAGACCTGAGTTTGAATACTGCTTTGCTTTGTGTTACCTTAGACAAGTCACTTAACTTTTCTTGCCTCAGTTCCTTCATTTTTAAAGAGGGGATGATTATAGCAAATATGCCACATAATTGTGAGAATAAGATAATTTGGAGAAAGCTCTTTGGAAATCTTAAAGTGTTATATAAATACTCGGAATAATAGTAGTTGTAAGAACTGCCATCATCATTGTCATCACCGTCATCACCATCATCATCATCATCACCACCATCATCATCATCATTATCATCATCATTACCATCACCACCACCATCATCATCACCATCATCATCATCATCACCATCACCATCATCACCATCATCACCATCATCATCACCATCACCATCATCACCATCATCATCATCACTATCACCATCACCATCATCACCACCATCATCACCACCATCATCATCACCATCATCATCATCATCATCATCATCATCATCATCATCTTCATCATCATCTTCATCATCATCACCAGCCAGGATTCCAAATGTTGACTTTGGTTAAGTAATAGCTATCATTCATAGAAATGTTCCCCAACAAGTACAATAAATGTGGGGTATTTTCAATTAGTAATCTCAAATGAGAAATTAGCCTGAGTACTGAGGTTTGAGTACCAGCAGTTGGAGCAATATTACAAGCAGGTGCTAACATTTTGCTAGGGCATTTGAAGGCCTTGGAGGCTCTTGAGTTGTCTGATGTGTGTACACTATCAAGGCTGCTAACAAAGAGTTCTCCTTGGTCAGGTCTGTCTGCATTTGTGTGTTACACAATGTCTTCTTCAGGGGCTGCTGGGTAATTTCCAGATGGCACTTAACCAGAGGCAAAATCTTGGAAGGAAAGCCCAAATCAGTCACCACAAATCCAAAGTCCTGGAGCACTTCACCCTGTCAATATGCAGCATTCAACAAAGCCTCGAAAGGCCTGCTAGAATTAATGAATATATGTTCATTATCTGTTACGTGTAAGACCTAGGGTAGGAGTGTCATAAAATGTAATCACTCCTTTTAATTTAAAAATAAAGAAAAAAATAATAGCTAAGATTTATACAGCTCCCACTTGTGCAAGGTATCCTGCCAAACATTTTTACGAAGATTATCTCATTGGGTCCTCACAACAAGCCTAGGAAGTAGGTACTGTTATTATCCTCATTTTAAAATAGAGGTTTTTGTTATTCAGTCATTTTTCAGTTGAGTCCAACTCTTCATGATGTTATTTGGGTCATTTCTTGCAAAGATATTGGAATGGTTTGTCATTTCCTTTTCAACTCATTTTATAGATCCACATCTATAACTGAGGCAAACAGGGTTAAGTGACTTGCCCAGGGTCACACAGCAAAGAAGTATCTAAAGCTGAATTTGAACTCAGGTCTTCCTGACTCTAGGCCCAGCGCTCTATCCGCTGTGTTTCCAAGCTTACTAATGGTTGCTAGCATTCTGCTTTTAGGAGGAGCTTTACTCACTCAGAAGCACTATCTTATTTTTCCTCATATTGGCTCCTCCATTATTCCAAACCTTCTGACTCTTTTGTCTTTCTCCAAATATTTTTTTAACCTTTCTCCTGTGTATGGAATACCTCATAATTCTGATAAAGAAAAAGTGAGTCTCCAGGTACTTAAAAATAAGACAGAAGGACATCACATATCATTAGAGGCCAACCCACTAAGTGCAAATAAAATTCATTTGATGTATATGCGAACCCAACACACATGCCTGCCTTTGGGGCAGCCGTATAATGGTTAATCAACACCATTGTTTATCTTTCTTGGTGCATGGCTAGCCCACAGGTTTACAGGTAAGAGAGTGTAGGTGGCACCTGGCAACTCAATGTCACTATCTTCAAACTCTGATGAGAGAAGGGATCTAGTTTAGGAAACAGTACTCCTAGTCTGATTTTTGTCAGATATGATGAAAGACAAGAGAGGTAGGCACTGGTTCAAACTTTCTAATCCCACAATGATCCACACTGGGAGAAAAGGGGGGGGGGGGGTACAAATTTTTCTTTCAAAAGCAGCTATCCCCAAATAGTTGTAAGCTTCTTTGACATAAGAATAGGCCTTGAAATTATTATACATCCAACTATTCCTCCAAGCTATCGCCATGGCTCAATCATCTTTTAAACCATGGCACTGTTGTTTCTGCTTTCTTATTTGCCAGCCTCTTCTCTATACTCACACTGCTACCACTTTATTTCAGGTCCTCACCACAAATTATTTGGACTATTCCAACAACCTTCTAATTGATTTCCCTGCCTCAAGATTCTCTTTACTTCAATCTGTCCTCTTGCTTGGTTACTAACTGATTCGCCCACATCACTGCCCCCATTCAATGTGTCCAGGATCAAATATACTGTCCTCTGGTGTTTAAAACTCTCCACAGACTGGCCCCCTTCTTACACTTGCCTCTCCTCCATATACTCTGTGATCAGGCCACACTGACAACTTGCTCTTCCTAACGTCTTCCCCCATTTGGAATGGTTTTCCTTCTCACCTCCACTTCCTTTTGTTTCCTTGGTTTCCTTCAAAGACCCAGGTCACATCCCACCTTCTACAGAAGGTCCCTCTTGGGGTGTATGGGGTGTTAATGCCATTGGTCCTCTTCAAAACTGAAGGATGAACCACTAATTTCTCCTCCTTGATTCTCCCGGGATTGCCTTCCATATGCTCTGCATGTATCTTGTACGCATAGAGTTATTTGTCTCCCCCACTAAACCTTGCCTCTTCAAGGGAAAGGACAGAGCTTTCCCTTTTCATTGTATCCCCAGGGCTTAGCACAGTCCTTGGCACAGAATATGCAGCACTTAATAAGTGCTTGTTAACTGACTGGAACCCACTGATCTCTAGCTCTCTTTCTGCCTTGATTTTTCAAATTCAGGGCAGCTCCATCTTAAAGATTTGCATTGTTCCTTTTGGTTCTCTGGTTGCATTTCCCTGTTCATGTATGTCCTTCTTGAGCTTGTGTGGCTTAATACTCATACACTCCATCTCCTACTTGAGGTTAATTTAACATTTAATCTGGGTCTCCAAGGTGTTGGCCAGTTGTCACCACCAAATGTAACAAGGATAGTCTTTTCAATCATCTAAGCCATAAATGAAAATGTTAAACAGTACTGGGCCCAGGACTAACCCCTCCCAGGAGATGCAAATCCTCTTTCCAGGATGAGCTCTCTAGCTAACCAAGT
Organism: Pseudochirops corinnae; assembly: GCA_028646515.1. Classification (NCBI taxonomy): domain Eukaryota; kingdom Metazoa; phylum Chordata; class Mammalia; order Diprotodontia; family Pseudocheiridae; genus Pseudochirops; species Pseudochirops corinnae. Next base: position 336,356,377 of record CM053587.1, read on the forward strand.
ATACTGCCAGGCCTGGGATTGGAATCTGGAGAAACTTGGTTTGCATCCTGCCCTTGGAACCTTACTAGCTGTGTGACTCAGTCCAACTCACCTGACCTCTCTATGTCTCAGATTCCTCCTATCAAATATGGGCATAATCACAGCTGTAATACCTACCTCACAGAGTTCTTATGAGGTCAAATGAGAGAATGCAGATTAAAGTGTTTGCAGGCCTTAAAGCCCTTTGCAAATGTCAGCTGGTCTTAGCAGAATTCAAACTTGATGATAGAATGAATTCCCAAAAGTCCTCAGAGTTCATTTTTGACAAGACGAAATAATAGTTTTCAAAATAATACAAATACCTTAGATTAGCTAAGGCCAGACATAAAGGCCTAGAAATGGTGGCCACAGGATGTTCACTAACTGGATGGCTATGGCAGGGACCCACTTTCTTGATGTAGCCACTACCTCATCTGCAGCAATTGCTTGGAGAGGCAGGTTGACAGTTTGGAAGGACTGCTGGTTTGGGCATCAAAGGTTCTTAGTTAGAATCCCAACCTGACCACTTAATACCAGTGTAACTTTGGGTGAATCACCACCTTTTTAGGCCTCAATTCCTTATTTGTAAAACAAGGGTGTTGGGACAAAGGGTTTCTTTGGCCCTTGCCAGCTCTAACTATAACTCTCTGTTCTACCCAACTGTCTAACTGCCCATAGAGACAGGCCTTCAAAAAAACTCCATTCCCAGGCAGTTTGAAAGTTGAAAGTGGGCAGGGTGACAGTGAGGCTCAGAGAAAGTTGGGTCGCTTATCCTTCTTTAGAGCAGATGAGGGTCAATGGTTATAAGTGATAAATACATTGAATTCTAGGTTACATCTATTTGGAGCTTTCTTTGGCATAAACTATGAGCTATTAGAGGCAATGTTCCACATAACTGATTAGAGAAAAAGGAAATTAAAAACAATTCTGAGGTTCCACTTCATATCCATTAGGATCAGCAAAAGTGACTCAAAAAAGGGAAATGATAAATGTTGCTGGGGCCATGGGAAATTGGTGCCCTGTTAGTAGAGCTGTGAGTGGGTCCGACCATTCTGGAAAGGAATTTGGAATTATAACAATCAGAAAGTGACTAAACAGTGTATGTCCTTTGACCCAGTTTTACAAGTGCTAAGTCTACGGTGAAAAGGTTTCAAAGAAAGAGGGAAAGGTCCTTTACGTACAAAAATATTTATTGTCGCTCTTTCTGTGGTGGCAAAAACCGCCCCCCTGGAAACTAAAGGGCTGCCCACCAGCTGAGGAATGTCTGAATAATTAATGCAGAGGGCTACTGAGCTATAAGAAATGAGGAACTAGAGGTTTTTAAAGAGATATGGAGAGACTTAAATGAACTCTTACAGAGCAAAGTAAGCAGAACTAGGATAACAATTTACACTCTAAAATCAATATTATAAAACTGAACAATTTGGAGGGCTTGTATGAACTGCTGAAGAATGAAATGAGCAGAGCCAAGTGAACAATTTTTACAATAACATTGGAAAGTCAAACAACTTTGAAAGCCATAAGAACTATAATCAAGGCAATGACCAGTCAGGATTCCAGAGGACAAATGATTAAGCAGACAGTTCTACTTCCTGACAAACAGGTGATGCATTTAAGGGGCAGAATGAGATTATAGTCCCCCATCTCCACCCCATTTGTATACAAGCCCACAAGGGAATTTGTTTTGCCTGTTAGAGAGACTTTATCTTTCCTCACTTCTTCCCTTTTTTTCTTGGAGGGCAATTGGGGTTAAGTGACTTACTTGCTCAAAGTCACATGGCTAGTGTGTCAAGTGTCTGAGGCCGGATTTGAACTCAGGTCCTCCTGACTCCAGGGCCAGTTCTCTATTCACTGCACCACCTAGCTGCCCCTTTCCTCACTTCTTTCAATGGAGAGAAGGGTAGGGAGAGAAAATAGATTTCTTTTTAAAAAACAATTTAAAACAGAGAGGATGAAGGGGTGCTACAGTTAGATACGGGCTGGTACCTGCCCTTTCAGAGAAGATCACTATTGTTAGTGTCGCCTAATTAATTTTCTTTGTTACAAGAAACAAAGAGAGAGTAACCTGGAGATGTTTATATTCTAAAAACAAAATACAGTCAATAAATTTTTTTTAAAAAGCAAAAAATGCTATATAGAAGGGGAAGAGCAAATATAAGAAAATCCTTCCCTTGCCTTTATAAGCCAACAGGTCTGGCCCGAAACTACTTTGTATTTGGTGAACAGAAACGTATAGAAATTAATTTTCAATAACACTCAAGCAAGTACTTGATTTGGCAGTAAAACAGTCTCTATCTGAATATAACAGTATAATTAAGTTCTTCCTCCAGCCAGTTGAAGGAGGACTAAGCAGTGGTTCAAGAAATCAGGCTTTGATGTGACAAGCTGTTGCAGGGAAGGGCGTGAGTGCCAAGAAATGTGGAGTTGACCCGTTGAGGAAGTCACCAAGTGATTAGGGCATACTACTTTGTATACAACAGAAGCTTAATAAGTGTTTAACTGAATTAGCAATAACTTTCGTGAGCAGGGAGAATATGATATTGTTTTTTAAAAAATCTCCTCTAGAACAAGGGAATTTAACCCTTAAGGAACTCTTTGAAGTTGTCAGACTTGCTACATGAATAGGTCTGCTCTCTTTTCTAGTGTGTCTGGGTAGGTCACGGGAGAAAGAAAAATTTGGAAATAAAACTCACAACAAAAACAAAATATATGAACCAAATTTTTTATTTTTTAAGTTCAGTGAACTACATTAATTGAGAAACATCTTTTTATTCCTCCAAAGTCTGAAAATCTCCAGATAAGAGGGGCTGGGAGCTGACAGGCAGGTGGGGTGGGGACTTGTTGATTATGAGTTAACCTGTTTTTTTTTTTTTTTTGATTTTTGGAGGGAGGAAGGGAGCGCAATTGGGGTTAAGTGACTTGCCCAAAGTCACAGGGCTAGTAAGTGTTAAGTGTCTGAGGCCGGATTTGAACTCAGGTCCTCCTGACTCCAGAGCCAGTGCTCTATTCACTGCACCACCTAGCCACCCCTGAGTTAATCTTTAAAACAATTATTGTACTTGAATGCCCACCAACACCTTTGAAGAGTCAGTTGAGTCATTTTTCAGTCATGTCTGACCCTTCCTGATCCCATTTGCAGTTTTCTTGGCAAAGATACTGGAGTGGTTTGTCATTTCCTTCTCCACCTTATTTTCCAGAAGAGGAAACTGAAGTAAATAGGGTTAAGTGACTTGCCCAAGGTCACATGGCTAGCAAACAGCTGAGGCTAAATTTGAACTCAGATTTGACTCCAGGCCCAGATATCTACAGAGCCACCAAATTTCCCTTCTTTGAAGAATATATTGTTTAAAATAATTAGCAGAAGAAAGGCTTGGACTTGAATGTGCTCATTTTCTGTTCTGTGTACTAAAGTATGCTAAGATGCTATATAAAAATATTTCCAAACCAAAGCTGCATACTATATTTAAAAGCATATTTAAAGGTATTCTGCATATGTAGCTAAAAGAATAGAATTCTTAAGTAATTAATGAGACACAGAGATCAATATTTTCTTTTTTCAAACTGCTTACTTCAAGCTATATATTAGTTTCAAAGTAGCACTCTAAAAACTTCTTGGCAGCTGGTTTTTAAATGGTGTAGTCAGTAATCAATGGATGAAGGCCCATTTATTAGGCCCCAACCATGTGCCAGGAGCAGGGAATACAAAGACAGAAATGAAACAGCCCTTACTCTTGAAGAGCTCATATTCTATTAGGGGAGACACCATGTCCCAAACAAGACATACACAAGGCAGATACAAAAGAAGCTTGCATGAGAAGGGACTAGCTAGTGGACAAGGGGCTTGAAGTAAGGAAATGAATTAGGAGGCTATTGAAATAGTTTAGATAAGAGATGATGAGGAACCTGAACTCCAATGGGGCTTGGAGAATAGAGAGAAGAAGATATGTGTAAGAAAAGTTGGAGAGGAAGAAGCAACAGCTGATTGATTGACCCTAGGGGGTGAGTAGAGGATGCTACTGAGCTTCTAAACCTGTGTGGCTGGAAGGATGGTGGATGGTGCAGCCAGCTGGCATGGTGGATAGATTACTAAGCCTGTAGTCAAGAAGACTGTAATTCAGATCTGGCCTCACATACTTCCTAGCTGTATGGACCAGAGTAAGTCACTTTAACCTCTGTTTACCTTAGTTTCCTCAGTTGTAAAAATGGAGAGCATAACAATACCTACCTCCCAAAGTTTGTGATGAGGATCAAATGAGATAATATTCCTAAAAGGCTTAGGCACAGAGTCTGGCACATAGTAGGCTCTTAATAAATGCTTATTCCCTTCCCCTTCTCTGGTGCCTTGGGCAGTAATAGGGAAGTATTGAATATGAGCAGGATTTGGGACAGAGAGAGATGATGAGTTCTGTTTGGAACATCCTGGGTTTGATATGCTTAAAGAACACCCAGGTTGAAATGTCCAAGGCACATTTGGTGAGGTGGGACTGGAGGGCAGGAGAGATAGTAGATATGGGAGTGATCTGCATCAAGGTAAGTGAACCCAGGAGATCTGATGAGGTCATCCAGTGAGAGAATACAGAAGGAGAAGAGGGCCTGGGAGACATTCCTGGTCAGTGGGTGTGCCACGGGTGATGAATCGGCCAAGGGTGAGGAGTGGTCAGACAAGTAGGAAGAAGCAAGTGGGCAGTGTCTTGAAAGTCCAGAGAGGAGAGAATATCCCCAAAGAGAGGGTGTTGGACAGGGTCAAAGGCTGTAGAATGATGACGACTCAGAAATAAAATGCCATTAGATTTTACAATTAAGTCATTGGTAACTTTGAAGAAAGTCATTTCAGTTGAGTCATGAGGTTGCAAATCATATTTTAAAGGACTGAACACTGAATGTCAGGTTGGAAAATTATTCCATCTTGTTATTGAGGCAGAAATAGGAGGAGTCACCATTTGATTCAAAACAAAGAAGAACTTTCTAATCAACAGAAGGGACAGAAAAAGGAACAGATAAACTCTATCATGACAAGAGTGAGCTCCCTATCAGATCAAGGATTATGCTAAATGACTTCTAAAATCTTTTCTCAAATTAAGCTTCTATGATCCCACATTTAGTTAGAATTTAAAACTTATATCTTAATGCCTATATAGGTGTGATTTATTATTTATTATTATGCATTAAAATAATTTGACCTAAGCTGCCTAATCACAAGTCAGGTCCCTAAAGAAATTCTACTACTTCAAATCAACAAGTTGATATGAAGAGGGTGGGAGAGATGTTAATTGAGTTATATGTATCTGAAAAAGCATCTTCATTTTCACACTAAGTTTCTAACCAATCATCCAGAAATAAAGAAGTTATATTAGGATAAAAGAATATCACCTAGTAGTTATATTACAGACAATATGGAAGTATTCACAGCTCAGTATGTTATGCATTTAAGTCTAATCCTGATACTATCCTCGAAGCACAAAAAGGAATAAATATCATCCCGTTTTCCAGACTCAGAAAGTTAAGCAATTCATCTAAGGTCACATGGAAAGCTTGAGACATAATCAGGAAGAGAAACCAGGTCTTTTGTAATCCTAATTTAATTGTTTTCTCCTTGAGACCATGCTAAGCCCATTTTAGAAGTATGGGACTTAAAGGAAAAGAGCGGGCAAACAGGAAAGATGTCTTATTTTTCACAGCACTATCATAATATTGAATTTTAACTAAAATAGTGATACGGGGTTTTTTTCCTTTTGCTTCTATCTACACAAGGTATTAAACAACTAGACAAAAATCAAAGCCTTCTCTAAAATCTGGACCTTTTCTTTCTAAAAATTCATGTTTTATATAATGCAAACTATATTTAAAATTTTTACAATTTATTTTTTTTTTTAATTTGGATCCTTGGTATCACACAGACCCAAATGCAAGGTATTTGAGAAGGTAGGAAATCTGGTAGGGAATGATCACAATAAACATCCAGATAGAAAGCTACCTGTCTGTATTTTTAGCTTTGATATACATCACCTCGACTACATCACCTCGACTAATCTGCTTCCCTGAGTGGTTAGGGCACAGTAGGGGTTTAATAAATATTTACTAAGTGAGTGACTATAAGAAGCTTGAGTGTGGCTACCAAGTCTCTGATCACCAGGGCACCTACCACGGTGCCTTTGCATAGCGATTGTCCAATAAACATTTGTTGATTGAATAAATAAATCTTTACATTCATAATTATAGTTTATGAGCCTTCAAACACTTAAAATGTACTACTAGGTAAACCATACTGCAATATTTATGCTTCTTATTTAGTAAAGTTTAAGTGAAAGTAAAAAAAGTGAAAAGTTAGATGAATTCAAAACAAACTCTCAACCAAAAACTTGACCCAAATAGCTGACGATAACTGAATGCTCTCCCCAGTCAACTCTGCTGTTAATTGTTGTAGCTGTTTAGTAGTGTAGTAGGGCTCTTCCTGACTCCATTTGGGGTTTTCTTGGCAAAGATACTGCAGAGGTTTGTCATTTCCTTCTCCAGTTCCTTTTGAGGAAACTGAGGCAAACTTGTTGAGGGTCACACAGCTAGTTAAATGCCTGAGACTGGATTTGAACCCATGCAGATGAGTCTTCCTGATTCCAAGCCCAGCGCTCTATCAAATATCACCTTATAATAAGACGCTGCGCCAAATTCTCTTAGTTCTTCCCACACTCAAATCACTTTGTTACCATTTTTCTAATCATTTCTATGCATAGTTTTTCCCTTAGTAGAATGTAAACTCCTTGGGGACAAGGGCTACTTCATTTTTTTGTCTTGTATTTCTGGAATTTCTCATTGTGCCTGGTACATGTAAGTGCTTAAAAATGCTTGTTGAATTGAGGAAAGGTTAAAAAGAACTCCAGAAAACGTCATTTTGTATATTTATTTTCAAATAAAAGGAAATACATGGTCAGAGTCTTCTAGTCACTAAGGCTACCAGTTGCACAGAAGGTGCTTTTCTTTGGAGGGTTAATCTTTTCTTTGGAGATTCCTCAGGTCACTGAAATCACAGATCAGTTCCTTTCCCTAGCTCTCTGACCATTAAAAATGGCTGGATAGCCTGCCTTACCTGTAAATGGAGGTTTCCTTTCCCAAATTGGAGCAACATTAAGGGTTATTTCAAACCATTAGGAATGTTGACTCTGGCTTCTGATAAGCAGGGTAAACAAACTCCTACCCACTCTAGGACTAGTTTTTCCTCCCCCCTCCCTGCCTTCTAATGGAATCAGCCAGTGTTAAGTTAGGTACTATGAAGAATACCACATATATGACAGGACCCCTCGCCTCCAGAATTTTACTTGCAAGCTAGTTGGGAAGAAAAAGCCAACATGGGAAAAAGAGTGTAATGTAGGATAATATATAATTAAATGCTAATTATGTGCTATAAGACTGTAAGGGTTGGACAGGTCCAGAGGAGAAAGTGAGTAAGGAGTCCTGGGGAAGTGGAAGAAGGCTCCATGAAGAAGGGTTGGTGAATGACGCCTTAAGTATGGATAGGATCTTTAAATAGGGCAGGAATGAGAGACTAGGGGAAGAAACAATGTGCAAAGGAATGAAGGTCAAGGATCACAGAATCATTGATTTTGAGTTGAAAAGGACCTTAGAGATTGTCGTATGCAACCTGGTCATTCTATAGATGAGGAGTTGATGTACAGAGAATGAAGTGATTTGCTAAGATCAGATATCACCTAAGTATCTTTCTGAGGTAGGATCTGAACCGGGTCTTCCTGATTCCAATTTGAGTACTTGATTCACCACACCAGTCTCCCATCATTGAAATAAACATTTGTGGCCAGAAAAGGAAATGGGTCTGACAGGAGAAGAAGAGGCACAGTTGAGAGATAATGGAAGACGAAGTCAGACAGGTAGGGTGGGGTCAGGTTATGGAAAGTCTTAAAGCCGGCAGGAAGTTAAGAATGAATGTAGTTAGGGGAGAAAAAAAGGAGGCACTAAAGGTTTTCCATAAAAGAATGACATCACTGGGGGCTATTTGAGCAAGGTTAATTGGGCTGTGGTAAGAAGACTGGATTGGAGGGGAAGAGCAAGGAGGGTATTCAGAAAATAAGATTAATTGGACAGAGAAAGGAGAGGTTAAAGATGGCTTGTAATAAACAATTAGAAGGAAATGGTGCAGGGACTCGGGACAGATTAGAGTCTATAACTAAGCAAAGGAATGGGGCTAGTCAAAGACGACTCCATAGGAGTGGCAATTCAAATGATGGGGATTCAGTGTGACAGAGTGGAAAGAAAACTGGGTCTGGGGGCAGCACTCCTAGGTCTTCCTATGACTACCTACGTGACTTTAAGCATGTCACTTGACTCCTCTGGGCCTTAGATTCCTTATCTTTAAAATGATGATCTTGATGACAGTTAAGGTCCCTTTCAGCTCTGAATCCGGGGAATTCTGAGTTAGGAAATCTTTGAACTTTAATGCCATTAGCAAGAGTCCAGATCTTACAGTTATCAGTGTAACAAGCTTTAGTGTGTTTATCACAAACGAAGTAAAATTTGTAGCACTACAAAGCTTATAGGAAATGCAATAGATTTTTCTAGATTTTTTTAAAGCTGGGGGAATCAGAGAGATCATCTGGATCCAGTGTTCTTAATTGACATCTGAGGAACTTGAGAGGTTATATGACTTGCTCAGGGTCAAAAAGAGTGGCCCCCTAGCAGAGCCAGGGCTAGAATTCAAGTGTTTTGCTCCCGTTTAGTTCCACAAAACTCAGTGTTTGTGCCCCTCCCCCAATTTGGACCAGGTTTGATTCGCCCATTCCAAGAGCCAATTACTCTTTTGAATATGGGTGGGCCACTTTCCATAGGCAGGTAAATTGCAAACATGAAGAGTGAGCAAGCTCCACAGGGACTTTAATAGTGAAAGCAGAGAAGGTGCCTCCCCTTTCTTGCTGCCAGCCTAGTATTTATTTCCCCTCACCTCCTTAGACTCAGCAAAAAGGGTTACCTGATCTGTGAGATCTTGGGAGATACCCCTAGTTTTAAGCCTGGAAAGTAGCTTGCCAGTGACCCACTTCAGAGGAAAAATAGATAGCTGCCATTGAAATGAATAGAAAGGATGAATGTGGAAAATACAAAACACTTGTATACCTCACAGAAACAGCTCCCCAGCCTTTGTTTAGCTATTAAACGAAGGCATCCTTTCTTAATTTAAAGAATCAGTTCCTGAAATGAAATTTGATGACTGCCATTCCTTCCAACTTATTTATTCCTTAAACTGTGAACAAAATTTCCTTTAAACAAAATGACAACTGATTCCCACCCCTAGCTCCCATTAGAATGAATATTCTACCACCTTTTCTAGAATAAAAGGAAGTATAAGAATGCAAGAGAAACCTGAGGAACATAAAACACTATCTCTTTCTGGAATCATTCTCTGATAGAGCTGTGAATGATTATGTACAAAAAAGATGTGAGACAAGAACCAAAAGAAGACAGGAACCACATTTTGAAGTCTGGTGAGTCTGCTGGTATGGGTATTCCCTTCACCACTGCTGATCACAATGCCTACAAGACTTAGGACACCATCTTTGGGGAAAACTGTAACTAAGGACAAAAAAAAGTTCCTCATTTTGAGTCCAATCTGGTGGTGAGCTTCTCCACATTAAGCTATACTGGTTCTCAGACATAAGACATGAGGGTATCCCTGGATATGTCCATTATTGTTAGCCAGCATTTATAATAGTTTTTTAAGGTTTACAAAATACTTTCCATCGATTATCTCATTTGGTCCTCATTGTAGCCTAGCAAAGTAGGTACTGTTATTATCCTCACCTTCCAGATGGGGAAACCGAGGCAGAGAGAAGAAAAGGTCCCTCCCATAGCCAGTAAGTATCCAAGTTATGATTTGAACTCAGGTATTCCTGGCTGTAAGTCCTGGGCTCTCTGTATTGTACCATTGCCTACCTGAAGCCTCTCCAGCTTGGTGCGACCTGCCCAAGCTTACAATCTGCTGACAAAGATAATCCAGAGTCGCCACCAATCAAAAAGAACCTATTAAGTGCCCAGTATGTTGCAGGCACAGTGCTACATGCTAGAAATGCACAAAGAGGCAGAAAACAGTCCCTGCCCTCAAGGAGCTTATAATCTAATGATAGCAAGATGAAGGTGAAAAAGACTGTACAATCTCAATATTAGATATCAATGTTTCAAGAGCCAGCCATTTCAGTGGGATAGGTCTGCCCTGCCTCCAGTGCCAACGGTGATTCCCCCCATATCTTAGCAGACAGTTTATGAGAGTTACTGCAGTACAAAAGTTCTCATTTATGTAACTTCAATTGTATCTTCACAACAACCATGTAAGGTAAGCAGTACAAGCATTATAGCCCCCATTCACAGATGAGGAAACTGAGGCAGAACAGATGATTTCACCAAGATCATACAGACTGGCAGAGCTGGGTTCAAGCTCAATGAATCCCCATCATGATGATCCACAAATAGTCAACCAATTAACCAACTAACCAAACACCTCCTCTATCCAGCACAAGTCCCCAGAAGTATCCCTATTGGCCCATGTTGCAGGAGAATTCCCAGACTCACTCTCTGCCTCGGTTTCCCCATCTGGAAGGTGAGGATAATAACAGTACCTACTTTGCTAGGCTACAATGAGGACCAAATGAGATAATCGATGGAAAGTATTTTGTAAACCTTAACTTTCTTTCTCAATGCTTGTGGACATTGGTGACATTTAAAAAGGAATACTCTTGAAATTTTAATACAACAGAACCAAGACTAATTTGGGTTATATATAGAACAGACTGGTGGCCATATTCTAATTTCTACTTAATGGAAGCCCACATTATAAAAACTGGAACATTGGTGGAAAAGCCAACCAATTAGTGGCAGTGTGCATTTATTAAGCACTTACTATATGTAAGGCTATGTGCAGAGAGGGTCTTGTGACACTGAAATAGTAACTAGCCCCTTCAGTTCTCTTCTTATCAAACGCATTCACAAGAACTGAAATTTCTAATAATAACTACGTGCTGTAATTCCCTCTTTGAGTATCTGGGCAGAAATACTGTATTTTCTCCATCAAACTTCCTTTTATGCTGCAACACCAAGAAACTCACTTTTAACCTGAAACCAGAACAATCCAGAGCCATAAATTTGTCTCTAGGAACAACATAATATGTATGATTTATGGAAATGAAGCCCGATGCTTTACATTCCTATTTAAAGTACTTTAACTGGTGAATAAGAGAACTTGTTCATTTACAATTGGAATGAATGTATCCCCTCCTTTCTCCTCTCCATTAGGCAACACGTGGAGTCTGTGCAGACGTTTGGCTTCTGTAGATGGGTAAAGATTCATCCTACTGTCTAATGTGGACGATCGTATCTTTGAGGACCATTTAGATTGAGCTCGGTCACAGCCAACCTGTAGAAGAGAGGCCAATGACCATGCCAAACCTGATCGCCCCAGTGTTTCAGTGAGCTCTACTGTGAACTGGCCTGTGGATTCATGGCAGATATTGGAGGAACCTGATTAATCAATTTAAAGCAGAGAAGTATGCAATTTGAGCCTTTTTGCTTAATAGGATCTATCCCTTTCCCCCTTCTCCAGCCACTCTACAAGCCAACAACAATGGTTACTTCTGGGAAGTCCCTCTTCGCTACAAAAGAATTAACAGTCAGCCTCTCCATAAACAGCTACTAACCAACTTCCACTTACATCTACTCTGGCAATATAAAACTGAAAGAGATAGTCATATGATAGGTGCCTCTCATCTATGAAGCTACTGCTTCTGCTAATTTCTGTTTTTAACAGTCTTTGGTAAACCTCAAGAAAATGCACACACAGACTACGAAAAAGAGGAAAACGACTATGAAGACATTACATCTCAAAGACAGAAGTATGAAAGGGCTTTAACTTCCTCTCCCTATACCCTTGGCACAAAACTCACAAATCTGTAACGTCAGATGTAAATGTTCCTTGGGTGGAAATGCAAATGTTTTGTAAGGCGTATTATACTTCACACTCCTAACATGTGAAATCTCAAACCCACTCACCGTCCATTTCTATGATATTAGCAAATCCCCTTGTTCCAGGAGCCAAATAAAAAAGGTAAAGGAACTATGAAGATCTTTTTTTCTCATAGTTCGTGAAATATTTTGGTGGCTTACTTAAATATTGAAAATCTACACTGGGGGAAACCTGAAATGGAAAAATCCTGACTTTTCTACCTTATTCTCCATCCCTGTGCTCACTGGGTGGGTATCATTTATTCTGTACATAGTTTGTTTGTAAACAGGCATTTCCATGTTGTCTCTCTCATTTTCTCCTTGACAGTATGAACTGTCTTTTGTGCTTTTTTTGTGTCTCCATCACTTAACATAGTGCCTGGTGCATAGTAGGTTCTTAATTTAATACTTATTTATTTGTTGTTTATTGCCTATTACTCATTGTTAAAATATTTGGTATTGGGAGATGGGTAGGAACTGGGCAATATTTTCATTGGCATAGGGAATCCCCAGATGAAGAATCTCCCTCCACTAATGGAGGATAGCACTCTTGTTGTAATCTATAATCCGTTAGACAGAGTTAACCAAGATGACAGGGACTCATCCATTATTTGTGGGACCGGATCCCAGGTTTTCCTGGCTCTGAGGCCAGCTCTTCATCCCCTATGACAATAGATATTAATGTATTTCAAAACAGAACAAAACAAAAAACAAAGGTTATATTGTGGGAAGTAAATGTGACCCCCTTGGTTCTATCATAGAATTTGATTTCTATCCCTGCCACTGAATTTAATATTACTTTAGAAAATCACTCCTTCCTTTTTTTGTCTCATTAACCCTTCCTATAAAAGAAGTACAACGTAATGAACCATTGCAAAAATATTTTATAGGATTATCAAGGTTAAACAATGTGACATGTTGGTAATAGAGAAATGTTATGACAAAGCTTTGCTTGATCAGTGGGTTTCAAAATCCTCCCATCAAATTTGTCACATATAAGTACAAATTTCTTCCAACAGTATGAACTGGCCTCTTTTGCAGCAACATCCTTTAACGCACTGAAAGTTTTGTTCTAACCTTTTCTGATGCAATTGTGAAGTTCAGTTTAGGACACCCAATTTACTTCTTTTATACAAATAAAACCAAAGAGGTAAGAAATTCAATTTTGCAAAAGAAAAAAAAAGTCTTACCTGGTTTAGGAAGAGCAAAGAAATATGAGGAACATATCAATTTAAATAATTATTCATAACTTGACTTTGAAGTTCAAGGTATAATGAGCCTGAAACTCAATAAATGAAAATTCAATTTCTCCTGTTCAGTAGTAATGTTAAGACATGACTTATACCTCCATCTGATATGATGTCTCAAACAGAAGAGTTAAAATGGTCACTTTTCAGATCGTTGCATATCCGTAACATTCTTTGATAATCCAAAAGGATGGTAGACAATCAGAATTCCCAATATGTAGCCAATACAATCTACCTAGAAATTGCTTTCTCAGAAAGAAGTGTGTATGTGTGTGTGTGTGTATGTGTGTGTGTGTGTGTGTTTCTTCCTTAATGTAGTATAAAGCCTGACTCAGTTTTGAGCTGCAAGAATGAACATATGCTACCAAGCATCTTCACCCAGAGAAAGGAAGTTATTACAAATTCTTAGTTTTCCGAACGAGTGTTAAAGCAACTACTTCCTGGTCACAGATAGGACTGAATAAATGCATTTGAAAATTAAGTTTTAAAATTCAAGCCTCATAGAAGGACTTTCCTCTATGTCACTAAAATGCTATTATTCATCTCCATCTCATTCTCTAGCCTTCACAGAACATCAAACTTGTTCATGTCTACTGAAGAAAAGCTGCCAAATATTCTTGGCATTGAAGGTGACCTAGACCAGGGCCACAACAACGAGAGCACTAGTTATAACATCTTACCATTATGGGCAAACATATTTACTTGATTTAAAAAAATAAAAAAATGAACTACGTTGCCAACGAATGCTACCATGAAAGGCTACAGGAAGAAACGTTAGAAAAGAGACAGAGAGAAATAGAATGGGAAGGATAACTCACCAGTTCTTTGGCACTGTAGGAAATTAAAATAACTGCTCTCATGGGCTACTTGTCAAATTCTTAAATGATTCCCCATTAAACATCCATCAAAACAAAAAACAAACCAGACGACTCCACAAGGAACTCTTCTATAACCCTAGCAAGGAACTACAGAGAAAAGCAGCACCCACAGAGAACTACACATTTCTATCAGCATTGCAAGCTTAAGTATTTCCTGTTACCACCACTCCTATTGGTTCCCACAGGTGCAAGTGTCTGGGAGGTTTATCTCACCTTCCTTAAACCAACCAACTAAAGGAGATTTAAGGCTGACCCAAGTCAATACATTTTTCTTGAGAGCTAGGAAGTACTGGCTTCAAATTTATTGTAGTAAATACCTTTAGCCAACAAACAAACAAACAAAACTCCCTACCCAGAATGGTCCCCAGACCCCTCAAATTAACATATGCCAACAAAGCAGAGGAGAATTAACAACAGAATGCCTAGCTGATTTAACCACTGAAAAATGTTATTCCTAGAAATTCATTAGTCTTTTCAAAATGCCTTGATGCTAATATGTTTGTAGCTTTTTTTTTTCTTTAATAAAAAGGCCTTCCCTAAACAGATGTTAAGAAATCTATATGTGAATTCAAGCAGCTAAGTGCAGAAGTCACCACTAGCATGCACTGCAAGGTTAGCACCAGGGACACTCTTCTCAGACTTTTCACTCATACTCAAGCTGAAAACTTAAATGCCTTTCTAGCACCATGACATGTCAAATCAGAGCACTCTGCTCTGTGCTTAATTTCTTTTTCCCCCAAAAGACATATGGGATGCAGCGGCATATGTTAAGGGAAAAGGGAAAACTTCTCACCATGAGTCACATGCGACTACGTTCTTATAATTCTGGCTTAAAGACATTTGAAACCCACTCATCCATACAACTGAGAGTAAGCCCCAAATTAACATCGGACTTTGACAGAATCATTTTCAGGGTCTATTATCAATGTCTTGTGAAAAAAAAAATTTTATTTTAGTTTCACTAATGAGTAATTTAAAAGGGTTGTATCAATTACTTTTTATCATGATAGTTGCCACAAACTGATAACAAGCCCCAAATTAATATCAGAACTTTGGCCCATTTTCAGGCTCAATATCAGTGTCTTGTTAACAAAAAATATTTAGGGGTACTCCACTTGTTTCAATTTTAATTTTAATTTCATTAATGAGCAATTTAAAAAGGGTTGTTTGGGTCAAGTGCTGTTTAGCCAAACTTATCCTAAGTCAAGATTTGAACATAGGTCCCCTGATGTCAAAATTCATTATACCAGGCTGCTGCCAATTTGGCATTTAACTTCCTCTTAGAACAGAGATATCCTAGAGATTTCTAGCTGGAAAAGATCCTAGGTCTAGCAAGGTTAATATCCCCATATATAGGGCTCAGAGAAGGAAGTGATGTGCTCAAGGTACCATAAGTAGCAAGTGGCCAAACCAATACTGTGTCTGAACCCAGGATTTCTGCCTCCACATCCAGTGCTTCATTTATTGCTTCTAGAAAACTCCAGAGGAAGGTGCAGGTGGGTAGATGTGAATAACCAGTGCCCCACAAAACAAAAAATGAAGTAAATTTAAATACTGCTGAAAGAGAAAATGTAAAACCAGCAAGAAGAGCAAGCAAAGAAACAACATTCTCTCCCAGAATTTTGTTTCATTTTATCTGATTGAAAAGGGGTCATTTTTATCCAATAAACTCAAGTTTTAAAAAAAAAAAGTTCATCCACTCTGCTGCTGAATATTTGAAGATTAAACTTTTGCTAATAGTGTCCGACTATATAAGCTATTATAACCAAAGAAGAAATCTTGTTCTGAAAGATCTGAGTCCAAACCCAGGAGTTTTGGCCTCTAAGTCAAGTGGACAGCTACTACCTTAGAGAAAGGCAAAACTTAGCCCAGGAGAACTTGGCTTTGAGTGTCCCTCCTATACAAGGAAAATAGATTCCCAAGGTGGAAGAGTCAGAACCAAAGCTCTTCCTACAAAACACCACCCAACTAAGTAAACAAAAACAAATTCCTAACACTCAAGGACTCAAAGGTCATTCAAGGGAAACTTTTTATCACTCCTTCAAGCTAATTGCCCAAATACACATCTCCACTTATGTTCATTTTTCAATTAGCAAAATGGGTAGTCTATGCCAGCCTTTACTTCTCTACCCAAAGACTGGACCTATAATAATTATTAGTACAATTGGCATACTTAAATATTGTTTGGAGGAGCAACAAAGAGAAACCAGGAACTTCAGTTTAACTTTTTTTTTTTCCAATTTAATCCTTGTCCTGGGTGGCACAGTGGATAGAGCACTGGGCCTGGGTTCAGGAAGACTTATCTTCCTGAGTTCAAATCACACACTTCCTAGCTGTGTGACGCTTTGCCCTGTTTGCCTCAGTTTCCTCATCTGTAAAATAAGCTGGAGAAGGAAATGGCAAACCATTCCAGGATCTTTGCCAAGAAAACTCCAAGTAGGGTTGGATACAACTCCAAAAAATGACTAAACAACAAAAAATCCTCGTCCATTTGAGGTGCTAAGAGCCCCTAAAGATACTAGTTCTCCCTCCCCCAACTGGCAAGTCAAATCCTTCCCAACCCATCATTTACAGTGCAATTCAAATGCTACCTCCTCAGGGAAACCTTCCCAAATTTATCCCTCTTCTTTGCTAAGGTGCTTTCCCCTTGGATCTCACATAGTACTTTGTTCTCCAACTCTCTAACACAGTGGTTCTCAACCCCCCCAAAGGGGTCGCCTAAGACCATGGGAAAACACATATTTCCCATGTTAACCGCTCCTCCTTCTCCAGGCGGGTCCGCCCACATGCAGATACGTTCACATACGAATATTAAAGGGTCGGGGCATTAGGAAGGTTGAGAACCACTGCTCTAACATGTTTATGTGACATCATGTATCATACTTATTTACAGTGTAGATGCCCTGTGACAGTGCCCAGAAGGCTGGTGTGGGGTCAAGATGAGAGAGGTTCAATTAAATTCTGTCTCTGAGGCCTACTACCTGGGGATGGTAGGCAAATGGTAACTTTCTTATGCCCCAGGAGAAGGTGCTAATTTATATACATAGATGGAGTTTTCACACCAGTAAATTATATCAACATATGAAATCATGGGTCCCAATCCCATCACTTCAAAAAATGTTTGTGTTTGATCCTGGACTGTAAGCTTCAAGAGAGCAGGTGCTGTGTTTTATTTAAATCACTGTATGTCTCTGAGCAACTCAGACAGTGCTGTTTTTAGTAGGAATGTAATGAAGGTTTACCAAACTGGATTAAATTAAATCACATGTTTGAGAAACAAAAATGTTCAACATAGGTATACAGGCTGGATGATCTCTGTGGTTCCTTCCAGGGCTAAGATTCTGTTCTAGAATTTTAATTTCCTCATGGGCACTGATAATAAAATGGGTCTACATAAATTATATGGAGGAGATTTTGTTCTAGAAAATGTGATTTGGTCTTGTCATAGAGGATATGTGCATAAAATACATATATATATTGTGTGTGTATATATGTGTATAAAATATATATGTGTTTATGTGTATAAAAATATATATAAAACCTATATATATATAGAATGCACATATGCATATATGTATAAATATTTGCTATAATGCAACAGTTAATGCCCATAGTAGGAAGGAGACAATTGGCTAATTTATGAATTGCTGTTTGTACATGGCCTGTTATCAAAGCCAAAGAGCATGCTGGTTTAATTAAATCAAGTATTTTGCTTTGATTGGTGCTATCTTTTGGTCAAGAATTCCCAGACATCTTAGATTTAAGTTATTCTCATCTGTCAAGATTTATAAGATCCACATCTTTCCTAAACGGAGTTCAAATGAAGAGCTATGCTTTCCCATATTAACAGGGAGAAGAAGTAAAATTGATGTCTTTCAAAGTGTGCATAGATAATTAACTAGAATTCTGAGCATTGCAAAAAATACAATGTGGGATGGATTTCTGCCACCTACCATTCTAGTGGGGGCCCAATCTAAAACAGAATCCAGATCACAGCACAGAATCCTCAGGTTTAAAGCGGAGATTAAAGAATTGTTGGGTTTGAAAACACAGTCCACACCTTTAGATTAAATTTGAAGCAATATTAAGGTATTCTGAGTAACAATTTAGATACTTCCACATACTTGGGATGAGATAATACCTGTAAACTTAAAGTGTCTTGTATTATAATCATCATCACAGCAGATATTCCTGTAGTCTCTCCAGCTGGACAGATCTATAACTCAGTCTTCTCATCCGTTGTGATTTTTGTTCATATCTCTCCATAAGTAATCCATGAGGAGTTACTCAAGATATCGAAGGCTTTTGTTTAGGTTGCTTCACATTAATTGGGTGGCAGTCCATCACCTGGCCTGTTGTAAAGGCATTTGGATGGCACAGTGGATGGAGTGGTAGACTGGAGCCAAAAGGATTAGTGCAAATGAAGGTGTGACCCTGGGCAAGTCAATTAACCTTTGTCTGATTTGATTTCCTCCCTGTGGAAGGGGGCTAATAATAGCACGAACCTCTCAGGGTTATAAAATGACATTATGTCGGTCAGGTGCTTTGCAAACCTTAAAGCCCTGTATAAGGGCTAGTTATTCCTATTACTGAGCATAACAACAATACGCAGCAGCCTCCTGGCACCCACCAAGAGCAACTCTCAATCCTGGATCTTCAGAGACTTTGGTCTTCCATTCTGTGGCCTTTGGATCTTAATTAGGAGGCTCTGCTGTGCAAACCTCCCAAAGCCATCCACAAACAGGGGCAGTTGGAAGACCTCAGCATCCAGAAGGAATTCCTTTTCCATTTGAACTCCACTCTGGGCATTTTAGATATCCTGGAAATATCTCCAATCTAAATCCAGGCTATTAAGATGAAGGACGGAAACCACACACCTTGCCAAATATGTGCTTGGAAAGATTCCTTATTATTATGAAACCAAGCGTCCACTAAGCCATAGTCTAGACTTGTAGTCTTGTCTCCTTCTTCTGAAAGAGAAATGAAATTGAAGGGGGGCGGGGGCGAGGGAGGGAGCAGGTGTCGTTTTCTAAGACAATGAATATAAGTAAGCTATAAGGAAGGATCCTCCCCCCATCCAGAATCAGAAAGTTGTTCTTGCAGGGCTAGTGATAGGTTGATGTTGAACTTTCTCTCCAGGGTTTCTCTAGTACCCAAGCACATGCATTTATTTGCAAGTAAGTTAACCAGAGTTAGGGGTACAAGTCTGTGACAATAATGAAATCATGTTCCCTAGCCGCACAACTGCAAAATGTGACATTTTATTTCATAAAATGCAAACACTCTAGGCCAAGTGTTCTTAACTGGCGATAGTCAACTTTAAAAAATGTCACTATCTATCATTGCTTTCTTTTTGTGATACTAAGTACATTTTATTTTATGCACCTAAAAACATTTTTCTGAAAAGGGAGCCAGAAGGTCCACCAGATTGCCAAAGGGGTCCAAGAGACCAAAAGGTTAAGAAGACCTGCAGTAGCCCCTAGACAAGCTTGTTGGTGGCAGGGAAGGAAGGAGCCAATAGATTGGGAGAAGGTGAAAAGCAGAAGGGTGAGGGGAAGTGGGGTGCACTGCCCAGAGAGAAGAGAACAGTCAATGGACTGATTTCCTAAGGATCTGGGAGAGGAGGGAATCAAGAACACAAGCAGGGAAAGACATTCATTCTATCTCCAAACTGGAGCAAAGCAGGTGACGATGGCTGAAAGATAGAGTTTCCCGTGTGCAGGGGGAAGAGGAGACTGGGCAGTAGGCACTGGCAAGAGCACCACATTGGGAGGCAGAAGCCCTAAACTCCCTGCTCTGGCATTGACTCCCTGTGGCCTGGGGAAGCTACTTCTCCTCTTTGGGTCTTAGCTGCCTCTTCTGTGAAATGAGAGGAACAGATTCAATGACCCATGAGCTCCTTCCTAGTTCTATGTTCCTATGATCTGAACTACAGTTTTAAAAAGCGATCCTGAATTTCTGTGACTAATAGCAACTGGTTTAATGCACAGGATAGCCTTCTGAGTGCTGGAAGCAGCTATTTCCCATGAGCCTTCTTTCTCCAGGTGAAACATTCCCTTGTTTCTTCAATTACTCCTCACAGCAAGAACTTGAGGCCCTTCTCCATCCTGGCTGCCCTACAGCTTGTTAACTACCTTCCTAAAAAGCAGTGTTTCAGATTGATGCTTTGGCCAGATCTCTCAATCCTAGATGATAGACTTTTCCTACTGGAGCCTGAGATTGAGCTTATCCCCCACTCGCACTTCCCAGACTGTCCTTGAGGGCAGGGTCTGGGTTCTTGCCTTTCTTTGTATCCCCAGAACTGACCCCTGTCCTTGGCACACGGTAAGAATTTAACAGATGTTTGCTAACTGGCTGTTTGTCTGTGACATGCATTGTTGATGTAATGGCTTTTATGATGTTGCCCTGAAACAAGTTTCTATCTCTATGCTGTTGTATAGTATAGTGTACAGTATATGCTGTTTCTATCTCTATGTATGTTGTATATGCCTGAAAATCCTCCTCTCCACATTTCAACCTCTGAGAATTCCTAGGTTGTTTCAAGGCTCATCCGAAGGGCAGCTTTCTGGAAGATGCCTATTCTGAGCCCTGTTGTTGGAAATGCTCTGGTCATGTATCCCCTCTACTTCATATATACATACACCCACACACATGTCTATTTGAAACTATACATATGTATACACAATTCCCATTGCCTGTCAACATTCATGTTTGATGTCATATATGTACATATAAACGTGTACATATATGCTATATAGACATATGAGACATACACACATATTACTTATCTGCATACATGTTTTCCATTAGTAAAATATAAGTTACTTAAGGGGAAGGAACTCTTTCATTTTTGTCTTTGTATACCCAGTGCTAATACAGAGCGGAAGCTTAATAAATGCTTGCTGAAGTGAAATGAGTGAAGAAGGAGCTATTGAGCTATGATTGATACAGAGCTTATGTATCTTATAGGTAGCTGGGCGGCACAATGGGTAGGGCACTGGGCCTGGAGTAGGAAAGTTCTGAATTCAAATTTGGCCTCAGACATTTATTACTTGTGTGAACCTGGACAAGTCACTTAACCTCAGTTTCCTCATTTGTAAGATGGAAATAATAACAACTTGTTCCCAGGGGGTGTTGTGCGTATCACATGAAATAATATCTTGTAAACTAAAAGTAAATAAACAAATCAATTATAAAAAAAGAGTTTTGCTCATGACTCCATGTCAAAACTAAATTATGAATTATCTAATTAAAAAAATGACTGCTTCAGTAATGGCACATAGGAATATCAAAGTACTCTATTCTCTTATAAGAAAACAAAAGCAACATTTTTGCCTCTCATGATCTGACCATTTAAAGCAGAGAGAAATCACCTAAAGAGGATATCGAATAATCTTTTGATAAATTTGTTTTTGTACATTTCTATTCCTTTGGCCAATTATTGGCACTGAACATCTCTAGTCCTTCCAATGATCACTTCCGCATATTCATCAGAGAGAAAACAAGAAGTCATAGTCTTAGAAATTATCTCTTGACTTTTCTCACCTTATTCTTCCTCAAAGCTGGATTTAATTCTGTAGAGGGTTTTGGAAACACAGGTTTTATATAAAAAGACGTTCTCACTAATTGTATCTTACCTGAATTATAATAAATCATGTTTTAATTTTTTTCCCCTTTGCTTCTCCCCTCACTCCCCCCCTCCCCCACCAATCTCTTTTCAATGGTTTGGGAGAAAATTCTGAGTATGGAGGTTATGACTCATGGAATCCTGAGTTTTCAGAAGCAGTACCCAACATCAGGTATGTGGTGGGTGCTTGTCCTGTGTTTACCATCACCCTCAGAAAGCCATTGTCAGGCACTTTAATCAAGAATTTCAATCAACAGTTCCTCTATCAACCCCCTACGTTGTGTCTGTGCAAAAAGGTACAACATTCCTTCCTCCTATTATCCAAAACTCTCCATTAAGAAACAAAGTACAGCAAAAAGAACACAATTAAAACCTGGAGCAGAAGAAACAATCAAAGAATTTCTGAAGTGAAATCAGATCACTCCCTCCCTCACCCTAAAATGCTTCCAAAGTCACTATTTTATAAGCTGACCTTTCCAAAAGGGTATCAGAATAACGGGGTGGGGGGTGGGGGGCAGGAAAACACCAAGACATAACTCAAAACACGTAGCAAACAACTGAAATAGCCCAAACCGTCAGCACATGTGCATTGGAAAGCAGCACTTAAAAGGGAGTCAGGGCAGTATTAACATATCCCCAGCACAAAGCATAACAAGCCTAGTCATTAGCTTAACCTTAACATCCATCAAAGTTGGAGGCTGCTCCCCCGCCCCTATCCCCACCTCCTGGGGGCTCCCACATTGTTTGTCTCAGCACTTTTAACAGATACTCACCCACCTCCCATCAGGACATAAAGCGTCTGGTTTAAATAGGCTTGCTTATCTCCTTCCTATACTAGAGCTGGAATTCTGCCTACAGCTCTAGCCCTGGTAGCTCTCACAAGGAGAAATCTCATTGGAAAGTGCTGCTAGTTCAGCAGCCCAAAGCCTCTTATTTGGAAACTCAAAGGAATTGAAAATATCTTCAGTCCACAAGACTTGGAAGTTCAAGATTCTAAACATAGTCAAGTCCATTTAAACCAATCGGTTAAAGCCTGACACCTTTTAATCTGCAAACCTGAAAGGAGTTTCTAAACTCTTATATAAAGTTCATGTTTCTGTAGCCTTTTGGTTCCTTATGATAATCCCTGAAGGTAGGGCAAATGATAACATTTCCACTTTACAAATCATTCTTTCAGTCAATCAATTAACCAGCATTTAGGTACCACTAATTGTCA
Source organism: Pseudochirops corinnae (assembly GCA_028646515.1). Lineage (NCBI taxonomy): Eukaryota > Metazoa > Chordata > Mammalia > Diprotodontia > Pseudocheiridae > Pseudochirops > Pseudochirops corinnae. The sequence continues at coordinate 336,379,351 of CM053587.1, forward strand.
AACACTGTGCTAGGGGCTGGAGATAGAAAGACACAGATAACTGAGTTTAAAAAAATGAAGCAAATGAGACAGTTCCAACTCAAAGCTTGAGCTTATTTTTAACTTTATTTGGAAAATTTGGGAGCCCTCTACGTCCTTCCTTGTCCAGGTGAAGCCTCACGGTCCAGGATAAGCTTTAGGTGCTTCTTACAAAATTCTAAGGCACTCATACAAGCTGGAAGAAACCCATAGGAAGACTTAGTACCATCTCAGATATTGGAGCAGACTAGATCTAAAACAATAAAAGCCTACTAATTGGCCATAAGTTTCTATAGTTAGTTTCTCCACTGTGTTGGAAAAAAAAAAATTCAATCTCCCCTGGACTCCCCTCCAATCACACTAGAACAAGGATAGGAATCTTTTGAAATATTCTGATAACTGTTTCCATGTAATTGATTTCCCTGATAATCCTATGTAATTTACTAGGAGAAGGAGATAACCACTCAAATGAAGAATCCCTGCTTTTTAAAACAGGTGGCATCATTTCCAGGTCCCCAGCAGCTTGTTTAGAAATATTGATTCTGAACAAGCTTGTATCCCCAACCTTCTGTCCCTGCCCACTTGCATACAGCTGTCACCACCTTCCTCTAGTATCAGAAGCCCTTAAGATGCACCCGTTGTTGTCATGTTCTCTTCTTGGAGGTATTTCTTTAGAAAATCCCCAGTTCTACCACTGATACCCTAGTTTTGGCCTCATTCCTTCATCCCATCATGCACTCTGTGAGTTCATACACCTCTTCCTTAAATGATCATACCATCCCTATTTTCTATTTGTTAGAAGCAGTCTGGACTGTGCCTTGAATGGGAGCTTCATTGAACTTCCCTCAGCCTCAGTTTTTTCATCTGAAAAATGGCATCCTCCTTCCTCAAGGTGGTAATGAGGATCAAATGAGACGACAAAAAGAAAGAGCTTAGAAAACCTTAAAGGCTGGGTAACAGCCACTATATAAATCCTGGAAGGGCTGGGGCACCATCGTAAGTCACCACCTTTCAGGTACAGTCTCCTCCTCACCCTCCCCCAGTCCCACTCCAGTATCTTGGCCCTCAGAGCCAAAGCCTCCCCCAAATTCCCCCTCTAAATACTCTTTCCCCAAGGCTCCCAGACCACAGAAGGACAGCTAGTATTTTTATAGTGCTTTCAGATTTGCAAAACTCTTTCTCATACATAATCTCACCGGAAACACAACCACCTCAGGAGACAGGTGCTATTATTATGCCCATTCTGTTGATGAGAACACTAAGGCTAAAAGACTAGCCCAGGTTACAGAGGAAACTAAGGTGAGATTTGAACTTAGTTCCTCTGAGTCTGACTTTTTATAATAGCCCGTAACCTGAAGGTCCCCCACAGGTGGCTAGGTCCTCAAGTTTGGCCCTTTGACCGAATCCAAACTTCACTGAACAAATCCAAGGATTTGTTCCTCACCCTAAGCCATCTAGCTGCCCCACTCTCAATACCTTCCAGGAGAGCCTTCACCTCCAATCTTTTTGTTTGGGTTGCTCCACACATATCTTCTCCAAGAACTCCATCTTTATTCCACCCAGGAACAGCCATCAAGCTCCGACTCTACTGTCCCAGATCCTCTCCCATTCCTCTCTCTGGGGTCCCATCTCCAGGGACCTCCTTGTCACAGGCTGACCCTGAGATCCCTTTACTGTCCCATCTCCTCTGAGGAGTCCCCTCACTTCAGACACTGCAGTTCTCCAAGGAGCTCGGACATCAGCCCTACTGTCAGATCTCCTCCCCTCAGAAGCTGCCATCACCACACAGTGATCCTCTGGGTGAATCACCCTCCCTCTGACCTCCTGCTCAAGCCCCCTTTCTGGGGTCCCCTCTCCTAAAAAAGCTGACACTGCTATTTTCTATTACATTTTGACCTTGGCCACCAGGGTCCTGGTCCCAGTCCCTCCTTTAGTTTCCCTTTGACTAAGACCTATCATCACAGTCCTTCCCTGTGGCCCTGTCACCTCGGAGCCTGCCACCATGGGGTCCCATTTGTCCCTTCAGCCCCACTGCCTCTAGCTGCTTTCCAAAATCTCCTCTAATCAGACCCACAGTCCCAGTCCCCCTGGGATGCTCTCACATCAAACCCTGCCTTTCCGGTTACTCTCTGGTATGGCCTGGCTGTAGACTAAATAAACCCTCAAAACCCCTCTCATCTCACACAGATGGGGCCCTCTTCAGGTGTCCCTCTGTTGAAATCTGCCATCAGACCCCTTCTGAAGTTTCTCCCCTTTGCCTTGCCTCATCTCAGACCCTGTACTACAGTCAGTCACAGATCTTTTCTTTGCCCTTCAGTCCTTCACACTTGCTCTCAAACCCTTCTTATGAAAGCTCCCTTTACTCAGAATTTACAGTCACAATTCAGCCCTGGCATTCCGAGGTCAGGCCTTCAGTCAAAGCCCCTCTTGGGAGTTTTCCCTCCCATTATCAGGTATAGTCCCTGTCAGTCCATTGGTCTGACTATGTCCCCTCCCTTCCCCATCCCACCCCCCACCCCCCCACCTTAACCTCAGATTCACAATCAGTCTCTCAACACTTCTCTCTTCCTTAGATTCAAGATCATGGGAAGCAGAGAGGGTATGAAGGCTGCTTCTTCCAACCTCCGCTTCTCCCAATATTCCCCGTGCCTTAAGTCCCACTATCCCAGACTCTCAGATGGTTTCTTTTCCCAGAGACCTGACATTTGACACTTTGTCTTCTACTTTGACTCTCTGGCGTCTCCCATCAAATCTACCGTCCCAACTCTTTTCTGGGGGACCTTCCCTCCAAGCCCTAGGTGCCACAGCCCCTCTTAGTGGTCTCTTCCCCTAAGACTTCCCCCTTGCATATCATATTCTCCCCTCGTTTAACTTGAGTAACCTCCTCTCTGGGGCGCTAGGATTGCTATCCAAGTCCCTCTCTGGGGTCCCTTTCACTCAGACTCCCAGACTCTCAGTTCTTCTGAGTTCTTTCCCCCTCAGAGCTCGTATTTATACTTCTTTGGGTTCTGATGCCTTCAAATCACCTGCCGCTAGTCCTGAGGGGTTTCTTCCTCTTAGATTCAGTCCCGCTGGAGTTTCCTCTTCTCTTTAAACCTCTGGTCAGAGCCAGCCTCCATGTGAAGTCTCAATCCCTCCAAACTTCATCTCCTCCCACCCCTCAGGTCCCTCCCTACCCTGCTTAGCTCTGTCCCATCATTCTAATAGAAACAGTCACTGGGGCTGAGGTCCTTCTTCAGACTTCCCTCAGCCCCTCCTGGAGGTCTCTTTCTCTCAGGTATTGTATCATATATTTTTTTCTGGGGTATAATCCCTGATTATTTGTTTTTATAATTCCTTGGAGATCTCCTCCCCCTAAACCTTCTCACAGGTTCAGTGTGTTTCCGGAGTATCCCCTCAGGCATACTGTCACAGAATAAAGAGGGAGGAATCTGTCCTAGCAAAGCTTGTTTCAGGGGCTTCCTCACCCAGATCCCTGTGGGGAGTCTTCTACTATCACATCTGCTACTGTTGCCCCTTTCCTGCAATTCCTGCCCCTGGGGTTAGGGTGGGCTAGGGTGTCTAGGATTATCTCCGTTTATCACATCTTAGTCCCTAGGGGGAGTAGGTGGTATAGCCAATTAACATACAGCTCTCTAGGTGGTTTCAAGACTGATAACAGTCCAATTGAGTCTTTCCCTTTCACAACCCTTTGGGGGGGGGGGGGTAGGCCGCGGGAGAATGACATAGGGGAGGAGTCTCTCACTGTTTTTGCCTTTCTGGGAATCTTGTCCCCTTGGTCACCTCTCACAGGTCTCTGCCTGTCCTAGCCCTTCCCAGAGTTCTCAGCCTGTCCCAGCTTCTTCTGGGACTCCACTGTCCAAAACACTCTCTAGGGGCTTTTCTTCCCTCAGGTCTTCCTTCCATTGTCCTTGCTCCTATCTACAAGTCTGTTGCCACACTTCTTGGGAGGTCTTTTTGGCTGGCTCTTCTGTCCCTGTCTCTTGAGGGTCTACCATTATCATATCCTTTTGTGGGGGTCTCAGTCTGTTACAGACCTTCTTACGGGTTTTTCTTGTCAGTCTCTTTCAGGAATTCTCTGCTGTCATAGCCCATCTTAGGGGTCTCAACCTAGCCTAGCCTTACTCAGGCATCTCATCATTGGTCTCTGGTTGTCTCCCTAGGTTGTCACAGATCCTCTTGGGGTCTGCTTCTGTCATAGTCTCTTAGGGTCTCTGCCAGTCCCAAGATCTCTTGAGGAGTCCCATCCTGGCCCAGCCCCTCTGGGGGTCTTTCCAAGTCCATGTTCCCCTCCAGGGTCCCCTCTTACAGTCCCCTCTCAGAGGCCTCAAGTTGTCACAGTCACTATCAATAGTCTCTTCCTCTCCTAGTTTCTCTCAGGGCCTCAGCCTGTCCCGAGCCCTCTCGATTTCCTTATCCCTCTCCAGGGACCTTTCATGTCACAACCCTAGCTTCGGATCTCAAGACAGTCACAGTCCCTACCAAGAGTCTCTTCCAGTCCAGCCCCTTTTGGGTGTCTCTTGCTGTCCCTGCCCCTCTCAGAAATCTCTCGAAGTTCCTGTCTCTCTCTGGGGACCCCTCATGTCACAGCCCTCGGTCAGGGGTCTCCATCTGTCAGCCTCTATCTATAAACTCCTGCCACAGCACCTTGGGGGGGGGGTGTCTCTCGCTGTCACAGCTCCTGTCAAGAGTCTCCTCCTGTCCCTGCCCCTCTCGGGGTTCTCCGACTGTGACAGTCACTTCTCGGGAGTCTCTTGCTGTCCTTGACCCTCTCGGGGGTCTCTCGATGTCACACCCCTCTCAAGAGTCTCCTCCTGTCCCTGCCCTTCTCGGGGTTCTCCGACTGTGACAGTCACTTCTCGGGGGTTTCTTGCTGTCCCTGCCCCTCTCGAGGATCTCTCACTGTCACAGCCCCTCTCAAGAGTCTCCTCTTGTTCCTGACCCTCTCGGGGGTCTCTTGCTGTCACAGTCACTTCTCTGGGGTCTCTCGCTGTCCCTGCCTCTCTGCGGGGTTCCCAGCGGTCCCCGTCCCCACGGGGGTCTCATCCCTTTAGACTCCAGTCCCCGCCCCCTCGGGGGTCCCCGCCCCGCCCGCCCCCCTTGTCCCGCCCCTGTCCCGCCTCGGGCTGGGCTCCTCCGCTCCCTCTCACCTGGTGCGGGGCTGCCCGGCGGTCTGAGTTCTGGTTTCTGGGTCTAGTGCTAGGTCCGGAGCTGGTCGGTCGCTCCTGTTCTGCTGTCGCCGCTCGGTGCCTGGTCCCCACTCCCTCCGCCTCCTCCTTTTTCCCTCCTCCTCCCGCTGCTGCTGCTGCTGCTGTCCGAGGTGCGGCTCCTGCCAGGCGCGGCCAATCGCACCCGAGAGCACCGAGCTCCTGCCGCGCCCCGCCCCCGCCGCCCCGCGGACACTCCCCCACCACGCCTGGGGCCGGCCGATCGATCGGCGCTCCTCTGGCCTCCCCTGCGCGCTCCAAGTCCAAAAGCGGGCTTCTCGATCGGTCGGTGCTCCATTCGTTCGGCCTACTCTCGGCGGAGTAGTCGATGGAGCTCCGGGATTTGCGGAGACCGCCGGTGATGCGCCGGAGGTGGGGCTGGCTCTAGCTAAGCCCCGCCTGTCCCGTGCGGAGCCCCAGAGGTGCGGCTCAGCGCCCACGCGTCTGCTGGGGTCAAAGGTCACCGCGCTCCTCTTCCCTCTCCCCCCGCCCGTGTCCGAGGTCACGACCCGGGCCTGGGATGCTCTGGGAGGCCCCTGGGGGGCCCCCAGCCCAGCTCCTCGGAGGGTGTCAGCCCTGGCTGCCTTCCCTGCCCCAGAAGCCAGCCCGCCCAGGCCACCCTATGCTGGAAGGGGCAAGGCAAGGGGCGCTTTGAGATCCTTTCTCTCCTTAGTCTGCAGAGGACTTCCCAGGGCTTCCTGGACTCGAGCCCTTTAAGGCCCTGGGAGGTAAGTAGGTGCAGGTGTTAATTAGCAGCCTCCCCTTTAACCGGGGGCCTGGAGAGACCTCCCCCCCACCCCAGCGGGCTGCACCCGGAGGTGGATAAAGGCGCGGGGGCTGGACTTAGAGCCACGTCTTTGCTGCTTCATAAACCTCGTGCATTCAATGGATCTGACGGAGCCTAGGCTTTCTCTCTTTCCTTTCCTCTCTTTCCCTCTCCGCTCTCCTCTCCTCCCCTTTCTTCGCTCCTCTCCTCTGCCATACACGTATCTCCTTGCACCCTGGTCACCAGAGCTCACCACGGTGGCATTTCATAGCATCAGTCGTTGTCAAGTTGTGGCTTTTGAACCTGTGTCATCAACCACATAGAGAGGGAGGAATGGTGGGAAAGGAACACTCTGTTACTAGTAAGTGACCTTTGGCAAAATTGTGTTCAATTTCCAAATAAACAATGTTACAACAATATACAAGTTTTCCAGTTATCTTGTAACCAAGGTTTTTTTTCTAGAGTTTATATTCGGAAGTACTCTCTCCCCATCTTCCCACCTCTTTCTTCCTTTTCCCTCCCTTTTTGCTCCCTTTCTCTTCTTTCCCCACCCCCAGGCCTTTTCCCTTCCTTTTGAGCAAGTTCAATTTTTGACAACCCCGGGAGCCTAAGTCTGGAGCCAAGCCATATTATGCTGCATTCTGGGCTGGCCTTACATTCCTGTAGAACTGACCATCCATCCTTTCCATTGCCTAGATATTAGATGTGCTTTTAAACAGGTTGCCTTTCAGTCATGACCCTCCTTTTTAGGTCAAAGAATAGCCGTCTCCCCTCTTTCTCAAATTGTAACACTGCAGCAATCTTGGACAATAATGTACTGAGCTGGAAACATTCTACTTTTAATCTATTTCAGCACAAATTCCAATCTATATACAAGACTAGACAGATATGCATTTGTGAAAGTCTTTGCCATTAATCAGATTGACCCATTGCAGTCTGAACAGCAAGAGTGTTTGTTTTGGGCTTGGGGTTAGGTTTTTTTTTTTTTCCAAATGCCACCTGCTTTTCAAGTTTGGGATTTAGAAAACAACGTATAGGCATGTAATACATTCTGCAACTACTTTAAAATCTCTCTTCCTCTTTAAATCAAAGTTTGTATTTGGGGCCATGGAAGTGTCAGAGCTAGGTACCAGTGGTGGCAAAGCTTCCATTGAAACCTATTTCTTAAGAGAAGGCAGGTAACCCGTCCTAGCAGAGTTATTGAGTACTATTTTGGCTTGAGGATAGGAGGAAGAGGGACTTCAGTGATTTCTTAAGATATTACATCAAGAAGATAGTGTGGAGTATGGATTTTGGGAAATTCCATTTTGGGAAGGGGGTGAGTTGTTTATGATAAAATGAAAACTGATGAGGAATTTAAGTGCAAATAGAAAAAACACACGCATGGGCGCACACACACACACTCTTTTCCTGAAGTCCATAGTCAATTTTGGAATCTTGAGTTTGAAATAGAGAAGTGGGGTAGTGAGTCCTGAGATCAACATTGGTTCAGCAGCATTGTTAGAATTACAGAAATTCCTGGAAAAACCCTGTAACATTAGAATATAATTTTAAGAGCCACCCCATTCTGGACAAGATTATATTTGAGTATCTTTTCTGGGCAAACAAATCCCTGGTGACACTATCAGAAAGGAGTATGGTTTAAATTGGAACAAAGCATGAAACTGCAATCTTAAAACAAAGAGAAATGGAGGAAAAGTTCAACACAAGGAAAGGCCAAGTGGGTTAGACAGGATCAGGGCTGGAGAATCTGCAGCCTTGAGGCCACATGTGGCCTTCTAGGTCCTTGGGTGCAGTCTTTTTACTGAGTCCAAGTTTGACAGAACAAATCCTTTTGGGATCCCTGTGAAGTCTGGATTCAGTCAAAGGGCTGCCCTTAAGGACCTAGAGGGGCGAGCCTGCAGGTTCCCCCAGCCCTGGTCTGGACAGAGTCATGGTTGGGAATTCAGAATCCCTGGGCTCTACCCTTGACTTTACTATTACTTTGTTTCAATTTCCCCTCTCAATAAAGTCAAACTGTTTTTTTTTAAAGTAAAGTTGGTACAAACATCCATGGAGATATGTCGTGGCAAATTGTGTTTCATTCTGTTCCAATTTTACCTTGACCTTGGGCTGAGCCACTTCGCTTTTCTCTAGGCAGCAGTTTCTTTATCTGTCCTAGGAAAGGTTTGGTCTGGATTATCTGAGGCCCCCTTCCAGGCCACTTAATAAAAGAATTAGCAAATATTTGCTTCTGCCAGCTATGCATTAGATCATGAGTAAAATAAGCAATCAGGATGAATCCATGTGCAAATTTAAACTTTTAGGTAAACCTTACTTTCTAAGGAAAATGCCCACATTAGTTTGTTCTAACAAGTGGAATGAGGCCAACCCTGATTGGCCAGGATCAGCGAGTAGTAGGGTTAACAGGATTTTAGATGGGGGCAAAACTTTTTTTGTTTCTTGTTCAGTCCTGTCTGATTCTTTGTGACCCCATTTGGGGCTTTCTTGGTAAAGATACTGGAGTGGTTTTGCCATGTCCTTCTCCAGCTCATTTTACAGATGAGGAAACTTGAGGCAAACCGTGAAGTGACTTGCCCAGGGTCACACAGCTAGTAAGTGTCTGAAGTCATATTTGAACTCTGAAAGATGATTCTTTCTGATTCTAGGCATAGTGTTCTATCCACTGAGCCACCTAACCTCTCTCCCTCTCCCCTTTTTGGTTACTGGTAAAAATGGGCTGGGAAACATTCCTTCCTAGCCTTTTGCCCCTCCTCCCCCTTCTTTGCCCCCTGCTAAGCTGAAGGAAGAGGTTTTTGAACGTTTGAACTGGGTTCTTAATAAAGCCCTGATATTTATCTGTTGCTTGCCCTTTATTGAATTCCTGATATTCTAAACAGTAGATGGGAAGTCAGGCCTTTTGGTTTTCTTTTTCTGTGACTCACAATCAAGGGCTGGGTGGGGCCACAGAACCTAGAATGCCAGAGCAGGGAGGGCCCAGGAGGACGCAGGCCTGCTGTGCTTTGAAGTGAAAGTTGGGGAGGACTTGGGTGGGAAGCCAGGTTCTGCCACTTACCATCTCTAACTCTGAGCAAGCAAGTCAAGAAGCATTTATTAAGCTCTTCTTGTGTGCCTGGCACTGTGCTAAGCACTGCGGATACAAAGAAAGCCCCCCCAAAAGGCCCCTACTCTCAAGGAGTTCACAATCTAATCGAGCCTCTTCTGGGCTTCGGTTTTCTCTTTCAAAAGAGGGGCTTGAAATGGATGTAAAACGTAGACAGTCTGAAAGTGTCTGCCTCTCTAGGTTCTTGTGGGGCTGCCGGGAGTCAGTCAAGTATACCGGAAACTTTAGTGGTCCCCAAGTATCAGTTATTCTCGTCCTCAGAATCCCTGGTCTTTTGTGAAGGTCACAAATGACAGCCTTTCATCTTCTGATAATAATCAATTGATAATAATAGATAGCATTTGTAATCGGGCTTACTATGAGGTAGGCACTTTGCTAAGCGCTTTACAATTAACTCATTGGATCCTCACGATAGGGGGGAGGGGTTAGTATCCCCATACCTCCAGATGAAGAGACTGAGTCAGGTAGTGACTTGCCCAGGGTCATTCTGCTAGTGTTTGAGGTTCTATTTGAACTCCGGTCTTCCTGACTCCCCACCTGGTGCTCTGTCCACTGTGCCTAGCATCTTGGTATTTGTTCTTCGAAGCTCCTTTATCTTCTTCACACTACTAGATCCTCTGTTCTCTGTTTACTTTGCTGTGAATCTATCCCCTCTCCCCCGTAGAATGTCAGCTTCTTGAGGACAGGGACTGTTTCCCTTGTGTCCTTGTCTTCGTCAGTACCTGCCTCAGTTATTAGCCTCAGGTCCCTCCTAGGTCTTCGTAGACTTTCATTCCTGAGAGGGATCTTAGACCCGCCTGGGTCTAGCCCGGGATTCTTGCCCTGGACTTCTTGGGACCCGCCCAGCTCTATTCTAATCATCAAGAATAGCATGTATTTGTTTATTTAATCCCCCCCCCC
>CM053587.1:336389844-336429327 GCA_028646515.1 Pseudochirops corinnae
GATTCCCAAATATTTTATAATGTCCACAGTAACTTTAAATGGGGTTTCTCTTACTATCTTTTGCTGTTGGACTTCATTAGAAATATATAGGAATGCCGAGGGTTTATGTGGGTTTATTTTATATCCTGCAACTTTGCTAAATTTATTTATTGTCTCAAGAAGTTTTTTACTTGATTCTCTAGGATTCTCCAAGTATATCATCATATCATCTGCAAAGAGTGATAGCTTAGTCTCTGTCTAATTTGATTCCTTTGATTTCTTTTTCTTCTCTAATTGCTATTGCTAACATTTCTAGTACCAGATTGAATAACAGGGGTGATAGTGGACATCCTTGTTTCACCCCTGATCTTACTGGAAATGCTTATAGTTTATCCCTATTACATATAATACTTGCTGATGGCTTTAAATAGATGCCACCTGTTATTCTAAGAAAAACTCCATTTATTCCTATACTTTCTAGTGTTTTTACTAGGAATGGATGTTGTATTTTGTCAAAAGCTTTTTTTGCATCTATTGACATAATCATATGGTTTCTGCTAGTTTTAGTGTTGATATGATCAATGGTGCTGATGGTTTTCCTAATATTGAACCGTCCTTGCCTTCCTGGAATAAGGTCCTTGTTTTTCTGTGGTCTGTAGAGTATCGGCATGACCTCCTCAGACACCTTGCCCAGTGACCTGCTAATATGCACACCAGTTTCCCCTTCCCCCCAAACTTTGGAGCTCTTGGGGGGGGCGGTGCTGATGAGAGAGCACTGTAAATGCAAAGACATTTTATTCTTTATAAAATTATGGTACTCAGTCTTTTGTTTAATGCTGACTTCTCTGGCTTCTGGGAATCTGTTTCCCTCAGCCTTATTGTGACATAAAGTACTGCTTCCCACTTCACTCTTTCCCACATCTTAACCTTTCACATGAATTACTTCAGTTCTTCTCTGAGGTTGTTTTCCCTACGGCTCCACTTGGCTAGCCATTTTCAGTTTTCAGTGTCCTCCTCTTAAAAAATTGTCCCCTTATCTCCACAGAAATGTCTCCCATATTGACCGCTCCTGTCTGATGTCAGCTCTGACTTTGGAGGCCACCATCATATTGGGTTCTTTGCTGGAAGGTTCTTGTCTTCTCAGCCTTCCACTCTAGGAATCCCATTTTATGTATTGTAATGTAACTGCCTCTGGACATCAAGAGTGTGCCCCCTGAGCCAGGTCTGGGATGGGCCTGAAAGGGCTTCAGCCTCCTTGCACAGCTAAAGTCTTTCCTTTTCATTCAGCCTGTTAGTAATCAGCCTCCCTGGGATGTTCCATCTTTATTAAAATGGGTATTGTGAAACCCTGAGTCAGGTATTTCACATTACATACCAAAGATAGATTTCTAGCATCTGTGTTACTTCTCTAACAAGTACCACTGAACATTTACATAATATTTATGTAATATTTCTATAGCAATTTTTTTCTCCAGACTTTGGTGTTCTTTAGGTGGGAGAGAGAAGTGCTATGCAAAGTCCCAATGTCTCTTTGATAGATACCACTCTAGTCTTATGAAAGCACTTATAGTTTGTACCCTTGGAGCAAAAGAACCTTACCTGACAAAAAAACGTGTGTGTGGGCAGGTGGGGTGGGAGTGGCATTTGTTACTGGCATATTAATAATATATGGGAAGAACATTATTGAATTTTGTTCATTTTTCTCTCTGTGCAATTTTGAGGATGTCTTTAGGGTACAGATGAAGCTATTTATTGGACTGTGAGACACATGTGAAATTAGCATTTAGAGTCAGTTATGCACTCTGGCAAGTCTTTGTTGCCCATCTGGTGCTGGGGGAAATACCACCTCTCACCTTCTAAGGGAAGCTTTCTGGATTTTTGCCTTTTTTAAATGTCAGCTATTCTTTTCCAAATAAGGCTTAATCTGGTTTTAAATGAAAAAAAATTATTTTTCCAAATTCTCCATTAAAAATACTAATGCTGTTTATTTAGCTGAGAATTTAAATGTCCTTAGTTCTATCTATATAGGATGTAGCAAAAATATCTGTAGAAAGTCCTATTGTAGTTCCTTTGGCTTTTTATAATCTGTGTATGAGATCGCTATAGTAGTAATGTTTCACACCAGTGTGGGTGGGAATGTTGTGGTTGTCTTCACAGCAGTAGGGTTTTTCCCCTGTTGATTTGCTCAATACCATTGATACTCCTAAGGCTACCTCATGGCATCTTCTTTCTAGTACATGGTTGCATTTTGTTCATCATTGTACATTATCATGTATTGAAGTTCATTTTCCCCAACCCTGGAGGTTTTATCATTCATTGCCAAAGATGAGGTTGTAGGATTTGCCAAAGAGTTGGACCTAGTCTGAGGAAAAGTTCTAGAATTATAGATTCAGAGATTCAGAGATTGAGAGAGATTATTAAGTTCAATTCCCTCATTTTACATATGGGGAAACTAAGGTTAACAAAATCGTCCACTTCCTGACATAAAAACCTGGTATATTGACAGACACATTAGAAAAGCTGCAGAATTGTTGTCCAGTGGGATAATGACACTGATGAAATTCCCATTTGAGTCAGGGCTCACTCGTTTGTTTTGGTAACTTGTGCCTTGCATTCTTCTGAAGCAGGTTTTTTTTTTTGTTTGTTTGTTTTAATGCCACTTTCAAAATTTCTCTGCAGGATGTATCAGGACAAACTGGCATCTCTCAAGAGACAATTACAACAGCTGCAGGAAGGTTCGTGTGGTTTAGTCTATTTCCATTATTGAGTAGACTTTGTAATGCCCTCAGTTCCTGACCATCTATGGCTAATTTCTTCATAGAAAATTTAAATCTTGCCTAACTTTCTGTGACTCACCTGTCCAAACAGGTACAAACTCCCTCTGGTGTTGCATACTCACTTGACACAAATGCATTTTGATATTTTTGACATAATGTGTATTTTTCTTTTTTGGATCCTGCCTTGATTTCACCCTTGTGGGTGTGTTCCTGATGTAATAACTCCCTCAGCTAATTGCGGGGTAGGAACATAGCTGCAGTTTGTAGTTCTGGCAAATTGCTGGGGGCATGGAGGTTAGGTGACTGGGCCATGGTCAGTCAGGCAGTGTGTTTGTCAGCAACAGGGCTTGAGTCGAAGGCCTTCCATCCTGTAGGGTCCTTGGCCTCTCTCACCATTAGCATGAGGGAAACATTAAACCTATAAACCTGCCACTTTCAAAAAGTCCCAGTGTATTCCAAACCAAATGCAAATGAGTTCAGAATTAACTGCAATGCTACTTCTTTTCCCTGTTGGTTTATATGGAGTTGAGATTTGAATGTAATACTTTGTTTATCTCTGTGCTTCTGGCATCAACACACAGGTGCTGTCACCTTATCATAAATGCCTTTTAGATGGTCTTCAGCAGCTTACCTCTTGAGAAACACCCGCCTTGAATTTGGCTCCATAGTGAATAATTCAGAGGGAGTTACTAGTGTAGTTACATATTTAGGTTCTGAAATGTAATGTAAATATTAAAAGTAGAGTAGAATCCAGTTTATGGGGTTTTTAATATGCACTAAATACAGTTGTCTGAAGGATTCTGAAATCAGTACCAATAGACTAGTCTACTTAAATATGAACTAAAGAGAAGGATTTTAATTGGAAATGTCCACCTCCCCCACTGAAATGCTCAATATCCCACCTTCCACAGTAAGCATTTTCTATACAGCAGTTTTATATATATATTTTTAGTATATATTAGTGTGGATATTTATTTTTCCTTTCAAATCGATCTCACTTTGGGGGTGCAGTCTATCTTGGTGGGTCAGTTTTCAGACTGTTTCAGTAGTTACATAAAAAATTAATTTTAGATAGCTTAAATTTTAAAAGTAGGTTGATCTTCAGAGTAAACTTTGTAAATTATTTACATCAGGTACATTACAGGAATATCAGAAAAGAATGAAAAAGCTGGACCAACAGTACAAAGAAAGGATACGAAATGCAGGTAAGGAACTGCAACATCTTAATGAAAGTGACGCACTCTCCATCTGCCTTTTTTTTTCTTTTTGGAGGAGGGGAGGTAGGGCAATTGGGGTTTAGTGACTCTCCCAAGGTCACACTGCTAGTTTTGTGTTAAGTGTCTGAGGCTGGATTTGAACTCAAGTCCTCCTGACTCCAGGGCCAGTGCTCTATTCACTGTGCCACCTAGCCGCACCTCCATCTACCTTTCTTGAACTAATCTTTGGTCTACAACCAGTTGTCTGCGCCAGAGGGGACATGATAAAACGCCACAAGACTTCCAGCCATCTGAATAAAATGTATTTGGGGAATGTTTAGCAGAATAAATAATACAGGAGAATAATAAGTGCTTACTGTGTGTCGAATACTGTGCCAATTCTTTTTACAATTACTCTCATTTGATCCTCATAACAACCCTCTGAGGTAGGTGCTATTATTATTATATCAATTTTACAACTGAAGAAACTGAGGCAAACAGAAGTTAAGTGACTTTTCCCAGGGCCACACAGCTAGGAAGGGTCTGCAGCTGAACTTGAATGTGGGTCTTCCTGACACCAAGCCTAGTGTTTTATCCACTGTACCACCTAACTGCCCCAGTAGAACATAGATATTGTTTTTTTTATTTTTTAAATTGATTTGTTTATTTACTTTTAGTTGACAAGATTCAGTTCCACAATCCCTTAAGTTTCAAATTTTTTCCGTCCCTCCCTCCACGGTGGCGTGCAATCAAGTATAGGATCTGCAAATACTTTCACATTGTATAATAGTCTGGTTGTGTAGAAGGGTTGTAATGGAGTGAACAATGGGAAAAAGGAAACAAAACCAAACATGGAAAAGAACTATGGCATGTAGATTGCTTGAGTCTCGATTTAAACTCTGTTCTTTCTAGATCTTTCTCTGAATGTAGATATGTCCTTCCATCCTGAGACCTGTAGAGTTGTCTTATAACCTTGTGTTGCTGAGAAGAGTCCAGTTTATCAAAGTTGGTCGTCACACATACGATGCGTTTGTGATTGTGTACAAATTTTGAACATAGATATTGTTAATTTGCAGTTTTCTAAATCAGTCTGCTGCCCATGGTTTACTGGCCTTGTTTCAGTTTCAGTTTGACACTACTGATCTGGCCCATCGTTGAATCCCAGGTGCACTTGCCAGCTCAAGACCATGGCCCTGGATTGGAGAGGGGCGATGTAGGAGTCATGGCTGAGAGCCTCTGCTGGGAAGGCCCCTTGTTGTTGTACTGTTCCCTTTGCCCAGGCGAGAGGAATCTCCAGGGCTTTTTGGCCAGTATCAACACTACTGGTGTGAATCTGTAGTCATAGATGCTCAGGAATCAGTATTTTAGGTTGTCCCATAGCCTATTTCTGGAAATAGAGTGACTCCTTTCTTACTTGATAGCCTGTGTCTGCTCTGTGGAGGCTCTTCTTCAATTGCTTGAAGCTCAGCACATTTTCCTACGCTTCCCGTATTTTCAAAATGGAAGGATCTGGAGAAGCAGGGAGGTGTCCTTGATCTGTTCCTTACCACCAGTTCATTCTGTGTAGAATGTGTGTGTAGACGGGGCTCTTTGTATGGCACTGTGGAGGATGCAGAGAGCTAGACCAGCTGGCCCCAGCCCTCGAATTGGGGAGATTCAACATTCAGAAATGCAGAATTAAATGAATACAAGCATTGAGTGACAAGACGCCTAGTACAAGAGAAGTTTCTGGCAGTATGTGGTTAGACGAGGACCAGATGAGTGACCCAGACATTGTAGTTTGTAGGAGGCAAAGTTCTCTATGCATGTAGAAGTTCTTAGTACGTTGTTGAATCTATCTCCTCTCCTGACATTTTCTGAATGTTTTCCAGGTACCTTGCCTGGCCAGTAGTGAACAAAGTGAAAGACTGGAAAATCCAGGGCTACTGCTACTGGCTCATTGTAGCACCTGGTATAAGTCACTGAGCCTGTTTTTTCCTTCATATCTATTTCTAAAGTGAGATTGATAATATATAGCATTTTATATTTCTTAAAGGTACTTTATGAATATTTATGAATACAGAAGAGCCCTAATATAGTTTTGCTTCTTTTTTAAAAATTCCTTTCCCCACTTCCTAATCTCTTCCTTTAAATCCTTTCCCTGTAAATAAACTTTTTTTTTTTTTGTTTCAAAGTGATATTGCCAGGTATTCAGTAGTTGACTGAACCCTTAAAAATCTGGTCCTTTACTCATCACCACCTGCTTTAGTGGTAAAACAAACAAATGAGACCCAAACAACCCAAAGTGCTAATTGTCAGTTTGCTGTGTATGTGTGAATTTCCAGGAATGCAAGTGAACTTTAGGAATTTGACAGCGCAGACTTGTGGCATGATAGTGAGACTGATGGTATAATGGGGCTGATTTCTAGGTGTTTATGGGATTTAGAGATACCAAAGCCCAGATGTAGAAAGTGGGGCCCAGAGAAGAAATGACTGACCCACTCCCCCAGGTCCTAGGATCAGAAGGTGCCTCTGAGGTCACTGATGTGAATGAGGCTGCTTTTAGAGTGACGTTCTTGAAGAGAAATGACCTGCTCAGGGTTATGGGCAGGAGGATAATAGCATCTCCCTTATAGGGCAGGGTGGCTGTGAAGATTGGGTGAGAGGATTTTGGTTGTATGCTTGGGACAGTGCCTGGCACATAGTAGGTTCTTGATAAATGTTTATTCTCTTCCCTGTATCATACTCTTTTCTGATTAGAGAGAGGAAAGAACTCCCCTTTTCTTGCTTAAACTCATCCTTGGCATGTTGCTCTCTAGACCTCAGTGGACCAAAATCCTAAGTAGAGGCTACCACACGAAAAGAGACTAGAGGCCCTCAGGTCTCTTCACCTTAGGAAGAACAAGGCTGAGAGGTGATAGAGTTGAAGGATTTGGCACTGGAAGTGACTGTCAGTCATCGCTCCAGGGATTCTTAGCCTTTCTGAATGTGTCCTGGACCCCTTAGTCATGACTGGTAGTCTGGTGAAACCTATGAACTCCTCAGAACAGTGTTTTTCAGGTCATAAAATTCAGAAGATTACTATGGGAGGAAATTATATTGAAATATATTTATTAAAAAATTTTAATTTCATAGACCCCTGCTTAAGAATCCCTGATATAATCTAGCCTCTTCATTTTATAGATGGGAAAACTAGGCCCAAAGAGGTTACATGACAAGGTCATACAGGTGTTGAGTAACAGTCAGGATTCAAGCCTAGGCCCTCTGACTTTCAGTCTGTCGTACTCTCCACGTAACTGTTCTGAACATGTTAGAGTGCGTGCACACATACCTAATCACTGAGGAGACCCAAAACCTAGGAGCAGAGGAGCTGAAATGCCAGGGCTCCTCTGCTCCTCCTCACCCAGGAGGATTTCTGGCTGGTGCTTATTGGCTCTCTTTCCTTTTCTGATCTTAAGTTGGTGACTTGGCCACACTTGCCCTCTGACTTCATCTTGAATAAACAGTTTCAGGAGAATGTGTCATTCTTGAGAGTTATTGATCAGGGGCTGGACGGCTCTAGACGTAGCAGCATCCCTTTAGGACAATGTCCCACCTAGACGGGAGGGCGTACTCTTACATCTCTCCCTCTCCTAGAAATGTGTTTGGGATGAAAACATTGGGTTTGTGGAATTTTGCTTTCAGAAAGCAATTACTCTTTCTAAATGAGTGCTGATGTCCTGGAAAGGTAACAGAGCTGAGCATATCTCATTGTATACTTTATCTCTTTCAGAACTTTTCCTTCAGTTGGAAGTAAGTACCATTGACCTGCCAGAAATGTAAGTTCTCTTGTGAATGATGTTTTTGTTCTTCTAAACCAGGTGCCTATTCTTTCAGAATTTTCTAGAAGCCTTTGCTGTCTGCTCGGCAGGTTATCACAAGGGGTCATGCAATGAGAGTTCACACACTCAGTATGATGGGATTGGCGGTGGACGTTTGATCTCACTTTAGTCTTTCCACCTTTTCATTCTTGGTTGGTGGGCTTTGCTTATCATCAAAATGGATTAAGAGAGTTGCTCTCCAGTTTTAATTACCTAATATTAAGGACAGTTGGAATCTGCTTTGAATCGTAATGAACTGTCATTCAGATATGTTGGTTCTCCATCAAACCTTGCTTTTAAAGTAGTTCTGTGGGTACACATAGAGCTGAGGTGCTGAAGGCTATCAGAGAGACTGCTGCATTTATTCCTTTCACTCCGTATTATGGCTTCTTGCTGCTTGTGGGACAGACAGGTTCTCAGCATTTTAGCATTAGTGTGTTGTACATGTGAGTGCTGAGCCCAGTCTCATATGTAGCTGCACTATGTTATCTATTATCATGGGTTATTATCATCATGGATATGACTTTGTTACTGGATTGCTGATTCTATTCCTTTACACAGTTAGCAAAAGAGTTTTATAGATGCTGAGGGTTTATTTTAAATTTTCAAGTATTTATGATTTATTTGTTTACTTTTAGTTTGCAACATTCAGTTCCTCATCCCTTGAGTTTCAGATTTTCTCCCCCCCTTTTCTCCTCCCCCTTCCCATGGTGGCATGCAATCCTATATAGGTTCTACATATACCTTCATATTAAACATTAGTCATGTTGTAAAGAAGGATTATGACCAATGGAGTGAACAATGAGAAAGAAGAAACAAAACAAAACAAAAAAAGAGAGTGGATGCTGAGGTCTAGTGTCATTTCTCTTCCATTATATCTTAAACTTATTTTACCAAATCATAAAAGGAGGCCTGACTTCCTTTCATTGTTCACTTTTGGACTAAATTTGAATATAAATGTTTAATCATTTTTTGTCTTTGAAAAATTTGTTATATTTCTAAGAAATTACAAACTTAGGAACCTTCAGCAAAAACATTCAATTACATAAAATAAGACTGTAAACATCAAATTAGTCCCTTTTTTAAGAGTGAAAAAGCTGTGTGATCGTCATTGTTTTTTGGGTAACTTCTATCATGTCTTTGGGTCATACCAGTGAGGCCTTGGGAACTAATATATAGGAAACTATTCAGTGAAAGATCTCTTTCAAAAAGTATGTGACAGCACTCGAAACAAAGGTTGGGTGCTACTCTTCCAATTTTAACTGGCAGGCCTGCAGGCAGGCAAGTGACTTGGTGGGCAGTGGTGGCTGCTGTGTGGAGAGATGGGAGTGGAGGATTGGATCCGTCAGGGAGAGCTGGCCCTGAACTGGCATGTTGGCAGCTGTTACCTTCCTCTCACCCCTATTCTTCTCTCACTTGCCCTAGACAGAACAGGTGGAGAGGAATTATATTAAGGAGAAGAAGGCTGCTGTGAAGGAGTTTGAGGATAAGAAGGTGGAGCTAAAGGAGAACCTGATTGCCGAGCTTGAGGAAAAGAAGAAGATGATTGAGAACGAGAAGCTGACCATGGAGCTGACGGGAGGTACGGCAGCAAGAGGGGAGATGGCTTTGCCTCACCCTCCAATGTATGGCTTTTTGTTCGTGTATCCTTTTCCTTATGATATTAGGTTCCACCATCCAAGTTACTGGCCCCAAGTAGGTCAGATCATTTTCCTGTGTTTATATGGCCCCTGTGTTGACCGCTGTTCTTTATCTTGTGAAGAACTTGCATTTGGGGTTAGAGGCACTGGGTTTAAATCCCATTTTTCCTGACCTTCCTATATGGCCTTGGGGAAGTGACTCATCTTCTCTGGGCTTCAATGTCTTCCCATATAAAATGAGGAATCCTTAACCTTTTTTGTGTCCCAGACATGTTTGGGTTGTGGACCCCTGTTCATAATCATACTTTTAAGTGCGTAAAATACATAGGGTTATAAAGACAACATTATATTGACACTTGGCAAAGTGTTGTGGGTTTTTTCTCCCCCTGAAATCCAGGTTTCTGGGGCCCAGGTTTAGAGCCCAGTTCTAAATCATAGAATTAATTCTTTGACCTAAATGCCTTTGGGAAAGCCTCTCTTTTTATTATGACTGTGGTCTAGGAAGTTCATCGACCTTAGGGCCCACATGGGTGTCAGCATCATGTAAAGAATGCTAAATGGGGAGTCAGAAGATCTGAGTTTAGATTCAGCCTTGGCTGTGACTTAGCTCTTTGGTTTAGTCATTTTCCGTCTTGGCCTCAGTTTTCACATCTGGAAATTGAAGGTGTTGAACTAGATGTTCTCTCAGGTACCTTTTTGGCCGGCTAGGGGGCACCATAGTTCAGAGAGTGCCAGACCTGGAGGCAGAAAGATGGATTTTCTTGGATTCAAGTCCAGCCTCAGACAATTACTAGCTGTGTGACCCTGGGCAAGTCACTTAACCCTGTTTGCCTAAATTCCTTTAAGTCAGACATGACTGAAATGACTAGACAACAACAAGGTCCCTTTTAGCCCTGGATTTCTGTGACTTCTTATTAGTCTGTAGACTAGATGAGGCCTCCCTTTTGCTCATGACTTTTATTGTGAATTGAAAAAAGAAAATGCTTTTCCAGCAGAAGGAGCTAAAGCTGAATGTTTTCTGTGGAGGTGGGAAAGTTAAATTGGCCCCAGATCTAGCTCCCTGCCTCCTCCTTCTAGGCTTTATTATTCTACATATGGGAACTCAGCAGGGTGTAGGCAAGTTTAAGTGAGAGGCAGTAAGGGCTGACTCCCGTCTGTTGCCATATGTAGACTGATGAATCCTAGAATGAGACAGGGCAGGAGCTGGCTTGAAGTTAGTTTCTTGGAACTTGGCGTAGTTTCACTTGTAAGTCCTACCAGAAAAGTTAAGATGGGAGTTTTAGGTCTGGCCCACGAAGCTCAAGTGATAAGCCCTCTCTGTTCTGTGTAGGGCATTCTTTAGCAGTCCTGGCCAGAATGCGTGAATGTATGTTTTGTTATTTTTTAAAGCATTCATTCAGAGCCCTGCCATCTCAACTGCTGTCTTTGTGGTTGACTTTGAAACCAAAAGGGGTCATTGAGAGCTTTATAGCCGCTGGATACTCCATGCCAAGACTCGTACTGTAGTGCATCCATATACTGTCGACCTCAGTTATACACACTTGATTCCTAGCTTGACTCCTCCTCCAGAGACATGTTAGAGGTACAGAGTGGTTGGGCCTCTTTGAAAAATTGGTTCTGTGATAGATTCCTTACCAAAGGTTTTGCAAAAGAAATGACTTCTCTAGATGCCTTTCAGAGAGCCCACAATAATATATCTTATGTGTGGGTAGTCTGGAGAGGGAGCTTCGAACAGCAGTCCCTTATTTTGTACTTGCTAGAATGTTTTTTTAATTAGACTGATAACTGTGCTGGCCCTATCTGTTACCCAGTTTGCCTGCCTGTTTCTCAACTTGCACCATTTTCTTTGCCTGTGGTTAAGGCTGGCACTGCTACATTATCGCTCTCTGTTCTGCCTACCAGATGTTCATGTGATTTCATTAGGCAAGTGGGAAATAGAGCCAGCTCATAGACTCTCCCCTTCCATCTGCAGGGAGGAGGATTATCGTCTTACCTGTGATTTGGCATCAGGATTGTCGAAGTGAGAGATGCATTGTCAGGCCAGGCAGTTCCTGCAGTTCCTGCCAGATTCCAAACTGGGTCATGGGGCATCCTCAGTGACTGAGAGGATGGGTCCAAATGGAAACACACGACACCTGGAGGGGCATCATTTTTTACTCAATAAAATAGATGGCAGAGGCACATTGGAATCCAGGCAGGGACACTCAAAGCACCGATTTCTGTCCTCAGGCCATTTGGTACCCTCGGCGTGGAAGGCACTGCCAAGGTAATAACTGATTGTCACAAATAAAGGTGCTGGGGCCGGAAGGATAATTAGCCTTTCCACAGATGGTGCTGCTATGGTATTGAATTAAAGGCCTGATTGCATGCCTGTAATTGAGTGACTTGTCTCACCTTTATGGACCAGCGCCATCCTTGTTCTGCCGAGATCTACCCAGAAGAGATATTTCCTAAAAAGAAGGCCTTTACTTGTGAAGAACTCTGTTTTTTAGAAATAACTGGGCTTTGGAGCTCGTGAGACTGTTGGCTTAGAGAAAATTGAATCTCCAGCATACGAGTTGCTGTCTTAGAATGTGGCCTTGGTGACTTGCTCCACTTACACATCCTCGACGAACATTTGTAGCACAGGCTGCATTGACCCCCAAGCTTTCTGCTTAAAGGACTAGGGGGAGCGCTGCACGTTGTGCTGAAGATGTACAAAGTGAGATGGATTTTTCATGCTATGTGGAAGAAAGTGAATTGAATCGAGACAGGTAGAGACCCTTGGCTGTGGGTCTTGGACTTAGATTGAAACAGGTCCTGAAACAAGCAGTGAAAGCTAGATGTGCCTTCTTGTGTGCTCCATAGTTGACCTTTTGGTCTACTTTCGGTTGTCTGCCATTTCTTTGTCACTTTGGATATTTGTAATCTCGACTCCTTCATCTCAGTTTCCTATGTAAATTCTCTCTGATCATAGCTTCTAGAGCAGTGGTTCTCAACCTTCCTAATGCCATGACCCTTCAGTACTCACATGTGGGCGTATCTGCATGTGGGCGGACCCGCCTGGAGACAGATAGAGGAGCGGTGTCTCAGTTCCTAAGACCATCAGAAATATGTGTTTTCTGATGGTCTTAGGTGACCTCTGTGAAAGGGTCGTTCAACCCCCCAAAGGGGTCGTGACCCACAGGTTGAGAACTGCTGCTCTAGGTGATATTGTAGAGCTAAGATTTTGGGGCTTTTATGGAGTGTTTTCCCTGATCTTGTTTGATCCTCTCAATAACACTGTCAGAAAGGTACTGTTATCCCCACTTTACAGATGAAGAAGGTAGACCTTAGAGAGGTTGAGATATTGGGCTGTGGTTATACACTTCAGTTGGTGGCAGGATTTGAACTCAGGTCTTCCTAACTTCTCCAGGCCATTTTGCATTTATCTTCTGCCTCCTTTATATCTTGCTCTATTCATTACAAAATATTTTATCTATGTTATTGCATTGATCGTCACCACTGGGGACCCTTGGGAAAGCCAGGATCACAGAGCAGCCCCGTAGGCTCTAATGTGGATTCTAGATCCCTGGTCCAGTACTGAGCTTCACTGAACTATGGTATTACTTTTGTGCTGTGCTGGTTCAGGGGCTGGTGTGGCATACTCCCTGGCCTTAGGAGTAGCTGTGCTGATGGTGTTACACACCCTTCAAGTTTTGGAGTATAGCCACATAGACATTGTTGGACCTGGTGCTTCCTAAAATAGGCAGAGAGAGCGAGAGAGAGATGGGGTCTGTATTTGGACAGCTTCAACAGAATAGAGAAGTGTATTTTTCTGTAAATAAGGGATGATAATGCAGAGGGTTATATGTCTAACCAAATACTTAACTTATGGTGTAGAGGGATACTGGTGTGTGTGTGTGTGTGTGTGTGTGTGTGTGTGTGTGTGTGTGTGTGAAGATCATGCAAGAGAGTAGACAATAAGGTTGTAGATTTAGCCCTTGAAGGAAGTGGAGAGTCCATCTAGGCCACTTTACAGATGAGGAGACAAGGCCCAGAGAAGGGAAGCACCTTGCCCAGGGTCCCAGAAGTCATGAGGAGCAGAATGAAATTCAATCTCAGGCCCTCTGGCCCCAAGGCCAGCATCCTTTCCGTTGTACCATGGGTTTTATTTTTTGTTTTTATTTTCTGCTGATAATGGGCCTTAAGAAATAGGAGGAACCTGTTCAGGAGCTAGACTGGGGAATAAAGACTGAGTTTCAGAGGAAATAAAAAGGAGGTTATCTGGTGGGCTGGGAGATCCTATTAATCTTAGCTATGTAGATTTTCTTCATTTTGTTTTATTCATGTCAGGTTTTCAAGCATCTGAAAGTTTTGGTTTAAAGTTGCAGAGGTAGACCTCCTTTATTTCACTGTTACTAGTCAACTAAGTATCTTCCTAATTCAATCCAATAAACATAGGTGCAGTTAAAGGGTGCTGGGTGGCGACAGGCAGAGACAAGACCAAGGCAGCCCAGCACCTCAGGAAGTCTGCATCATTGTAGGGGATGCAGCATGTCCAGAGGGAAGTACAGAGTAGTGTTAGGAGAGGAAGAAAGAACATCCACAGTTGAGGAGATTCGCCAAGATCTCTAGTGCAGGTGGCACCTGGGGTCTGAAGAGGTGAGGATTCCAGGCCTGGCAGGGAGGAAGTGCAAATGCAGACAGGTGGGCTTTGCATTGTAAAGCTTGTCCAGTTAAGCTGTAACAAAGAGCACGTGAAGGCTGGAAAGATAGGCAGCAGTCAGATTATAGAAAACGTGAAATGGCAGGCTGAGGAATTTGCATTTTACTTTAGAAATGATGATGATGACGATGACGATGACGATGACCATGGCGGCTAACATTTATATAGCACCTATTATGTGCCAGGTGCTGGGCTAAGGGCTGCGTAGTTATTATCTCATTGGATCGTACAGTAATCTTGGGAGGTAGTTGTGATTATTAATACACCTTTTTTACAGATGAGGAAACCGAGACAAACAGAGGTGTTAAGTGACTTGCCCAGAAACACACAGCTAGCAAGAGTCTCAAGCAGGATTTGAACTCAAAATTACCTGACTCTGTGCCTGGCACTCTATCCACTGTGCCACTTACTTGCCATTAGGGAACCACTAGAGATTTCTGAAAAGAGAGGTGACATGGTCAGACTTTAAGAATACTGTTTTGGCAGTTGGGTGGAGGATGGCTGGATTGGGGAGAGTCTGGAAGTTAGCAGAACAGTTAGAAAGCTGTAGAAATAGTCCAAGGGGCAGTGAGGACCTGCAATAGGGTAGAGGTTGTGTGAAGGAAAAGATGTAAAAGTCAAATTGACAAGACTTTGTCTGATTGGATGATAAGGAGTTTGGGAGAAAGCAGAGTGAAGGATCGTTCTGAGGTTGTGAGCCTGGCTAATGGGCATCATAAGAGACAGGGAAATTTCAAGGAAGGGATCATAATTTTTTTAGGGAAATAGGAATTCTGTATTGGTTGAGTTTGAGATGCTTTTGTGATATCCAGGTGAAGATGTCCAACAGGAAGTTGGGGTTAGGAGGCTGGAATTGAAGAGGGAGGTGAGGGCTAGAATACCTAGATTTGTCAACTTTGTAGTTAATTAAATTGTAGATCATTGAATGCATAAGAGCTATAGCAGGCCCAGGACAGAGCCATGCGTATTCCCACGCTCAGTGAACAGGGGATGAATATTGGTTCAGCAGAGGAGACTAAAGATTTTCTGTTTGATCCTGGAGATAATAGGCAGTCCTTAGAGTTTATTGAGTAGAGGGGTGACATGGTCAGATTTGCGTTTTAGTAAGATCAAATTAAGTGGAGAGAGATAAGTAGACCAACTGGAAGGTTTTTGTTGAAGTAGTGATGAAGACCTGCCCTTGGGTGACAGTGATGGCATAGGAGAGAAGGGGGGCGACATAGGGAGTGGAGGGAAATGAGACGTTGGAAATGACTTCTACCTGTGAGCCAGGTAAAGTGGTGGTACTTTCTATGGACATACCTTCTATGGACATATTGGAATTCAAGAAGAAGGGAAGATTAAGGGGGAAAGACAATGAGTTCTGTAAAATGTGGATGCTATTTATGGTGGTGTTATAGGTCAGTTTTTTTTCCAGAATAGTTGGGAACATGTATGTTATCTTAACGGTTCTCTCTTTTACTCTTCTGTTTCCTCCCACCTTCCAAATCCATGCTAGACTTAACTGTCAGCCACTTGATATCCAGAAAGAAGACCTTCTAGAACCAAGTACAGGCTACTTCCTCCTGCTTTCAGGACATGTCTATCAGGGCTCTTTCTTAGGAGACCCTTTGAGGTCTTCATGGAAAGAACATGATAAGGATGCACAGTGTCATTCTTCTCATTCTTCTAATAGCCACCATTTTTGTGATACCTTTGTGGGTTTGGTGATCTCTCTTGATGCTTTTTTCCCAGGCTATTGAGTATTCACAGTATTCTTTAAGGTCACATAGAAAATGTTAAAGATCATATGGTTTCTATTTGAGTCTTATACACGTGAAACAGCTTCTAGCAAAAGAGATTTTTGCAGGATTACTTAGTGGCTGAACAACTGATGCTACTCTGTAGAAATTTAGTCAAGAGACTCCACTAGGTGCTGCGTGACCTAAAAGCCCACTTAATTTAGTTGTCTCAAAGTACATGATCTCTTCCAAAAGGGGTTCTCTCCCTGAGTTACTTATCCTCTCTGAGTGCCAGTTTACAAACAAGGTGTGAGTATTCGTTGCTAATTTCTCAGTCTCTCACCTGTACCTAGAGATACGGGCCTACAGTTTTTATCCTCATCATCCTTATGAGTGCGAAGATGCACGTTGCCTGACTACCATCTTCTAACAATTTTCGGCTGTGTAAATGTCCTTTGACATTGTATTGGGATAGTATTTATTATATAATCTAGGAGCTGCCTCTTTACCTTAGCAGAATCACCTTCATGGCTAAGTTTGAATTCCAGCAAGCCATCACCTCTGCCTCGCCTCCAGTGTTTTGTTGGAATAGTAATGGGCTGGCTTTATTGAGGAATCAGGTTGGGCTTTTTTACAGCAAGTAGCATTTGCTACAGTCAGGAAGCCACGAAAGGCTGTAAAAATAAATGAAAAAAGAAACAAACCCGGAATTTGTTAATGGAGACAGATATCGTATAAAGTCGCAGTATTATTTACTGGCCAGTTGCCATTAAAACAGTTGATAAACCCACTTGTGGGTTCCGTTTGCCCATTTTGCAGAGTGAGCAGTCAGCTGCCTGGTTTCATCGGTGCATGCACATGGAGGGAGGGCCAGTGCTGATGGAAAAGCGGGTCCCATTCTAAATTTAAATTTCACAAGCGTGGGCGTGCCAACATCTGTAACAACCTATTAATAAACAATCCTGATAGTAGTTTGAAGACTTTATAATATAAGCTCAGCCTTTAGGAATTGTCACCACTTTAGTGCAATAGTTTGACCTCTTTTTCCATTCCAATTTTTTCCTTTAGATTCCATGGAAGTGAAACCCATCATGACGAGAAAATTGAGGCGGCGGCCAAATGATCCAGTTCCAATCCCAGACAAGAGGAGGAAACCTGCCCCTGATATCCTTGTTTACATGGGGAATAAATGACTTTCTTTAGAAATGTTCTGGACTAAATCCTTGCCTTATGTCTTCTCATAGTATGGCTACATTTGCCCTACAGGGAATTTTAGCATCTAACTGAAGAATAGATTTAAAACACTGATTCCATGGAGCAAGAATTGACCATTTGTGTTGTCTGAATCAACAGTTGTTGACTTTTTTTTGTGTCATGGACTGTTTTGGCAGTCCAGTGAAACCTGTGGACCCTAAAATCACGTTTTTAAGTGCATAAAACACATAAGATTACAAAGTAAACCAGTAAACTGAAATACATTTAACAAAGCATTTTTGTTATATAATAGATTATATAATATATTTTAATATTATAAAGTAAATTAATAAATATATTATATTAATGTACCCCAGGTTAAGAACCCCTGTTCTTAATCTTCATTTACTGTGCTGTGTGGGTTGGAGAATTTTTTGAAAAGCCTTATGGGTAGGAAGTTGACATAGCTCTATTCTTGGTACCAGCATTGATTTTTAAATTTTAGGCAACTAATTCCAACTGGGCTGCCATTTATTTCTCCCAGTCTTTGAAGTGAGTAGAACCTAGTCTTGCATATCTCAGTGATCTTTGCCCACAGAAGGTTGGACTGGAGTTAATAGACTTAAAACGTGAGGTTTCAGGTACATCACAGAGCTTTTGTAATCAGGTTGGTTGTTTGCCCCCTACCCACTTTTTTTTTTAAGTGACTTACCTAGGGTGACACAGCTAGTAAGTGTCCAGTGTCTGAGGCCAGATTTGAACTCAGGTCTGCCTGTGCTCTATCCACTGCCACATAACAAATTCATTTTTGATGAGGGCCAAAGACATCTGTGGTTCTACAACTTGTGGCTATAGCACAGCACTTTGCATGTAGCAGAAATTTGTTAAGTTGAATTGATTAGGGAATCAAAAATGTACAAATGAATTCTGATAGAATCAGTGAGGTAAACTTGAAATGTCTAAATTGACTAGGTTTCTATGTGTCTTTGGGCCGCACAGCCCCTAAATTTTTTCTTTAATCTCAACACCCCAGCTGAACTATTTGTTAACAGACGAACAAATCATGGAGGACCTCAGGACGTTAAATAAGGTAGTACTGCTGTTCGGTTCCTTGGGAAATATTAGAATTCAGCCTTGAGAAAATGGCTCATTTCACTTGATTCATACCCCAAGTTGTATCTGAGTATACCTCAAGTTCCTGCCCCAAGTTATATTTGAGATTTTTACTGGAGTTAATTTTTTTTTTACTCTTCCTGCAGCTTAAATCACCCAAGAGACCAGGTAAGTGCCTTGTGGGGTTGGCATTTGTGTTGTCTGTTGATCCTTTTGTAAAAATGTGTGAATACTTGTCAAGGAGTCATTGTAGGTGTGTCTTACTTGGTTCATTTATTTTTCTGAAATAACAGCCTGTTCTCAGTCTGCTCAAAGGTACCAAGAGGAGACTTTAGGCTTCTCTTCCCTTCGCATCTGCTGCATTATAGATATTTTTAACCTTAACTTGTTTGTCTTGGAATTTATTAAAAAAGAGATCTGAGGAGTGAGTGGGAAAAGACAGCCCACTCTGAAGATGGCAGAGAAAAGATGTAAGTGCATGTCCACCAGGCCCGTCTGTGTAGTGTAACTGGCAGGATGGCCAGCATCACAAGCTTTGGGGAGTTCAGTGTCAGATAGAATTGTTGGTTGTCACCTCGTAAAGAAAGACTGCTGTTGCTTCAGGAACCCAAGCTTCATCGTGGAAGTATTCAAGAAGATGATTCCTAAGGGCCCTTCCAACTTAGTTCTACATTATTCAGTTTTTTAAAAGAAGGTGATAATTCCCTATTTGGGTAAAGGAAGTAAAAGTCCATCCCTGTTGTCATGTTGTGTCCCCCACCCCGCAGGCAGATTTTTCTCTCTGGTGGGTTGCCTTTCCTCATAGAACATAACTAAGGCTCTGAAATCATTGTTGCGGGCCAGGGTAGAGACCAAGCTGTGTGAGTCAGTATGGAGCAGATTTTAGGGCACTCAGGGCTTGATGCTTGATAGCCAGGAGTGCTTCTTCAGCCCTGCACTGCCCATTTAGTGCCTCTGCTATGGAAACTAGCTCTGCCTAGTCATGTGCATTTAATGAAAGACCATATTCTGTGGTCTAAATATAGATCACCCCCACTTCAGGCCCTACCTCTAAAATTAGATCACATTTAAAAGGGGAGATAAGCTGGTGTGTGTGTGCATGTGTACCTGCCTGTGTAGGTATCTGGGTAAAAATAGCTGTATTTCAGTAGTTACACAAAATTACTGTATTAACAATGTATTTACCACAAAATGTTTTTTCAGTTCACTAAATGTCTTATTCCTTTTTGTCATCACTACTTCCTTTGTCTTTTTCATTTTCATTTTCAATTGTCATTTTCTTCATAAGGCTGTAATTACAGACTTCACTCAGATCTCATCTAAGCCAGCTTTGGGGGTGGGGGGAACGGGACGTTCAGCCTCCATCTGAACCAGTATGGTAATTTCATTTTGCTCTATTTCTAAGGCTGTTAGAGGAGTTATCCTTTTCTCTTACGTGGCATTCTCTTGTGATTTGTGTTTCATTATTAAATACTCCTCAGTTAAGCATGCGATCTGGTGACCCCAGTGGTGATTCTGATGGTGTTTGGTTTTTCAGCATCTCCTTCTTCTCCAGAGCGTCTCCCTTCTGCACCTGCAGAGTCTCCTGCCCAGCGCTTCGAAGCCCGGATAGAAGACGGCAAACTCTACTATGATAAAAGATGGTAGGTGGTGGTTAAAAAAAAATACATTGCTGCTTAGGGCAGGAGATCCCTGGATCCCTAGGAACAGAGGCCAGGGGAGGGAGAAGGAAGGTGGTTCTGTGTGTCTCTTTGGGCTGCTGAGCATGTCTTTGCTGTAGTTTGGTCTTTACCTGGAGCTGCCTTTAAGTGTAGACCTTAGACTTGGGAGCTGTGTTGTGGGCACTCACTATTAGATTACTTAAAACCTTTAGAGAGATATTTTTTTGGGGGGGTGGGGTGAGGAATTGTGGGGAATTTTTTTATTTTGAAAGGCAGTTGGGATTAAGGGACTTGCCCAGGGTCACACAGCTAGTGATTGTTAAGCATCTGAGGCCGAATTTGAACTCTGGTCTTCCTGACTCCAAGGGCCAGTCCTGTATCCACTGCACCACCTAGCTGCGCCCAGATAAATATGTTTAACTAAGGTCCAGGATCATCAATTTATGTATTTATAAGGTGTGCCTTGGTTAAAGGCCCATTTCCATTCCCAGATGTCATTAATTGGTAGCAAGAAAGCAGGATATTCAGCAGAGCACTGAAAGGAGCACTTGGTCTCATCCAAGCAGTGTTGTAAGCAGGCATTTGCCTTAGTCACATTCCAATGAGCCCGCTGGCAGGGCCTCGTCAGGCTGTGGCCCACAGGGTCTGTGGCACACAGGGTCTTCCTGCTCGGGGCTCCTGGGCCGGTGTACTCCTCCTCTCTGTCAGCGGGTTAGTTTCTTTATTGCCAGAAGCTGTAGCGAGCCTTCTAGTGAGTGGCCAGCCCTGGTTTCTCTGGCAGCCTTATTGTAAGGAGCCCTGGGAACACGTTTGTGGATTGGGCAGGGCTCTCGTTGGCTCTCAGAGGTCTGGGCATCCTTTGTGTCAAGAACTAGCAGGTCTGGACTTTGGCCACCAGGTGGCAGAGCAGGGCGGCCCCGCAGACTGAGGGGAGCAGAAGCAGATAAGATGACAAATGTTTCCAATCATGAAAACCAAATAACCTTTGAAGAGCAAACCCACGCATAAGAACCATCTTCCAAAATGATAAGTCTCCCCAGCGTTCTTACATGTATATGAGTTGTAGAACCCTGTGGTATTTCATCTGATGAAGGTTTCTGTAAGCACTGCGCTTGGTTGGCATCTTCCTTCTCCCAGGTTTATCTCCAGACTTTATGAAATGTGTCATCTGGGTCAATGGTCAGAAAAATCAGAAATCTTACAAAAGAAAACAAAAGAATTCCCAAGGACAAGTTCTGATGTATCTGGGCACAAGTCCTGTGGTCTGCCTTGACAGGTGCAGCATGAAGAACCAAGAGAATTTCACCATGTCCCCGTCAGATGACAGACACAACTCACATCTTTCACCCCTAACTAGAGAAGCTTCATGGTGCTAATGCATGAGTCCAGTCTGTCACTCACTCTCTCTCTCTCTCTCTCTCTCTCTCTCTCTCTCTCTCTCTCTTTCTTCTTCCTTCCTCCCTGCCAAGCACAAATAGAAAGCAGTTCAGACAAAGCTGTCATTGGAAGGAATGACTAAAGCTTGCCCTGGACTAACCATACAGACTCTGGAATGACTCTGCTCTTCTCACGGGGAGGGTTATTGCCTTTTGAGCCCAACAGCCATTTTAGGGTCATTTCCCTTCCTAACTTCAGAGATAAGCTCCTTGAAAGAATGAGACTTCCAAAACAGGATTAAAGTTTAATTTGTTGCCTTCTTCTGGGTCTAAAGCTGTTTCTCTGCATTCTGTGTTCTTCCTCTTTGACCCCTTGCCCTTAGCTTTCATAAAACATGGAATGTTTCTCTGATGAAAGGCAAGGCAAGGCTTTTCCCTCTCCTGGCTGATAATGTTTGTGTGTTCATGTAAACAGCTACTGATTCTCTTCACAAGTGGAGCTGCAGTGTCTCACAAGACTTTTGATACTTGACTTCTGGTATCATCCCACTGCTTGAAGTTCTCCCCTACCCCTTCTTGCTCTCAGAAATCAAGAAATATTCCAGAGAATCAGCTCCATCCTCTCTGATCTTTGTAACACCATTTGGTTACGTTGTACCATTGGGGCCTTTATGAACTGTGTTTCTGGGCAAAACATGTCACGATAGCTGCAAAATGATTGTGATCCGGAACCTCCATTTTAGAATGAACCGTCACTGGGTGACATGCCTTTGCTAAAGATTTGCACTCTCTGTCTTCTTTGCCCGGCTCATTCCACTTAACCGCTTTATATCCTGCTATAATAGTTGTTTGCATTTTGGTTCATAATGAGAATCCCTTTCTAAAATAGTTGATACTTAAAGATCAGCAGGGTGGGCGGCTTCTCACTGTCCTCTGCCGCCCATTACATTAAAACTGGAGCTGTTAATGTGCACCGGAAATAAAGAAGCTCACTTGGCTCAAGAGGCCAACCCTCTGCCCCTGGGTTAACATGAAGTGCTATTATCTTCCAAATAGTGAATATTTACAGTGAGAAATTACCTTTTCTGAGGCTCTGTAGCTAGTATGAAGTTCTCTGTGAAATGCCGAACCTTAGTAGCAGGAAACCAAGTTGAATCAGGAATTGAAATATTTGCCTTTTTAGCCCCCTTCCTCTGTAGAAAAAGATAATGCTGTTCTAAGAGACCTCTGGTTCCTTTGGTGGTAGATCCAGTTCTGTTTGACCTCTTCAACTAGACAAAATGTCAGAATGTCGGAATTGGTGATGACCAGGTACAGTCGCCATTAATCATACATTGCATAGATTCTAGTGCTTGTTCATTTCACTGTTTGAGTGGTTTCTGCCTTCCTGCAGAATTTAAAGTATTTTTTGAGAATGTGAATTTATACAGGAAGTTTGGCAAAGCTGTCATTGGAAAAAAGTCACAAATTCACCTGTCTTTATACTCTATGTTCTGAAGCGTTGAGCTTTTATGACTGGGAGGAATGTTACGTCTTTGCCGTTAAATCTTTTGTGTTCTTTTTTGCTCATCAATTCATAGTAACTGAAAAAGAAACCTCAGATGAGACTGTCATTTTTCATTCTTTTTTTTTTTAACTGGGAAATTCCTTAAGAAATCTCTCTCTTGTGGGACTTGAAGTGATCATTTCTCTAGAATAGCAGCAGCCTTGGTATCTTACGCCCTCTCTTCTGGAAATATGTGCAGTATGTGTTAGTAATTATGGTGGGCATCAAATCCCCTGCTTCCTGTTGTAGCAGCTCCTCAGGTGGTGGGGGTGGGGAAGAGTCCCAAGCTCAGCTGTCAGGTGGCAGCTTCCTAGAGATGATGGACCATGTTGTTGGTGCTATACTTGTTCACCTTCCATTGTCAACAGAGAAAACTTGTAAGGCAGTCAAATGTGGTCGTCTCCTTGGGATATATCATTCAAGACAGATTTTCTCAGAAGTAGCTGGCAGTTTTCTGGATTTGACCAGTAGGCAGACCTTTGTAACATGTAGCATTATTTCCATCCTAGTATTTGAGGGACTTCCTTAACTCTTTCTAGACTGCTTTGATGATAGTATCATAAAGACTTACGACCAATTGCTCAGAAGTATCTCTCTTGTGAGGGGTTTTGTTACAAATATACATTATTTTAGCATTTAGTTATAGCTCACTTGTGTAGGCCTATGCTCATACTTTGGTAGTTTGCCAGATAGAATTAGAGGAGGCTTCCTCTCTACTGTATCATGGACTGCTGGTCGAAGGAATCATGTTGCTTCTGCATTTGTGGGCCATTCCTTGTCAGAAATATACTTTTGTCCTTTACTGAACTAGACTATCCTCAGCTGGTCTTCTTTTTGTTACCCACTTGAGCCTTTGTGGTGGTTCAGCATCATGACTATTCTGTAAGCAGTTTTATTGATTATTCCTTACCTGCACTAGGTGTGGTTTATCTAGCTCCCTAGGTATAATCACTGGCTCAGTCCTTTGAAACTGTTTGGAGACTTTAAAAAGCCATCTAGAAGTTTTATGAGTCTTTTTCATGGTGTTGCTTAGGACCCATCTCACTAGAGAAGCAAAATAATAATAACTCATGTTGTTTTGACATTTATAAAGCACTTCTTATAAGACATTAGGAAACTGATATGAAAGCTGTGGTCATGTCTGTGCTTTGAATCTCTTAGGTAGCAAAATAAAGCGGCATTGGAATGATGTGCCCTATAATCAGCTAATGAATCAACAAGCACTTTTTAAGGGCCTACTGTGTGCTATGGATACAAAGAAAGGTAAAAACAATGTCTTATCTCAAGGAGCTCACAGTCTAGTGGAGATATAATATACAACTAGTGTCAGGCAAAATATATACAGAATATATGGAAGGTAACCTCAGAGACTAGCAGGTAAGAAGATTGGGAAAGGCTTCTTTCAGGAAGCTACTTTCTTAAATAAGCACACTTACTTTGGGTAGGCGCCATAGTGTACCTTTCAGAGCACTGGACTGGCATCCAGAAAACTAGAGTTCTTGCTATGTCTTCCTCTGTAAAATGAGGGAGGTGGATGAAGTGAACTAGGAGGTCCTTTCTGGCTCTGTTTCTATGACATTAAATGACGAGGCAGGGCTTTTCCTCACTTTGTGAAGCCTGGTAAGATGCAGAGCTATACCAGAAATTGAAGGTTGGTTAGAACCGATGACTCTCCACGAGAGCATGAACGAGAGAGCTCTGGGCAGGACTGTGCCAGAGCTAGTTCAACAGAGGTTTTTCACCCCTGTGTAATCCAGCAGCTGCTGCTGGGTCCTGGTGGCAGCTGCCACATTCTGGCTTTTGGAGCCTTGCTCTATCTATGTGATCCAGGACCTTGCTCCTGAACTGCAGATTCCTAATAAAGGTCCAGGTTGGAGTAGAGTGGGCAGAAGCCATGAGATTGAAGGTGAGAGCATCGGAGAATCCTGTTTGTTATAATCTTGTGGAGCTGGGGGTTTTCAGTCTACCTCCTCATTAATTCCTCATTTAGGCTGAGCCAGACTCACTGGAAAGTTGCCTGACCCTACCTTTTGCTTGGAAAGTGGAAGCATAGGTGGAGCAGTGAATAGAGCACTGGCCCTGGAGTGAGGGGGACCTGAGTTCAAATCCGGCCTCAGACACTTGACATACTTACTAGCGGTGTGACTTTGGGCAAGTCACTTAACCCCAACTGCCCTTCAAAAAGCAAAAAAAAAGAAAGTGGAAGCAAGATCACTTCAATACCGAAAGCCTAAGTGCTGAGGGAAGTAGGGTTGTAAATCAGCATGTGCTACACTTGGGAGGGAGGGAATCATCTCAGAAATTATCTAGCTCGTGAGTGCAAGTCCTCCTGTTGTTCTAAGTCTATTGTAGACTTACCATGGCATTGTAAATAACCAGTTGCCTTCTAGACACATTTTTTTCAAAAATGTTAATTCATATTTTATTTTTGATAGGTACCACAAGAGCCAAGCTATCTATCTGGAGTCAAAGGAGAACACCAAGATCAGCTGTGTGATCAGTTCTGTGGGTGCCAATGAGGTAGGAAGTGTGTGTGTGTGTGTGTGTGTGTGTGTGTGTGTGTGTACACGTACGTACATGTTTCTTCCTCCGCTCTTAGAACCCAGACGCTGGCACGTAGACCTTACATTGCGGTCTGTCTTGGCTGTGTGTGTTGTCTAATTAGAACAAAACTGGAATGAAAAGGCAATCAGGAAAGTCAGTCTTCTCACTGTAGCCATCACCAGAAGGGTGGTAACCCCTGTGTGACTTGCATTGCTAGTAGTTTGAGAAGTTTAAAACTTGAATAGCTGCTTTGGTTTGATCTTTTATCAGGGCACATATGTCTGCAATGAAATTGATTTTTACTTCTCTCTCCTCCGTGTTACTAATTCATGCTAATGCTGGAGAAATCTAATAAAAACTGAATTATGAAATGACATAAGCTTTTTCTATTCTCCCAGATTTTGGAATGGAAAATGCCTGTAAATGTGCCTAGTTTGTGAGATGGTTTTTTATTCAGCAGTTCTGATGCTCTCTTTAAATCACGTCTGTTCCTCTGGGGCTCAGGATCCCTTTCAGTTTGGGAACAGCTAGGGTGGAACAAGGTATATACAAAGTAAATGGAAGGCCACCCCTTCCAGACACGGCCCTCCCAGCCTCTGCTCGCAGGCCGCATCCAAGAAGTGAACTGGCAGAGCTGCTTCTCTGGCTTTGTCCATCTGACACGTTTCAAGACCAAACATAGATGACCTCATAGAGAAAGTTGAAGCAAATGAAAAATCATTTACTATTAGAAAGCATTTCATTCAATTAACATGATATCGGCTGTGTCCAGAGTCAGTCCCCTCATTATGGTGGGGAAGCATTGCTCTCTTGACACTGTCCCAGGTCATAAGCTTTGGCAGGTCTTAGCAGACTGAAGAGTATTCAGGTATTGGCCCAGCAGTGGATTATATCTGAGCAGCAGAGTGAAGCTCAGTATCTTTCCCCTTCGCCGCTCCTCCCTTTCTTTCCTGTTTCTGTGTAGAAGGTGCCATCACCCTCCCAGCCCCCACACCTAGGAGTCATCCTGGGCTCCTCACTAGCTCTCTTCCCCTCTGTCCAAGTTGTTGCCAAAGCCTGTTGATTTGCCATTGTCAGCATCTCTCAGATAAGCCTCATTCTCCCCTCGGACTCTACCTCCCTCCTCCCCTGCAGTCTTTATCACCTTACACACCTGGATTATTGCAGTAGCCAGTTGGGGCAGGGTCTGCCTGCTTCTAGCCTCTCTGAACTCCCATCCATTCAGCCCCTCAAGTCATTTTCCTAAAGGTACAGATCTGGTCATTGTCACACAGCACCAGCCCTGTACCCCCTTCATCCCCCAATAAACTTCATTGGCTCCCTGTTACCTCCCGTTACAGGAGCAAACACAAAAACCTTGTTTGACATTCTAAGGGCTTCGTGACCTATCCTCCCCCCTGCTTTCTTGCTTCTCAGTCTTTTCACACCTTGCTCCACCCTCTGTGTTCTTCACTCCAGTGACCCTGGCCTCTTGGCTTTTCCAGGAACCAGATACTCTGTTTCTTTGCTCTGGCTGTCCCCAGAGCCTGGAATGCTCTCCCTCCACTGCCTGGACAGCTGACCTCCTTAGCTTCCTTTAAGCCCCAACTAGAGTCCCACCTTCTCTAAGAAGCCTTTTTTAGCCCCTCTTAAATTGAGTCCCTTCCAAGCTTGTTTGTACCTATTTGTTTAATGTTGTCTCTCATATTATACTGAGCTCCTTCGGGGCTAATACTGTTTTTGGCCTCCTCTTGTATCCCCAGTGCTCAGAGCAGTGCCTGGCACACAGTAGGTGCTTAATAAATGTTTATTGACTGACACTTAATGGAGGATTGCTTGGCTAAGTTGAAAGACTTCCCCAGTGAATTGCCTGTCAGATGG
The DNA here is from genome assembly GCA_028646515.1 of Pseudochirops corinnae. Taxonomy (NCBI): domain Eukaryota; kingdom Metazoa; phylum Chordata; class Mammalia; order Diprotodontia; family Pseudocheiridae; genus Pseudochirops; species Pseudochirops corinnae. Next base: position 336,416,978 of record CM053587.1, read on the forward strand.
GAAGGTTTATTTGGCCACAGCAGCTTATGAAGACTTAAAGTTTGGGGGAGGTTGGGGTCTATATCACAGAAAGGTCTATATCACAGAAAGGGTCTTAGCACAACCACTGATGCAATTTTGACACCTTGAAGTATGATGCAAGTATTTATAAGGTACTTTGTTGGGTGTCAAGCAAGGCAGACATGGCCACTAGATGCCTGCAGAATCCCTGTGTTAGTCTTAATGCTTGCAGGGACTTTTGCTGATGATGGAGAACAGAAATGTGAGTCTGACAGTCTTATTGTAAAGATGAAATACTTCTCCATTGTATTGACTTAATAGAGCGTCTAAAGGGGACAACAAGGGAAAGGTTTGACCTGGAAAGGGAATGAGCTTTTGGTGTATTTGTGCAGTACTAGTTGAAACTGTGGTAACAGAGACATTTCTCAACTCTTGGAGTTTCTCCAGCTCATTCTTCAAGTCAATTATTAAGTGAAATTGGAGCTCTGGTGCTTTCTGGTGCCTTGACATTGGGTAGGTTGGGTGGAGGTGACAAATAGTGGGAATATGGCCAGATTAGTTGCTGCAGAGCAGAAGTTTAAAGTGATCCTGCTGTATCTTCAGCCCAGAGCTTTACTTACTAATAACCGTATCAAGTCTTCATAGGCTTTTTTTCCCTTCTTTTACCAATATACTTGACCAGCTATATGCCAGCAAATTAATTATATTAAATTAGAAATAGAGAAGAAATTGAGAAATGAGTCCTTTTAAAAAAAAAAAACTAGAATAAATGATATTTGTGTACATATGGGAGAGATAGAGGTTTGTAACCTATGTGCCTTATGAAACTCACTTTAAGCATCTTTTAGTAGCAGTGAAAGAAATGAGATAAATAAAAGGCCTTCACAGGCTATCTCCTGTTCACCCCAGAGTACAGCTGGGAGAGGAGGGTAGAATTTGCCTTTCAGTGGATTCTATGAAGAATTCCACATCCAAAATATTTTTGGGGGGAGGAGACAAAATCACAGCAATATCTCAGGAGAGAACAAGCCAGTGGCCAGAAGCAAAGCTCCCCAAGTTAATTCCTTTGGCTATTTTCTGACCAACAGCTGACAAAGACGAGTAGGAAGCCCAAGAGAGCTCTGTTTGCTAGGGACGTATCTGATAGCTCTCCTTTGCAAGCCAGGGGCAAGCATTTTGGTTAGTGAAAAGTTGTGGTCCTTTTAGTCCTGATTGGTTGCTTGTCTCACAACCCTCAAAAGCTGTTCCTAATCTCTTTTCTTCTTAAATCTCCCACCCTTCCTCTCACCTACATCTTAACTGAGAACCTTGCCTCTTCAGTGAGAAAAACAAGGCCATTTGTGGGGAGTGCCTCCCTTCTCCCTTCTCCTGAAGGGAGTAGTGATGTGAGACCCTTTCACACCAACCCCACATTCTACTCTTCCTTTCCTTCAGTTTTTTCTGGTGATCAGGTGGCCTTTTTCCTTGCCAAGACCAGTTCCTTGCTCCCACTCCCTTCCATCTGCTTCTGCAGAACGTGCCCACGATTATCTCTTTCCTCTTCCACCTTCAACCTGTATTTTTCTACTGATTCCTTCACTCCTGCCTTGAAGTATGTTCGATTCCCCCGTACTTAGAACCTCTTGATCAACCCTATGATCAATCCCCTTTGACTGTCGCCCCAAATTTCTTCTTCCTTTATTTGCCAAACTCCTAGAAAAAGCTGCCTCTTCTTCCCGTTTTCCTTATCTTCTCAGCTCTGACTTGTAGACATCATTCAGCTGAAACTGCTCTCTCCAGAGTTACCTGCGATCTCCTCCTGACTGCCATATCTAACTGTCTTTTCTCAGTCCTTATCTTTGCCCTTTGCCCTTTGATTCTTTCACCCATCACACTCTCTTCTCTGGGGTTTTTGTCCTGATTTTCTCCTGACTATCTATCTCCCTGTCCGATGACTCCTTTGGTTTCCTTTGCTAGTTCGTCACACATACTGAAGAATTGCTTGCCTGTAGAATAATAGTAACAGCTAGCACGTATGTAGCTCTCACAACAAATCTGCTGGGTCCAGTAGGTCCTGTTTCATCTCCATTTTATAGATGAGGAAACAGCCCAAGGGGGCTGGAATCACCAACCCGGGGTCACACAGCAAGTGACTGAGGAGGGAACTGAACTTAGGTGTATCCTGACTCCAAGTCCAGCCTTCTTGCGCACTACACCCCCTGGCTTTCTTCTCAGTCTTTCTGAGTTCATCCTGTCTTTCCAGTCTCTTTCTGTGTTACTCTATAGCTCAACCAAGCTGCCCCTTTCTCTATGTGTAGTACTTGGGCTCCTCTTCTCTCCACCTCCTCTTCCCTCCCTTCATCGTTCCTTTGTTCTGTCCCTAGAATGCACTCTCTCCTCACCTCCACCTCATCAGACATCTCATCCTTCCAGATGTAACTCAAGTACCATCTTTTACATTAACCTTCCTCCCTCTGACTCCTAGTTCACTCCCTCCTTAACTGCCTTTTATTTCTGTTTATTCTGCATATATTTACATATGACTTTGATATCTTCCCTGATGGAATACTAGCTTATATGCTGTCAAGATATGAAGTACATATTTAAGCATATGCAGAATAAATGCAAAATAAATACCAAGATGACTAGAAAGTGGTTGTATATTCTTTTATCCCTAACTGTGGCCCGTAGGCATTTAATGAATGCCTGTTGAGTGACTTAGTCTTCCCTGATTCAGAATCTTTAGATTATGACCAGAGCTTAGATCTAGAACTGGAAGGAGTTTAGAAGCTGTTCAAGGAGATAATAAGGCATGGAAGTCAAGTTACTGGCCCGAGGTTCTACCAGAAGTAAGAGGCTGGACAAGGATTTGAACCCAAGTCCTCCATCCTCTGCTTCTTCTAGAATTCACCTTTTGTGGTCACTGATATAAAGAGAAAATCTGGTGAATAGAAAAAATAATAGAAACTATTTATAGACAGCAAGATGAAATACAGGAGGAAGAACCTACATTAAACATTTTTCAAGTTTCTGATGCTTTTAAATGGTCTTTAGAATTCAGATGGATGGCCAGTCACAATCCATGGTTTTAATGTGAAGAGAGTAGATAAATTAGAGTTACCTTTAGGAAAATGGAGAGGCTGAATGGCCAAGATATTCTTTGGGCTGGAGATTTGAATTATTTCAGATCTTTTTTGAAGTGTATGGTTACAAACGTATTACCTTCATCTTGGAGTTTGAATGTGTTTTTTGGTCAAATTAAGGCAAAAGGGCCACTTGTTCATACCACACATCTTAGGTGCCGTGGTGTTTAACACCTCAGATGCTTTTTTTTTTTTTGGTAAAGAAAAAAAATGAAAGTAAAGTCCCACTGTTTGCTGCTTTTTTACTTATATAAGTTTAGCAAATAAAGATGGTCATGGTTCTTCTGAACCAGAGAGAGTCCTTTGGACAAACAAAGGCATATGATGGGCAGCCAGTCAAGATGTGCAGCTTGTGTTTCAGAGGCTGAAAACTGAGTGGGAATGGAGGTGAGCTGTTGGGATGCATCAGCGCCTCTTCCCTAGGATCCTGGGGAGGTGCTGGCTGGCAATCTTTGGAGCCGTTCTTTAGTTAGTTTTTTAGCTTCCCTTCCCTAGCGATCCCTGGCTCTCACCTGGCGGTGCTTTTTCTCTCCCCTCCCACTTTGTTGTGCAGATCTGGGTGCGGAAGACGAGCGACAGCACGAAGATGAGGATCTACCTGGGGCAGCTCCAGCGAGGGCTCTTTGTGATCCGTCGCCGCTCAGCTGCCTGACACGTTCCCCTCCCCGACTGTGGCTTTTCCTTGAGTGGCTTTTGGTTTTGGTTTTGGTTTTTATGAGAAATTAAACTTACAGGGAATAATAGCGACACCGCCTTGGAAACGGACAACACTGTGTTATGGATCCTGCAACCACTTTTGTGGCTGGCCACTTATTCCTTGGATTAGTTCTTGGCCCTTCCATGCAACCAGCCCCTTCATCTCTTCCATGCTTCACCTTGAGACTTTGTTACATTCAGAGGAGAGAGAGACATGTACACGGAGAGAGTGAGTGTGTTGTGTGTGTGTGCATGCTTGTGTGCGTGTGTGCATGCACGCGCTCATGTGTGTTTGTGCACGTGGGTTTTGGTTGATGAAAAGTGGTTTCAGATGTCTTCATGTGTTTATACTCTTAAAAGTGGAGGGCAGGGTTGTGGGGGTGAGGGCAGCATTTGCATTTTCTTATAGTTTAATGAATATGATCGGTGTAAGTCACATAGCCTTGTCCCAGGTTAAGAGCTAGATTTGCTGTTTCTCTGGCAGCCTCGGGGCAGAGGTCTGAGCAGAAGGAGATTAAATTCTTCTGGTTCTCAGCTGCCACTGTGAAATGCTTTCTGTAACATCTGGCACATGCCAACAATTCCACTGGATGAGCATGTGAAAGATTTGCCCAGGATTCCAGGTGCCTTGGAAGAAATGGGGAGAAGACTAAGAATTCATAACATGCTGATGTTACCATCTTTTGAATAACATTCAGTGCATGTAGTTTATTCAGGCACCCTTGGTTAAATCCCAAGACATTTGCAAGCTTTTTAAAAAAAAATATTTGGACAAAAAAAATCCTTTTGAGAGGACTGTGTCTTGTTAGTGTGTTTTTTCCCCTAATCCCAAATAGATGAAGAGGGGTGCATACTGTAGTCTTAAGTGAATTGAGTTGTCCGCAAGTGGAAGGTAAAGGAGGCTGATAGCACTGGTATGATTACTGATAGGTGTACTCCCACGTAGAATTCAGGGTTGTTTCCTCTTGCTAATTCAGTTACAGCTCATTGACCATTCTGGAACAGCTGACGGAAGAGACTTTTTTGGAGGAAAGTGCTCTCGGGTTCCCAGAGGGCTGGCACAAGCTGAAACAGAATTGTCCTGCCTTGGCTGTTGGGAACTTGGCACTTGGCCAGATGGAATCCAGGAGCCACTGGACTTTATGCCCCCCCCTTCTCACCTCCCCCTCCCCTTTTGATAACTGGAGAAATGACTCCATAGTTAGCAGTATTGTCTGTGATAGTGACGCCATGTGAAATGTTGGTAGTGACCTTGACATTAGGACCTCAGAGGCAGTTAGCGGCAGGAATCGTGTGTCCTGCTCAGCCAGTTTGTTGTAAATGGTTTCATTTAACCTGAGAGATTCTTGTTGACCTCATATCTCTTGATAGACCATGGAAATGACTTTGGGAATAGAACCAGCATAATTACCCTCATTAGGCTGTTACTTCAGCAGAAACCGAGGATACTTGACTTGGAGTGATTGTTTATAAAGCTTTATTTTCAATATGATTTTAAGCCGATTTTCTCTTTATTTTCCTTGTTTCCAAAAATAGGATAAATGAGGCTGTTTTTTGAAAAAGCTGTTAGGATGTTTTAAAAAATATTTTTCTTTCTCAGTGTTAATTGTGTCACGCACCACTATCAGGCATTAGGCCTAGGTCAGCTTTCATTCATGAATCTCCCTTTCATGTGTAGCACCCCCAGGCCAGAATTGTAGCACAGACTGATCTCTCTCACTTTGTGGCTGTCAGGAACCTCTCATACTTGAATTTTCAGCTTTAGCAATGCCACTTGGGTCTCATGGAAAAATTGGTCATTGCCCCCAAATAAGTAACATACTGTACACTTCTGAACCTTTTGGTTATCAGAGGGTGTGGGCTCTCTCAGTGTGTTACATTCATACAGAACGGCTCATGGCAGTTTGAAGAAGTGGGCATTTTTTTCTGCTCTTCAACAGCAGTAGCAAACCTCATGAAATCCAAAATACCAAAGTTTGTTTTTCTCGTAGGGAATTGCCTGTGACTTCTCCCAGTGCCCACTGCAGCATAGAGAGCTGCTTTTTCTTTTTCTTCCATCAGGGGGTGTTTCTGTACTTTTAAAACATGACCGATTTAAAAAAAAAAAATAGTCATACTTTGAGAAGTTGTATGTGCCCTCTTTTCCAATTCTGTAACTTTGAAAACCATTGAGACCAATGATAATCCACTATCTCCATCATCACTTTCTTATGCTCCTTGTGCACCATAATGTCCCATAATAGTTACTTTGCGACTCTTAAGTTCACCTTGATCACGATCTAATAACTTTAAAGTGGGCTTCTGGAACACAGTATACTAACTTGGCGCCCCTGCCTCCAGAAAGTTCAATTCGTATTTAATTTAAAAGTTTGTGATTGTTAACCAAGGAATTTTCTAGTAGTACTTCATTTGTTCTTTCTGGCGGTTTGTTAAGATATCCAGATGTGAGAACATCCTTCTCAAAAGATGGAGATCATTCTGTGATTGAAAAGATCTGTCAAAGGGGAAAGACGGTTAGGCTTTGGGATTAGAATAGAATTATGAGAGAAAGGGAGGCTTCCATTAAGACACATTTGCCTTGAACAGGGCCTTCAACTCCAGACAGCAATCACTGTTGTAAAGATCTAGGATTATGAAATTTCTAGCCTCTAGATCTCCAGGTTGACTTCTAAGTTAAAATTGTTTCCTTCAGATAGCTGGCTTCTTTAGCACTTGGCACTTTCAAAAAGGTCAGTCCAAATGATTGTTTTATAGTCTGTGTGAGGATGTATGTGTGTTTTTGTCAGGCACACCTGCCTGCAGTATTGTAAATAGTACCCTGTTGCAAGTCTGCCCTTACACCTGTTGCACCCCTAGGTTGTGTCTTTTAAAGTGCCGGTGTCTTTTTTGAAAAAATTTTCAGATAGCTTTTTGTAGCTGTACCAAAGCCAGGATGTTTTAGGTAGATTTGTGGCATTTTTGGTACCTGTGTTTGTGAACTGTCTACCAAAATAAGTAGCTGTATTTTTTTTTCTACCAAAAGAAGTAGCTGTAATTTTTTTGATTGCCTTAACTGGGACAAAGGTGAAATCTCAGTGGCTTATGTGCAAATCACATAAACTACGCCGTGCAATGGGCTTCATTTTTGGGGGTGTGGTTGTGGTTTGATCTTTGTGAAATGCTATTTGGAACCCATGGTAGCATGTGGCTCTCCATCTTTAAAGAGTACTGAGGAGTGTGTGGGGAAGTGGAAACCCTTCCTTTTAGGAAGTGGCTATACCTAGGAAGAAGGAACTTTTAACTGAACTCTAAAGAAGAAAGCTAGGTTTTCTTATTGTAATATCTTCCTAGTCCTTGATTGTTTACTGATTTTGTCAATTAAAAAAATAAGTTACCCTACTCATTTATTTCTTGGGTTTGGGAATCTTAATACAACAGCTGCTTTTATGCCAATTTGCCAAAAGTTCAAACCACTGCAACAGACCAGAAATGACACACAAAATTTAGACATTTTATATAAAAATCTTTAGTGACATTAAGTGTTCTTTGAGAGATGAATGTAAATGTAAAACTTTTTTTGGTTTTCTTTCTCCCTCCAATAACAAGTGTTCCAAGAAGTCTAATATGTAGTCTGTGACTGCTGCTGAAATCGTGTGTACTTGGGATTTTCAGTTTCATGTATACTAGATGCCACCAACCAGTGCTCATTGGACCAGTTAGCCATTGACTTCTCTGGGAAAGAGTCTGAAAAAAATGTTGATGTTTGAACATTGTCAGGTTCAAGTAGGAATGCAGCATTTTTGTCACTTCATGTTGCTTCATGATTCTCATACCAAGAAATCTGACCTTTAAGTGCAACAAAAGTAGTATCATTAAATGTGTCTCAATTACTGGAGGGGGCAAGAAACCTTAGTAATTAATATTGAACTTTGGTGTAAAATACTATGTACACTAAATTCTGTTTTGGAATGGATTGACTTAGTGGAATATTCTGGTTAATAGTTTCTATTATATATCATATAGATGACCAATTTTCAAAGAAATTAAATATGATAAAATGTTTGAACTATAATATAACCTTCCCTTAATTAGATAAATACATTGCTTCCTGTGTTTTGGTCATCATGGTTAAAGGCTAGTAATGATAGTAGTACTTGAGAGCACTCCATCTTGTATCCAGGGTATTAACTCCCTTGACAACTATTTGTTAAGGGTTATGCACACTTAGTAGGAGATAAGACACAGGCCCTGCCTTCATGGAGCTTACAGTTTTGGGAAAGGCCTCAAGGCCATGTCATGAGGATGCATTGGAGGAAGAGGAGAAGTTGGGAGTGAAGAGGTGAGTATTTGAACTGGGGCCAAAGGAATCCTACTTCCCTGGTTTGGTTGCCTAGACGCAGGATCCTCCAGGAACCATAAGTGGCTGTTGCAAAAGGGTAATTGTTTAGGCTTGCTTAAAAGGAGGAAAGACTCGTTAACCATGAGCGCTGTCTACAAGTGCATCAGACCCCACTCAGAAGGTAGGTTCCCCCAGAGTGGAGCTTTTCAAGAACAGGCTGGAGCCCCTTGTCATGTTTGTGCTAGTGGGGGCTTCTTTTGATCAAACTAGATGGTCACTAAGGGCCCTTCCAATTCTCAAATTTTGTTGTTCTTTGAAATGGATGTCACACAATTATATGTTGTAACTAAGTAGTTACGGAATGAAACGTTTTCTCTTTCGAAGGGCCAAGTTGTTAAAGGAGCAGAAAGAAGGCAATCCTAGAGGAGGTGAACTTTGAGTTACACTTTGAAATGGGTTCTTAACCTTTTGTGTGGCAGGCTGGTAATAACTTTGGAGCTCCACAGTATAATTTTTTTCATTTTATTCATTTCTTTCAACTTCTTTATTTTTAACATTCATTTTTTTTTAGAAATGTTGAAATCCAGATTCTCTCTCCCCCACCTATTGAGAAGGCAAGCAATATGATATCAATTATACATGTGAAGTCATGCAAAACATTTTCATATTAACAATGCTGCCAAAAAGAAAAGGGCAAGAAAAATAATGTGGAAAGGGTCTGCAGCACAATCTCTCTAAATGCATAAAATGACATTCTTAGGCTTACGCAGGAAACTGTTTGCGCCGAGTTACAGCCATCCGGAGATTAAGGCAAGTTTGTGGATCCCTGGTGAAGAATCCCTTTTTCACAGGAATGGTAGGGATTTAATAAAAGACAGTGTTGGAGGCTAGAGAGTGCCATTAAGATACTGAGTATTTCGGTTTGAATAGAGCAGAGTAGTGGCATTTACATAGCACTTTGAAGCTTCAGAGTGTTTTACAGGGCTCTTATTTTGTCCTCATAGCAGCCCTGAGAGGTCGGTGCTATTATTAACATCTCCCATTTACAGATGATGAAAGGGATGCAGAGAGAGGTTAAATGACTTGTTAAGGGTCATGTAGCTCTTAAGTTTCTGAGACAAGATTTGAACTCAGCTCTTCCCAGACTCCATGGCCAATGTTTTGTCCACTGTGCCACTCTGATGTCTGCAGTGTGTGGAAGGAAACAATTAGAAGGCTGAAAATATCGGGTGGTGCCAGGTTGTGGATCACTTCGAATGCCAAGCAAAGGAGTTTAAACTTACCTAAGAAGGAGGGAAAACTGCTGATTGTTGAGTGTAGGTAACATATACATCTGTGCCTAAAAAAAAATTATGCCACCTGTGAGTGTTAAGGAAGGAGGGTGAAGAGAGTGGAAGTGTTAAGGCCTGAGAGGAAGCTGTTACAGCAGTCCTGGTGAAGGATAACGGTGGCTGGTCCTGTGTTGGCAGAGGCAGCTAGATTGCTCAGTGTGATAGAGCACTGGGCCTGGAGTCACGAAGACCTGAGTTCAAATTCAGCCTCAGACATTGTGTGACTCTGGGTAAGTCACTTCACCTCTGCCTTAATCCGCTGGAGAAGGAAATGGCAAACCACTCCAGTGTCTTTGCCAGGAAAACCCCATGGGCAGTATTGGCATGTTATGTGGGGTCACAGAGAGAGAGGTATATACAGTCAAACATCAGCCTGTGATGGCAGCAGCACTGGGAAGAGATGCAAGAGACACTGTGGAGATGGGCTCAGCAGATTGATTGGCTGTTGGCTATCAGTCGAACATCTGTTGAACATCTGCTGTGTGCTAGGCACCTGTTTAGTGCTAGATATGAAAGGTTAGAGGAGAAATTGAGGCTAACTCCCAAGGTTGTGAATTTGGGGGACAGGCAGGGAGGGGGGGAGGGAGTAGGAACCACAATTTTTTCTTGACATTTTGATGAGCTAGTCCCCTAATCACTTGGTGGCCTTGAAGTGGACAATTCCTGACTGCTATTGAAGGAGCAATAAAACAAATCATTCATGGGCACGGTGAAGCAGATGTGCTCATCCACTGTTGGAACTATTTTTTGTCCTTCAGTAGGAGATACCTTCAGTTTTGTTTAAATGTATTTCTTTAATAATTATAAAAGTACATATCACCTCTCCTTGTCTCCTGCCCTTGAATGGAAATGTTTTCTTAATAATTATATTAATGTTAAATATAATCTTGCCTGTTATATTCCAAATACTTCCCATTTTCTCATGAACGACTCCACTTTTCTCTACCCTGCCCTCCCCTTTGAAATGCTTTCCTTATCCTGAGTTGCTGCAGAATGCTGCTGATTGGCCATGTACTCCAAAAAGTTATAAAATCTGAATGTGCGGGCTCAAAAGTTAGAGCTGTTCTCAGTGGGAGCAGTCTGTCTTAGCATGCTGATTGCTTTGCTTTCAGGTTGGCTGCTTATTCTGACACACGGTCACCAGACCCCTGCTGACCAGCACATCTGTCCCAAGAGGTCCCGTGCCTCTTAGTCAAGAGTTCCCATGTCAGAAGGAGGGACATATTTAGAGGGAGAACTTCACCTGGGGCCCTTGAGTTTGGGGTGCTTTTGGAGATGCTGGTCTGAAGACAGAACTGTCAGGACTGATCATACAGATGTGTAGATAGATAATCCTCACTACTGAATGTTAGAGTATATGGGCAGTATCTATGCAGACTTTAGAATACAGAAAGTTAAAGGTGTAAGACAGATGTGGAGACGTAGAATGTTTGTGAAGTGGGAAAGGACTTTAGAGGCCATCCAATCTGTCTCTTCTTACAGAGACCGGAGAGGTGAGGCTCCAGGGGGTTGGCAGTTATCTGTGGTATTTGTATCCTCAGAGCCTTACACATAGTAAGTGTTTAATAAATGCTTGTTGATGGATTGGTTGCCCAATGTCACAAAGGTAGCAAATGTTGTTGTAACTTTGAACAATTTGGAATTTGAAACTGAGGTCCTCTAATGTCAAATTCAGGACTCTTTCTACTTTGTAAGGATAGGAAGGTAGAGCTGGAAAGTTCTTTGGGGTACTATAATTTGTAGAGATGGTGAAGTGAGGTGTATGATCAGTCCAGCATGTGAATGCAAAATGGAGTGGAGAAAGATGGCAGGAATTGAGGTTACAGATGAGAGGTGAGTCAGGTCTTAGAGGGGTGTAAATATAACTGTTGAAGTGCCTGAGGTTTGTAGTAGGGCATGCGGATGTGGAGAGATGAAGACGACCTGTGAATTAAATTGGGAGAGTAAGGTGGTGGTTAGGCTGCAGAGTTGTCAGTCAGGCAATAAATATTAAGCGTCTATAATGTGTCAGGCACCATCCTAAGTGTTGGGGATACAAGAGAGGGAAAAGATGGTCTCCTCTTCAGGACTTCATGAACTAGCGGGGAGGTAACATGCAGATATCCGTGTAAAACAAGCTATTTACAGAATGATGGAAACAGTCAACAGAGGGATTGAATTAAGAATTAAAAGGGATCAGAAAAGGCTGCCTGGAGAAGGTGGAAATCTAGCTGGGACTTGAAGGAAGCCAGAAAAGCCAAAAGGGAGGGATGAAGAGGGAGAACATTCTGTGTATGGGGGTCAGTCAGTGAAAATGCCTACTATCGTAAGACAGAACGTCTTGTTCAAAGCAACCAATGACTGGACCACAGAGTAATATTGGAGAGAGGTGGGTAGAGTGGTGTGAGAAGACCAGAGAGAGAGGATGAGGTTATAAAGGACTTTGAATGCCAAAGAGAATTTCCTATTTAATCTTGATGGCAATAGGGAGCCTCTAGAATTCATTGAGTAGAGACAGTGACATTTTCAGATCATTTTGACAGCTGAGTGGAGGAATGACTGGAATAGGGAGAGACTTGAGGCAGACAGATCTACCGGTAGACTTGCCATAGTGTGAGACTTGAGGAGATGAGAGCCTGCACCAAGATGGTGGCCATATCAAAGAAAAGAACAAGAGATATTGTGGATGTGAACTTGACAGGACCTGGCCACAGATGAGACACCTCTAGCTTTTGATCCTGGGGGATAGGAACAGTGGTGGATGGAGAGAAAATGGCAGAGCAAAGATCAAGTGGAAAAAAGCACAAAAGGTCACTGAGGGATGAGAGTGGAGGGATGGTTTGTAAGTGGCAATGGGCAATCAGGACTTCGCTCGTTTTCTGGGCCCGTGAGTCAGAGAGTGGG
>CM053587.1:336429427-336457519 GCA_028646515.1 Pseudochirops corinnae
TATATATATATATATATATATATATGGTATATATGGTGGTAGTGGCAACCACACTGGCATACCTAGGATGACTACTAGCACAGGCTCTTAGATCTGCTTCACTAGGAGAGACAGCTGTTTAAGGGATCAATAATCTTTTTTAATTACATTCATTAGTTCAGGGGGAAAGTCAGCACCCTGAACTTCAGAGAAATAAAGACCAACAGACAGGGTTCTGACTGCCTGAATCTACTGTATACTTTACAAATATCCCTAGATCGAGAGAGCTTTTACATCTGAGTAGTTGGGGAGCCCTAAATATATGGCCATTCAGAATCTCGATCAGGGAATTACAAGATCCTTCTCATAAGCAAGTCCCCAAAGCAAAATACCAACTCAGACTACATATACACACTTCTCAGAGCCAGAAGGCATCACAACCCTCTTGACTCAGTGCCTAATTAGAAATTAGCGAAAGGTGTGAAAGTGTTCCTACAAGCCAGCCTCTCCAAGCAAGCTTCCCTTAATGGGCTCCACATAAGACCTATTAATGGCCTGGGAAGATCTTAAATGGGAGGAGAATTCTTGATCAAACAAGGGATAGTGGAGAACACAAAAGATACCATAATTTTGGTTACATGAAACTGACAAGCTTTTGCACTAGCAAAATCACTGAAGCTAGGCTAAGGAGGGAAAACATCCATTGGGGAGAAATTTTTTTCATTAAATATCACAGAGGTCTGATACCCCGTACAACAGGGCTTTTAAACCTGGGGTTTGTGAGCTTTAAAAAAGATATTTCGATAGCTACATGTTTCTTCTTGTCTCCTGAATTAGATTGTAAGTTCTTTGTAGCTCCACCACTTTGCCCAGTATCTGGCACATAGTAGGTGTTTATTGACTGCCTGCGCGATAGAAAAACAGTCTATACCATCTGTCAGTGTATGCTGCACTTTTACACCCAGAGTGCTCCAGTGAAAGGATCTTGGGTTCATGGGTTTAAGAAATAAAAGTGATGTCAGTTGTCATCTGGTTCAATCTCCTCATTTTATAGTTGAGAAGATGGGCTCTGAGTGGTTGAGACTTTACAAAGGTCAAACAGATAATAAATGAGAACTGGGATTCAGACCCAAATCCTCTTACCCTAAAAATCTATTCCTCCACTGTTGCAAGGCAACAAAGCTCACAGGCTCCCAGAATCATAAAAGTTCAGTCCAGTCCAATCCGCACATGAAAGGCATCCTGCTATAAAATACCTGAGAAGTGGTTGTCCAGCCTCTGCTCGAAGACCTCCAGGGAGGGAGCACAGGCCACCTCCCTAAGCACTATGGGATGCCTCTTGTTAGCAAGTTATTCTCAAATTTCAGCCTAATGTGGTTTGTTTTCTGCTTCCTCCCATTGCTTCTCATTTTAGCCAACTAAAGCCAAACAGTCCAAAGTCATACACATTACTCAGAAGATCCTCTTAGGCCTGAATCCATGGGCAACTCACTATTAATTTGAACGAGGCTCATCCTCTGGTTTCCTATTTTATAGCAGATCAGAAGAAGAAAATTAGAAGGGAGAGACTCTAGATGAGTGGTTCTCAACCTTCCTAATGCCATGACCCTATAATACTTGTATGTGGGCGTGTCAGCATGTGGGCAGACCCACCTGGAGACAGAGGAGCAGTGTCTCCGTCCCTAAGACCATCAGAAATATGTGTTTTCCAATGGTCTTAGGCGACCCCTGTGAAAGGGTCGTTTGACCCCCAAAGGGGTTGCGACCCATAGGTTGAGAACCGCTGCTCTACATCATAAGCTGATGACAGCAAGAAGTAAAAATTGATGGTGAAGAGGAGGTTGAGGAATAGTTATCAGAGGCAAACATAAGGTGGAAAAAATCGGAGAGGTATGTTTCCTCAGCTCTAGGACCATGTTGGGTCATTATAATCACATTGAACTCAGTTTTGATTTATTATTCTTTATATTTACTTTGTTCTGGTTGCTCTTAGCCTGAAGGGGCTATGGAGGAATTTCACTGTGTATATGGCTTACCCAGTTCTTTTAAATTCTTTTTGTGTCAGTTCATGCAAATCTCCAGTTTTTATATAGTCTTCATATTCATCACTTATTGTGGGACAGTAATCTTCAGTTGCCTTCACGGACCAAAGTTTAGCCATGCCCCAATTGATGGGCAGCTAATTAAATTCGGGCTCTTTGCTAATCAATGAATCAATTGAGAAACATTTACTAAGTGTTTACTGTTTACCGGGTACTATATAATAAGTGATAAAACATTTATTAAATGCTTACTGTGGGCAAGGTACTGTGCTGAGTGCTGGGAGTACAAAGGCATAAAAGCAGGGTCCCAGCTCTCTAGGAAGCCACATTCTAATGTGGGGGAATCTCATGTCTAATTCTGTAGTCACATTCTAATGGGAGAAGATGATACATAAGGGGAGCTGGAGGGAAAGAGTGAAGGGAGGTAGGGCTGGGACTTTGATATGGTGAGTTCCCGGGCTGGCCAGGCATCAAAATGGCCTTGAGGTGGAGGTGGAGCAGACCAGAGGAAGGGCCAGAAGTGAAGAGCTGGGGATGCCATGAAAGACAAATTAATACAACAGCAACAACAACAAAAACAAAGACCCTGCCCTCCATGGCCTTGTATCCTAATAGGGGAGACAACCTGTAACTCATTAGGTCCACAATTAGTGGACCATTAGGTCGAGGAGGGGAAGGGAACAAGGACGTGCCTGGCATCCACCACTGTGCCAGAAGTCTACAAAACCATCACGTTTCCTTTAAGTGGCTCCCTATTACTTTCAGGGTCAAAAATAAACTCCTGTGTTGGAGATTTAAAGCCCTTCACAACCAGCCTCC
This sequence comes from Pseudochirops corinnae, assembly GCA_028646515.1. Lineage (NCBI taxonomy): Eukaryota > Metazoa > Chordata > Mammalia > Diprotodontia > Pseudocheiridae > Pseudochirops > Pseudochirops corinnae. Next base: position 336,432,268 of record CM053587.1, read on the forward strand.
TTTCTACTTTGACAGTCATTTCACACTATTCTCCTCTGTGTACTCTAGGACCCAGTTTCACTGTCTAGTTATCATTCCTCACGTACAATACTCCATCTTCCACATCCATGCACTGACTGTGCCACATCCCTGGAAGAATCTCCTTCCTTGCCTCCCAGCTCAATATTCCTGGTTTCACCTTAAAGAGGGGGCCGCCCAAGCCTCCCCCCATTTCCAACCACCTGAGCCTCCTTAAGCAGGTTAAGTTCTTACCCTGAAATCAGTGGACTACTAAGAGGTCTGTGTGTGGATAGATGTCAGGGTACCCATGAACTTGAATGTGAAAAAAATGACATCTTTATTTTAATATAATTAGTATCCTTTGGAATCCTATGTATTTTATTTGATGGATTTAAAAAACATTTTCAGAAGAGGTCCAACACGTTAAAAAAAGACAACTTGGGAATCCCTGCCTTTTATTCTCCCTGTTAGTAAGTCACCCCCTTAACACCAGAGACTATTTTTGTGACCTTGGCCCCCTTTTTTTGGTATCCATGTTTGTTCATTGATTGATTAATGGTGATTAATTGATTAATTAAATAAAGGTGACTCCAGAGTGGGGAAGATCTTTGTTCAAGCCTGGACTGATACCTACAGCCTAACAGAGGCAACTGTGTGATTCTGGGCCAGTCACATCCTCTCTGGGCCTCAGTTTCCTCATATGTAAAATGAAGAGTTGAACTTGTGGCCCCTAAGGTCCCTTCTCATTCTAATCTTGCTCCTAAGTTAGAGTACTTGTTTCTTATTTGACTTGTTGAATTCAATGTTCTGTCAAAATCTTTTTGGAACCTGACTCTCTGTCTTTGTATCATCTACACATTTGATGACGTTGTCATCTATGTGTTTATCCAAATCATTAGTTATAATATTAAGCCACACAGGGCCAACCATAGATCCTTGGGGGACTCCACTGGAGACCTGCCGCCATGTTGTCATTGAATCATTAATGGCTCTTTGAGGAGTTGAGCACAGATCCTTGGGACACTCCACTGTAGAACAATCAATGATTCCTCTTTGAGTCTAGCCATTTTCCTTGTTTTCTTTCCATCCAGTTGCTTATGTATTAGCCAATATTTTTCATTTTCTCCTGACTCCAGTCTAGTGCTCTTTCCCCTTTACTGCCTTGCCTCTTACCACTTAGATGAGAGAATGAAACACCATTAAGAATAAAAACAGTAATACAGGAAAATGGCTTTGATCAATTCCACCTCATTTGATAATAAATGTGAAAGGCCTTGAAGGAAAGGTTGTATGTTTTTGGTTAGCTCTTCTTTCTCCTCTCCCTCCTCCTTTCCTGCCCAAATATTCTGTCTTTCTCCATATCCCATCCATACCCCAGTTTCATAGACTATAAATCTAAGTCTGTAGTTAAAGTTGGTCCTAAAACTATTTTGGATTGAGGACATCTTAAATTGTGGTGCCATCTAATACGAACGGCTCTTTGTCATTTTGTAGTGTGACTTTACCTTGATGTCTCTTCCTGAAATCACTGGGATGGAAAAATGTACTGCTTGCCCTTTGGCAGCTTCCTTCTGCCTGCCCAGTTGGGTTTGGCAAACTGATGAGTGATCAGACTTAAACTTTGTAGTCCATATTCTTTCACCAGGATAGATCAGGCTTCAAGTATCTTTCAGTAGAGTGAAGGGAAATGTTTCTACACCCATTTCCTTCACTCCCATTTCTTGGCTATCTAAGGATTTTCTGTGAAAGAAGAAAGAGGAGGGAGGAAGGAAGGAAAGAAAGAGGGAGGAAAGAAGGAATGAGGGAAAGAGAAAGAAGGAAAGGGAGAAAGGAGGGGAAAGAAGGGAAAAAGGAGAAAGAAAAAAAGATATTTTAACCTCAAAGAACAACTTCCTTCTGGAAACATTAGCATCAATCTCTAGAATGCCCCGTTGTGAAATAGATTAGCCCTTCAATGGACTTCTAGCAGACCCAGCACCAAAAGAGCTTTGAAGTTTAGCATAACAATCACTGATGAGAATAACTGACCAGGGATTGCTATTATAAGACTAGCAAAAAAAAAAAAAGTATTTTTAAGGTAACCCCTAGGGAAGCAGACTAGATTTAAAATTTAAAAAAAACCTCTCTAGTACGGAACATGCCACCATATGCATGTGGGCGTTTAATAAGTAACATTTGATCCCTTCCCTTAAAAGCTCTGCATCTAGAAAATTACAGCAGCCAGTTTTGTATTGCAAAAAAAAGCAATCCCCAGAACCCTCGAGTTTTTTTTTCCTCTTTTAATTCAGGATTGTCAGGTGGGTTCTCTCCACTCCCTCCTTCTCCCCATTTGAAGTGTTCAGAGGGAGGCAAGAAGGCCACTTATTGGGAATACAGTCAAGGGGATACTTTTTGAGGTATCGGATGGGCCAGGAACCTTCTTATTCCACTCTGTGGTTCCACAGAGTTGCAAACAACAGTATACGTTTGTCAGGTGCCTACTCTGTGCCACACACTAGGGATGCAGAGACAGAAATGAAAGTCTGTTTTTAAGGGGCTTACATTCTACTGGGGGAGGAAGGAAATTACAATAGATACATAGAAAATAGAGAAACTAGTTTTGTTCTTCGACCCAGAGGAGAGAACCAGGAACAATGGCAGGAAATTCCAGAGGCAGATTTATATTTCTTTGTCAGAAGCTTTCTAACAGTTAGAGTTGTCCCAAAGTGGGCCAGGTTGCCTTGGGAGGTAATGGATTATCCCTCACTAGGGTCTTCAAGCCAGCGATGGATGACCACTTGTTGTAGGAAGGTCTCTTGTTCAGGTACCATTGGTCTATCTGACCCCTGGTGTCTATCCCAAGTTTTACCTTCTGGAATTCCTTCTGGACTTAATCTCTCTGCCTCCCCTCCCCTCAGATGGCATCACACTGTGTCCAGTTATGGTCATGCTATAATACTGTATACTACAAGGTTGTATATCGTTTCTTGTGGGAGATGAACTAGCTAGTTGTGTGTCCTGGAAGGAGCATGGCCATCCCTGCCTCCTCTGTTTCTCTCTGCCCTCCGTATGTGTACTCCTCTTCCCCAGGGATCTAATACCAGCGATTTCTATTACCTTCCTACCCTTTCTTCTTCTCTCCTCCACTCCCTTCCTCTTCCTTCCTTTCCCCTCACATCCCCATTCACTTCTCTCTCTCTCTTCCCTCTCCCTGTTCTCACTCCTCTCTACTTTCCTCTGCTCCTATTCGTTTGTCTCTGTCTCTCTGTCTCCATTTCTCTCTGTCTCTACCTCCCACCGTATGTGGAAATTCCTTGTGGGGAACAGGACAGGGACTACCCTGTTAAAAAAATGGATGTTTTTGTCTCTTATGCAATGAACACTTACCATGTAAGAAAAAGCTTTTCCCTCCCCCTACTCCATGTACATTCTATGAAAATAACTTAAGTAAAACCATCTAATAGAATGATTGGGGCTAACAAGTCATGGGCAGCAGCCATTCTTCTCTAAAACAGGACAGCCATCCACCTGTGCCAGATCTGACCACAGGCAGTCATCCTCGTTCTGCTGTGCATGGCATCTGAAGGAGTCAAAGCAGCTTCTGTGAGAGAAACGCGTTCCTACAGCAAGTAATCTCTTCATTTCAGCTTGTTCCCCTAAACCAATCATTTAACTAAAATCATTTTGATCACCCAGAAAATATCTTCCTTCCCTCCTTTGTCCCCTACTCTTCTCCCGCTGGCTTTCTGCCCCATCCTTTGCTGTACAATCCCCTGACACTCACTCTCTTTCTCTCTCTCTCTCTCTCTCTCTCTCTCTCTCTCTCTCTCTCATTTCTGTCTCCCCCTTTCTCTGTCTCTCTCCCCATCCCTTTACCTCTCTTTTTCTTCCTCCCTCTCTCCCCATCCCTTTCCTTATCTCCCTCCTTTTTTTCTCTCTCTTCCTCCCCCCTTTGTCTTCTTAATCTCCGTCTCTGTTTGTCTCCCCCTTCTCTTTGTGTCTCTGTCTTCTCTGTTTCTTTCTCTGTCCTTCCCCCCTCTCTCTCTCCTCTCTTTTCCTTTCTCTCTGTCCCTCCTTTCTTCTCTCTGTCTCTCCCTCCACCTTGTGTCTTCTCAGTCTCTTTCTGTTTCTCTGTCTCCCTCTTCTGTGTCTCTGTCTTCTCTATCCCTCCCTGTCTCTTTCTCCACATCGCTTTCCCTCTCTCCCTCTTTCTTTTCTCTCTCTCTGTCTCTTTCCCTCCTTTCCTCTTTCTGTCTCTTTGTCTCTTTCTCCCCATCCTTTTCTCCCTCTCTCCCTCTTTCTTTTCTCTGTCTCCCCCTCTCTCTCCCTCTCTCTGTCTCTCTCCTCTCTCTCTGTCTCTCTCCTCACTCTCTGTCTCTCTGTCTCTCCCTCTCTTTGTCTCCCTCTTTCTCTTTTTCTCTCTCTTTCTCCCTCCCTCTTTCTCTCTCCCTCTCCCCCTCCTTCTCTCCCTCAGTTTCATTATTGCTGGTGCAGTGAGTCGTGGCAGTCCTGTAGTGCTGCCTTCCAATTTCACACTTATATGCTCCTGAAAGTATTCGTAAACCAACTTGTATGTAAAACCAAGAAAGGGCAACAGCGCCCATTCCTGTTAGACAGTAATTTCATTGAACTCTCTTTTTCCCATTTTGATTGCTGTCCTTTGGCTTTTGGTGCCTTGGGCTCTTACATCGTTGACCCAGAGAAGAGGAAGCTGGCAGATTAAGGCTGTGTGTGTGTGTGTGTGTGTGTGTGTGTGTGCGTGCGCGCGCGCGCAAGCCCCCCAGTGGCAGAAAGCTGGTTACAAAATTCCTTCTAGCTTTTTCAAAAGGCAGTCAAGAGCTCCCTCCAACCTTTCTTGAGGAGACCTGAGGTCTCCTTCTGGCTCCACCAATGACTTCCCATTCCATGTATCTGTTTCATCCCTCTGTGTGTATTAATGAGAAAAGAGAAAGGACTGTAATCTTATCAGAAGTGAGGACATCCTTCTCGCCCATTTACATCTAGCTTCATTAGGTCTTCTTGGGATCTTGCTATTTAGGGCCAAAAGGAACCTTGGGCAAGTCATCATATCTCTGTTTGCTTTAGTTTTCTTCTTGGTAAAAGAAACAAGAATTGGACAATACAGCCTCTGAAGTATGTCTCAGCTCTGGTTCTGCGATCCTGCCATGACGCTCAAATCCCAGCCCCTTCTTCCACAGACAAGGAGGATGTGGTCCAGAGACCTGAAGGGACTTTCATGAGGTCACATAGATTGACCAATCAATTAGCAAATATTTATTTAGCACCTGCTATGTGCAAGGCATTGGAGAGACAGAGACCAAAGTGAACAGATTCCTGACCTCGAAGATGGTCAGTCATGCAGCATCACAGCCAGGATTCTAACTTGGTTCTGATTCAAACTCCAGTGATTTTTGGTCTATACAACACTACCTCTACTATACTTTTTCTCAAGGAGATCCTTCTGTAAATCACTTGACCCATATACCTGACAGGCTTAGTCCCCTTTTGCCTGGACTATTGAAATAGCTTCCTAACTGGCCCCCCTACCTCTTGATCTCACCCCATTTTCAATTCCTCCTCTACCGAGATGCAAAAATAATTTTCCAAAAGAGCAGGTTGGAACCATGTCATTTCCCTGATCAACAAACTGTAGTTGTTCCGTATTATCTGCAGGAATAAATGCAATTTCTTTGCCATTTAAAACCTTTCAAAGCCTATTCATGTCCTACTTTTCTAGCCTTATCGCACATTACTCCCCTTCATAAACATATCATGGTCTAGTAAACTTGGTGTTCTACTATTTTTTTAATAATACATTTATTATTTAACTTATGTTTCTTTAACTTTTTAAAACTTATTTTAACTTCTGACTTTTTAAATTTTATTTTTAACTTTAAAAAAATGAGTTTTGAATTTTCTTCTCTCCAATCTCTCACCCACCCATTGAAAAAGCAACAACATATCAATTACATACGTTTCCCTGTTCTTCATACACAACATTCCTTGCCTTGGCACCAGCCATCTCCCATGCTTGGAATGCACTCCCTCTTTATGTACCCCTCACAGAATCCCTAGCTTCTTTCAACACTCGGCTCAAGGGCTACTTTCTACAGGAAGTCTTTCAAGTGCCTTCCCTTTAAAATGATCTTTAATCTATTATATAAGTAAATATTGTCACCCCCTCCCCCACTAGATTGTAAACTCATTGAGGGCAGGAATTGTTTCACTTTCGTCATTTGTGCCCATAGCACCTGACACATTAGACACTTAATAAATGCCTGTTCATTGATTGATTTCCTTCATTTAAGAGATTGTAGAGACCACTTGCTTTCTACTGTTTAGAACTCACCTTCTTTGGATTAGTTATCAAGCAAGCGCCAGTAACATGTTTCTGCATATGGCGAATCTCTGGATTAATTTCAGGGCTATTTGTTTGTTCTTGAAGAAGTGTCAGAAATTCTCAGTTGGAACTTTGACTTTGGTGTTAGTATGAAGATTTCTAGGAAGAATGTATTTACCAAATCCCAGAATATAGAATGAGAAGGGGGGACAGTGTGCAAAGAGGGCAGGCTTAAGAGACAGCAGGTCATCGTGGAGAATGGGAGATTGAGACTTAGGAAGACCTAGGTTCAGATCCCTCCTCTGACACTTAAAAGTTGTGAGACCATAGTCAGGTCACTTGGTCTTTCTGAGTCTCAGTTTTCTCATCTGTAAAATGGGGGTTTTTAGTACCATTGTGAAGATTGGAAGAGATGATGTATATAAGATACTTTATAAACCATAAGGTATCAGAAATGGCCAGTATTTTTCTCTAGAAAGAAATGAAGGTGTGTTCTAAAGTGGAATGGGCTTCCTTGAGAGGTGACCAAGATTGGAATGAAAGATTCCCTCACTAGAAGTCTTCATGCTGAGATTAGATCAGTCTTTGTTGGGTAGGTTATTATGGGAATTCCTTTGCATATGGGTTGGACCAGATGGCCATTGACTGTGGTCCCTTCCAACTCACAAATTCAGTGCTTCTGTGGTTCTTTGACATGTATATGCATCTAAAAACGTGTCTATGTAGATTTTTTATGTAGTTGTGATTGTTCAGTCATTCAGTCACATTTGACTCTTTGAGAACCTATGTATTATACTGTCTGTGGGGTTTTCTTGGCAAAGATACTGGAGTGGTTTATCATTTCCTTCTCCAAGAGAAGACAGCAAACAGAAGTTAAGTGACTTGCCCAAGTCACATAGTTAGCAAGTGCCTGAGGCTGGATTTGAACTCAGGTCTAACTCAAGTCCTCCTGATGCCAAGCCTAGTGCTCTATCCACTCAGCCACTACCTGTCTCCTACATGTATCCACGTAGACACAGCTCCAAAATGAAGATGAGTGCTTCACAAAGCAAAATCTACCTTAAGACTTCAGATAAATTCAAAGGCATGAAATATTTCAATCAAAAGTGTCATTATTGGGGCAGCTAGGTGGCGCAGTAAATAGAGCACCAGCCCTGGAGTCAGGAGGACCTGAGCTCAAATCTGGTCTCAGACACTTAACACAAAACTAGCCATGTGACCTTGGGCAAGTCACTTAACCCCAATTGCCCTGCCTTCCCCCCTCTAAAAACCAAACCAAACAAAACAAAAAAAGTGTCATTATTTTTAGTTAAATTTTTTTGTTTTAATGTCACCAATGTTTCTTAATAGAGTCCTCTACACCAAACCATCCCTCAGCCAAACTAACCAACACATCCACAAGTCAGATATCACAGGCAATACTACACACCTGTAGTTCCCCACCTATCCAAAAACAGGAGGAAATGCACGTTCTCCTCTCTTCTTAGGAGACACACTTAATCGTTACCATTATAGAGTGTCCCATTTTCTTTTTGCTGATATCGTTGTATAATCCATAAGCATCTTCTTTGATCTCAAGCATTACTCCATCATTTTCCTGCTGTCACAAGCTGTTGGAGGGTCCGATGTATGACCAAGAGACCTCTCAGAGTCTATCACATCATTCCAAATCACATGGCCTAGAGTACCCAGCAAGTCCTTCATCTCCAGATGTCTAAGCGATTGAATCGTATTTTCCCTAGACCTGAGTTCAAATCCTGCCTCAGACACTTACTAGCTAGATGACCCCACGCAAGTCACTTAACCACATTTGCCTCAGTTTCCTCATCTGTCAAATGAGCTGGAGAAAGAAATGGCAAACCACTCCAGTATTTTTGCCAAGAAAACCCCAAATGGGATCATGAAGAGCCAAGCATGACTGAAAAATTTCCAAGGGATCTCTTGGTGCTTTCTCCCTTGGATGATCTTTACAAAATGCTTCAGCCTCATCTTCACTTCACTGGTAGTATTTCAGGACTCCAAGGATTAGGGAATTCCCTGGTGAAGCCGAGTCCTCCACTGATATAGATCACTACCCTTCTGTGACTTAATAAATGATCTTCAAGAATTGCTGTGACTGAAAAGTTATTATGTGCTCAACCTGATGATGAGTTGTCTTGAGAGTAAGCCAGGCTGATCCAAGGCCGCAGACATAGAGTCCATCTTTGTCTAGTACTGGGAGCCTTTCCAGTGCGGCAGGGACCTGCTAGAGTTTGCTTTTTGCAGAAAGAACCTCCCCTTCCCCCTAGCAGTTCATTGAAACTGATCAACACATCAGCCATGTCTGACAGTGTATGTAACATTCAATCAATCAATTAATAAGCTTTTATTAAGTACCTACTACATGCCAGGCATCATGCTAAGCACTGGGTGATACAAAAATTAGATGCTGACACTAGAGAGCTTACAGTCTAATGGGTTCTCTGCACATAAGGCTACCCTGACCCTCAATGTCTGCAAAGAAGTGAGGGAGATGCATGTTCTCAGCTCTAGTAGAGGGGACCCCAGGAAGGAATCTCTTGCCTGTCTCAGCCCCTAGCTCTTAGCATTCTCTCTGCATTCTTAGGTCTTGTCCCATGGTGCCTGCAGCATTGACTTTGAAAAAATTGTATTATTTAAAGTAGGCATAAACCACTGGGAACCTCTAGCCAGGATTTATGATTTCGAATGAAATTGAACAGACACAGCATGGTCTCGTGAATAGAGAGTCTTCCTTACAGTGAGGAAGGTCTGGGTTCAAATCCTACCTCTGACACACAGTGGTGGTGTGACCCTGGGCAGGTCATTCCACATCTCAGGGTCACAGGCACACCTGCAGAGCAGGTGCCAAATCTGACATTGTAGAATGAATCTCTTTATTGGCAGTTCTCTCTATCAATGAAATCCTAGGTTCAGTACAAAAAAGAAAAGCATAATATTAACAATAATAGCGTTTATATAGTGCTGTTTTTCAAAATGCTTTATACACATCGTCTCGTTTGATCCTCACAAGAATCACAGGAGGCAGGTGCTATTATTATACTCCTGTTACAAATGAGGAAACTGAGGCAAACAGGTTAAATGACTCACACAGAGCTACTTAATAAGTTGTCTGATGTCACATTGAACTCCTAGGGCACTAGGGGGCGCCACAGTGGATAGAGCACCAGATCAGAGACTCATCTTCCTAAGTTCAAATCTGGCCTCAGACACCTACTAGCTGTGTGACCCCAGGAAAGTCCCTCCAATCTCTTTGCTTCAGTTTCCTCATCTGTAAAATGAGCTGAAGAAATAAATGGCAAACTACCCAGTATCTGCAAAGAAAACTCCAAATGGGGTCACTGAGAGTCAGATACAACTGAGAAATGACTGAATTTATCCCTAACTCCAGGTTCAGCCATCTGTCCCATTCACCACTTAGCTGTCTAGTATTTAATCGATGTCCTTGACTGTCTAACATTCATCATGGCAGAGATGTGGTCCGAGTCCTCAAACAGAGCCCCAGCTCTAGAAGGGCCTACCATGCTCAACGTGACCAATGATGGGTGGTATGTGTGTCTGAGCACAAACCTAGTGAAAAACAGTATGGTGTGGTGGATAGAGCACTGATGTTGGAGTCAGAAAGACCTGGATTTGAGTTCTGCCTTGGATACGTAGCTAACATGGTGACCCAACACAAGTCATTTAATGGCTCTGGCCTTACTGTCCTTGTCTGTAATGAGCAGGTTGGATATTATGGCCTCTAAAATTCCTCCTTACTCTAAGACTATGATCCTGAGTTAGGAAAGGCCCATTTCACCACATTCTCCACAGGTGATACATCTCTCTCTCTCTCTCTCTCTCTCTCTCTCTCTCTCTCTCTCTCTCTCTCTCTCTGTCTCTCTCTCTTACATGTGTGGGTATATATATACATATATATATATATATATACATATACATATATACATATATATACATATACATATATATATAAAATGACTGAACAACAACAAAGATGGATTCAGAGAGTTGTGTGGCCAAAAATGAGAGGGTCGAGGCCCTTTCTAGATCTTGTATGAGTCTGCTAACTCTGATGTTGCCTTAAACTTTGCAAAACACTTAGTATACATTATCTCATACATTATTTAGTTGTTTGTCCTTCATTTTCAAAAAGGGTCGATGACGCCATGATGTTGGAGTCAGGGAACAGTGTATTTGGTTGTGACTGATCAGACCAGTATGAGCTTGGAAGGCTCTACCACAGGTCAGGCACTAATGGTCCGTTAGAACATTTGGAGTGGAGATGTCTCTGGATTTGCACAGCTCACGTTTCCTTTGTGCGACTGTGATTCTGCTTTGCTCATTAAGTACAGTGCCTTCTTTGATGCAGGTACATCATGCTGGGTGGTTCTATGCCATCCACTTTCATGTCTCACAGTCAGTGTTAAAGCTCTTCAGAGAGACCTTGAGAATGTTCTTATACTGCTTCTGAACTCCACGTGAACCCTTGCCTGCCTTGTGTGAATTCTCCATAAAATAGTCTCTTAGGCAAATATACATTTGACATTTGAGCCACGTGGTCAGCCCATTGGAGATGCACTTTCTGCAGTAGAGTGTGGATGCTTGGTAGCTCAACTCAAGAAAGGACCTCAGTGTCTGGTACCTTATCTTGCCAGGTGATCTTCAGAATCTTCCTAAGGCAATCCAAGTGGAAGAGGTTATGTTTTCTGAAATGGTGCTGGTGGGCTGTCCAGGTTTCACAGGCATACAACAATGAAATAGGCACAAGACCTTCAGTTTGGCAGACAGTCTAATATCTCTTCTCTCCCATACTTTCCTTCAGAACCTCCCAAACACTGAGTTAACTCTGACAACCTCATTATCTATGTGTACATCCCTGGAATATATACTAGCAAAGTAAATGAACTTATCCACAGCATTCAAAACATCTCCATTTGCTGTAACTGACGGTTCCACGTATGGATGGTGTGATGGTGGCTGGTGGAGAACCTCTATTTTCTTGGTGTTGATTGTCAGGCCAAAATTAGCACAAGCACCAGAGAATTGATCCATATTCTGTTGCATCTCAGCTTCAGAGCCTTTATTGAAGACACAATCATCTGCAAACAAAAAAAATCATACATCAACTCTTTCTCTGCTTTAGTCTTGGCTAGTAGCTTTTTCAAGTTAAATAGTTTACCATCAGTTTGTAGCTGACTTTGATTCTGTTTTTGTCCTTGTTAAAGTCATCTGACAACATCCCAGAAAATATCATACTGAAAAGCATGGGAGCAAGCACACAGCCCTGCTTCACTCTGTTATGACTGAGAGAGCATTGTCTTTCATCCTGAACCTGTGTAAACACGCTGTCATGGAACTGGCATACAGTACTGACGAACTTCTTTGGGCAACCAAATTGCACCAGGATTTTCCACAAGTTCTCATGACTAACAGTGTCAAAAGCCTGCGTTAGGTTGAAGAATGTTGTGTACAGACTTCTGTTCTGATCCTGGCATTTCTTCTGAAGGTTTTGAGTAACAAACTCAAATGTCACGCAATCCTTGGCTCTTTCTGAAGCCACACTGACTCTTGAGCAAATGATCATCTTTCAGGTAAAAAAAAGTCATCTGGTTAAGGAGGACTCTTGCCAGTCATGACTAACAGAGAGAACTCCCTGTGATTGTCACAGGACAGACAATTTTCTTTTCATCTAGAGACTGACAGTGGAGGCATCCTTGATGTCCTGGGGGATAACTTCCTTTTGCCTTATAATCTGGAATATTATATGAGCCTCTTAACATTCCTGTGAAAGAGGTACTAATAGTATTATGATCCCCATATTACAGATGAGAAAAATGAGGCTGAGTAGTTCAGTAACTTGGGAGGGAATGGGTAATAACATCCATATGCTTCCCTGGAATTATGTGGACACCAACATCATAAGCCCTCCTGCAGATAAAAAGAAAGATGCAGACATTTCCTTGTAAAATCTAGCTAATTAGCAATTCACCAAAAATGGAATCAAGGTAACAGCTCAGTGCAGCTGACACTATCTGGAAAATAAAATTTCTCCCTTGATCATTATTAATGTGACTGAAAACTGAACACTCTAGTCTGTATGCAAGGAGACATTTCTTATTTGAAGGTCGAGCTACTTTTCTTGGAGCAGTTTTAAGAATGTATGCACATTTCTTGATTGGACTGAGGCTCTCTGGAAGCAGAGCTGACGATGGTGCTGGTAGAAACACCTGGGTGAACACAGCTGTGCATAACTTGCCCTTCCTATGATATTTGCTGCCCCTTTGTCTTTTTTCTTGTGGGTTTAGCCTCAAAGGAGATTTATTTATCTGCAAGAAACCTGCTCCTGGAATTTAGCTGCATAGGAACAACATATGGTTTGGGATCAAGAAATGAAAGAAGCCAGTGGTCTATAGGCTACTTAGTGGTCTCATACCTGTATATCATGAATTTTCCCTTCTATAAAATACTAATGTTGCTAAATGTGAAGGGTAATGAACATGCTAAACACTTGTGCACACACACACACACACACACACAGACACACAATTGATGATATCACAATAGAAAACTGCTAGTTCCCAAAGTGAGAGTCATTTCATAATCAACTTCCTATGCAGCCTGACCATCGGTGTCAAGAAAGTACCATATTAAAAGAAAGGATGAAAAGGAACAGATGACACCACCAAATGCAACTTGATATATTTTAAAAAGCTGTTGACCTTAATAATGGGGAAGAGAAAAAAAACAACAGATATTGGCTTTGACTATCATCATCTCTTACAGAAATCAAACCAATGCAAAACAGTCACCACAACAAGGAGGCCAAAGGAGCCCAGCAAACATTTTGTCTCCTTTTGAAGTAGAGAGACATTACCAACAAGGAAAACGCAGTTTAGGATAAAGGTCCCAGGGGCGGCTAGGTAGTGCAGTGAATAGTGCACTGGCCCTGGAGTCAGGAGGACCTGAGTTCAAATCCGACCTCAGATACTTAACACTAGCCATGTGACCTTGGGCAAGTCACTTAACCTCAACTGCCCTGCCTTCCCCTCCCAAAAAAGAAAAAAAAGAATAAACGTCCCTTTGCAAAATGTATTGAACTGTATCAGTTTGTAAAATAGGGAAAAGCAATTAAGGAGCAAATGATCCTTCAGAGAACTTCATATGACACTCAACTAAGGGAGAGCTCTCTAAGAACGTTTGCAGATGAAATGGGAGGGGAGGGCAGTAAATACATGCGAAATGGAACAGAATTGCTGTTTTTTTCTGTGTGGGTCTATTTCCATTGTTAATAATGGTGAAATCAGGGGCGGGTAGTGAATAGAGCACCAGCCCTGGAGTCAAGGGGACCTGAGTTCAAATTCAGCCTCAGATACTTAGCACTTACTAGCCATGTGACCTTAGGCAAGTCACTTAACGCTAATTGCCCTGCCTTCCCCCCTCCAAAAAAGCAAGCAAACAAAGCCAATAACAGTGAAATCATTGGATTTGTACATGTGACAAAGTAATGATGCCACATTAAAAAATGTCAGGAAGAGAGACTGGATCCAACTACAGACATATGGGAGAAATTTGTGCTGGTGTCAATAATATTTTTAAAATCCAGTGATTGATTTTCAAGATATCTTAAAATGTGGAATATTCCAAAAGGAAAGGATTCTATTATCATAAACAATGAAAACAAAAAGAAACCAGCAGTTTCCAAACCATGTGTCTATCTTCTTACCTCTATAAAATCTTTGTAAGAATAGTCTATGCAAACAAGTATTGAGGATATCATTCATGAAAACACAAGATGAGACCTGGCAGGCTTTCAGACAATTATCTGGTAGAATGCATCCTCCTAGTCACAGAGTTGATTGAGAGATGTAGAGAGTATAAGATCCTGCTGTGTCTAATGTTTGTTGACTATAAAAATACATTAGATTCTATAGAGCAAAATGCACCCTTAAAAACTGTCTTCCAACAAAGTGTCTCCCACGCACATGTTAAGATCAGACAAGACTCCCTGACAGTTGCAACCACAGAGGTAACTTTGTTTGAGGATCTGCTGGGTACTAATATCAAGTTAAACACCAGAGAGGGAGGCATGGATAAGTGCACAAAAGGTGCCTGCTAGGGTCATGGAAAATACCATATACTGTGGCCAAGAAGAAGAGAAATTTCCTATTACTGGAGACCCTTCTAGTTAGGATGATGTGCTGGCTGTGCCCAGTCCTGGAACATTCCAGGATCTTCTTGATGAAATCCATGGATTCTAAAGCAGTTGTCTTAGCCCTGCCCACAGGAAGACAAAGTCAATCAATCAACAAACATTAAGTACCTTCTGTATACCAGGGCTCGCTCTTTCTCTCTCTCTGTCTCTATCTCTCTCTTCCCCTCTCTCTCTTTATATATATAATATATGTGTGTGTATATATATATATACATATATATATATGATATGTGTGTGTACATATATATATATATATATATATATATATATATATATATATTGCTTTTTGGAGGGGGGAAGGCAGGGCAATTGGGGTTAAGTGACTTGCCCAAGGTCACTTGACTCATTCAGTGTTAAGTGTCTGAGGTCGGATTTGAATTCCGGTACTCCTGACTCCAGGGCTGGTGCTCTGTGCCACCTAGTTGCCCCACCAGGCACCATATTAAGTACTAGGGATTCAAAGAAACCCCAAAACATGATCCCATGGTCTCAAGGAGCTCACAATTTGATTAGAAAGACAACATACAAACAATGTCAATGAAGAAGAACATATATTATCTAGACCAGAATAGACAACTCATTGAGTTAGTCAATCGATGCAGACTGTCTGTTTTGGACAGATGTTATTGAAGACCAATGACCTGATCCTAGAATTGAAAAGAAGGTTCATAGGGTCATGCTAGACCTCATTAGGGAAAATTTCCAGGTTTTTCACAGGTCACAATCTGATACCAAAGCCTATCTTTTCAAATTTAATTTAATTGAATGGATCATGGATCCATTGAAATGTTAGTCTCATAATCTAAGTGCATTGGCATGTATGTGAATTGTCTCTAATTAGGTACAAACTTAGTTGATAATGATATCGTCACCTCAACCATATGGCTCAAACATGAATCCATCAATAAATCTTTTCATTAAATATCCACAATGGGCCAGGCATTGCACTAGATGCTTGGTGGGATTACAAAGGTAAAAATGAAAAAGTTCTTGCCTGCAGAAAGTCGCATTCTGGGAGATAAGGAGGATGCAACATTTAATTTCATTCAGTAAGTATTAAGGGCATACTATGTGCCAGGCACTGTAATAGGTGCTAGAAATATTGTTATTAATTATAATTAATATGTGGTGCTTTAAGGTTTGCTAAATGTGCTCATGAGCAGTAGGTGGTACAATAGATGGAATGCCGGGCTTGGAATCGGGATGTCTTGTCTCCCTGAGTTCAAATCTGGCCTCACACACTTACTAGCTATGTGGCCCTGGGTTCCTTAACCCTGTTGACCTCAATTTCCTTATCTGTCAGATGAGGTAGTGGTAAACCACTGCAGTATCTTTGCCAAGAAAGCCACAAAATGGGGTCATGAAGAGCTGGACAAACTGAAATGACTGGACAACGATAACAACAACAAAACTGTGCTGACATAGGGTATCTCCTTTGATCTTAACAGCAGTCCTGGGAGGGTGGTGTTATTATCATTTCCTCCCTTTTACAGATAAGAAAACTAAAACTGAGAAAGATTAAGCAGCTTGTCCGAGGTAATACAGCTTGTAAGTGCTTGAGGAAGGATTTGAATTCCTGACTCCAAGGCTAACACAATTACCACAAAAATGAAATAATTCCTTTCTTCAAAGAGCTTACATTCTGTATATGCTATGAGGAAAACTACAGGTAAGTTAAAAAAAATTTCTGTCTCTACTTATGACTTCATCTTCTGAGGAAAGTCCAGTTGAGTTCCAATGCAGGATAGTACCTGTTTTACAACTTAGAGTCTTAGACAGTTGCCTGGACCACTGAGGGGTTAAGTGACTTGCCCATGGTCACACCATTAATAGGTGTCAGAAGAGGGACTTGAACTCAGGTCTCCTAGGCTCTGAGCCTAGGGCTTCTGTCCACTCTGCTCTTCTGCTTCTCCAATGCAAACTATATGAGTAATGTAGGGAGGGAAGGAGTGAATATTGGCCAATAAGCTCAGTCCTTATGAGAATGTGCAGTGTGCTGTGCTGATGTAATTCCCACATGTACTTCATGGTGTGAGCAGGTATTATATCTGGGCTGCTTAACTATGTGAAAAAAGGGAATTCTCCATTTTCCATCAGCCCCTCTGTTTAGTTTTCAACCATAAGAACATTATCATGCCTCCCACAGTAAAAACTGATCACCTGAAATCTCATCCCCATGCAGATTAAATCAGCTTTTGATACTCAATACTTTCTCAGCTCTCTCTGACTGGAGGATAGAGTACTGCCCTCCTCCCAAAGCCTTCCTTTATAGAGGGCTCAGAACTTTCTAGGTAACTCCATTTTTCATCAGTGATTCTGATTGGCTTCAACTACACAAACTCCATGCCCCTCCCTCCTAGCCCTTTCCCCCTTCTTGTTATGTATTGTCTTCCTCATTAGATTGGAAGCTCCTTAAGGGCAAGGACTATCTTTTTCTTATTTGTATCCCTAGTGCTTGGCACAGTGCCTGGCACATAGTAGACACTTAATGAATGTTTATTGAATTAGAGAGCTTTTTGATTGGCTTCTGAGCAAGAACTGAGAAAGCTTTTTAAAGGCACTAATTGGCCAAGTTATTTCATCTTTCCTGCCTGGCTGCATTCCAGTGAGGAGACAGACTTCTGTGATCCTCTCAGGCCTTTATCTTCCCACCTGTTCCACCACCATGTGGTCCATGAGTGTACAACCTGCTGTTGCTTTTTGTCCCTGTTTTATCTCTTATTTCTTGCCATCAGTCAAGGAGTATTGTAGATGGCATGTACTTGGCTGGGTTCCTGTAAACTTTGGAAGGTTAGAAGAGTGAGTTGCCAGAGATGAAGCCCAGGCCAGAGCTTGTGGTCCAACAGCATGTCCTCAGGGAATAACTAGGACCCAACTCAGCAACTAGGTGGTTCGGTGGATAGAGCACTAGGCTTGGAATTAGGAAGACTCATCTTCCTGTGAGTTCAAACCCCACTTCAGATACTTACTAGCTGTGTGACCCTGGGCAAATAACTTAGCCCTGTTTGCCTCAGTTTCCTCTTCAGTAAAATGAGTTGTAGAAGGAAATCATAAATCACTCTAGTATCTCTCCAAAGAAAATACCAAAATGGCGTTGTGGAGAGTCAGACACACCTAAAATGACTGAACAGCAACAACCTAGCAGCGAGTAGATCCCACAGTAAAGATGCTGGATCCTGCAAGTAAGTCAGTTACTCTGTCCATCAGCCATGATGAATTGAGAAGGGAACTTGGTCGGGCAAATGCTTATTTGTACTGTATTAAGTTGGAGCTTACTTTTCCCAAGAGCTAGGGGAGAGTGAGCCCCAAGATGTTGGGGGGAAATGTGTGTATAGCTCTTTTCAGTAAATATGCCTTTGTAAAAGCTCTAATCACTTAATATTGGGACTTTATCCAATAGCCTTAGAGAAGAATCACCCTGGCCCATCAAGGGGTGCTCTAAATCCCCAGGGGACAGATATAGCCTTGCTCTGGAGAACCTGACTCATCAAGGTGAGACTGGGACAAACTTCCCCAGTTTATACATCTGCAAAATAAATATAAAGTGATTAAGCAATTTGGGAGAGGGTGCTAATAATTGGGGAAATAAAGAAAGGGAGCAGGAGCTGAGCCTTAAAGAGACAGAGGTTTCAAGAGGAAGAGATGAGGAGACTATTCCAGGCATTGGGGACTGGTTGTAAATTTGGCCGGAATGTAGAATGAACCAAAGGCAGTAACATGCAAGTCATGTAATCTCTCTTTGCCTTGGTCTTATCTGTAAAACAGGGATAATAATTGCACCCATATTCCAGGGTTCTTGTGGGGGTCAGGTGGGATGATAATTGTAAAGGGCTTTGCAAACCATAAAGGGCTATAGGAATGTTAGCTGTTATTAATTATAATAACATATTATTGTGAAGAATGAGGTCAAAAAGGTATATAGGAACCAGGTTATGGAGAACCTAAAATGTCCAATTAAAAAGTTTGTATTTTATCTTATAGGCAACAGGAAGTCGCTGAAAGCTTTAAATCAGGGGACTGATGTGTTTTGATGTAGCTTTTGGACAGAGGCACAAGCAGTGGGAAGAAGGCTTGAGTTTGGAATCAGAGGACCTGGGTTCAAATCCCGGTTTACCACCTCTATGACCTCTCAGTATCCCAGGCGTCTTAAGACTATTAGGTGAAGAATAGGTGCCTGAGATATGTTGGTAGAAGAAGTTTCATCATGGGAAGTTCTCTACACCATTGAGATCACAGGTATGGAAAGAAAAAACAGTATTTGGCATATAGGTAGATTTAGCATATAGCTAGCGGGTACCACTAGATAGAGTACCAACCCTGGAGTCAGGAGGACCTGAGTTCAAATGTGGCCTCAGACACTTACAAGCTGTGTGACCTTGGGCAATTGTGTAACCCTGTTTGCCTCAGTTTCTCATCTGCAAAATGAGCTGGAGAAGGAAATGGCAAACCATTTCAGTATCTTTGCCAAGAAAACCCCAAATGTGGTCATGAAGCGTTGACTGAAAAATGACTAAAAATTGTGTGATCCTAGGCAAGTCCCTTAATTCTTGTTTTCTTCAATTTGTTCATCTGTAAAATGGGGATAATAATAGCAACCTACCTCCCAGGGTTGTTGTGAGGATCAAATGAGGTTGTAATTGTCAAGTGCTTAGCACGTAGTAACTTCTATATAAATGTTAGCTGTTATCATTATTATTATTATCATCATCATCATTATTATTATCATCATCATCATCATCATCATTATTATTATTATCATTATTTCATCTTAAAGTGAGGGAATGGACCAGATGATTTCTTTTTTTCTCGACTCAAATATTCTACAATTTTCTACAATTAAATGAACTCTATTGTCCAAAAGAAAGCAGAAATTTAAAAACTCTTTTAAATTGATTTCAATTTATTTGCATGCAATGCTATAGACTATTATGTGTGTTAATCAGTTTTTGGACAAATCCTCCTTAGGCTAGAAAAGGAATCTCTTGAATCCCATAAAACTCCACCTGTGAGGACTTGGAGGATCAGCATGTTGGACAGCAATGTCTTTCTACCGTGTAAATATCTTTAGTTTTGGGCCACAGAATTCTGTAGAAGTTCTATATAGAGAGAGAATTCTAAACAACATGAAGAATGTAAGAATGAATAGTTTGGGTGAGACCAATGGCTCATCCTGGATTTTGTCTCGAAAAGTGACACCGATAGACATTTTCTGGAAGGCCACGAATACTTTAATCTCTCTGTCAGTCTGTCTCTCTCAACCAGCCTTTACATCTGTTTCAGAAGTAGCTTTTTTAGGCTGGAGCTGGGAACAAGCAATGTCAGTGACTCAGTTACCTTATGTATAGATGTGCCCTTCCTCCACACTGACCCCAGAAATTCAAGCCGTCTAGTTAAAAAGGATGCTTAAACCCTACTTTCCAATTTGACTTCTTTCCTGAGTCTGCCTATAGCTGAAATGAACTTTACATATCATGGAAGAGAAAGGATATTGTACATCCAAGCTCAGTAGGTCCTTAGAACCGAGAGTGTCAGGGATAAGAGGGGCCTTAGAACAAAGAATGTTAGCAGGTTAGCCTTGGTTTTCTAATCAGTAAAATGGGGATATGAATGTCACCTACTTTATAGGGTGCTCGTGAGAATCATTGTGAGGATCATACATATTCATATATGTAAAGTGCTTTGCAAACCTGCTTAAAGATTATATAGATGTTAGCTGTTAATTATAATAATGTTATCATTAATAATATGGTTAAAAGTGAAATTGAAAAAGTATGTGGGAGAGCATAGAAGAGAGAATGTCATTGCTGACAGGGGCCTTACAGTAGGGGATGTTGGGAGCTGGGAAGATCCTTAAAAGAAGCAATGTCAGAGCTTGGAGGGCCCTTAGGACAGGGAATGTCAGAAGTAGGAGGGAACTGAGAGCAAAGTGTCAGAGCCGGGAGGGAAGCATGCTACAAAGGAAAGAGTGCTCACAACAGAATTTTCCTTTTTTCATTCCAAAATTCTAATCCCAACTCTGCTACTTTGGCAAATAGTCTGTCTTCTTTTTTCCACAATTTTCTTCTCTAGAAAATAAAGGGGAGAGGTAGATGATGTCTAAGGCTTCTCCCAGCTTTTGCATTCTCTGTTCTAAGCTTCTTCCCAGCTCTGACATTCTGTGTCCTAAGGTCTCTCACATTCTGATATAACTCTGGTCTCTGAAACCTTCTGCATCTCCAAACCCGAATAAGAAAAACAGGTTTAATTAAGCAAATATTCAAAACTTCACATAAAACCCAGTAATAATAACGATAATAGTTGTAGTTATCCCTTTCAGTCTTCTCTTTTTTGATTGAATTCAGATACAAACAGTGCTGGGATAAATCTCTAACCTACTATTTTTCTTCTATATTTAATATTCTTTGGACTCCTGCACAGGCAGATAAAATAACTGTTTTTTTCTTGCTTGCCGTTGAATCAACGTATTGGAATATAAGCTCTTCTTCTGTAGGCTTGCTAAGTATCTTTGGTTTAACTCTAGTAGCAGACGTCATCATGGGGATGGCTATGGGGGTGATGGTGATGACAATGATCCTAATTTTAGAACTCCTGTGCTCTATTGGATGCTTCCTCGTGTATGTGTGTGTGTGTGTGTGTGTGTGTGTGTGTGTGCGTGCGTGTGTGTGTGTGTGCGTGCGCGTGTGCGTGTGTGTTTTAAAGAAAGATTTCATTGAAGATATATTCTTTCCTGGCACGAAGTCGATTAGATGAGAGCAGCTTCTCTCCCAGAAGGGAAAATGCAAGGAAGGGGGAGAGTGGGCCAGCTCACTTGGGGTTTTTCCAGGGAGCCAGGATGCTACTGCTGAGAGATAAAACTTCCCCTTCCTGCTGGGGCTTTGGAGGCTGCATCTATATTTTCATGTCTAGCCTGCTGCTTTACTGGTAGGGATTATGGCACTTGATGATTTAATCTGTGTAATCTCCAGACAAAACATGCCTCTACCAAGCTGCTGGGAAAATGTTAATTTATTCTGTTTTGCATCTGTGGGGCTAAATGAAGTGATTAGGATAGAAGTATTCCAAGTGTTTATGTGTGTGCTCACATATGTGTGTTTGTGGAAAGAGCACTGGACCCAGAGACAGAAGACTCATTCGTTAAGGAGTTCCTTTACTTATTAGCTATGTGGCCACAGGGGAAGTTGCTGAAGCTCTCTGGGTCTCAGCTTCCTGGCAAATTACTAAATGAGTGAAATAAAGGGGACAAACATTTATTAAAGGCTTGCCATGTGTAGAGCAATGTGCTAAGCACCGAGGGTAGAAATACAAAAGATAATTGCTGCTATCTGGAAGCTTTTATTCTAATAGAAGGAAACAATACAGATAGGGGAGCTCTGTTGGGTGAAGGGTGGTTCAGCCTGGGAAGTCTCAGGGATGATGGATAGGGCCAAAACAGATTTGACCAGTGTGTTGTTTCCAGTAACAACAGCAATACAGTTATCCCTTCCACGTTGCAGGGTTGGGGGTGTGGCACCCTACGATCTTGAAAATCCTGCAAAATTTTTTGGCCTTTCTTTATACCAGAAAAGAAGTCTGAATTTTTCTTTTTCTTTTATGAATATTTTTGTTATAAATACACATATTTTTATTTTAAAATTTGGGTTAAGTATTTGGTCACAGCCTCTGGGTGGTCTGCTAGCCTTTGGGTGTTATCTGTGGCTTCCATAAAACTCCCCCCCAAATTCCCATTTAATTTGTTATGCAGACCCATGATATATTGAAACCTCAATGAGGAAAGTTGTGATGTGGAAGAAGACACTATACTAATTTGATTATGGGTAGCATTTCATGTTTTTAAATACTTCTTATAACTATCAAAAAAGTACAGTTGGCCTCAGAGTATTTACTGGGCCACTTCTACAGTGGAGAATTGGTAGTGTAGTGGTTATAAGGAAGGGTTTCGCATTAGGAGGATGTGAGTTTGAATCCTACCACAGACCCTGAGTCAATCACTTAACATCTCTTAGCCCCAGCTTTTTGTTGTTCAGCAATTCCATCATTCCTCTATTGGTACTTCCAGCTCGAAAGTTATGGTTCTGTAAGAGTTGAGTCCATGCCAAATGCTTTCATCATACAGCGTTAAAGTTTATTCATTAATAAAAAGCCATGTATTAAGAACTATAGGGGCAGCTAGGTGGTCCAGTGGATAGAGTGCTGGGCCTGGAGTAAGGAAGACTCATCTCCCTGAGTTCAAATCTGGCCTCAGACACTTATTAGCTGTGTGACCCTGGACAAGTTACTTTACCCTGTTTGCCTCAGTTTCGGCATCTGTAAAATGAAGGAAATGGCAAACTACTCCAACAGCTTTGCCAAGAAAACCCCAAAATGGAGTCATGAAGAGTCTGACATGATCAAACAACAATAACATCAAATATTATATACAAGCTCTCTGTGATAAACCAACAATAATTAAGATCCTACTACGTGCCAGGTACCATGTTAAGTATTTGGCATACAAAGAACGAACAAAGCCAGTCTGCCCTCAAGGAGCTTACAGTCTGCTGGGGGAAACAATGTGCACATAAATTGGTGCATAAAAGATACAGGCGGAGGTGGAAGACAGCCTTGGCTGTGAAAGCACTGCAGCTGGGGATGCCTGATAAGGGAAATTCTCTGCCCTCAAGCAACTTACATTTTTTTGAGCATGATTTAGATAGAGGTAGATGCATGAATAAAAAATACATAAAAATAAGCACAAAATACTACATCTGGGGGGAGGACCCTAATCATAATATAACAACAAGCATTTATTTAGCACCTCTTGTGTTGTGAGAGTCATGGACAATGACAGAGACTGGAGACAGGATCTTATTCAAATAGGGGACCCTATACTAAGCTTATCAGTCCCAGGTTGGGCTGTATGCCATTCAATTCATCACTTCCCAATGTCCAGGTTTTGTTCAATCTTTTTAGTCATGTCAGACTCTTTATAACCCATTTGGGGTTTTCCTGGCAAAGATACTGGAGGAGTTTACTGTTTCTTTAAGTTCATTTTACAGATGAGGAAACTGAGGCAAATAGGGCAAAGTGGCTTGCCCAGCCAGCGTCATACAGCTAGGAAGTGTCGGAGGCTGGATTTGAACTCAGGAAGATGGGTCCACCTGATGCCACCTGGTTGCCCAATGGCAAAGTTGCCAAGCCCTAAGAGCTTGGATGGCCATTGGACATTCCAGACCTTGCCAGCACGTGAATGTGTTTGTTAGTGAGACTGACTTGTAGATTTCTCCACTAGAGGCAGCCAGCTAGGTATTGTAGTGGTTACAACAGAGAGTGGCTAGTCAGGAAGACCATGATTCAAATCCTGCCTTAGTCACTTCTTAACTGTGTGACCTGAGGCAAATCACTTAACATCTCTTAGCTTCAGTTTCCTCTTTTGTAAGGGAAGGAGGTTGGCTATCTATTTCTAAGAGCCTTTCTAGTGGAGGGCACTGTTCAATGAACATGCCCAGTTTGCTCTGTTGATGAAATGTTCACATGAGTTTGAGCATATGTAGGATTTTGTTTCTGATCTGCTTTTGACAAAGAGGAAGGAAAGAGGGAAATGAGCAATTTATTAAGCACTACTATGTGCCAAGCAACACTTTAAAATATCTCATTTGATTCTCCTTATAACATGGAGGGGATAGGTGCAGTTATTCTCCCCCTTTTACAGATGAAGAAATTTAGCAAACCAAAGTTAAGTGACATGCCCAGGGACACACAGCTAGTTAATGACTGAGGCTACACTTGAACTCAGGTCTTCCTGACTCCCATTCCAGTATTCACTATTGCACTGCCCAGAGGAGACTTTTTGACTAACTTTTGAGCCGCATCGGGACATACATCTGACCAGTTAAAGTAAGCCCCTTGCTCTGATTCTTGGCTCCTCATTCCTACCTGGGTGTGTTCAGTGAAGGACTGAAAGCCTTTGGTGGGGAGGAAGACCTCAGGCCTTTGTGTCCCATGAGCTCATGGCTCTGTCTTGCTTTTATCTCTGTGGGTGTTTCTTCTTCCTGTTTTGGGGTAAAAGAGATTAAATGTGGCCACAATCTCACATGCTTTAGAAGGTTGGAATTGCGAACCATAAGAAAATTGGGAGTTTGAGATTTACTGGAAGGAGTAAGGTACCGAGCAACTTGCCCTGTCCTGTTTAGCAGTAACAGAGATTAAGATTCATCCATCTGAAGTGGCTATCCGCATCCAGAGAAAGAACCATAGAGTCTGAATGCAGATTGAAGCCAACTATTTGCTCGCTCTCTCTCTTTTTTTTTATTCCTTCTCTCTCATTGTTCACTCCATTGGTTATAATTCTTCTTTAAAACTTGTGTGAAAGTATTGGTAGAACCTATATCGGATTGCATGCCACCATGGTGGGGGCACAGTAGAAAGAGGGAGAGGAAATTTGGAATTCGGGGGATTATGGAACTGAATATTTTAAACTAAAAGTAAATAAATAGTTTTTTTTAAAAAGAAAAAAACAGGATTTATCCATCCATTAGTCAGGTTGTATTTGGAAAGGAAGAGTTGGTGGGAGCAATGCTACAAAGAAACCCCATTAGGTCTGAGCCCACTGTCCCCAGGGAATGAGGTGGTATAGGAGAGAGTATACCTCAAGGTGTTGATGGGAAATGTTCTTAATGTCTATGCTTGTTATATCTTTGAAATAAATATCCTTTTGTAAAAC
The DNA here is from genome assembly GCA_028646515.1 of Pseudochirops corinnae. NCBI lineage: Eukaryota > Metazoa > Chordata > Mammalia > Diprotodontia > Pseudocheiridae > Pseudochirops > Pseudochirops corinnae. The sequence goes on from CM053587.1 coordinate 336,457,516, forward strand.
CTAA
>CM053587.1:336458019-336478369 GCA_028646515.1 Pseudochirops corinnae
CATCCATTAGTCAGGTTGTATTTGGAAAGGAAGAGTTGGTGGGAGCAATGCTACAAAGAAACCCCATTAGGTCTGAGCCCACTGTCCCCAGGGAATGAGGTGGTATAGGAGAGAGTATACCTCAAGGTGTTGATGGGAAATGTTCTTAATGTCTATGCTTGTTATATCTTTGAAATAAATATCCTTTTGTAAAACCTAATTGATGTTAATTGGTTAAATGGAACTGGGACTCTAATTTGGTGGCTAACAATGAGGAAAACACCCTAGAATGGGGACTTGAGCCAGTAGCATTAATGAAAGATAGCTACTGCTTCTTCCAGAACCCTGAGGGGTCCATTAGCAGCCTAGCTCTGGAAGAGGAATTCCAGAGTCATTGCTAAACTGTGATCTCTTGTGGTCTTCTGGGAGCAGAGGAGCACTCTCCTTTTAGCCATCTTGTCTCCTCCCTTGCTTTTATGCAACTTCCAGTGGAGAGAGGGATGAAAGGGAAAGGAGCCCCACTTTTCTTTCCCCACCCTCCTCTCTTTGTGCCTGCAAACTACAGAGCCAAATAGCCAGAACTCTTATAGATTTTGTCTGTATGCTTAGGACAATGTATTAAAAGCTATTTGAACCTGCATCAATTCTGCTCCTTCAACCTATCCTTAAAAGGCAACTTTCATTATAATTTCCTCCTTGAAGTCAAGATCATCCCCATTAAATGAGGTCTTTCCTATACTCCTATACAGAGTAAAGAATGCTAAAGTCAAGAGGACCTGAGTTCAAATCCTGCTTCTGACATGCAATTTCTGGTCTTAGGAAAAGAATTTAACCTCTTTGGGCCTCAGTTTCCTCATCTGAAAAATGAGGAAATTGGGCTAGATGACTTTTTTCTAGATTTAGATCCACAGCCCTACCATCATTCATACCATCTTGAAATTTCCCTTCCAATTTGTCACTTTTTTTTTATTATGTTACAATATTATTTTATACTATCACAGAATCTCAAAGTTGATAGGAACCGCAGACACCATCTAGTGCAACCTGGATCTAAACAAGGATTTCTCCTATGATATTATCAACAACTGGTCACTCAATCTTTTCTTGAAACAAGAGGGGCAGCATGGTATAGTGGATAGAGTTGGACATGAAAGCAGGAAGATGCAGATCCTAGGACAAACACTTAGTGGTTGTGTAATCCTCAGCAAGTCCCTACACTGCATTTTCACTGACTGTCTCCTATGCTTGGAAGGTTCTCCCTCGGCATCTCTGCCTCCTGGGCTTCTTGGCTGCCTTCAAGTCCATCTAAAATCCAACCTTCTAACGTGAAGCCTTTCCCAACCCATCTTGATACTAGTGCCTTCTCTCTTGATAATCTCCAGTTTACTGGGTCTACATCTTATTTGCATGTAGTTTGCATGTTAACTCCCCTATTAGATTGTGAGCTTCTTGAGAACAAAGACTGATTTCCCTACCCCCTTCCCCATTTTTCACTCAGGTTGCCAACCTCAGCATCATCCTCATCAGTTCCTCACTTACTCAGCCCAGATATCCAGTCCATTGCCAAATCTTGTTAATTTTACCTTCACACCATCTTCTATATGCGTCTGCTTTCTTCATTCACAACTGCCACCCTACCTCAGGCATCCATCACTTTTCATCTGGAGTTCAATTCAATTTGATCAATGTTTATTAATTGTCTTTTATGTGCCAGACACCATGCTAAGTGCCGAAGATAGAGGGTACAAAGAAGAAAAAGAAAGATGGTCTCTGCCTTCAAGGAGCTTACAATCTAAAGAGGGAAGACAAGACACAAAGGAAACTGAAAAGAAGGGTAGGGAGAGGCCACAGGGGATGAGGTCCCATGGATTTGAAATCAAGCAGGACTGATGATGGAAAATGGAGAATCATAACCTGGAGTTGTAATAGCCTCAGGTCTTTCCCCACTCCAAATAAGCTCTGCTGCCAAGATGATTTTTCTAAAGTGTGAGTCTGCTACTCCCCCTTTCCCCAGAGTTCCTTCCAATCACTCCCTATTTGCCTCCAAGATCAAATACTGATTCCTATAAGACCTTTAATGTTCTATAGAACCTGGCCCCTTTCTACTTTTCCAGTCTTCTTACACAGTGTTCCTCTCTTTGTACTCTATGACTCAACTGCACTGATTTACTTGCAGTTCTCTGAACTGTGATAATAGGGTTTCTTTTTTTTTTTGGAGGGGGGAAGGTAGGGCAGTTGGGGTAAGTGACTTGCCCAAGGTCACATGACTAGTTTTTGTGTTAAGTGTCTGAGGCTGGATTTGAACTCAGGTCCTTCTGACTCCAGGGCTGGTGCTCTATTCACTGCACCACCTAGCCACCCTGATAATGTCTTTACCTTTGTACTAGTTGTCGCCCATGCATGGAAGGCTCTGCCTCTTCACCTCCACCCTTTAGTTTCCCTGGCTTCCTTCAAGACTCAACTCATAACTTATAAATGACCAGAATAATCTTGCTTGATAAGCCCAAAGATCCATGCTTTGGGAACAAGAACTGTTTGAGAAAAATGCTGGGGAAACTGGAATGCAGTTTGTCAGAAACTAGTTATAGACCAAGATCTCACACTGTATCCCAAGGTGAGATTAAAATGGGTATGTGATTTAGACATAAAGGATGATGCCACAAGCAAATTAGGGGAGCATGGAAAAATATACATGTCAGAAATATAGATAAAGGAAGATTTATGATCAAACAAGAGATAAAGAAGATCATGGGAAGTAAGATGAATAATTTTTATTACATGAAATTTTTTTTTAAAAATGTACACAGGGGCAGCTAGGTGGTGCAGTGAATAGAGCACTGGCGTTGGAGTCAGGAGGACCAGAGTTCAAATTTGGCCTCAGACACTTAACACTTACTAGCCGTGTGACCTTGGGCAAGTCACTTAACCCCAATTGCCGGCCTTCCCCCCTCCAAAAAGCAAAAAATAAAAAATTTAAAAAGTAAAAATAAAAATGTTCACAAACAAAACCAATGCAGGCAAGATAAGAAGGAAAGTAGGAATTTTTTACAAGTTTCTCTGATAAAGGCCTCACTTCTCAAATATATGGGTAACTAAGCCAAATTTATAAAAAATAAGAACCATTCCTCAATTCATATATGGAAAAAAAATATGAACAGAAAATTTTCAGAAAAAATCAAAGCTATCTATAATTGTATGAAAAAATGCTCTAAATCACTTATTGATTAGAGAAGAACAAATTAAAATAACTCTGAGGTGTTACCTCACATCTATTAGATTGGCTAACATGACATAAAAGGAAAATGACAAATGCTGGAGATGTGGAAAAGTAGGGACATATGCATTGTTTATGGCGTTGTGAACTGGTCCAACTATTCTAAAGAATAATTTGGAATTATGCCCAAAGGACTGTAAAACTGTGTGTGCCCTTTGATCCAGCAATAACACTCCTAGGTCTATATCCCAAAGAGATCAAAGAAAAAAGAAAAAAGACCAATTTGTGCAAACATATTTATAACAGTTCTTTTGTGGTGGTAAGGAATTGGAAATTGGGGGGGATACCTATCAGTTGGGGAATGGCTGTGGTACATGATTGGAATAGAATACTATTGTGTTGTAAAAATGATGAGGCTTGAGAAAAATATGGGAAAACTTGCATGAACTGATATAAAGTGAAGTGAACAGAACCATGAGAACACTGTGCACAGTAACAGCAATATTGTAACAATGATTACAAAGGAAAGACAATGATCCAAGACAATTTCAAAGGGCTCATGATGAAAAATACTATCCACCTCCGGAAAGAGAACTGATGAACTCTGAGTGAAGATTAAAGAATTATCTTTTTTTTTTTTTAATGTCTTGGTGTTTTTACTCTACTCTGATAGCTCTCAGGAGGACAAACCATTTAGCTGAAGTAACTTAGTCTATGCTGCTTTCTGATAAGATCTTTCCTTTTTTTTTTAATTTAATTTAATTTTTTTTATTTTAGTTTACATCATTCATTTCCAAAAACATTATCTTTTTCACTTTTTAAATTTTCCTGTCTTATTTGTAACATGGCTAATATGGAAATATATTTTGTATGATTTCACTGGCATAATTGATAACACATTAGTTGCCTTCTCAATGCATGGGAGGTAGAGAATTTAGGACTCAAAATGTAAAAAAAAAAAAGAATGTTAAAAATAAATAATAAATTTATTTTAAAAATCTCAACCATGATCCTGCTTTCTTTTTTTAGTTTTCAACATTTGCTTTTATAAGTTTTAAGTTTTTTTTCCCCTTCCCTCCCCAAGGCAGTCTGCAATCTGATATAAGCCCTACATATACATTCCTATTAAATATATTTTCATGTTAGTCATGTTGCATATAAGAATTTTAACAAATAGGAGAAATCATGAGAAAGAAAAAATAAAAAAAATTTAAAAAAGAAAATAGTTTGCTTCACTCTGCATTCAAACTCCATAGTTCTTTCTCTGAATGTGGATGGTATTTTCCATTCATGAGTCCTTTGAAATTGTTTTAGGTCTTTGCATTACTGAGAAGGGCTAAATCTATTAAAATCAGTCATCACAGATTGTGGCTGTCTCTGTGTATAATGTTTTCCTGGTTCTGCTCACTTCATTCAGCATTAGTTCATATAAATCTTTCATGGTTTTTCTAAAGTCTGCCTGTTCATTATTTTTTATAGCACAATAGTATTCCGTTACTATCATATACCACAATTTGTTCAGCCATTCCCCAATTGATGGTCATCCACTCGATTTCCAGTTTTTGGCCATCACAAAGAGAGCTGCTATAAATATTTTTCTACATGTGGGTCCTTTCCCCATTTTTATGATCTCTTTGGGATATAGCCCTAGAAGGGGTATTGCTGGATCAAAGGGTATGCACATTTTTATAGCCCTTTGGGTATAGATCCAAATTACTCTCCAGAAAGGGTGGTTCAACTTACAGTTCCATGAACAATGAGTTAGTGTTCGAAATTAACTACCTCTTCTCCAACATTTATCATTTTCCTGTTTTGTCATGTAGCCAATCTGATAGCTGTGATATAGTACCTCAGAGTTGTTTTGATTTGCATCTCTCTAATCAATAGTGATTTAGAGCATTTTTTTTTCCACATGACTATGGATAGCTTTAATTTCTTCCTCTAAAAACAACCTGTTCATATCCTTTGACCATTTATCAACTGGGGAGTGACTTATATTCTTGTAAATTTGTCTCAGTTTTCTGTATATTTTAGAAATGAGGCCTTTGTCAGAGACACTTGTTGTAAAAATTCTTTCCCAGTTTTCTGCTTCCCTCCTAATCTTGGTTGCATTGGCTTTGTTTGTGCAAAAACTTTTCAATTTAATGTAATCAAAATTATTCATTTTGCATTTCATAATGTCCTCTATCTCTTATTTTGTCATAAATTCCTCTATTCTCCATAAATCTGACAGATAAACTATTCCTTCCTCCCCTAATTTGTTTATAGTATCAGCCTTTATATCTAGATTGTGTAGCCATTTGGACTTTATTCTAGTATATGATGTCAGATGCTGGTCTATGCCCAGTTTCTGTCGTACTATTGTCCAGCTTTCTCAGCAGTTTTTATCAAACAGTGAGTGCGTATTCCAGAAGCTGGGGTCTTTGGGTTTATCAAGCAGTAGATGGCCATAATCATTGACTACTGTGTATTGTATACCTAACCCATTCCACTGATTTACCCCTCTGTTTCTTAGCCAGTACCAAATGGTTTTGATGATTGCTGCTTTATAATACAATTTAAGATCTGGTATGGCTAGGTCACCTTCCCTAGCATTTATTTTCACTTATTCCCTTGATATTCTGGACCTTTTGTTCTTCCAGATGAATTTTTATATTATTTTTCTAGTTCTATAAGTTAATTTTTTGGTAGTTTGATTGGTATGGCATGGAATAAGTAAATTAATTTAGGTAAAATTGTCGTTTTTATTCTATTAGCTCAGGCTACCTATGAATAACTGATGTTTTTCCAGTTATTTAGATCTGACATTATTTGTGTGAAAAATACAATTTGTAATTGTATTCATATAGTCCCTGGGTTTGTTTTGGCAGGTAGACTTCCAAATATTTTATAATGTCTACAATAACTTTAAATGGAATTTCTCTTTCTATCTCTTGCTGTTGGACTTTGTTAGTAATATATAGAAATGCTGAGGATTTACATGGGTTTATTTTATATCCTGCAACTTTGCTAAAGTTGTTTATTATTTCAAGTAATTTTTTACTTGATTCCCTAGAATTCTTTAAATATATCATCATATCATCTGCAAAGAGTGATAGCTTAGTTTCTTCTTTGCCTATTCTAATCCTTCAATTTCTTTTTCTTCTCTTATTGCTAAAGCTAACATTTCTAGTACCATATTGAATAAAATTGGTGATAATGGACATGTAATCCTGCTTTCTATGGAAAATCATTTCAGTCCCCCAGTTTCTAGTGCTTCTGAGATTGTCATCTCTCTATATCTCTCTGTCTCTGTCTATTTCTCCTCCTCCTTTACCTCCCCTCTCCTTCCCTCCACTTCCTTATATCTCATCACGGATAGTAGAAAACCAGCCTTGGGTCAGGAAGACTTGGGAGGATTCAAGTCCTATCTCTGATACAGTTACTTCACTACTCACTGCCCCACCCCACTTTCTAAGGCTCTAAGTTACAGACTAATTATTGATCTGCATCACCGGACAGAGTCTTTATACTGGAAGATATATACATTAAAGAAATCTCTGGCCTGGTCTAATACACAAGCAGTCAGTCAGTTGGTGTCCTTTGTTCTTGAAGAGGACCAAAATGACATCACTATGTTAGAGTAAAGTTATAGTGTGTCCAACTTTGGCTGATTAGATCAATACAAGTTTGGAAGGTTCTACCACAGGTCAGGCACAAATAGTCCATGTGAACATTGAAGGTGGATTCTTTGAGTTTGTGCATCTCACCCTTCTTTTGAGCTACTGCAATTCTGCTTTGCTCACAGAGCACAAAACCTTCTCTGATGAGGGCACTCCACACTGGGTGGTCCTGTGCTAGTGTCTTCCCTGGAATACTGAGCATTCCATGTACTGATTGTGAATGGAATCGTATTTGCAGAAATTTTTGTACTCTGTGTGTGTGTGTGTGTGTGTGTGTGTTTTGACCACAGGGTGGGATCCTTGCCTGCCAGGATAAACAGGCTAGGGTTGGGATGTAGACTCTCACTAAGCTCTAAGTGCTCTACAGCACCTGCTTCAGCTGCCTTCATGGCCATCAGAACAAATTGTTCTCATCCATCTATTCTACCAGGGGAAGTCTTCACATGTTTGGGGTAGACACCCCCTAACTCACCAAAGGGTTTGACACCCCTCAGTTGCCCTCATCCTGGTTTAGCTCATCTGCCAAAATGGTTTACTGGTGTGTGGCTGCTGTGCATGCTTCAGTTTCTTGGAGCTACAGGTGAGAGTTAGGCAGATACACCCAACTTCCTGTTGCCTGCTCATCACTATTCTTCCATGCTGGAGTATAGCAATGATATCAGACTCATATAGAAATGAGTGCCACTGGGGAGCAGCTAGGTGGTACCATGGATAGAGCATCAGCCTTTGAATCACACAGACTTGAATTCAGAACTTATCTTTGATACTAAGTGTTGTGTGACCCTGAGCAAGTCACTTAACCTCGATTGTCTTAAAAAAGAAACAAGGACCACTGCATCATATGTAAGATCCCTGATGATGTATATTGGGTTAGAACACCACATGTTAACATTATGTTCTATTGTATTTTTTGTTTATTTTGTTAAATATTTCCCAATTGCATTTTAATCTGATTCAGACTGCACTCTCAAATTTTGTGGGCCACATCTTTGACACCTCTGGAGTAGATATATATTTTTTTTAATCTGCAGGTACTAACCTGGTGATCAGCATCATTCACCAATAGCTGAAGTCCATCATGAGCCCACAGACTCCATGTGTGTGTATTTCTCCTGGTCTCCTTCCCTTCAGGAGAACTGAGCAAATGCCTAAGGCTATATTGGTACACATGGCACAGTTTTTATACAACCCTATACCTATATAGTTTGGCAGAACCTGGGAGAGTTTGTATCCTGCTGGCACAGGCTTGTCTGATCTTGGTTGTTTCCCTGCTACTATGGGAGCATCACAGGAAGACTTTAGTGGCTGTATATTATTTCTATGATCCCCAAATTGTCAAAAAAAAAAAAAAAGCAACAACTCTGGGCCTGCAATCATTTATAATGGTAAAATTATGCTCTGAGTTCTATAAAGTAGACCTAAATGTAATGTATGCAATGATTCCAGTAGGGCCCCAGTATATGGTAAAGTGCACATATAGTATATAAAATAAAATTTTATTGTAAATTTATTATCAAATTAATATGCAAGCTATAGTAAATGATTAGCATTTAACTAACAATCATTTTATTCATGTAAAAATTTACAAGTATCAACTTGAAGGGAGGGATGATTTAAATGACTCATATATTTCCCAAAACCTTCCAAAAATGTTGAAATAAGTTTTAATAATTTATCATGATCAAACAAAATTATAATTGTTCCTTATGATTTGGGAAGTGACTTTTAGGTGGCTCAGTGGTAAGAGCACTGGGCGTGGAGTCAGGAAGACCCGAGTTCAAATGTGACCTCAGACAATGACAAGCTGTGTGACCCTGGGTGAGTCACTTAACTCTGCTTGCCTTAGTTTCCTTATTTGTAAAATGAGCTGGATAAGGAAATGACAAACTCCTTCAATATCTTTGCCAAGAAAAGTCTGTGGACACATGGGATCATGAAGAGTTGGATATTACTTAAGAGCAACATATCCCAACAAAAAACAGTTATGCTCTGTCTTTCCCAAAAAGATCCCCCAAATGTACAAAAAAACAAGTTAGATTGTGACTAATTGTTCATATATCTTTTCACTTTTGTCCTTTGCAAATAGTTAAAAACAAAAGAAGAATTGCACTTCCATTGATTAACTGATATCAATTTTGTACTCTCTCAAGAGACCCTGGAGTGAAGAAGATTTGAGTTCAAATCCTGCTTCCAACACCCAGTAGTTACATGTGAGACAAGCAGATCCCTGACCTTCTCAGAGATTTCAGCAGCTCTCCAAGGTGCCACAATTTAGAGGCAGCTAGGTGGTTCTTTGGATAGAATCCTACACGTTACTTGGATTCATGTATCAGGGCAGGAAGACCCGAGTTCAAATGCAGACTTGGAAAACTTATTAACTGTGTGATCTTCTCTTATCTTCTGTGTCCTCCTCTGTAAAAATCAGTTTAATAATAGTACTTCCTCCTAGGATTGTCATGAGGATCAAATGAGATTTCATATATACACATACACACGTATGTGTGTATATGTATGTGTACATGTGTATTATGTATGTATGTATGTATACATATATATACACGTACACGCAGTATATATGTATATGTATATATACACCTGTATTATGTATGTGTGTGTACATATATATACATATAAAACTTTGCAAACCTTGAAGTATTTTATAAATTGTAGCTATTACTGTTCTATTATTGAAAAGCTGACAATTTGCATTGGGAGAGTTTCCACACCTGGGATTCACTATGTGGATGAAATCAGGGAGTGAGACAAAAAAAACCCCAGCAAGTTAATAATGTCCATTGTGTTGCTATTATTCAGTCATTTTTCAGTCACATCTGACTCCTTGTGACCCCTTTTAGGGTTTTCTTGGCAGAGATACTGGATTGATTTGCCATTTCCTTCTTCAGCTCATTTTATAGTTGAGGAAACTGAGGCAAACAAGGTTAAGTGATTTGCCCAGGGTCTTACAGCTAGTGAGTGTTTAAGGCCAGATGTGAACTCAGAAAGATGTGTCTTTCTGACTCCAGGCCTGGCACTATCCATTTTACCACTTAGATGCCCAGATTTCCATTGTATTTGTCCTGAATTTTGCATGTATTCATCTTAATTTGCAATGTTAGGGCTATGTATTCCCTGGCCCCCTGATACCCTACCCCATTGGCTCTGCTTTCTTTACTCTGTATCAGTTCACAGGATTTCAGAATTTGATGGGGCCTTGGAAGCCATTCAGTTCAGCCTGTACTCAAGAATGTCCTTGACAATATGCCCCCCAAGAGGGCTCCCAGTCTCTGTTCAAAGGCCTCCAGGAAGGAGGAACTCACCACCACTAGAGACAGCCCATGTAGTTTGGGACAGCTCTAATTATTAACCCTGAATTATTAGGAAGTTCTTTCTGATGTCAAGTTAAAAATTTCCTCTTTGTAACTTCCACTGTATTCTTCCAAGCAGAACAAATTAAACCTGTCTATTACATGACTGCCTTTCAAATAATTGAAGACAGCTCTCATTTTGTTGTTTTTGTTGAGTTGCTTCAGTTGTGGCCAACTCTTCATGACCCCATTTGGGGGTTTTCTTGACTAAGATAGTAGAGTGGTTTGCCCTTTCCTTCTCCATCTCATTTTATAGTTGAGGAAACTGATGCAAACAAGGTTAAGTGACTTGCCCAGGGTCACACAGCTAGTTGAGTGTCTGAGGTCAGATTTTAACTCAGATCCTCCTGACTCCAAGGTCAGCTCTATCCATTGTGCCACCTACCTGCCAACTCTCATATCATCCCCCTAAGTCTTCCCTTTTCCAAGCTAAATATTCCCAGTTCTTTCAACCATTCCTCCTAGGATAGGAACTTGAAGGCCTTCCCTAGTCTGGCTACCCTTTTCTGGGTCTTCTTAGCTTTTTGATACCCTTCCTAATGTGATGCCCAGAACCAGATACAATACTACAGATGTATTCTGACTAAGAGCAGAGGACAATGGAAGTATCACTTCCTTTTTCCTTGACGTTACACCTCTCTTGATGCAGCCCAAGATTGCATTAACTTTTTTTTTTGACTGTCATATCACACTTATTCATATTGAGCCTCACCACAGCTTCCTGGAAGCATCCTCCTGTCCCCTCACCCCTACCCCCCAGAACTGATGCCTTGTCATGACTCCCTGAATAGGGTGTTTTTGACCACATCTCTCCCATATTGCTTTCATGGTACATGAGTATCAGTTGAACGACCTGGGAGTGTTTGGTCTGGAGAAGAGAGTACTTGGGGGAATGTGGTAGCAATCTCCACGTATCTGAAACATTGTCAAGTGGGAGAGGAGTTACACTTGTTATACTTGACCCACGAGGGCAGAAAAAGAAGCCTTCATAAACTTAGAAATATCCAACAATGATATCTCCACCAAAGCGGAATGGGCTTCTTTAGGTAGTATGGGGCTCCCCCTTGCTGAAGGTTCTCAAGCCAAGGCTGAATGATCACTTGCTGCTCTGGTCATAGAAGTATTCTCACTCACTTGGGGACTGGCTTCTGAGAGGCCCTTTCTAACTCTGATATTTTGTGATTTGATAACTATATAGACATTTTGTCCTTTCCCTTCTCTTTCCTTGACTATTTTGTCAGAGAATACTGTTGGTGATTTTAATTTATCCTCTTTCCTTCCCAATCATCTCTACTTCCCAACTCCATAATTTCTGTTGAGGGTTATCACCATCCTCCCAGTCACCCAAGCTCACATTGGTGTTATCCTTGACTCTTCATTTGTACTTATTCCATGTAGCTCATCTGTGGCTAAATCTTATTATTTCTACTTCCATAACATCACTCATATCCATGTCCTCTACACTCACAAAACCACCACCCTAGTTCATACCCTTATCACCTCTCACCTGTGCTACTTCAATAGCTTTCTACTCAGGATCCTTGCCTTAAGTCATTACCCTTGCCAATCCATCCTTTACACAGTTGCCAAACTGATTTTTCCAATGCACAAATTCGATCGTATCACTGCCACACCCAATAAAGTCCACTAACCACCTGATGTGTGTGTGTATGCATAGTCTTCTCCATTAGAATGTGAGCTCCTTGAGAACAGAAACTGTCTAACTTTTCTATTTGCATCTCCCTGTGATTAGCCCAGTGCTTTGAACTTAGTAAGTATTAAATCCTTCCTTCCTTCCTTCCTTCCTTCCTTCCTTCCTTCCTTCCTTCCTTCAAACAAAATATTAACTTCTCTGTTTGACATTTAAAGTCATATATAGGCTGTCCCAACCCACTTTTTCAGCTTTATTGCTCATTGTTCCCCTCTACACACACTCAAGGAGCTGCAGCCAACCTTCCTTTTTTGTTCCATGCCTTTGCACTATCTGGACCCCCTGACTGAAATATGTTACAGTACTTTATTTCTCAGAATTCCAGTTTCTTTCAGAGTTCAGCTCAAATGTGACCTGCTACATGAAGTCTTCCTGATCTCCCTAACAGCTAGTGCCTTTGAATTAATTTTTGTATATTCCTATATATATTCTTGTTGTCTTTCTTGGCTAGACTTTAAGCTTTTTGAAGGCAGGTAGTGTTGTTGGCTTTTGTGTTTGCGTGCATAGCACTTGGTGCCTACCCCCTAGTAGGCATTTTTAAAAGTTCTTGTTGATTCTTCTCAGCAGCTGGTCAAATAAAGGCGTCATGGAAACTATGTGACACTTCAGAACAACTGCCACATGAGTTGGAAAGTCATAAAATAAATTCCCAGGCTGGTAGACATCTTTGAAAGTAATCTTTTAATCATTTTTTTCCTAGCATTGTTCAGGCAAACATAAGGTACTGGGATCATAGGACTGTAGAATCAGCATTGGAAGGGGGCTTAGAGTTCTTCTAGTCCAAGCTATTTTACACATGAGGAAACTGAGGCCCAGGGAGGTTAAGACTCACTCAAGGTCATATAGGTGTCTTTTTGCTGTCATACATCCATTTTGGATAATGTCTGGATGAATGAAGGTCTGAAGATCTGAGCTTCTATTTTCAGTTAGGTAGCTAGAATAAATGACCTCAGTGATGTCTTCAAAGCTATTTGAAGTGGGAAAAGGTGGAGACTGCCTGGGATGCAGCTACATGTATATTTAATGTTTATTATTTGCATATTAATTTTGTATTAAATTTATGATACATTTGAATTGCATTTTTATATGCTATGTGTATATTTTATAGTCCATTGGGGCTCTTTTATAATCAATGTGTACACTAATTTATGTCTATTTTATAGGACTTTGGAGGTTTTATTGCCTCTAGGATAAAATACAAAATCCCTAGCTTGGCATTTAAAGCACATCACAATAGGAATTCAACTGACTTCTCCCAAACCATCCTTCCTTTTTTCCCCCTTCCTTCCTTCTCTCCCTTCCTTTCTCTTCTTCCCTTCCTTCCTTTCTTCCTTCCTTCCTCCTTTCCTTCCTTCTATCCTTCTTTCCTCCCTTCCTTCCTTCCCTTCTATTGATACTATTCATGGTAGGTATTTAATTAATAAATGCTTATTGATTGATTTTTATTATACAATCATCACTTCTTATTGACTCTCCCGTCCCCCTTATACAACTTTCCCTTGTAACAAGAAATACAGCTGATGAAAAAAAAAAGGCTAAGCCAACATATTGATCATATCTGATTATGTATGCCTTATTCCTTACCCATGATCCACCACTCCTCTAACAAAAGACAGATCTAACCTACCTCGCTAGGTCTTTCTCATTACTTCCTATCACTCATACCATGTGTCAGTCAAAGTAGTATATAAGCTTTTCTCCAAGTTCAGCATTCTCTCACCTCTGTGCATTTCCTGCAGGCTGTCCCCAAGGCCTGGAATTAACTGCTTCCTCCTGACTCCCTTTCAGAATTTTCATTTTATGTCAAGATTCAGCACATGTTTTTTTCTTCCCTGAATGAAGCCTTGCACACTCCTACCCTCCACCCCTGCATTCATTAATGTTCTCCCTTTTTGACTTATTTTATTTTCAGTTACTTGTGAACATGTAGAAAGCACATTTATTTCTACAAGTGTAAGCTGACTAAATTTCATTCTCCTCCCAGTTCTATTTCTGACTTCCTGGATTTTGCCACCTTGCCTCAGCTGTCATCTCACCATGGACCTTTCCTCAGCACTTGTGGCCTTCTCATTCAGGAAGAGCTCTCTTCCATGACAGCCCCATTTTCCCACTGGTGAGTTCTTCCTGAGGTCTCCATTTTGGGAAGTTATCTTATGGTATCTTTCCATCATTAGAATTTAAGCTCCTTGAAGCCAGGGAATGTCTTGATTTTGTGTCCTCTATATTTAACACAGTGCCTGATACATAGTAAATGATTCATACTACTTATTTTCTTGCCTTGTTCTAAGGGCAGAAACTCTTCCATTTTATCTTTGCCAATTTTTGACCTCTGTTGATGCCCTACACATATTACACATCTGAGTTCAAATATTCGTTTAATTTATTTGAGTTAAATGATTACTGGTGCATAGTTTCATGTAGTGACAATTATAATATAGGCTTACAGACAAGTATACACAAAGATTCATTCCTTTATTTAACAAATGTTTATCTGGTACCTACTAGGTTGAAAGCAATATTGCTTTTAGTTGAAAAAACCCTTAGACCTGTCTTTGTCAACCAAGAATTCAAATTTAAAGTTAGATTAGGTTTCTGCTCTCCCTATAAATCAATTTTTCCATTCTCACTTCTTTTTTCTCTCAGTTTCTCAGGAGAACACCAATTACAACTGATCTCCTTTGTGGGGACAGATGTGAAAAAAAAGGAGTATAAGAAAGTAGAGTTTGTGAGAAAGAAAGGAGAAATGAAGGACTGAAAATCTCATCACCTGACACTTGGAGCAAGGAAACTTTTTCTCATCCAAAGAATGGGCAAGAGATTTCCTGACTTAGGATCATAGATTATTAGGGCCAGACTGACTTTTAGTGATCTTCTAGACCAGAGGGCAAACTATCATCATATAGAAACAGGAAGTGGATTTTCCCAGAGCCATAGTTTGCTGTAATGGCAAGCAAAGTAGTATTTTGCTGCTTGTTTCAGCTATTCAAGTGACTTTGAGGCTTGCCTTTGATTGTGTCAAGTCTTTGTTGGAAACAGTATACATTGTGTTGCCCTTAATAGACCTAAGGGAGTTTGGAGACCTTCCCTGCCCTTAATAGGCCTAACGTCATCACAGGGAGCCCATGGTAGGAGGAGCTTGACGAAAGAGCAGAATGGGAAGAGTGAAACAGGAAGGAGCAGAGCAGAGAAAAGCTCGAGCATGAGCTGGAACCAAGTGGGATTGAGAGGGAGAATGTTTGTGATGTTGGCACTCGGTCTGTCCATTCTGTCTGTGTCGATGTTACTGTCAGAACAAAGCATTCTGTCTGTTGAAAGACAGATACTGCTGATATAGAAACCCTGAAAGAGAGTTTTACTGCTGTTTACAGAACACCTGAAAGAAGACTTTACTGCTGTTTACAGAAGTCTTGGGACTTTACTGTTGATTTGTGTTTGATTTCTCAGACAGAAGCCTTGTCTGTTGATTTGTGTTATTTTGTCAGACAGAAAGTGAATTGAGATGATAGTGCCGGCAATTTGTGTAAATACTGTTGTAGCTCTGTTAAGCTTAATGTGTGTAAATATTATTGTAGTCATGTTAAGCTTTGTCTTCTTAGAAACTGAAACTGTGAAGGGCTTAGAGTAGAATAGTTCCCATGGGCTGAGATGGAGAACTGGAGCAGAGAGCTACCTATGTGTGAATCCAGGCAAGAGCTGGGAGCCGTCAGCCCCTGGAAGAAGAGCCATGGCGTTTGGAAGTCAGCCTCCAGTCAAGATGAAAGAAGACTTTACCTGGGTACTCTGTATTCATTGAGGAGATTGTGACTTACTGAATGATGTTTGTTTAAGACTATGTGGCTGCCTCAGTAATAAGCTACGTTAGGTTGTTGAGAATGATGTGCTTTATTTTCTTGAATGCTTTGCTTCTGTTTATTGCTGCATAAATAGAGAATTCACTGTGCTATGCTATTAGATCCTCAAAGTTATTCACAGCAGCAGCAGTCCTCAAGAGAGCTGCTCATGATTGGCTTTACATTTGCTGACTCTGTTTTTACCCAACTCCATAATTTACTGGGGATGAAACATTTTCAGACAGATCAGAGTTAGTTGCCCATTGAGTCCAACCTGTAAGTGAAAAGGGCTTCCATTCTACAAAATACATGATAAATAATCATCCAGTCTTTGCTTATAGACTTCAAATTAGGGAGAACCCACTCTCTCCAGAAAGTCCATTCTATTTTGGCATAACTCTGATTGTTAGGAAGTTTTTCCTTATGGAATAGCAGCTTCAATAGTCCCTTATACAGGGGATGTTTCTATATGACAGATTTGAATCTTGAGAGAGTTTTAACTATCATTCTGGAGACTATTCACTGTCATTGCTAGAGATGGATTATGGGAAGTACAGATAAAAAAGATGGCTAGAACTTTCCTGAGAGACTGAGAGAGATCACTGTCATATTTGAGAAAGACTAAAGGGACATTTAGTAACAGAACTGAGTTTAACTCATCTTGTGAAGAATATATCCTAAAGAGAATTCTTGAGATAGCTGAATTGTAGGACTATGTTTACAGAGTTGAGAAGTCAGTGTCAAGTCCTTAAATAAATCAAAAACATAATTTGAGGAATAAAGCATCTTTAATAGAGATAACAGGACAGCAAACTTGCCACCCTGGGGTTTGGGGTAGGTGGTCCAGTGGATTTCCCAACCAAAGAGACCCATGAAAATTTTTTTTTTTTATGATTTTAGGAAGAGAGAGAGAGAGGAGACAGCATGAAGTACCAAAGCCTGGTCATGAGATCCCACTGGCCCATGGCAATCTGGACAAGGAAAGCCACTTTATTCTGGCTATTTTGCCCTTTGTGCCATGAATCCCAATGGAAAGGGGCAAGGACATTAAAGTTCTATTTCCTTGAATCAGATTCACCCATAAGACAAGATCTCAGGATTGGGAGACCTAGGGTATGGTTCAGCTCAACCTAATCAAGAGTAAAATCTTAAGAGTAGTGATGCAAGGATGTTAGTGAAATTCTGACATTACAAAGAACATTTAAGGGAGTGGCAACCCATAGTACACTTAGTATTAGCAATTTCTGTCATTATATTAATTATTTTGTCATCAGCAGTTGTAGTTGATAAGCAGTTGACTGGCTGTGATTTTTCTCACTGGAATAATACATTGTTGAAATATTTAAATATGACTTTGTATAATTATTCTGTTAATAAATTGTATAACATGTAATGTTGACATTTATTTAAACCTTTTGAGAAAAGACAGGGACAGAGAAAACCAGAGACAGAATATAGAGATAGACATACAGTAACAAAGACAGAGAAATAGAGACAGAGATGCACAGAGACAACTGTAATGGAAAAAAAAATGGTTTGTTTTATAAACAAAATATTATCTCTTCTAACTAATAAAATAATTTTTATTAATTTATGATGAAATATTGGAATATATGCCTTGATTGCTTTTGAAATCAGGATGAGAAATAAGGAAATGATTACGTAGCAGTTAAAGAGAAGGTTGACCACACCACCTACTCTGCAAGTAGATTCTGTCACCCCTATATTTGCATTGTCTCCTGTGATTTCTTTGCATATATGACCCACTGTTCCTAATTCTCTTCTCCTGAGCTAATCAAAACTAGTCTCATTCCTCTTCTTCATAAACATTCTTGTTACTTGAAGAAATCTCTCTTCCTTCTTCGCCCTCCTTAAATATCTTTTATTTTCCAAGATCAATATTACCAGTTCATCTATGACACATTCTTAAAGTCCCTCACCATCCCGATTACTTTCCTAGGAGCTCTACACTTTATCAAATCCTGGATTTCTAACTCAGATCTGCCACCAAACACATGTGTCCCCTTGGGCAAATCATCTGACCCTCTCAACTTCACTTTTGTAAAATCTACAATGACTGGATGGATTCTTAGCTTCCTTTGGCTCTAAATCCATGATCCTATGAAGGTTCCTAAAATGGGGCACCTGGAACTGAACGTAGTTCTACAGATTTCGTCTCAATGAGGCAGAGAACAATGGAACTATGACTTGCCCAGTCTTGAATACTCTACTTCTTTTAATATGTTAGCACCTGCTTGAATTTAATTGCTTTTTATCATATCTATCTATCTATCTATCTGTATATTAAAAAGTCAGTTGCATATACATATAATTTTAAGTTATATATTTATATTTTTATCACATATATTATATATTTTATATATTTATATTTTAATTTATTTGTCTGTTTACATTGGCTTTCCCCCAGTAGAATGGAAACTTCTCAAGGCCAGTGGCTGTTTTTGTCTTTGTATCCCTAGTATTTAAGACAGTGCCTAGTGCTTAATAAAATTTTGTTGAATTAAATCGGTGACTTAATTATGGTCAGATAGCTAATGTATTCCCAAAGCTGGGGCTGGAACTCTCTTCTTCTGACTCTCAGTATTCCTTCTCAAAGACTCCACATCCCTGGCTCTGTGGCTGACTTGTTGTGGCCAATGAGGAGGTCACTTGTCCTGCCCCTTTTTCGGTTTCCTCACCTGAATGATCATGATATCTATATATATTATTTCAATACTTCAATGGTTCTAAGATCTCCTCCGAGTAGGTACTACTTCTGAAGACCTAGATACCAATCCATCCAAGTCTTGTCATCTTATAGTGACTCTTTTCCATGTCCTATAAACTTCTCACTTGACTGTTTTTAAATCCTTGGGTGTCTGGCCATTGTACAACCATCTTTGAACTTTCTGATTGCGAGGTTATAAATTCTGTTAGTGGGTATATAATGAATGTGACCCCTTCTCTAAACCAAAGCTTGGGTGCCATGGAAACAGCAACTCTTTTTGGCTTTGTGGCTGTGGATTATAATTACCAATTTATTAACTTGTGAATTATCGTAAAGATTAATGGGTTGCTGCCAATATAATGTACCTTATAAATGCTAAATAATAAGTTAAATGCAAATAATAAATAAGACCTTTGGCTTATTTATAGAGTCATTAATGGAATATTTTAAGTCTATAAAAGAAGGAATTTGTGGGAACATGATGAAGCATAGTAGAAAAAGCATTGGGCCTGGGAGTCACGAGAAAACTCAGTTCAAATCTTATTTTTGACTCCAGCTTGTGACACAGGGCAAGTCAATGAACCTCTCCCACTCTGTTTCCTCATCTATAAAGGGTGAAAATAGTACCCATAGTACCTCCTTCCCAGAATTATTGGCAGGATCAAAGAAGATAATCTATATGTTGTAAAAAACACTTTGTCAAACTGGACTTGTAGAAACCCCTGGAGAAGCATTGTGGGGTTGTGGATGGAGAGCTGGCCTGGAGACAGGAACAGAGTTTCAAATCTTCCTTCATCTATATACTGGTTCAGTGATCCCAGGCAAAGCACTTAATCTTTCAGTATCCCCAGGAAACTCATAGAGACTTTAAGTCAAAGAATAGTTGGTTGTTGGCATTGATAGAGGGAATTCCTTACAGGTATGAAATCACAGATCCAGACTTAGTGTCAACAGTCCTTGCTGTTTATCAGCTTCATAAGTACAAGAGGAAAGAAATATAGTTAGGCTATCTGAAAAAGATCCAGGGATCTTAGTGGATTGCATACAGTATGAGTCAACAGTGTGATAATGGTAGTAAAGAAGGCTAATTTAAATCAAGACAATGAGAGAGGCCTAGTGTCCCGGACTAAGGTTGTAATAATCCTTCTATACCCCACCCTGGGTAGTTCACATCTGGAAGATGGGATTCAATTCTAAGCATCACATTTTAGGAAGGGCATGAGTGAGCTGGGAAACACTCAGGGGAGGGTGTTCAGAGTGGTGAAGGGCCTCAAATTCATACCAGATGAGAATGACTTGAAGGAATGCTTGGGGATGCTTAGTTGGAAGAAGAGAAGATTGGAGTCGGGATTTGTGATAGCTGTCTTCAAGTAACTAAAGGGTTATTGCGTTGAGGAAGGATTAGATTTCTATTGCTTGATACAGAGAACAGAATGAAGAGAAATAGGTAGAAATGGAGATTTAGGCTCAAAAACCCCTCCCCCCCCACTACCACCACCAAAATTCCTCATGAAGAGTGATCTGAAATGGAATAGGTTGCTTGAGTGTGTAGAGGCTTTGCCTTCACCAAGGATCTTCAAGCGTCTCAAAGCCTCAATAGCTTCTTGTCTCAGATGCCATAGAAAAGATTCTGGTTTAGATGTAGGATGAACCAGATCATTGCTGAGATCTCATTCAACTCTGACATTCTGTGATTCTAAAATTCTGGGAATAATTGTCAGCTCTAAAACAAGGTTGCATAAATCAGGTTACCCCTGAACCTCAGTCTCCTCATTTTTTTTAAATTTTTTTTTATTTACTCATTTACTTTTAATTTACAAGATTCAGTTCCACAATCACTTCAGTTTCAGATTTTCTACCC
>CM053587.1:336478869-336507174 GCA_028646515.1 Pseudochirops corinnae
AGCACAATAGCATTCCATTACATTCATATACCATAGCTTGTTCAGCCATTCCCCAACTGATGGGCATCCCCTATATTTCCAGTTTTTTGCAACCACAAAGAGAGCTGCATGAATTGCAGAATTTCAAAGCTGAAAAGCAACTTTAGGGAGCCATCTAGGCTACCCCTTTCACTTTGCAAGTAAGGACACTGAGGCTCAGAGAGATTGAAAGACTAAGGACTGTAGATCTAAGAGCTGTAAGGGACCTTGAAGGCCCAGCACCCTCAGTTTACAGATGGGTCAACTGAAGCTCTTACAACAATAAGGGACAGGGCTGGGATTCAAACCCATCTCCTCTGACCCCAGATCCAATGCCTTTCTGACTATCATGATGCGCTTCAATGAGGCATTAGTGGATGATTTTAATGGAAGTCATAAGCCTTAAAACACAATAAGAATGATCCCCTAGGGTTCTGTCCTAGGTTCTCTTCTCTTCTCCCTCTATGCTACTTCATTTGGCAATCTCATCAGCTCCCATGGATTTAATTGTCTCTCTGATGATAATTCTCAAATCTACCTATCATGCCCCAATTTTTCTGCTGACCTCCAATATTACATCTCCAATTGCCTTTCAGACATGTTGAATTGGATGTCTGGGAGACAATTTAAACTCAATATGTCGAAAAACTGAGCTCATTATTTCCTCCTTTAAAGCCTCCCCCCTCCACCTTCCCTATTACTGTAGAGGACATCACCATCCTCCCGTTCCTTCAGGCTGCCAACCTGGGAATCATCCTGGATTCCTCATTGTCTTTCACCTCTCATATGCAAACTTTTGTCTGTTGATTTCACCATTGCCATAATACATCCCTTTCCCTCCCCCTAGCACTGCTTCCACTCTGGTGCAGTTCCTCAGCACCTCCTGTCTGATTTTCCAAAAGCCTGCTGGTGGGTCTGCCTGTTTCTAGTCTCTCCCCACTCCAGCCTATCCTCCATTCAGTCACCAAAGGGATTTTCCTTAAGTACAGATTCCGCCACTTTCTCGCTCAGTAAACTCCAGTGGCTCCCTATCCCTTCCACAACCAAATGCAAAACCCTCTGTTTGGCATTCAGATACCTTCATAACCTACCTCCTGCTATCTTTCCAGTCTTCTCGCATCTTCCTCCCCATTGAGCACTCTTCCATCCAGTGACACTGGTCACTGCGCTGTTCCATGACCATGACACTCCATCTCTCATCTTCTGGCATCTTCCTTGGCTGTCTCCCATGCCTGTAATGCTCTCCCTCCTCATTTCTCTGCTTATTCTCTTCCCTTTAAAGTTCCAAGTAAAATCCCATCTTCGACAGGAAGTCTTTCCCAGTCTTTTTAATTCGAGTGCCTTTCCTGTGTTAATTATCTCCTGTTTAACTTGTATATAGGTTGCTTTTCATCTCTTTGTTTTCACATTTTCTAGCCCATTAGATTGTAAGCTCCTTGAGGACAGGGACTGTATTTGCCTCTCTTATATCCCTAGCACTTGACACAGTGCCTGGCATACAGTAGGAATTTATTAATGCTTATTGATTGATTGACATCAGTGGAAGTCCCTCCCTTTCTTCCTCCCTGCCCCAGGACCAATGTAACGAAATACTCCAGATCACTTTAGATTGAAATTAATCATCCCCTTTTCAAATTTCTCCAAGCACTTTTCCTGGACCTCTCCAAGGGAACTTATCTCATTATTCCTTTTGTACCAATTATTTGTGTACTTGTTTTTCTCTCCCCCATTTAAATTGCTAAAAGGCCAGCTTCATGACTGGGTTATCTTTGTACCCTCAGAGCCTAAGCACCAGCCTTATAAACAGTAGCTACTTAATAAATGTGAATGCAAGAATGAAACCACCGAAGATTTTTAACTACAAAATACTTTTTCCCAGTCCTCTCCCCCTAAATATGTTTCAAAGTTAAATGTTAAGGTGTTAGGGAGTGGGGTGATGGGCCTCTCAGACTTTAAATGTGGGTTTCTCCAAAACTCCAGAATATTAAAGCATTAAGGGCTAAGATAAGCAAAGACTCATAGAAATAGAATTTCAGAACTGGAAGGGAGCTGAGAGGTCATAGTCAAGTCTAGCCAGCAACCTCATTTCACCAATGTCCGGGGGAGACCATGTCTGATTTATTATATTCCATTCTGAGAACTGACCCCAGTTCAGGAAGGGCATTGTCCAGAGGAGGGCAACCTGAATGGAGAATGGTCTTGAATCCATGCCATCTAAGAACAGCTTGCAATTAAAAGGTGCTTCAAAGCTTACAAAGTGCCTTTGGTAATTTATCTCATTAGACCTCCACAATAACTCTGAGTGGTAACTGCTATTATCATTCCCATTTACTAATGATTATGATAACAACAGCTAGAATTTATATAGGACCTAATGTGTTTCAGGCACTGTGCTAAGTGCTTTGCAAATGTTATCTTATTTGATTCTCACAATAACCCTGGGAGGTGGGTACTATTATGATCCCCATTTTATAGTTGAAAAAACTGAGGCAGACAAGATTAAGTGACTTGTCCCAATGTCTGAGGCTACATGACTCCTAGTCCAGTGACCTATCCATTGCATCCTGATGAGGAAACTGAATGACCTGCTTAAGGTTGCAAAGCTATTAAGTGTCTATGGTAGAATTTGAATTCAGGACTTCCTGACTCTATCCAATATGCCACCTATCCTGGGTTGAAGGAACTAGGGACTTTTGACCTGGAGGCTAGAAGACTTGAGAGTAGGAGGAGCAAGAGAGTTGCCTTTCAGTATTTGAAGAGCTGGCATTTGGAAGAAAGGTTAGATTTTGTATGGGATGAGTAAAAACTTCTCAGTTTGGGTTTGTTAACTTCCCTTTTCCTCCTCCATTGTTGCTGTCAATCACTTTTATTTTCCTTTGTCTGCTTTTTCCCCTCCTCGATGGACCCCCTCCTCCTGGCCAGTGGGAGTCAGGGACAGCCTAGGCTCACTCTTCCTTCCTTGCTTTGGGACCTCCCCGCCCCTTTTTCTTGCTGTCCCATTTGGGGAAGAATTTCATGAAATCTGCCTCTCAACCAACGAGAGAGGAGACAGTTGAAAAGGGGGCTTGACTACATTACGGTATAAATTCTTGCACTGTCTTTTGTAACACGACTCTTCTCTGTGATGAGTCATGGGGAAGACTGCTCCCTTCTCCCAGGGAAGAGAATAAACTCCTTTTCTTATCCTAAGAGATCTCTGTGTTTATTTTTTACTAAATTAAGGATGAGGGTTATTTTTCATCCCAAACAATTTCATTGAGTGATAAATTTAAAGTTACCTCAAGGACCATCCAAGTCAACGTTTTTTGTTGTTGTTGTTCTACAAGTGAGGAACTGAATGTCAGAGAAGGGAAGTGACTTACTCAGAGTCATGTTCAGTTTGGGCCCAGAGGTCAGAACCAGGAGCACTGGGTAGATTTGTTGTTATTGTAGTCATTTCAGTTGTGTTTGGGACTGCATTTAGAGTTTTCTTGGCAAAGACACTGGAGTGGTTTGCCATTTCCTTCTCCAGTTCATTTTACAGATGAGGAAACTGAGGCAAACAGGGTTAAGTGACTTGCTCAGGGTGACATAGTTAGTAAGTGCCTGAGCCCAGATTTGAACTCAGGAAGATGAGTCTTCCTAACTCCAGGTCCTGCTCTCTATCCACTATGGCACCACCTAGCTGTCCACTTTTGGTGGAAGCTTCAAGAATCTTTCAGTTCCACATACAAGTGAACTTATTAACAGGTAGGAAATGCAATAGGCTACATTGGGTCCAAGTGCTTTCTACTTCAATGGAGGTCTGCATATCAAGACTGGATGGCCACTTATTAGGGGTGTTCTAGAGAGCCTGGTGTCCCTTCCATCTATGAGATTCTGAACTTCTGTGAGTCTGTGCACATCCCTTCCTCCAGAAATACCCAAAGCCCACGAAGAGATAAAAGGTTAAGGGCTGGGGTTTTGTTTTGTTTTTCCTTGTTGCTTTGAGATGGGATATGTCTTGACTGTGATGGTGTCTGCTATGCATGAATATATGATGGGTCAGGTTTACAAATAAGTAGGAAATATTTACTGGCTCATAAAATTGTTTTTTCCAGCCTGGCTTCCCTCCAGAAAGCACTCAGGTAGCAGACACTCTGGCCTTTGAATATAATGCTGAGGTGTCTGACTCATCACCAGTAGGAAATGGGTTTTCAGTTTTTCTAGTTATAGATACAATTCTTTCTCGAGGTGTCCATACTCCTGTCCCCCAGTCATCCTTGTGAGTTGATGCTAGATTTTTTCAAGAGCCTGGCCACTGTTGGGATGTTCTGTCTGTGATAGAGGAATGCAGACAAGCTGAGTCTTGTAGGATTTGAACTGCAGCTTTGACCCAAGTTTGCCCGCCTCCATTCTTCCTTTTCTGTGAAGCCTTCCTTGCTCATTTCAGCCCTTCATGATCTCTCCGCTTCCTGGCTCCTATAATTCATTGCTCATTATTCAATCATGTGATATCGTTGTTATTTAACTCTTGTATTGTGGACCTTTTTATAGCTAGTGTAGATAGATGGATGGATGGATGGATGGATGGATGGATGGATGGATGGATGGATGGGTGGATGGATGGATGGATAGATAGATAGATAGATAGATAGATGGGTGGGTGGGTGGATGGATGGATGGATAGGTAGATAGATAGATAGATAGATAGATAGATAGATAGATAGATAGATAGATAGATAAAGCATTTATTAAGTGTTTACTGTATGTCAGGCACTATGCCAAGCTCTAGAGATACAAATATAAGCAAAAAAATACAGAGTTAAGATCCTGCCTAAGTCCCTGCATTCTAATGTGGGGAAGGCAGAAAATAAAGGGGAGCCGCAGATTATATGTAGGGGAGAGTATTTGAGAAAAGTCCAGAGTGAGGCTTGAAGCTGGCAGTGAGGACCCAGGAGCCTCATGAAATGGTCGTTCAGGCCAGCGTAATAGTAGGAATGGCTAATATTGATGTAGCACTTACCTGTCTGTCAGGCACTAAGCTAAGCATTTTACCAGTATTACCTCATTCGATCCTCACAACAACTCTGAGAAGTAGATGCTATTATTATCCTCATTTTACAGATGAGGAAACTGAGGTAGAGATTAAGTGACTTGCCCAGGGTCACACATCTGGTATCTTAGATGAATTTAAATAATACTAATGATGATAGCTAATGTTCATATAGTGTTTACTCTATGCCAGATGCTGTGCTAAGTGCTTTACAAATATTATTCCATTTCATCTTCACAATAATCCTGGGAGATAGATGCTATTATCACCATTTTACAGATAAAGAAACTGAGGCAAACTGAGCATGTGACTTGCCCAGGGTCACACAGGTAGTACTTTCTGAGGTCAAATTTGAACTAGAGTGTTCTTGTTTCCAGACCCAACACCACTTAGCTAATTATCACTGCACCTAATTAGGAGATCCGGCCTCAGGGTGGAAGCAAATCCAGGGTGAAAAAGTATGGTGGAGATGGAGTACTGGACTTGGAGTCAGAAAGATCTGAGTTTGAATCTTGCTTCTTAAAGCCCTTCTAGCTTTATTCTGTGGTTCCAACATCTTATCAGGCAGTCAATCCATATTTATTAAGAGCCTACAAAACACTGGGCACTGTGCTAAGCACTGGGGCTACAAAGAGACAAAAGACAGCTCCTGCCCTCAAGGAGCTTGCAATCTAATGGGGGAGACTACATGCAAACAAATACATGCAAAGCAACCTGTATGGAAGATAAATAGGAAATAACTAGCATAGGGAAAGCACAGTAATTAAGGGAGGTTAGGCCATGTTTCCTGGGGAAAGTGGGATTTTAGTTGGGACTTAAAGGAAGCCTGGGGTTCCAAGAAAAGGAAGTGAGAGAGGATGAAGCCTTCTTGGAGGCGTGGGAAACTCTAGTGGGAAGAACATTGTATCCAGAAATCCAAGGACATGGCTTTCAGTCTGGGCTTTGTAACTTACTATCTATGTGACTAAACACAAGGTTTCTCTCCTCCGAACTCTCACACCATCTCTGAGGTCTTTTCCAATTCTAAATCACAAGATTGATTGGCTATGATCTGTACTACATTGTCATCAGTTGATAACTCTAGTCCTAACACCAGACTGGTAGTAAAAGGAGTATCAAACCATGTATTACTTGCGTGACCTTGGGCGAATCACTATCCCCTCTTTGGCTTCATTTTTCTCTCACTTGATGTTTAACTCAATCTTGGATAGTCAGCACCTTCAGACTCCCTCAGCCTCCTCTTCCCTCTGATTGGAGGGCTAGAAGGTGGAACACTCAATTCTGCTCTGATCTTTCTTTATAGAGGGCTTGACCTGGACTTTGTGGCTCAATATACAGTTTCCATCTGCTGCTTTGCTTGGTCTGACCTCTGCAGAATCAGCTGCCCGCACAGGGGTATGTCCTGACAGCCTTCTAACTTCAAATTCAGTGTTTTTTCCAGTGTGCCTCACTCCTAGGGAAATGTTCCTACCTAGAGGACAAGATCGATTTCATTTTTGACTTTGCCCTTGGGCAGCTAGGATGGCACAGTGGACAGAGCACCGGGTCTGGAATCAGAAAGACCTGAGTTCAAATTTGACCTTAGACAAAGGTGACCCTGGGCAAGTCACTTCACCTGGTTTGCCTCAGTTTCCTCATCTATAAAATGAGCTGGAGAAAGAAATGGCAAATCACTCTAATATCTTTGTCAAAAAAAAAAACCAAATGGGTCACTGAGTCCAAAATGAGAGAACGGCAACAATTTAATAGGGAGTCATCAAATTGTTTAGAATAAAAGTCTTGACACATCCAGGAATATGACTGTTACTAAGCAAGAATCAGGCTCTAGGGCAGTTTCCTGTCGTGCTTCCAATCATACAGTTTGCAAGTGTTATTGATCTGACACTTATTTTCATAGATGCATCAATTCCAAACTGGCTTGATATGAACATTTTTAGCCTAAAGGAATGGGCCTTGTAGATTCGCATCCCATGGGAAGATGGACTGTTTTTGAAGTTTTGTTAAAATAATGGAAGAGAGGCTCATGAAATGAGTCGGCTCACTCACTGGTTCTCCAGTAATGTTGGGAGGAAGTGTCTTATTGGTTTTTCTGTGATTAATCTGAAGGTAATCAGTGGACATCATTCTTATCCTTGAAACCCTACCAGCTCTGTGGAAGCCAGCATAAAATATACTCTGCTAGAGAATCCTCCTCCCCATCCCCAGCCATGCAACAGGGGTGGGGTGGGGGTGGGGAGGTCTTTCACAGAAAATGTGTAAATTCAATTCTTCTAAATCTAATACTTTATCTAGTGAATTTAATAAACTTAGTAAAGGAACCCTGTGCTGAGTCATCATGCAAAGGGAAGACAGATAACTCATTTGCAATATGGGAATAAACAGGAGAGTTTGGTAATATGGTAGTATAATATGGAAAAGCTTAGAAACGGATCTCACAGGAAAGAGTACTGGTCTCAAGTACTGGCTCCTCCACTTATTACTGGGACACTACTTTCTCATCTATAAAATGAAGGGTTAGATTAGATGACCTCCAAAATTCCTTCCAGCTCTAAATTTGTGATTCTACTATAGCACCCCAATTGGGGCTACTTTCCCAATTTGGCATTCACAGGTTTGTAGGTTGGGTTCCTAGCAAGATGACTATTCTCAAAAGTCCTAAGGATTTAAGGGCTAGCAGTCCTAAAACTATAGCTTGCAAGCCCCCATTGGTGAGACTACCTTTAATTGTCAGCAGCAGATATATTTTGCTAAAAAAACAAGGCATTTACTAAAATGCATAATAAGAATAGTAGTTACAAAAATGCCTCCTTTTCTCCTCCCCCAATAAACCTGAATTGAATTCTCCTGCAAATATGTAAAGTGTGTGTGGGAAGAGTACCTTAGAGTAAGCATAAGCAACACATGTAGTCAGGGAAACTTATGCATCCAATATTGCAAGGAACCAGTGTCCTTTCTCTTCTTGTGGAGTCCTCACCATGCTTCCTCTCTCTACACCCCCAACCTTGGCTCTAGTGTTGCTGCTAGGACACTCAGTTGAGCTCCATGAGTCAGCTTCTCTCCATAGGACAGCTCCCCCAAACCAGAACTAATTCTATCTTAAATCCACATTTGACTCTCTTCTTTGTTGCTAGGGGCCAAGCACTTTGAAGCTGCTTCCTGCCTTGAATGGTTGGCTTTCGGTGATTATGTCCTTACTCCTTGCTGGGTATAATCTTTACTACTGGGTGAGTAGCTTCCCAGCAAGATGCCATGGCTGATGGTGGGTGGTGGTGGAGAAAGAAATAAAATGCCATAATAGTATATAATTAGTGAAGAACAAAATAAAGTAATTGGAGGATGGGGCACAGCAGCTGGCAGAGGGGATAATAATCACAGACCACTTGAGAACATAGAACATGATTTTGTCTCTCTTTAAACCTTGAACATTCAGTACAGTACCTAGCACACATTTAATTGGAAGGGAATAAGCATTTATTAAATACATACTATATACCAGGCATTGTGTTAAGCACTTTACAAATATCATATCATTTGATCCTCACAACAACCCTGCAAGGTGCTATTATTTCCCTCATTCTACAGATGAGTAAATTGAGTCAGACAAAAGTTGTGACTTGCCTAGGGTCACATAGATGGTAAGTGTCTGAGACTGGATCTGAATTCAGGTCCTCCTGATTCCAGGCCTACCTACCATTCTATTCACTGCCCCAACTAACCTACCTGCTTTTTGTTTGTTTTACATTTAATTTTTATTTTTTCTCAATCACTTATAAATAATTTTTTAACATTTGGTTTTTTAAAAAATTTAGTTTTCTCCCTCCTTTCACTCTCTCTTCCTTAAGAAAGAAATTTGATGTAGATTATAAATTTGAAGCTATGGAAAACATTTCCATATTAGCCGTGTTATAATAGAAAACACAGACCCCCCTCCCCTGAAAAAAATATACAACAAAAAACAAAATCCAACCCAACCCAAGAATAATAAAGTAAAAAGAAAGTATGCTTCAATCTGTAGTCAGACTCCATCAGTTCTTTCTCTGCAGACAAAGAGCATTTTTCATCATGCATCCTTTGGAACTGTCTTGGACCACTGTATTGCTGAGAATAGCTAAGTCATTCACAGTTGATCACCATACAATATTGCTGTTACTGTGTACAATGTTCTCCTGGTTCTACTTAATAAGTCTTGCCAGGTTTTTCTGAAAGTATCTTTCTTGTCATTTCTTATAGCACAATAGTATTCCACCACAATCATATACCACAAATCGTTCAGCCATTCCTCAAATGATGGGCAATCCCCAACTTCCAATTCTTTTCCACCACAAAAATAGCTGCTATAAACATTTCTGTATGTATAGGTCCTTTTCCCTTTCCCTTGATTTCTTTGGGGTACAGACCTAGGAATGATATTGTTGGGTCAAAGGGCATGTATAGTTTTATAGCCCTTTGGACATACTTCCAAATTGCACTCCAGAATGGTTGGGTCAGTTCACAATTCCAGCAACATCTAGCAATGTTTGCCATTTTTCTTTTTTGGTGTCATATTAACTAATCTAATATTAACTAATATGCTATAATAACTAATGTTAACTAATCTAAAAGGTGGGAAGTGGTATCTCAGAGTTGTTTTAATTTGCATTTATCTAATCAATAATAAATGAGAGCATTTTTTCATATGACTATAGATAGCTTCAATTTCTTCTGAAAGCTGCCTGTTCATATTTTTCACACTTTATCGTTGTGGAGTTACTTGCATTCTTATAAATTTAACTCTGTTTTCTACATATTTGAGAAATAAGACCTTTATCAGAGAAATTTGCTATAAAAATTTCCCGTCAGTTTTCTGCTTTCCTTCTAATCTTGGCTGCATTGGTTTTGTTTGTACAAAACCTTTTATTTTTTTATTTATTTATTTTTGTACAAAACCTTTTTAACTGAATGTAAACAAAATTATTTATTTCACATCTCATAAAACTATCTCTTATTTGGTCATAAATTCTTACCTCATCCATAAATCTGACAGGTAAAATATTTCATGCTCTCCTAATTTGCTTATGATAATACCTTTTATATCTAAATAATTTAGACATTCTGATATTATATTGGTGGTGTGAGATATTGCTCTATACCTAGTTTCTGCCAAACTGCTTTCCAATTTTCCCAATGATTTTTGTCAGATAGTGATTTCTTGTCTCCAAATCTTGAATCTTTAGGTTTGTCAAATGCTAGCTTACTATGGTCATTTACTATTGTTCTGTTGTTCTTCAGTTGTTCAGTCATGTCTGATTCTTCATGGAAATCATGGACCATGCTATCCATAGGGTTTTCTTGGCAAAATATGAAAGCGTCTTGCCATTTTCTTTTCCAGTAGGCAAAAAGAGGTAAAGTAACATGCCCAGGGTCACACAGCTAAGTTGTCTGAGGCCAGATATGAACTCAGTTCTTCCTAATTCTAGGTCCAGTGCTCTATCCACTGAACCATTTAGCTGCTCTTACTACTGTGTACAGTGTCCCTAATATAGCCCACTGATACACCAATCTATTTCTTAGCCAATAGCAGATTATTTCAATGATTACCACTTTGTAATGTGGTTTGAGATCTGGTACTGCTTTTATTTTTTCTCAATCACTTATAAATAATTTTTTAACATTTGGTTTTTTAAAAAATTTAGTTTTCTCCCTCCTTTCACTCTCTCTTCCTTAAGAAAGAAATTTGATGTAGATTATAAATTTGAAGCCATGGAATTTACTATCTACACAGTGCCTGTGTAGATGGATCTCTTTCTTTATCCCGGTCTCACATGATGAAGTGGCCTTACTCCTTACCAAGGCTAAACCTTCCCAAGTGATCCCCTTCCATCTCATCTCCTCCAACTGATTGCCCCCTCTCCATCCCCACATGTTTACTTTTCAGTCTTTTTTTCTCTACTGGCTCTTCCTTCAAATTTTTTTTTTCATTGATTCCACTGGTATTCTTAACCTTTTGTTTTTTCAAGATGAATTTTATTATTTTTGCTAGCTCTCTCTCTCTGTCTCTACACACACACACACACACACACACACACACACGCACACACATACACACACACATATACACACACACACACACACGTATGGAATTTGATTGTTATGGCACTGAATAAATAAGTTAATCTAGGTAGGATTGTCATTTTTACTACTTGGCTCAGCCTAACCATGAACAACTAATATTTCTCCACTTGATTAGATATGACTTAGTTTGTGTAAAAAGTGTTTTGTACTTGGTGTTTATATAGTTTCTAGGCAGATAGACTCCCAAGTATTTTATATTGTCTACAGTTATTTTAAATGGAATTTCCTTACTTCTTCCTGTGTAAACTTTGTTGGTAATATATAGAAATACTGATGACTTAAGTGGATTTAATTTATATTCTACAACTTTGCTGAAGTTGTTAATTATTTCAACTAGTTTTTAATTGACTCTCTAGGATTCTCTAATTATACCATCATATCATCAGCAAAGAGTGATAGTTTGGTTTCCTCATTGCCTATTCTAATACCTTCTATTTCTTTTTGTTATCACTGTAGCTAACATTTCTAGTAAAATATTGGATAATAGTGGAGATATTGGGCACCCTTGCTTCACTCTTGACCTTATTGGAAAGGCTTCTAGCTTATTCTGTTGCAGATTATGTTTGATGATTGTTTTAGATAGGTACTACTTAATTATCTTAAGGTTCCATTGATTCCTGCCCTCTCTAGTGTTTTTAACAGGAATGGGTGTCATTTTATCAAAGGCTTTTCTGCACCTATAGAGATAATTATATGATTTCTGTTGTTTTTGTTATTGATATAGTCAATTACAATGATAGTTTTCCTAATATTGACTAGCTCTGCATCCCTGGTATAAATCCCACCTGACCATGGTGTATAATCTTTGTCATATGTTGCTGTAATCTCCTTGCTAGTATTTTATTTAAAATTTTTGCATCAATATTCATAGGAGAAGTTGGTTTGAAGTTTTCTTTCTCTGTTTTTGCGCTCCTAGCTCCTTCTAATTTAATGCATAATGGATGCTTACTAACTGACTGAATGTAGAGTGATCAAAGGGGAATAATTTGAAAACTATCCCGGAATATTGCTGGACACGAAATCATGAAAGACATTAAATGCTAAACACAGGAGTTTTAATTTTATCCCTAAGGTAATAGGGAGCCACTGGAGCCTCTTGAGCCGTAATGATTATGGCATAGCAATGATGTAGTTAGATATGTCCTTTAGGAATATCTTTTTGGCCACTGTGTAGACAGTAATGTCAACCTTGAACAGAAATGGGGACCGCTAAACCATACAAAAGGATTCTTATGATATACATACTGACTTATTTTTAAAATGTAATATTACCTATGTTTTATTGTACTTGTATTTATTTTCACAAATACTTTTCCATTACCTTTTAATCTGGTTCAGGTGGCACTAGGGAGTATTGTGTGCAAGTTGTGACTCAGTGTTTGATACCTTTGGTGTAGACAATGGATTTGGATGGGGAAGAGAATGGATTCAAGGAGACAAATGAGAAAACTATTGAAGAATGTCCAGGTGAAAGGTGTTGAGGACTTGAACTTGAATGGTGTCATGTGGATGGAGAGAAACACACACAGATGTCTACTTTTTTGTCCTCCTAAGGGGGAGGACAAAGCGATCTTATTGTGTCTTAGGATGTGAGATCCAAACAGTAAGGCACAAGATAGATCTCTTTTTTTTTAAGTTTTGACTTTTATTTATTTTAGTTTACATCATTCATTTCCACAAGATTTTGAGTTACAGATTTTCTCCCCATCTTTCCCCTACCCACCATCCCAAAACAGCCATCCTATTGTATAACCCCTCCCCCAATCTATTCTCTCCTGTGTCCTCCCCCATCACCCCTCTGACTTTCTGGTAGGGCAGGATGGATCTCCCTACCACAGTGCCTGTGTAGATAAATCTCTTTCTTTATCCTGGTCTCACATGATGAAGTAGTCTTACTCCTTACCAAGGCTAACCCTTCCCAAGTGATCCCCTTCCATCTCACCTCCTCCAACTGATTGCCCCCTCTCCATCCCCACATGTTTGCTTTTCAGTCTTTTTTTCTCTACTGGCTCATCTTCCACTACCTATAAACATGCCCATGTCTCTCCTGTTCTGGGAAAAACCCTTGCTTTAGCCTACCATCTGGTAACTATTGTCTTATATCTCTTCTGCTCTTTGTATCTAAACTCCTCAAAAAGGCTGTGTACAATAGGTTCCTCAACTTTCTCTCTTCTCACTTTCTTCTTAACAACCTAGCTTCAGACTTTATCATTTCACTTTTACTGCTCTCTCCAGAGTTACTAATGGTCTCTTAATTGCCTTTTCTCAATCCTCAGGAAATAGGAAATAGATTGTCCTATGACAATCAGGGTGGAGGTGAGGAAGGGGGGGTTCTTTCTTAGTTATTGCTAGCAACATTCTCTCCAGAGTCCTCCTTAATAGGCTGATCCTTCATTTGGAAGATGGTCATCTACCTGAGGGTCAGTGTGGCTTCAGAAAGGGCTGAAAAACAATTGATATGGTGTTTGCTCCCTGACAATTCTAGGAGAAATGCCAGGAGCAGAATAGAAGTCTGAATGTTTGTTGATTTGACCAAAGTCTTTAATGTTGTTAAGTCATAAGTTCATCAGTAACATCGGTTCCGTGATGGCATGCTTGCATGAGCTCTGAACAGTGGATGATGCTGTCATGCTTTTCCAGTCACCACTGGAGTGAAGAAAGGTTGTGTGCTTGCTCCCATGCTTTTTTGCATAATGTTTTCAGCAATCTTGTTGGATGCTTTCAATGAGGACAAAAATGGCATCAAAGTCAGCTGACTTTAACTTGAAAAGGCTACAAGCCAAGACTAAAAGGGAGGGAGAGTTGGTGCATGACTTTTTCATTTGCAGAGGATTGTGTACTCAGTGAAGCCTCGTAGGCTGAGATGAAGCAGAGTATGGATTGAATCTCTGCTGCTTGTTTTAATTTTGGCCTAACAGTTAACACCAAGAAAACACAGGTGCTCCACCAGTCAGCACCACACCATCCGTATGTGGAATTATCAGTTACAGCAAATGGAGAAACTTTGAATGTTGTGGATAAGTTCATTTACCTTGGCAGTATACTTTCCAGGGATGTTCACATTGATGATGAAGTTGATGTGCACATTGTCAGAGCTAGCTCAATGTTTGAGAGACTCTGAAAGAAAGTGTAGACTGACTACCATACTGAAGGTCTACAGAGCCATTGTGCTGACCTCATTGTTGTTTGCTTGTGAAACCTGGATAGCCTACCAGCACCATGCCTAGAGACTGAATTGCTTCCATTTCAGTTGGCTGAGGAAGATTCTGAAGATTACCTGGTAGGATAAGGTTTCAGCCACAGAGGTCCTTTCTCAAGCTGAACTATCAAGCATTTGGATTCTGCCACAGAAGGCACAACTCTGTTGAGCTGGCCATGTTCTTCCAATACCAAATGTGTTTGCCTAAAAGAATATTTTCTAGAGAACTCACACAAGGCAAGTGTTCACACGGGGATCAGAAGAAGTGATACAAGGACACTCTTAAGGTCTCTCTGAAGAACTTGGGAAATGATTTGAGATATGAGAGACATTAACGAAGGACTTTGTAGTATGGCATGCTTGGATCAAAGAAGGTTCTGTGTTCTATGAGTAAAGCAGAATCAAAGTATCTCAAAAGAAACATGTAATGTTGTAATGTTAATGGGAGTTGATGATCTTCCCCACCCATTAATAGGCCTCAGGTAGAGCCCAATGAGGGAAGCTTGATTAGGAGAAGCTTGTTTTTTCAGGAAGGGCCACATATTTTATTACTTTGTAATTAGGCAGTGGGTCACCAGGGTTGTGTTGCCCTATATATATATATATATATATATATATATGGCTTTGAAAACCCAGACGTTGGTGCTTCTTTCTCTGGTAATTATGTATGTATATAATGGTCAGACAGCTGGATTTGTCTGTTGATCTGTGATGTATGTATTATTTGGTCAGATGGTTAGAAGCCCTATCTGTTGGTCTTTATACTATTATTTCTTCTTGTAATTTCTGTTCGTATTTTCTCTGAAGTTCAGGGCACTGACTTTTTCTCCTGAACCAAGTAAATGATATATATGTTTGATTAAAGTAAGATTATTGACCCCTTCTGAGTTGCTTTCCTTTAGAAAAGCAGTTCAAAGAACTTGTGCTAGCAGCCACCCTGTGTGCTGGTGTTACTAGTCTTACACCCCCACGGCAGCTGCAAGTAGCATTGCTGTTACAGATGTGCAAATTTAGAGACATGTCCACTACAAATATTGACGTAATTTGTGCCCAACATATTGTAGAGCCTTCCAAGCTCATATTTGACTGATCAGTCTCAGCTGGACACACCGTACCTTCATTCCAACAGAATGATGTCATTTTGATTCTCTTTGAGAACAAAGGACAGCACCAATCATCTGTGTGACTCTGGGTAAATCACTTAACCTCTGATTTTCAATTTCCTCATCTGTAAAAACAGGATAATAATTGCACTTACCTTATAGGGCTGTTATGAGAATCAAAGAAGATATATGGTGCTTTGAAAACCTTAAAGAGAAATATAAATGTCAGCTATAATAGCAATAATAATAACAGGAATAAAGATAATAATATTCCCTGAACTTTTTTTTTTTAATCTCCAGGCTAAACATACCCACTTTCTACATCCAATTTTCATAAAAACTTGAGGCCCTTCATCATATTGGTTGCCCTACTCTGGTTGCTTTTTGCCTTATTAATATCCTTCCTAAAATATAGCATCCAGAACTCAATCCATCCACCAGCAAATATTTGTTGCATACAATATTATCTTTTTTCTTTTAATTTATTTTACTTATTTAATTAACAAAAATCTGATTTCTCTCTCTCCCACTGCCTTTTTCCCATGGGGTGGGAGGTAGGCTATAACAAATCTGCACCATCAAACAGAACAAATGACTATATTGGCCATATCTAAAAAAAAAATGTCTCAATCCACAACTTGACTCCATCACCTTTTTTTCAGGAGGTAAATAACATGTTTCATCATTGGCTCTCGGGGATCATAATTGCTCTTGGAATTGATGAGAGTTCTAAAGTCTTTTAAAGTTATTTGTCTTTAAAGCACAGTTGTTCTTGTTCTGTTCACTTCCCTCTGAATCACTTCAGAAAAATAGAAGACAATCTTCTCAAACTCATTTTACGGATGAGGAAACACAGAGAAATTGATTTATGGAGTCCACTCAATCAAGAGCCAGGACTAGTGGCCAGACCTCTTGTCTCATTGTTTAGAGATCTTTCTAGTACCAGCTGGTTTTGAGGGTGATGATTGTTGTTTGTCCTTCATTCTTGAAGAGGACCATGACATCAGGGAGATGATGCCATGACAAGGATGGTGATGATAAAAATGAAGAATGAACTCATTTTCTACTAGCATAGTACCGGACATATTGTGGTACTTAATAAATGCTTCTTGACTAACCACCTCCCTAGAAAAACAAGCAAGCAAGAACATAAATAAAGCCTTTCTTGTTCTCCAAGTGCCTTTTCCTACTTAGGAGGTAGGCTTATTCATTCATTCATTCATTCATTCATCCACCAATTCATTCTTTGAAAATTACTTACTGAAAATTTATGTTTAAAGAATCCTGCTTGGTAATCTATGGTATAAAGAGAAAGTATGATGTTGTCTTTCTTTCTCTAGGTGTTTCTAATCTAGTTAGGATGATAAGACATAAGACAAGCTTATGTGACATGGAAATCCCACTACATTCCAAGGACCCACAAATGCAAGATGAGGGAAGCATGGTTATTCGGCAGCAATTGTTTTGAAAAAGATCTGGGGATGTCAGTGAACTGCAAGCCCAATATGAGTCAGTAGTTGTTATGGCCTCTAAAAAAAACTAATATAATCTTGGACTAGACTAAGAGAAACAGCTTTAGTGAAAGAGGAAAGAACCATTCCATTGTATTTTGCCCTTATCAGAACTTATCTGGAGCAGGGTGTTGAGCCTTGGGCATCACATATCTTCTTCCAAATAGAACTTCAATATTTTTGTTTTTATGTTGTTGTTCAGTCATTTTATTTTATTTTTGTTTTTCTAGGGTGGAGTAATTGGGGTTAAGTGATTTGCTCAAGGTCACACGACCAGTAAGTGTTAAGTGTCTGAGGCTGGATTTCAACTCAGGTCCTCCTGACTCCAGGGCTGGTGCTCTATTCACTGCACCACCTAGCCACCCCTATTCAGTCATTTTTCAATGGTGTCCAACTCTTTCTGACCCCATTTGGGGTTTTCTTAGCAAAGATACTGGAGTGGTTTGCCATTTCCTTCTCTGGCTCACTTTATAGATGAGGAAACAGGCAAATGGAGTGAAGTGACTTGTCCAGGGCCACACAGCTAGTAAGTGTCTGAGGCCAAATTTGAACTCAGGAAGATGAATCTTCCTGACTCTAAGCCCAGCACTCTATCCACTGTGTCACTACCTGCCAATGTTTTCAAAGTATCTACATTTACCCAATTGCTCTTCTCCCCTCTCAAAGAGTCACCTGTCTAACAAAGAAGGAAAAAGAAGAAGCAAAAAAAAAAAAAACCCAAACAAACAAAAACAAGATCAACCTAGGCATCAAGAAAGTTGGACACTCAATGCTGTGTTTCATCCTCATAGCCCCTTATTTACAAGTTAGGGAGCTGTTGTTGTCCCTATTTTAAAGATGAGCTGAGACTAAGATGAGGCAAGTGACTTGGCTAAGGTCACTTTACCAGTCAAGTAGCTAAGCTGAGATTTGAATGCAGACCTTTGACTCTGAACCTATTTCATAGTTGTGTATTGATCAGCCTCCCTGTCCCAAGAAGGAAGGAGTGGCTGCCTTCCCACTCCCCACCCCAGCCCTATGCAACCCAAAGGAAGGATAGAGAGGAAGAGGAAGGAAGGGCCTTTAATGGTGGAGACATGAGGAAGAGTTTGATTTCTTTACCCTTCTTTGACTGCATCTCATATGATAATAAATAAACCTGATTAAGGCGTTGCAGCATTTTCAAGCCAGGCTACTCCTTAGGTGGATTTTATTGCTTTGATAAAAACTGCAATATCTGAAAATTGTCTTGGGCTCTGAAGAACTCCCATTTTATGACTTCCACATGCCTGGGATAAATTGCTTTCAGTGCCTTGTTATATATAATTCAGATCCTTATGGATGCTGGTGGGTTGCATAATGCTCCGTCCTAATGATTTATTCATTTGGGGAAGCAGGGTTCAGTCACTGGGCCCAGTCCACACTGCCTATCAGGGTGCTTACGCAGGGCCCAGCTCTGCCGGCAGAGGCTTGATTTTGTCTCAGCTGGGAGGAGTCTTGCTGAGCTGCTAGAGTTCCTCTGCTGGCTGCAGACAATCAAGAAAGATTTCTGTTGAGTTAGGTCTCTTTCCCTTTTGCTCTTTCATACCTTTCTTTCCCCTTCCTCATTGTCCATTATCTCCTCTCCTCTTATCCCCCAACCTAGGTCTTTGGCATCAGTAAATCTGGTATCTTGAGCTTGGAATTATTAGGAATATCATTGGGATTATAGAAAGGAACTTGCTTGTTTTCTCATTTTAAAGATGAGGAAATGATGGTACAGAGAGGTCAAGGGATTTGCTCAGGATTCCCCAGATAGGATCCTGATCATCTAGCCCATCCCACTTAATATGTAGATAAGAAAACTGGTGCCCAGATTGGGGAAATGATTCATCCAAGGTCACATAAGTACGATTCTAGATCTGGACCAGAAAGGGACCCCTAAGGACCATCAAGTTCAAACCCCCTCATTTTGTAGATGAGAAAAAGTAATGTGAGGGAGTGCACACCTACCTTGGTTGAGTTTTCTTATCCTAAACTCTGTATCAGTGAAATCCCAGATTTACTCCACTTCCCAATACACAGAATCCTCTTCCATGGACAACATCACCATTGATTCAGCCAAAAAAACATCAAACTAATGGCTGTATCATGTAGATTTCTTTTTGGAGAGTGGTGTGGTCAAAAAAGTACTAAACCTGCAGTAAAGGGATCTGAGTTCAAATCCCAGCTCTACCACTCTGCCTGTGTGATCTTGGGCAAGTCTTGGACTTGAGTTTCCTTATCTGTAATGTGAGGGGGAACCCTAAGGCCCCTTCTCACCCTAAGTCTTTGATGACAATTCAGGACCAGGTCATTGCTACCAAAATTAGAGAAGGATGGTTCTTAAGGAACTTGGACTGAGTCATCAGTGCAGATTGTTCAAGAGAATGGTAGGAAACATGCAACATCGATGGTAGGTTGTAAAAATTCGGCATCTCCCAAATACCCAGCAAGACATGATCTGATGGCTCAAATTTCACAGCTGAAGCTCCCTATCTTTCATGGGCTGACAGATGGTGATTCTCCACACTGCAAACACAGATCTCAAGATGTACTAGAGATTTCAACAAACTACTGAAACTGGACCATTACTATCATAGACTGAACTATCATAATCACCCAGACAGAACACTGATCCATAAAAATGTAAGTATCTTTACAACTAATGTCACTCTGTCCCATACTCATAAATTTCAGGCTACATAGAATGAAAAACTTTCAAGCTCATAAGAGTAGGATGTGGTACCTATCTTCTACATCCTCCTTTCTGCTACTGCTACTGGAGATATCACAAGGATCCCTTTAATGAGTCTGCAGAAGATGACCTTTATACCCTCTTACTGTAATTCACCTGTAAAAAGGCAATCTTTCCCCTTATAATTCTCATATAAATAATATTAGTATTAAGCATAAAAGAATAATATAGCTTGAAAGCAACTTGTCCTAGGAGTCTCTATCTGAACTTCCAAAAAAAGTTGAGAATGAGCCAACAAGAGCAATCACAACAATTAATATTTTGTGGTGTTTTAGAGATTGTAAGGCACTCTGCCTACATCACTTTCATTTGTGTGTCTATCATTCTTGAATGATTTTTTCAGGTTTTTAAAAATTATTATTAAATTATTTATTTTTAGTTTTCAACATTCACTTCCATAAGTTTTAAATTTTCTCCCTCTCCCTTCTCTTTCCCTCCCCAAGACGACTTGCAATCTGATACAGGCTCTACACATACCTTCCTATCAAATACATTTTTACATTAGTCACGTTGCATAGAAGAATTATAAAGAATGGGAGAAACCATGAGAAAGAAAAAAAAAACGAAACAAAAAAGAAAATAATTTGTTTCATTCTGCATTCTGATCTTGAAAGATTTTTTAAAGAGATGATAAATCAGGGACATGAATCATTAGCTACTCATTTGCCTTGATTTTTGTATTTATGTTGTCCATGATTTTTGCCCAGTCTTTTGAGATCTTCTCCTTGAAATTTTGAAAACTTGTCCTGGCAGATCTTTAGAATAGGATTTTCTCAAGTACAGATTTTTTGCTTGTATATCTATAGCTGTATCTATCTATATATGTACACACACACACATACACACAGACACACAAGCACACGTAATATATATGATATATAAAAACATGAATATTATGTATATATACATATAAATATTTGTGTGTATATATACTATATAGTTAATATATATGTGTGTATAATATATGTGTGTGTATATATATATATATATATATACGTATACAAAATATTCATTGATAGAATATAAGCTCATTTGGGAAAGGGACTATCTTGTTTTGTCTTTTTATCCTTAGCTCTTAGCATAGAGTTTGGCATATAGCCAATAATTTATACATTTTAATTGAATGGTTGATTGATCAAATCTAGCCACTTTTCTTGATTTCATTTTTTAGCCCTATTTTCATTTCCTCTTGGGCTTACAGATTTAAGATAAAAGGAACCTGAGATGCCTTCTAGTTCAACCTCCTAATATTACAGATTGGGAAATTGAAGCCCATGCAGTTTAAAGTGACATGGCTAGTAAATGGTGGAGCTGATTCTAGCTTCGATCCTCAGACTTGGAGTCTAGGGCTCTTTCCACTGTATCGCAATTTCTTTATATAGTCTATCAAGCAGTGAGGTTGAAGGGTCCACACATGGAGATTCTGCCGTCATTGTTGATAAGGATGGATGACGGGAAAGATGCTAGCCTCTCTCTCTCATTTCACCTCTGTATGTTGTCCATTTTGTTTTCTCTATAAATTCTTTGAGTTGAGTCTCAAACCAAGCTTCCTTTAGACTTGCTTTTTCTCCTATTGATTTTCATAATTTTTGAGAGATGATATTGCTAATAATCTTTCTCCAACCTCTACAGGAATATCTTGCAAGTAATTGTGGACTCTAAACCTGAAACCACTTTCTGTTTGTTAAAGAGATCAAGGTGCTAATATGATGAGTCCACAGGAGCAGTAGTAGTGGCAGGGGAACCAGGCTGCCTGAGGAAGAATGAGCTGGTCCCCAGGTCTGGAAATAGAACAGGCCAAAGCTCTCATATACTGGGCAGTAGTGGTTTTGGGCTTGTGAATGGTAATTGAGTTTCTAGTCTGGGTGAAATAGGGAAACTTATTTAAAAGAAATAAAGAGTAAAGGAAGGAAGGAAAGAAGGAAGGAAAGAGGGAAGGAAGAAAGAGAGAAAAAAGAAAGAGGAAAGAGGAAAGAGAGAAAGTAAGTAAGAAATCAAGAAGAAAGAGAAAAAAGAAAGAATGAATGAAAAAGATCTGGTGATCACAAAGAACAAGGATGGTTTTATCAATAACAAGCAAAGCCAAACTAACCTCATTTCTTTTTTTGACAGTGTAGTCACAGGCAGTGTAGAGTTGGCTGACTGGTACTCAATCCTTTCTGCTCCCTTCTCCTGACTGGATAGAGGCAGGACTGAATCCTTCCCTCCTCCATGTCTCTTTTCTCTCCATAGGTTTAATAAGTCATGCCCTACTCCAAAATAGAGGAAATATAATGACCCTCAGGTCTACATGGGCCCCTCTGCTATTGTATATCAGATGAAAAGTTAATAGTACAATCAGGGCCCCCATTTAGGAAAATCCTTAACATTTGAGCAGAGTTGAGTCTCTGCCCTAGTTGGAATTTTTTATTAAGTTTTGCTCACCCCTGATTTCTTCATGTTGGAAGAAAAAAATCAAGATTCAGGAAATGTTTAAGTAACAGAAGCAAGCAGGGTATATTATAGTGTCTGTTATTAGATAGGGGACAAAAAGTTGGAGAAAGAGCAGACACTGATTTATTCATTCATTCATCTATTTGAGAAATGTCTCTCAGTTCTTGAAGGGGTAAATATAAGCAATGGCTTCAGCCTGAATCTTGCTCTGAGATGCCCAAAGTGACCCAATACCCCTCCTCAATCCCTCTCTTCTCTGCTGCAGTTCTGCTCTCCTTTCATTTCCTTCTTTTAGCTTTTCCTCCATGTTTCTCCTTTCACTTCTTGCCCCTCTGTTTCACAGAATAGCTCCTTAAGCCCCGGCCAGGTTCGGGGATACTGATTCCCCGCTGCTACTGCCACTCAGCTCTTAAATTCTCTGCTCCTTCCTTCTAGTCCAATCTCTTGAGATGTGAGTCAATAGTATAACATGAATGCAAGAAAGCTCCTACAATGGTAGGATGCATTAATAGAGGCATAGCGTCCAGGGCAATGGATTGAAATGCTTAGTCCTTGGAGCTCCACCATGGTCAGGTGAGAGGAGTGTCCAGGGAGGGCAACTAGGATGGACATGAAAGCAATGAGAATTGGTTGAAGGATCTGCATAGTTAGTTTAGAAAGGGAGACTTAGATTGGGGGGGGGGGGATATGGTTAAAGGTGTCTTTAGTTATTGGAAGAGTAGTCTTGAAGAAGTGGGAATAGACTTTTTCTTCTGGACCTCAGAGGACTGAACCAAGAGTGATGGGTGGAAATTGTAGAGACACAGATTTAGGCTTGATGTAAGAGGGAAAAAAGCATTTGTAATAATTAGCACCATTCAAAAACTGGATGGACTGCCTTCAAGAGTGGGTTCCCCCT
This sequence comes from Pseudochirops corinnae, assembly GCA_028646515.1. Taxonomy (NCBI): domain Eukaryota; kingdom Metazoa; phylum Chordata; class Mammalia; order Diprotodontia; family Pseudocheiridae; genus Pseudochirops; species Pseudochirops corinnae. The sequence continues at coordinate 336,501,912 of CM053587.1, forward strand.
CACTGGAGAGGAACCTCAAGTAGAGGTTGGGTAGTGGTATGGTGGAGAGCCTTGTTAAAGGACTGGTTGGACTCGATGGTCTCTGAGGTCAATTCTACCTTTGACACTATTAAACACCAACTGAGGTATAAAGCACTGGATTAGGTGCTGGTCATATAAATATAAAAACAAACAAAAATCCCTACTTCAATCAATCAATTGATTATTTAACTGTGTGTATGTGTGTGTGTGTGTATGTGTATATATATATATATGTATATATATATATATATATATATATATATATATATATATATATACACGCATATATAAATATCAGGTGCCTGCTGTATTCAGCTACTGCATTAGGTGTTAAGTATATAAGTATATAGATGAAACAGTCTCTTCCTTCAAGGACTGAATATTCTACAGGGAGGGACAACATGTACACACATAAGTATTTATACATAAGAGGGGGATATACTATACCCCAATGTCAATGAATGTAATTAACAAGACTTTCTAGACCAGATACCCTTATCAGGTGATAATGCCTCTTTACTCTAGTGACATAATCAGAGCTTTAAAATAGGTGTGAACAATTTTCCTAGAGATCTCTATTGGATAGATAAATCATTCAAAAGCATAAACTAGGTTTGAATGACCTAGTTAATTGTATCAGGAAGTGGTGAAATGCTTCTAGCCATTGGAAGAAATCGGATGATGAAGTACATTAAGATTGATGGAAAGAATTAGACACACCTCTGGGCCCAGCTATGTATACCAGAAGTGGAGATTCTAGAAGGAAAATTCCAACAATTGCTTTCAGAGTTAAGCTTTGGGAGTGCTTGGATAAGTCACATCCTCATGCCTGTAACTACAGCAAGAGTTGGGGAGGGGAGTAGTGAACTCAGAAGGAATTTTGCACTGCCCCTTTCCTCCCCTTAAACCTGCAACGTATTGACCCTGTCATCAGAGAGACTGGACCAGTAACAATGTGGAGAGAAGACAAACTAGAGGCACTCTTTGGGGGTGGAAAGATGTTCAGTTTCAGGATTCTCCAAGGCCCTGACCGTGGGGCCCAGGAGAGAGCTAATACACCTCAGGAGAACTTCAGAGGGACTTCAGAAAAACACAAAAGGACTTTCATCCAGCAAGGAGTTATGAATTTTCCCTTTGCTTCACGTGCTTTCTGAATTTGATCCCAGATTTATAAAGTCTCCAGCTCTCTAAGCTTTTCCCTAGATCCTATATGCACTTGGCAGGGAGAGAGAGAGACAGAGAGACAGAGACAGAGAGACAGAGACAGAGAGAGACAGAGAGACAGAGACAGAGAGAGACAGAGACAGAGACAGAGACAGAGAGAGACAGAGACAGAGAGAGACAGAGAGACAGAGACACAGAGAGAGAGAGAAACAGAGACAGAGACAGAGAAAGAATGTGTGTGTGTGATCTATGGATATAAATATGTCTGTATCTCTGTTTATCTCTCTATTGGTCTGTTCATCCTTCCATTCGTCTGTGTATCTATGTATCTATGTATCTATCTATGTATCTATGTACCTATCTATGTATCTCTGTATCTATCTATGTATCTATGTACCTATCTATGTATCTGTCTATGTATCTATATACCTATCTATCTATGTATCTATCTATGTATCTATGTATTTATGTATCTATCTATCTATCTATCTATCTATCTATCTATCTATCTGTCTGTCTGTCTAAGTTTCTAGAGCCCCACCCAGAAACAATCACTTTGGGACTTATTTAAATACATTAATAAATTTAAATAGATACTTAAGCAAATATAAGGTGATTTTTGGGGGGCAGCTCTTGAGATGTTGTTGATCGAGATACACCTACTGTAGAAGGGCAAAGTGGCATCTGAGCTGAGCCTTCAAGGAAACTAGGGATGCTAAGGCAGTCAATGAGAGCTGGAGTTGGGAGAGCAGCTCTAAAGCATTAATTGCCCATGAAAAGAATTCAATAGTTCTAGAGGAGAGGCAAAAGCATTTTAGGTTAGAGGTAGAGTATGCGCAAAGGGAGAGAGGAAGGACTAAGTGTAGCTAACTTGGAAAGTGAGGAAGTTGATTATCCTTGTGTCTTCATAGACTGATGGGTCAATGTGTCAGCAAGGACTGAGTCTGTGAGGAGAATGCCATTCAGAGATCATTTTGGTTGCATTTTGGATAGCCCATTGGTTCTGAGACTCGACCCCAAACAGAATAAGGATGTGTTTTGGGAACTGACAATTAATAAGTTAGGGGCAGAGGTTTTCTGTAAGGGAAGTAGGTCTAGAAAGGTGGGATAAGAGCTGATCAAGGAAGGCAATGAATGCTGATTTGGCTGTAGCTAACATGTATATGATGCTTTCAAGTTTCTGTACATTGTTTTCATTGATATTTCACCAAACCTTGTGAGGTATTATCTGCAGATATTATTATTAGTTTTATTTTACAGTTGAGGAAACTGAGGCTGATAGAAGTTAATGTATCATTGTTGTATAGCTAATAGTGGTAGGATTCAAACCCAGACTTCCTGCTTCCAGCTTTTCCATTATACTTTGTTGCCCACTTAAGAAGTATGGATTTTATCATGGTTTTTTCTTGCCTTTGAGTTCTTTGTACCTTCTAAGATATCAATTAACCAATCTTATGTACTAATTAATCCTTGATGAGATGCTAATGGGAGAGGTCTGGAGACAACATGTTCAGTTTTAATGAGGATGTTTGTTTCCAAACATGGATCTCTAAGGGTGGAAATTTGAGCCCAGGTTGGAGGGCACGTTGGTGGAGGAGTTAACTGACAACAGGAAGAACCTTGTGTTTCCTTTTAGATCATAACATACAGGTGGCCACTTCTGCCTGCCATCACTGTATTTCCTACATGAGGAGAAGAAATTCCAACCTGCAGAGATGGGGAATGAGAATAAAAGGCAGACTCAGTTTAGATTGCCTCTATGCTCAGTGATAGACTGTATGTAGAATAAGGAGAAAGATAACCAATGATGTAATGGTAAATGTTTAACAATCAGCTCTTTGGGGTGGGGGAGAACAATGTATGCTTGATTCACTATTAAGTTTAATCTACATTATTAACAATACTCTGTGACTGTCTGAAGTACAGACAATCAACGAAATAATAAATCAAGCCCTAATGTGTATGTGTGGGGGACAGATCAGGAAAGATCTCACAGACCGAGTGGTTCTTGGCCAAAGCTAGATGCTGAGGTGAGGAATGTGACCATAACACAAATCAAGGAATAGTCCAAGAAAAATATGGAGATGGGATAGAATGTCCTGCAAATAGGTGGGGAGAGGGGACAGAGCAAAGAGATGATACTTGTAATAGCTACCTCAGAGTTGTTGAATGGAAAGCATTTTGTGAATTATAAAGTACTAGAGAAGGGCTACTAAGAGGCACAGTAGGTAGTGCCCTGGGATTGGAATTGAGAAGACACGAGTTCAAATCCAGCCTCAGACACTTACTAGCTGTGTGACCCTGGACAAGTCACTTAACCCTGTTTGCCTCAGTTTACTCACCTGTAAAATGAGCTGGAGAAGGAAATGCCAAACCATTTCAGTATCTCTGCCAAGAAAATCCCAAAAGGAGTCAGACAGGACTGAAAAAACAACTGAATAACATGCCACTAAGTCCTATAGAAATATGAGTGATTGTCATTTCCCCTCTGCAACCTCCCCCTCCCCCTAGAATCTCAAAGCACCCAAGGGCAACCCCAAGTCACTGCAGTAATTTGCTCCCTTGGGGAGCAAGAGTCCTCTCTGGGAGCATTTGAGAAGGAGCAAAGAAACCAGAAGCCTGAAGCACATCTCAGAGCGACAGGAAGAACAGAATTCTGAGTCTAAAAATAGGCTGAAGGAACCAGGCTGTCACCACTTCAGTTTTTTCCTGTCTGATGAGGCTTCTTGGGTATAGGAGATCAAAAGTTATTTAAAACTAGACAAGACTCTGAGCAGATTTGACAGAACTGGGGTCCTTGTTTTGAGCTGTCTGAGGTCTTCCCAGCTACCCTGACCTCTCTTCATTGGTTAAGGGGCTTTGGGTTTGTGGAGAAGAGGGGGTGGGGGAGGATTCTATTTTTTAAATTAATTAATTTATTTCTAGTTTTCAACATTCAGCTTTATAAGATTTTGAGTTTCAAGTTTTTTCCCCTCCTTCTCCTTCCTCCTCCCCGCAATTTGATATAGGCTGTACATATAGAGTCATATTAAACATATTAGTTGTGCTGTGAAAGAAGACTCAGAACAAAAGGGAAAATCCACAAGGAAGAAAAAAACTAAACAAATAAAAGAGAAAATAGTCTGCTTCTATGTGCATTCAGACTCCATAGTTCTTTCTCTGGATGTGGACAGCATTTTCCATCAGGAGTCTTTGGGAATTGTCTTAGATCATTGCATCACAGAGAAGAGCTGTCTATCAAAGTTAGTCATTGAACAATGTTGCTGTCACTGTGTACAATATTCTCCTGGTTCTGTTCACTTCACTCAGCATCAGTTCATGTAAGTCTTTCCAGGTTTTTCTGAAGTCTGTCTGCTCATCATTTCTTGTTCAGCCATTCCCCGATAGATGGGCATGGAAGGATGCTATTTCAAGATGACTTCCTTGACTCTTAGAGAGATGATGATTAGTATTATAGTCTTACATTTCCAAATGGGTAAAAGGAGGCATCTAGGTGGCTCAGCAGATAGAGCTCCAGGCCTGGAGTCAGGAAGACCTGATTTCAAATCTGGCCTCAGACACTCAGCAGCTGTGTGACCCTGGACAAGTCACTTAAACCTGTTTACCTCAGTTTCCTCCTCTCTAAAATGAGCTGGAGAAGGAAACAGCAAACTGCTCCAGTAACTCTGCCAAGAAGACCCCAAATGAGGTTACAGAGAGTCAGACACGACTGGAATGACTAAACAACAACAACAACAAGGTACAATTCAACTCATTCAAAACAAAATTCATCATCTTTCATCACAAACCCTCTCAACTTCCATCTTGCTGTTACTATCCTTCCATTCACCCAGGTTTTGCAGCCTATGTGTTATCCTTGATTCCTTCCTTATAGTCAGTCTTTTATTGTTGGAACATTTGCAACATCTTTGATATTCACATATCTATATCTACATATCTATATAATCTATCTATCCATCCACCCATCTATCCTATCTGTCTATCTGTCTGCCTGCCTGCCTGCCTATCTATCTATCTATCTATCTATCTGTCTGTCTGTCTCTCTGTCTCTGTCTATCTATCTATCTATCTATCTATC
>CM053587.1:336507674-336575175 GCA_028646515.1 Pseudochirops corinnae
TATCTATCTATCTATCTATCTATCTATCTATCTATCTATCTATCTAATCTATCTGCCTGCTTGCCTGCCTGCCTGCCTGTCTGTCTATCTATCTAATCTATCTATCTCTCTATCTATCTGTCTATCTATCTTTCTATCTATCTATCTATCTATCTATCTATCTATCTATCTATCTAATCTATCTAATCTGTCTGTCTGTCTGATTTGTCTGCCTATCTATCAATCTATCTATCTGTCTGTCTGTCTGTCTATCTATCCATTCCCTTGTCTCCATTCACACTACTACCAACCCCATACAGGCTCCTCATCACTTCTCTCTTAGATGGACTGGCTGGTTGATCTCTGGATTTGTGTCTCTCCACTCAAGTCCAATTGCTTTAGCTGCCAAAGCAATTTTTTCTAAAGCACAAGTCAAAACAAGCCCCTTTAATAAGCCCCAGTGGTTCCCTGTAATCTCCAGGATCAAATCTAAAATGCTCTGCTTGGCATTTAAAGCTTTTTATAACTGAGCTCCTGCTTACCTTTCCTTAGACTTCTCTCCTGTTATTTTGCCATCCAGAAAGCCCTCCTTTCTTATTGACCATCTCAGGGATGCTCCTTCTGCCTTTTCATTGGCTGGATCCCATTCCTGGGATGCGCTTCACCTCTCTCCTGGTTTCTTTCAGGAGTCATCTCAAATCCCACCTTCTGCAGGGGGCCTTCTGCAAGAGATTAAGTGATGTGCCTGGGATGTTATAGACATCAGAGGTGAGAGTCGGAGGACCTTGGTTAAATGATCTTTCTGACACTGTTTATAGTATGACCTTGGTCAAGTCACTTAATAATAATGGCATTTTCTATCTTAGGCAAAGTGCTTTAGAGACATTGTCTCATTTCCTCCTCTTCATTACCCTTAAAAGTAGGTGCTATTATTATTCTGATTTTACATATGTGGAAACTGAGTCACAGAGAGGTACTTAATGAATGTTGGTTGACTGATTAACACTGGATTTTTTTTTTCTTTTAATGTATGAACCTACTGGACAGGTCAGCCTGGGATGGCTGAAGCAGCAAGGCACTAGAGAGAGAAACAAGGAGGTGGCGTGTGTCAGGTAAGTCAAATTGCTTGCCCTCAGATTCTGATGGAAATGGTCTAGGGCTATGAACACAATATCCCTAAGAATATCTGTGCCCCTCTAGGCCATTGACCCTGTTTATAGCCTGAGTCTGATGATTAAAAAAATTCTGAGAGACATAGTTTCTGGGTAATTTAATCATTTTATTAATAAGGCTAGCACATTATTGCTAAAAAGATGGTCATTTGGCCTTCTCTCTTAGACCAAGGAGCGCTCATTGAATGGGCTCACAGTTTATATGCCCCTTGAAGAGTCGGTGTTCCTAAGGTGTGCCTAGTCAGCTCTGCTTTGTTAATACAATGGGAGGTGGGCTATCTTGGGGTATGTGACTTAGGTCACTCAAATCTTGGTCAAAGAGACATCAATTTTTATATCACCTATCTAGATATAAGAGGAAGAATTGATATTTTCTCAGACCCACCAGAGCAAACACAATGAACAGAAATACACCCATTAGCCCAAACTTAGAATTTCTTTTACTGTCTGATTAGTTCTTAGCCTTGGTAAATCTCTAGGAGAAATTTCCCACACTGGTTGGTTTCTGGCTAAAGAATCAGAAAAGAGGAAAAGCCTTGGTCCTAGTACAATAATTAGTTATTAAATACAAGAGAGAAACATTCATTTCTAAGAAGTCTCATAATCATCATTGGGTGGAACAATCAGTGTGGAGAAAGGGCCCACCTTCCTTACTACTGACAGCACCAGCTGCCAATCACCTGCCAATGACAGGACAGGTAAAACCAAGAGTCCTGGGGGTGACAGCATACTTCAGACCACTGATCCTGCTCCTAGCCCAGTCCATGTAGCAAAACCTTTATGATCCTCAGTTTCCTCATCTGTAATATGGGGCTAGTAACACTTATAATACCTTCTTCTCAGGGTTGCTATTTGGCATTTTCTTGAATGACTGAGGAGTGTGTGTGTGTGTGTGTGTGTGTGTGTGTGTGTGTGTGTGTGTGTGTGTGTAGGGTAGTAGAGTGGACAAAGCACTGAATCTTCAATCAGAGGACCTGGGTTTAAATCCATGCTTTTTAATAACCTTTATGACCCTGGACAAGTCTCTTAACTTCTCTGGGTCTCAGTTTCTTCAACTAAAATGAGAAAATTGAACCAGATGGCTTCAGGTCTGATATGACTTGCAACAGAGACTTCTATGAAGGGACCTCAAAGACTGCCAGATCCTCCCCTCTGTCTCTTGGCTACTGCAGCTAGCTCAGGTCTTACCTTTGGAAGATTCTGTGGATTATTATTTATCACTTGTTAGCATTGTTTGAACCTAGCTTTAAATGGCTGGAAAATTGTCTAACCCAAGGAGATGGCTGTAGAAATCAGGCTGTCCTCAGAGACATCCCGGGCTGTAAGAAATACTAAGACCCCACCCAGTGCTTGTTTTGGGTCCACCTAAAAGTGGCTCCTCAACATACTTTGGCTTACTGCTGATAGACACTGCAAACTGCCCATCTCTGGGAGACTCTCTACTGCTTATGTGAGGCCACTCAGGCAAATGTCCTTATGCCCTGCTCTGAACTCTACAGAACCTTGCAAAGTCTTGGGGAGGGAGCTACCCCTTCTTTCCAGCTCTCTTTCTCTACCAAATAACCTAATAAATTTCTTTCTAAAACTATTTCAGATTTTGGGGTTTGTTCTCATGAACAGCAATTTCTCTACCACCCCTCTCTGTGGTTTCCCTCTGAGAATGCCCTCCTCCCCATGCTTCCCACCCCTATTTCTTCCCATATATTTGCCATTTGTACATAGTTGTTTACATCTTTTCTCCCCCATTAGGCTGTGGGATCCTGGAGTGCAGGGACTGTCCTTTTGTCTTTTTTTTTTGTATCCCTAGCACTTAGGAAAATGTTTAGTAATAAGCCCTACATAAATATTGTTGATGTTGTAGTAGTTGTCATCGGGCAGCTAGGTGGTACAGTGGATAGAGTGCCAGGTTTGGGGTCAGGAAGAGTCATCTTCCTGAGTTCAAATCTAGCCTCAGGCAGTTACTAGCTATGTGACCTTGGGCAAGTCACTTCCCCCTGTTTGTCTCAGTTTTCTCATCTGTAAAATGAACTGCAGATGGAAATGGCCAACTATTTTAGTATCTTTGCCAAGAAAACCCCAAATGGGGTCATGAAGAAAATGAAACAATGGAACAAAAAGTAGTAGTAGTAGTAGTAGTAGTAGTAGTAGTAGTAGTAGTAGTAGAAGAAGAAGAAGAAGAAGAAGAAGGAGAAGAAGAAGAAGGAGAAGAAGAAGAAGAAGGAGAAGAAGAAGACAAAGAAGAGGAAGGAGAAGAAGAAGAGGAAGAAGAGGAGGAGGAGGAGGAAGAAGAAGAAGAAGAAGAAGAAGAAGAAGAAGAAGAAGAAGAAGAAGAAGAAGAATCTTCAGTGTAAGCACAGTATGTGGCACATAGCAAGAACTTAATAAATGTTAGGTGAATAAATGACTGACTGACCAAAAAAATCCAACTTGCCCATAGCCCTAACTCTATGATCTCATGCTACTATAAGACTATCTGATTGTAATAGTTAAAAAAAAATTCACTGATCTAGGCAACACCCCATGGTGTAGTACCTCCAACAATGCAGAGAGCTACCCATGGGTAACTTAATACACTAAGCAATCGCCTGAGACACTAGCTGATCAAATGACTTGCTCAGGGTCACAGAGGTAGTAAGTGATACAGGCTAGACTTGAACTCAGGTCTTCTGGATTCTGATGCTGGCCAACTCTCCACTATGCCATGTTGCCTTGGAATTAGGGTTAGACTAGGTTAAGTACCCAGCCCAATAGATCAGTAATTATATTAAATAGAAATATGTTGTTGCCAGTTCCTTCCATGTTGCTGAGACCAGGAAGTACTCAATGTCCAGAATCTGAGGAATTAATTCTTTAGTTCATTTATTTTCTTCCATGGATATTCCCTTCTGGGAATTAATCTTCCCTGGCCTCTATACCAGGGAAGAAGATATGGACTCTGCCAAGTCCCCATTTCCAGCTGAAGTCAGAAACATTTGTTACGTACCTATTGTGTGTCAGGCTCTGTAAAAGGCACCAGGGATGCAAAGAAAAAAACCCATGCAAATGCACATGCACATGAAAAAACCCTAAATGATCTTGGCCTTCAGGGAACTTGCAAATGACTTACATTTCCCTTCCCTGTGAATCCCCTTTAGCAAGCCTGCACTCCTTGTAGATTATCAGAGGATGGTTACTCTTAGAAACTCCTGGAGAAGAAAGAGAAGATAAGCAATTGGGAAAAATTGAGAGACCCAGAATCATAGAACAAAGACTATGAATACTTGAAGGTCTCCTGCATTGTGTGGGCTGTGTTTGTGTGTTTAATAATAAATTTTATTTTGTCTCCCATGGACAAGTACCAGTATTCAAATCCTTGTATAATAACAGAAGATCTAAAGAAATGAAAAAAAAAAAAACAAACAAGCGAAAAATAAGAGGAGAAAAATGTGATTGTAAATGATCATTTATGTGCCCATGAACTTTTGTTATTTATAGAGTGTTAAGAACACACAGATGATGCATGTTTGCAGTCATTTGAACGAGGTTGTAACAGAACAGTGCTGTTTATTCCCATAACTCCTACTGAGCCTGTGGGTATTTATCAGGGTTTGGTAGTTGTTATTATGATTTTTATTGACATAGTTGCCGACAGGGTGTGGATCAATAGGATTTTGGAGATTATTAAGTCTAGCTAGCTCATTTTACAGATCAGAAAATATATGTAGGTCCAGAGAGTCAACCAATATCACAGAACCAGACAGTGGGAGAGCTGGGACTTTTGATAACAAGGCAGCAGGAATATTGAAATGAGTCTACAACTGAGTCCAGTTACCTAATTCTAGGCTGGCTCCTGACTATCTACCTTCCTTTGGTCCCTGAAATCCTGAGGATTTGTTCTGTGAAGTTTAGATTCAATCAAACGGCTGTACTTGAGGACCTAGAGGGCTATGTATGGCCTCGAGGCTTCGGGGTCCTCACCCCTGCTCAGGATCATGTCCTAGAAATGAAGGAAAGTGGGAAAGATAGTCAGAGAATGAGTCGTCTCTCAGTTCATGAGCATTATATAGCAGTATCTGTGATAATTGGCAGTCTTAGTATCTTCTTTCCTTGTATTTATCTCTGCTCCAGGTTCAGGAGGTCTCTAACAACAATGACATCAGGGTATCTTGCTGTCAAGTTGCCATGGTTTCAGGGAAGCACTCCTCATAATCTTTGTTGTTTCCTACATGATGCAAGTGGTTGGATCATGATTCTCTGGTAGCATCAACCATCATAACTGTGGCCCCAGTTACTTCTGCCTCTTTTTATGGAAGTTTAGAAGTCCACATCTCAAGTTTACCAGAAGGAAGACATCCTGTCACAGAAATTGTGCTTGGGACAGGAACTCTTTCTCTCTCCTTTGTCCCAGTGAAGATCAAGGCAATCTTGTTTCTGGTGCTATGGCACACAAATTCTATTCTACCTATCTCTGTCTATGAAAACTTCTTGCATCCTGGGAACCCCATAGAAATAATTAGGTGATGCAGAAGCCCTGAATCCATTTGTAAAACCCTTGGCAAATTTTAAAATTTCATCTAAATATCAGTTATTCTTACTGACTGTGTGGTCTTAGTCCAGTCATGTCAATTCTCTGAGCTTCAGGTTCCTCAGTAAAATGAGGGAGTTGGGCTAGATAATCACTAAGGCCCCCTTTTAAAGTCTACCATTCCAGGACTCTGTGATTCTTTGAATCTGCAAGGATATGAGTATAGCAGAAAAGTGCTACTGGATAGTGACCACAGCTCAAGAAGACTGGAAACAAAGGTGACAGAGAGGAAATACCACAATGAGATGTGAAGGAAACTTCATTAAACTGACCTAGTTGAGGTTCCCCTTATGGGACATCTATCCCACCTCCATGCCTTTGGCCAGGCCAACCCTCATGCCTCAAAGGTTCTCATTGATCCCTTCTTCCTAACTCCTTTGCCACTGGACTTTTATAATTCTGGAGGAAAGATGGAGGATAATGACTTTGCTCAGCTCCTCCTCACTTAAATCCAATTTATGCACAAGTCAAGACATCAGCCTTGCAATATTATCGGTCCTTTTCAAGAACAACGGATGAACATCAACAAGGCTCAGCTCAATTGTCAGCTCCTATCTTTGACTTTTTTTGAACCCTCTTGTTACTAATGCTCATCTCTCAACCTTTATATTTAATTTATAGGACCTTAGAGCTGGAAGAGACCTTAGCTTCCATTGAGTTTAACCCCCTCATTTTGCAGATGAGAAAACAGAGACACAGAGAGGTTAAATGATGCTCAGGATCACATAGCTAGTAAGTATCCAAGCTGGGTTTTGAGTCCAGGTCTTGCTGACCCTAGGTCCAACACTTTGTCTCTGTAATGCCATGCACAAGCAGCTTCCCAAAAGAATGCTACTGTGAACAGCTTTTAAGATTTTGATTACACAGTATAGTGAACACTCCATTCATTCCATAACAAATCAAGGCAAACATTCACAACAAATCACAATATAATATTCACAACATCACATCTTATCACAGAGAATCATAATATAGTATTCACAACAACTTAACATTAGAATGGTCACAGTTTTTACAAAGTGGCCACAGTATTTAGAACAAAGAACAAAAGAATAATCATCTTGTGTCCCTAAGGGGGAAACCCTTCTTACTTAATCATTCAATCATTTCACAATACAAGTCAGTCTTTCACTCATGGGGCAATCATAGGTTAACTTAATCAGTCACTTACCTAGCAATCAGTCACTAAGTATTGTTAATCACTAAAAACAATCATTAGAAAATTACACAAACCCTCCACCCCTTGGTCTCTAATAAACTTCAATTTCATCACAGAATTCAATATCCAAGGAGAAGCCTTTTCTTCATCTTGACTTGGGGTGGTCTCTCAGATTCCCTGAATCTCCTTCCATGGTCCCAGCTCCTACCTGAATCCACCAAACAGTCACCTGGATTCAGAAGCAGACAGCTTCCAGGTCCTTGTCCAGTCCTCCAGGCAGTTCTTGCTACACATTGAAGTTCACAGGGTATAGTACATCTCAAAACCTTCACCACTTCTTAACTAAAGGATCAGCCGAGCTACAAACAAAGTCTTATCCTGGTCATGCTTCTTCAGTCCTCCAGCAATTCAGCTGGCCCTAGGACCTAGAAGAAACCTCAGCCTTCCAGGTGGCCTTCTTGGAAGCAACTTCAGCCTTCATCAGATTCTGGTCTCTAGAAAACTCCAACTCAGGTTCTCAGTCCAGCAAGTAGCATCCCAGCTTCCAGATGCTGGGAAAATTCTGCTTCCTCCACCAGGAGCCACCAGGAGGAAAATTCTTGTTTCTGACTGTCTCTCCCCTGGAGCTCTTCTTATATATACACACACATCGGCTTCCTGTCTCAGCCAACCCCTTCCTGTTATGTCAGCAACAGGAGAAAGAGTTCACACCTTCTGTTTCTTTCATAGAGGTACTTAGCCCTTAGTAACTAAGGGCTAAGTACCTGCTTACTTGACATAACAAAAAAGGAGTCTTCAAATTTAAATTAATTACCATTATAGTCTCCTATGTACACCATATATTTTCTCTTTAAAAAAATTTTTTTTTGGAGGGGAGAAGGCAGGGCAATTGGGGTTAAGTGATTTGCCCAAGGTCACACGGCTAGTAAGTGTTAAGTGTCTGAGGCCAGATTTGAACTCAGGTCCTCCTGACTCCAGGGCTGGTGCTCTATTCACTGCACCACCTAGCCACCCCCATGTGTTTTCTCTAATTAAATGTATACCTATATTTTTCCCTGCAGTAAAATATAAGTGTAAGTGTTGGGGCTCAGAATCATAGCACTCCACTTCGTCCTAATACATTTACCTAGTAGAACACATCCCCTTGAATAATTCAGAGGTTTTAATTGGGCATATATAAAGCCTGGACACCAATCAGTCAATCAAAGGTCATTTCACCTAAGGTCAAATCTAAATACTCAGATTGGTAGAAGAACTTGGTCATACCAGTGTCATCACTTCAGAATTGGGGGATTCTATTAAATGATGAACAAGATGTAAGCCTTCCAATCAAGGCTCTGCTACTGAATTTATTGTGGAGGGGTTAGGGGGAGAGTTCAGCCAAAGTCTTAGCTCTCCTAGATTACTTTTCCTACCTAGGCCACAGGAGGACCTTGGGAGCTTCAAAAGACCTGGAGGATTTAGGACTTTTCCAGAGCATCCTAATAGCTGATGACAGTATCTACACTGGGAGTTAAGGACAGACTAGAGACTCTACTAGGAGTCTAGTGGAAAGCTAAGCTGTACTGAAGGAGAACATCTTGAAGCCTCTAAGAGAAGGTCCTTTGTCACACCTGATCTGCAACTTGAGCTCACTCTTCACTAGACTATATGTACTTGTAGGAGAATAGAGTCTCTGACTCTGAGGGTTTATGTGTGTGTAGGGGTTGTTTTATACTGGCTTCTCCTATACCATCTTAATAAAAACTCCTTTTGAAAAGCTAATTAAGCCTGACTGACTAATTGATTATTAATAACAGCCATAGGAGTAGGAAAGAAGCACACCAGTGGGGGCTCATGAGAGAAAGCATTAGAAAACCACCCATAACCCGTCAGGATTAACTCTAGAACCTTAAGGGGAAATGTAATAGCTGCCCTTGGGGGACTCAGCTTACTAAAGAGTTGGAATGGCAGCCTCTGGAGCAGCGCTCCTTGAGGGTGGGAATTTTTTCATTTTTTGTCTTTGTTTCTCCAGCACGCAGGACAAAGCCTGTAGGGGTTTAATAAAGGTAGGCATTTCATAAATACTTGTTGAACAGAATAGAATTGAACTAAATTCATTTACAGTTCTGTGCTCCATTCAAGAAACTCTGAGATAGGCTGTTCTAGAGACAATTAGAGAAGAGAAAAGAAAAGGGGCCACTGAGAGGTAGCTGAGGAAGTTGTTTACAGAGAGGGCAGAAATACCAAAAGAGCTGAGTTAGTTGGATATCGAGAAAGGTATAAGCTAAAGAAAGGGCAGAAAAATCACCATGTCTGAGTACTGACTTCAAGAACTGCCCTCTATTAGACAAAGAATCTTTCCATCCACGCTGCTTTTTCAGTAAAGGCAGAAAGAGAAGTCTGTTTTTCTAGTCAGCCATGTGACAATGTGTGCAAGGGGAAAATCATTTAAATAAATAGTAAGTTATTAAAGATCTAAATGCTATGTTTGATTGTATCTCAATGATATCTTGAAGATTATTTATGCCTGTAGTTTTGCAGTTCCCTTCACTCAATGTACATACACACACATATGCACACATATGTATGTGTGTGTGTATGTGTGTGTGTGTGTGTGTGTGTGTGTGTGTGTGTGTGTGTGTGTGTAAAATTTCATGCTATGGAGAACTCCCTGGGTGGAAACTTTCCAACCATTGTGGTAAGACAATAGTGAAGATGCAGACTTTGGGGGAATGGGGTGGGAGGAAGGGTGGCACTGAGAAGTTACCTGTAATTTGCCCATAATCACATAACTAGTGTATGTCAGAGGCAAGACTTACTCCATTCCAAGTTTCCTGGAGTGGCTGACACCTTATCCTCTATGTAATGTATCTTCACTTGATAATATTAATTATAATTATAGCATTTCTATAGCAACAGCTACCAGAATGTTGATCAGATGGAAGATATGAATCATATGGACCTCAAAGAAGGAGAGGTTACTGAGTGATGATAGGAGAGGGAGGGTCTGGTAGTTGCAATGGGTAGGACATCATTTCAGTTCCCTTGACCGAAGAGTTGAAGGGGGTGGGGTGGGGGTAAGTGCTGGCAAGGATGACCATGGAGGCTGTGTCATTAGGAAGGAGTCAGGTCTCAGTGAGAGCCAGAAGATGGAAGGAGTGGGAAAGGAAAATATTGAAGACACAAGGAAGTTTGTTACCTATGGATCAGGCATTCAAGAGAGCACTGTGGAAGGGAAGCTTTAGAGTGGGAGCTGAATCAGGAATAAGGGAGTGGGCAGTGGGGGATGGAGAATAGGGTTTGAATAATGACAGTCAGGGGATTCAGAGTCACTGCGATGGGGAAAGTATAACTGAGTGGGGGGCATGTTAATCATTGGGGAATGAGTTCAGATGGTTATCCCTGGGACCATGTGCATTTGTTGAACCTGCTTCTAGAAATGTATAGTGCTATGGATTGAAGAGATCCAGCTCTCCACTTGAGCACATGCATGCGTATCCCATGACTGTTCCTTCACTTACCGTATGGCAAAGAAAGGGCCTCTTTGCTTGGCTGATGAGCCAGAACTTAGCACAGACACAAAATGAATATGGTATAGCATTGGACCTGCCAGGCATCATGATGGTTGAGGGGAGTCCATTGGTGACCTACAAACCAGAGCTAGTCAACTGAGCATAGGTGTAAGGTTTCATGGTTACCTTCCTTCAACTCTTATGTGAAGTCTTCCATAATATTGCCCCCCTTCCACTTTGGAAGTCATCCTTATTCATCTGATAGAGACAATATCAAATAGATGAACAAATGCTAGACTTGGAACACACAAAGGCCTGGGTTCAAATCCAACCTATGTAAGATTCAATTTCCTCACCAGTAAAATGTGTCAATAATACCTGTAGTATGTGCTAAAGGGTTGTTTGAGGATACAATAAGACAATGGCTATAACACCCTCTGTAAATCTTAAAGCTCTGGAAAGGTAGGCATTTATTCACAATGATTGGGTCTATGCTGTGAAGCAAAGAGTTTGAATAGAGAATCTGAAGAAACATAGACTACAGGCTTGATTCTACACTTTTGTAACCTTGAACAAGCCACTTACAGACAAGCACGTGTGAGAGCCAGCTCCTATTGACTCCTAAGAGTTGATTATTAAATGTTCAATGTGAGCATTTACACCTTGGGAATTGACAAATGCTATAAATAAGACTTGATTGATTGTTTTGTTGATTGTTTAGACTTAAGAAAGTAGGGGCAAATATGTTAATAATGCTGATTAAAATCAAAAGTGTGTTGTGGGTACACCACTTCCCTTAGCTGATTGTTAAACATTGACCAGCACCCACCTGTTTATAGAATAATAGAATCCCACAGGTTGAAGGGAGTTCAGGGTCATCTACTGTTCTGCACAATCTCACAGTTGGAAGGGGCCTCAGCATTCATTTAGGTCTACTGGTACCTGATCAAGAATTCCTCTCTATGCTATCCCCAATAAACTGCAATCCAGCCTCTACCTGAAGACCTAGAGTAAGTGGAAACCTGCTACCTCTTGAGGAAATCCATTCCTTTTTGGAGCAGCTTTTATTGTTAGAAAGATTTTCCTGACAAGAAGCCTACAACTTCCAATCAATTAACCAATAAGCACTTATTAAGGCCCTACTATGTGCTATAGTAGCGATAGGCATTGTGCTACCCCCTGCT
The DNA here is from genome assembly GCA_028646515.1 of Pseudochirops corinnae. Classification (NCBI taxonomy): domain Eukaryota; kingdom Metazoa; phylum Chordata; class Mammalia; order Diprotodontia; family Pseudocheiridae; genus Pseudochirops; species Pseudochirops corinnae. The sequence continues at coordinate 336,519,227 of CM053587.1, forward strand.
TCTGGTTCTGTCCTCTTTGGCCAAGCAGAATAGTCTAGTCCTTTCTCTAGGTGACAACATTTCAAATGTTGGAAGACAACTCTCATGCCCACCTCTCACCCTGCTTCCCCTCAACTAAGCATCCCTAATTCCTTCAACTCCACAGAACTGTCATCAGATCACTTTTCTATCTGTCCCCTTATCTCCATTTTGTCCTGGCTATATTTAAACTGAACATTCTTTCCACTGCCCCACACTATCTCATGACAATTTAAAGAATTCAGTTCTGAACAATGCCTAGGATATAATTTGGTCATATGATCACAGATCTGGAGGAGGGAGGTCATAAGGTCACATGGGTAGTGAGGGATAGAGGATTCAAGCCAGGCCCTCTGACTCAAATGTACTTCTGTTTTTACCAAGCAAGCCCTCCCCTCTCCCATCCTCACCCAGTAACCTCTCCTTCTTTGAGGTCCACACAATCTATATCTTCCATCAATCTGCTTTCTTTTATGTAGCAGCTCTTCAAATGGTGAAGACAGTTCTTACCTCTCTGGAACTTGGTTTTGTCATCTTTAAAATAAGGGTAAGATAATAGGAAAATAAATCTAGAGCTGAAAGTGACCTCAGAGCCTTTCTAGTTATCCTTCCTCCCTCATTTGATAAATGGGGAAACTGAGGCTCAGAGACATGAAAAGCCCAAGATTACCTAGGTAGCCACAGAGGAAGTATTTGAACCCATGCTCTTTGGTTCCAGAATGATGATATCTGAGGTCCTTTCCAGGTGATGTCCTATGATTCTGAAGTGAAGCAGATGGTATGTGACAGGTTTGACCCTCCAAATGGTGCTCAGGGCAAAAGGAAATGACACAGTTTTCACAATGGGATGGTTGGCCATCTGTTGATTTGCTATTATTGCCAAGAAGTGGCACCAAGTGACCCTGTGAATTCTCACTAACAAGCACCCAAAAACTAATGAATCCAACCCAAGTTGTACCTAGGAAGTAATCATTCTGTTAAGAGAATTTAGAAGGTATTGGTGAGGCAGCATAGGAAATAGGGCCAACAGTTGAATTCAATTCACTTTTATTCAGTTCAACAAAAATGGATTCTGTGCCTACTATGTGCAAAGCACTGTGCTAAATGCTAAAGATACAAAGATCACAGAAGAGACAGTGCCTACTCTCAAGGAACATACGTTCTATTAATTTTTAGGGTCATGGAACAAGAAATTGAAGGGACCTTATGAGTCAGAGCCTCATAGGCTCACATCAGAGCTGGAAGGGCCATCTGGTGCCAACAGTCTCATTTTACAGATGAGGAAACCAAGGTGGAGAGATGTTCACTCAAGGATCCACAAATATGAATGACCAAACCAAAACTGGTCACTCTAAGTTGATCATTTTGTCTAATGCACCATCTTGTCCCCCAATGAATAAATCAATGAATCAACATTTTTCACTGTCTTCAAAGTACCACATTAGGCTCTGGAACCCAGAGGATCTGGAACCTCACAGGATCTTGGAGTAGGAAGGGATAGCGTCATCATAGATCTGGAGTCAGAAGAGCAGGAGGCATCAAATCTAATCCATACCTGAGCAAGAAACCCTTCTACCATACACCTGAAAAGTTGTCATCCAGACTTTGCTTGAAGACCTTTGTTGAGTGGAGACCCAATTACATCCTGGGGCAACCCACTCCACTTATGGATAGCTCTTATTGTTAGAGCATTTTTTTTTTCCTGATGTCAAACCTAAATCTTCCTCTTCACCCACTCCACTCATTGCTCTTGGTCCTTCCCTGCTTGGGGCCAGGAAGACCATGGTTAATACCTCTTCCACATGACATTCCCACTCATCTGGGTGTCTTAGTGGATAGACAGTTAGCCTTGGACTCAGGAAGACCTGAATTAGAATCCTGTCTGAGACACTCATGTGTGTGACTCTGGGTAAGTCACTTAACTTTTCTCAGTCTCAGTTTTCTTAGTTGTTTAATAGTGATAATATCACTTACATTATAGGGTTGTTATGAGGATCAGATGAAATGTTATGTGTAAAGCCCTTTGCAAACATTACAGTATTATATAAATGCTGCTATTATTATTTTTATCATTGAAGATTTAATGATAGTTAAATCCCTCCTGTATCTTTATTTCTAACATCTCAGGCTAAACTTCACTAGTTCCTTCAATTGATCTTTGCAATGTCATGGTCCCTTAAGGATGAAGGGATGGGAAGGGAAGATTTATAGTTCAGGGGAGAATCATGCAGTCAGTCCATTTCTCTTTCTCTGGATTCCTATCCAAGCTGCAGGCTGCCCCCTTTGCAATTTCCCTGCTCTCTCAAGGCTGCGCTGGTGTTCCCTTTAACATAGGGATTCTGGGGATTATTTAGTAAGGAAAGGATTTTAGGGGTCAGTTAGTACATTTAATAGATGAAAATGCTGAAGCCTAGAGAAAGGAATGGATCTGTCCAAGGTCCCACAATTAGTAAAGGTTTGAGTCAGCATTTGAACCCAGCTCCTGTCATTCTGAAGTTAGTTCTTTTCTCCCTGGACCACACTGCACTCCAACTGGATTTCATTTGGATGATAATAAAAACCAACTTCTATAAAGAACATATGTTTTACATAAGTATTTCCCTATGAGATAGGTGATGAAAATGTTTGACACATAGATTTAGTGCTGGAAAAAAAAAAGCTTAGAAGTGACCTAAGCCAAATCCCTGGTTCTACAAATGAGGATACTGAGGCTCAGAGGTAAGATGACTCATCCAGTGTCATATAGCTGCCAAGTGGCAGAACTGGAATTAAAAAACTTCTGATTCATACTGGCCCCGGAGTCAGAGCAACTGGGTTCACATTTCCTCCCGACATTCCCTTTCCTTCCTGTGTGACCTCCAGCAAATCACTTCATGGGATAGGAGATTTAGAGCTGGGAATGAACTCAGAGATCATCAAGTCTGACTTATCATTTTAGGGATGAGGAAAATGAGGGTTGGTGAGGTACAGACTTGATCAGTATCTCAAGGCTAGTAGGGGTCTGAGGAAGAATCTGAACCTGGGTCTTCCTGACTCTGGGTTTGCCACTCTATCTACTTCACCAAATACTTTTAATTTCCTCATCAATAAAATGTGTATATGTGTGTGGGTATGTGTATGACAGAGGGAGAAAGAGACAGAGAGAGAGAGAGAGAGAGAGAGAGAGAGAGAGAGAGAGAGAGAGAAAAGAAGAAGAAGAAGAAGAAGAAGAAGAAGAAGAAGAGGAGGAGGAGGAGGAGGAGGAGGAGGAGGAGGAGGAAGGGACAGAGAGAGAAGAAGGGAGAGGGAAGAAGGGGGGAGGGGAGAGGTAGGGGAGAAAGAAAGAGGAAGGGAGGAAGAGGGGAAGATGGAGGGAAAGGATTTGAATTAGATTAGTGTTCAGGCAGTATATGGAATGGAGAGCTTTGTCCTGGATCTGTAACCTCTATGGATGGTCCTGTGTATTTGACTTGATTCACAGAGGACTATGTCCTTGACTGTACTCTGCTGACCTGCTCCCAGTGGGGGCAGCGGTGATGACTGCCGGACTGAGGCAGATATCTGGACCTTTCTGCATCCCAGTTACTTGACTGAAGGCTCTGTCTCACTCTCCTGCCGCCCTCCAGATGGAATAAGGTAAACCCAGCATTGATCAAAAGCTCAATGCCAGCCTGGGAAGGCTGTGACAGATGTGCTGGAGATAGTCTTTGCAAAGAGAGGGAGACAGCAATGATGGTTTCCCCTGGAGTGAGTGAGGATGGGGAAGGCAAGGATAAACAAGTGTGTCTGGGATTCACAATCTGAGCTCAAAATATCCCCCTTACATCAGGGACCAGGAGTCTGGTGGGTGAATAACTAAAACCCTGCAGGAGATACTGTGGCATCCAGTGGCTCTGAATGCACTGTTGTGAGGAATGAGATTTAAAAAGCAGAGAGAGAATGTTCAAGTGAGGGGGAGGGGAGGAAAAGAGTAGTCCTTCCTCAACTAGAAGAAAATACTTAACACTGAAATTTAGGGTATCTGAACACAATGCTGTGAACTCCTATGAATAGAATGGCCACTAGGGTGTGCCACAGTGGAGCTGAACCTCAAGTTAGGAAATCCTCAGTTCAAATCCAGCTTCAATTTCAACATTTATCAACATGCTCACACTGAATTCTGTTTGTTACACACACACACACACACACACACACACACACACACACGAGAGAGAGAGAGAGAGAGAGAGAGAGAGAGAGAGAGAGAGAGAGAGAGAGAGAAGTAACATATTTAGCTAGGACCCTGGACAAGTCACTTAACCTTTATCTTCTTCATTGTCCTCAACTGTAAAATGGGGATAATCATAGCACCTACCTCCCTGGGTGGCTGTTGATGATGGAGAAAAGTGTAGAGTTGAACTATTTCACCAACAGAAACTCCAGTACCGTTTCTTACATTCTGTATTTCTTATTTTTCTATCTCTCCCCACCCACATCCAACAGTTAGTACCCTCTCTCTCTAATTTGTTGTTCAGTCATTTTTCAGTTGTGTCTGACTCTCTGTGACCCCGTTTGGGGTTTTCTTAGCAAGGATACTAGAGCAGTTTGCCATTTCCTTCTCCAGATCATTTTATAGATGAAGAAACAGAAATAAACAGGGTTAAAGTGACTTACCCAGGGTCACACAACTAGGAAATGTCTGAGCTCAGATTTGAACCCAGAAAGAAGAGTCTTCATGACTCCAGGGTGAGTGCTCTATCCACTGTGACACCTGGCTGCCCTCCCTTCCCAACTACCTTGTATTTATCCTTTATATAGTTACTTAGTTTATCTTTATATATATACGTGTTGTCTTCCGTTATAGAAGGTAAGCTGCTGGAGAGTAGAGGTTGTTTTCTTTTTCACATGTGTATAGCACAGTGCCTGGAACATAGAAGGTGCCTAGTGAATGTTTGTTGATTGTGAGAAGAGAAGATAATGTAGCCAGTGCAGGAGTAAATGGGCTGGAATAATACCAGGGGATATAGAGATTGGAGGTCATGGCAAGGATGAATAAGAATAATGATAATAACTAGCAGGCATATGGTGCTTTGAGATCTGTAAAACATTTTACACATCTTGATGAAAAGTAGGTTTAGGAGGACTAAGGTCTGGGGGAGTCCTTGAACATGATGGTGGAACACTTGGTGGTGAGGGGAAGAGCAGCTGTCCTTGTGTGTTGCTGGTGTGGAGGGGACGAGTAGATCATGAAAGCTGGGCAAATTGAAGAACTGGAAAGTTGGAATATTTAAATAATAATAATAACCAGCATTTATGTAGACTGAGGGCAGTTAGATGGCACAGTGGATAGAGCACAAGGTTTGGAGTCAGGAACACCCAAATCCAAATTCAGACTCAGACACTAGCTGTGTGACCCTGGGTAAGTCACTTAACCCTGGTTACCTTAGTTTTCTCATGTGTAAAATGAGCTGGAAAAGGAAACGGAAAACCAATAAAACCTTAAATGGGGTCATGAAGAGTCAGACACAACTGAACAACAAAATGTAGTATTTTACAAATATTATGTTCTTTGATCCATGGCAACATCTTCCTGATGTCATGGTCTTCTTTGAGAGTAAAGAACAAACCATACAACACAACAACCCAGAGAGGTAGGTGATATTATTATCTCATTTTAAAGATGATGTTAGGAGGTGGGGCAGACATGTTAAGTGACTTTCTCAGGGTCACACAACTAATAAGTATCTGAGGCTGGATCTGAACTCGTCTTTCTGACTCCAGATCCAAAGTTTTATCCACTGTGCCATGTAACTGCCTAGGAGTCGAGGCATGGTGGAAGGCTGTGGGATAGGCACTGGACCTCATAGAGAAGGGAAAGAGGCCATTAGATAATGGTTACCAAAATTTGATTTAGGAAAAAGCTTTGTATAGTGTGAATCTTAAAAGGAGGAGAGGGTGCTGAGTTTTGGTGGTAGAGGAAGAATCATGTTTATTGATGAATCATTTGGCTGATGAGGCATCTGAGTAGGACGTTGGGGCTACTTTTGCTCCTACTTTTGGTAGTATTATTCCTCCTTCTACATCTTTTAAACAGAAGAAGAAACAAAGAAAGGCAAAATTATATGCCACACAGTTAGTAAGTGGATAGTCCCTAGATCTTCTGACCAGTGCTCTTCCCATTGGATCTGTCTAAATCTTCTCTCTAGAAATAAGTAGTAATCCACTCTCCACTTGATGTTGTCCAGTGATGGGAAACTCACTACCTCTTTATACAGCCCATTCTACTTTGGATTGTAGATTCTTAGAACCTTATATTTTAAACAGGAAAGGACTTTAGAGGATATCAGACTGAAATAGAAATGTCTCCCCAACAGCTGTATATTGACTTAGAAAACCAATGTACAATGCAACATAGATAATGTTCATTGTGGTTAGTGACAAATGTTGAAGAGAATGTGGAGAAGTTGGGACACTAATTCACTGTTGGTGGAATTGTTAAATGATCTGACTTTTTGGGAAAGCATATGGAATTAAGCCTAAAGAGTTGTTAAGCTACCTATATACCCTTTGACCCAGCAATATCACTACTTGGTCTATTTCCAAAGATAATTAGGGAAACAGGAAAAGAACCTATATGTTCTAAAATGTTTATAGCAGTTCTCTTTGTGGTGGAAAAGAATTAGACATTTCAGGGATGCTCTTCAATTGGCTGAACAAGTAGTGGTATATGGTTATGATGGAAAATTACTGTGTTATAAGAAATGAAAAATTCAATGATTTTAGAAAAGCATGGAAAGACTTGCATGAAATAATGAATGTAATGAGCATAACCAAGAGAACATTGTATATAGTAAAAGCAATATTGTTTTAAGAATGATTTTGAGCAAACAAGTTATTTTGTCTATTATAAACACCCAAATTAAACCTGGAGGATATATGAAGAAAGATGCTATCTGCATCCAGAGAAAGGACTGGTAAATAGAAGTATGTATAGAATAATTTTACACACACATGCCCCCCCACCTTGATATATATATATATATATATATATATATACATATATATGTATATATTTTATATACACACACCTATTTGTGTCTAATGGTATCTGTCTCTAGGGTGGGGGTGGAGAAGGAAGAAAAAGAAAAAAACATAGTAATTTTGTTGTATATTTGGAAGGAATAGCAAACTGTACCAAGGAGATTTACAGTTTCATGTACAGTTGTCTTTTTCTATTGTACTATGCTATAAAAATGCTTGCTTTATTCCATAAATTAAAAATAAAATTAAAAACAAATAAAAAGAAAATAGGTCATCTGATGGGAACTGAGAATAAAATAAAATTGAATAAAAATAATTTTAAAAAAGAAAATGGATTCCCTAACTCCTAACCCATTCTGTTTTTCACAAGATCAGAAAATTCCTCCTTATTTTGAATGAAAAATCTGCTGCCCTACAACGTCAATTTGTTTATCTGGTTCTAGCCTTTGGACCCTAGCAGATTAAGTATAATTTTTCTTCTATAGGCCAGATTTTCAGCTCCCTGAAAATAGAAACAGTGAAACGTGTTGGACCTAGTAAATTAAATGCTATGAAAGGATCTGCAACATGAGAAAATTGCTAGGAGGCAGTAGAGTGTGGTGGAAAGAATACAGTCTCTGTAATCAGAGAGCCTGGTGGTTCAATCCTGTGTTTGATGCTGAGTGACCTTGGGCAAGTAACTTGTTTTCCCTTCAGGAATTTTAGTCTCTTCATTGGTAAAATGTCTTTGATGACCTTTCCAGCTCTAGATTGATAATCCTTTGATCTTTCCCAGAAAAATAGCTGGGGTGATATTCTGTCCTGCCTCCCAGTGGTAAATTTCATTCCCAGAAACTCAGACATCCCAGATTTCATGTCCCAGTAAGGATGAAGGGAGATTGTCCAGCTCCCTATTTGTCTTAGGATTTGCAAAGGAATTAAAATTGGTCTTAGGGTGCCTTTTTATACCCTTTATCCCTTTTCTCCCCCATCCTGGTCTGAGATACAGGCAAGGATAAATTAAGCTGATATTTCAGCTTCTTGATAGGATCTCTCCAACCATCTCTCTTTAATGAGATCCCAGACATTTGAGAAGGCTGATAACCTTATCTCTCTCTGCAGGTGTACCTCACCCTGTCTCATCATAAACAGGATCTAAAGGAATCAGGATCCCAGCTACCTTCTCCTTCTTAACGAAAAAAACCAGCCCTCAGAAAGGTGACAAACTCCTGCTCTTATTCAGGCTCATACCTTGGGTTTGTAAAACTTGGAATGGTGGAACATTTATACACACTCTCTCATTCATCCTCTAAAATGGCCTCAGAGCCCAGGAAGTTGTCAAGGAAAGGATTTCTGAGAGTGATAGTTCTTAAACCCAGAAAGGATCCTTAGAGATCATCTGGTTCAACTTTCGTATTTTATAGGTTTGGTATGATGCTTAGGTTGGGGGCTCAAGAAATACTTGTGGATGGATTGGTGAGGAAAATAAGGCTCAGACACCACCCAATACTCAGACATGTATCTAGTTGCCAAACTGGAATTTAAACCTTCTGAGTCAAAATCCATGATTTATTTAATCAAACTTGGCTATCCCATTTTTATCTTTGGGTTTTCCTAATGCCTAGTACACAGTAGTTGCTTAATAAATGTTTATTTAGAGCCCCAAACTACTTTGTATTCTCTTCATGCATATTTTGCATTGGATTGCATTGATTACTTGTCGATGGACGAGCACCAGTGAAGTATCAACTATGTGTTAGAACCTAAACTAGGAGTTAGGGGGAAGGAAAATCCTTTGTTTGGGCTTTTACTTCAATTAATGAGACAAAACTGGGGAAAAAAGAGAATTAAAAGGGTTTTATTTTAAGTAAATCAAAGTAGCAACTCATTGACAGGCTGATCACTGAAGATAAGCAATGGCTTCAAAGTGGGGATAGCTTTTATAGATAACTAAAATAACCCAGATAGGTCCACCTCAGCAAAAGAGGAATTTCAGTTGCTCTCCAAGGTAGCAAGAACCTGACAATTTGCAGGTAAGGGTATGTGACAAAGAGCAGACTTGTCTCCTTCCTCACCACAGTCTCCACGAAAAATATCTGATTAGCAGGGCTGGGAACAATAGGTAAACTGAGTCAACATGACTCCAAATGAAGACAAAAAGGAAACAGTCTCTGTCTTGAAGAAGCTTACATTCTAAGGAGGGACACAACATGTGAATGTATAATCACATACAGAATATATACAAAAGGAATACAAGATAAATTTGGGAGGAGACAGTGCTATCAGCTGAGGGGATCAGGAAAGGTTTCATGGAGGAGGTAGGTGAGATGAGTTTTGAAAGAAATAAGGGATGCTGTGAAGTAAAGGTGAGATGGGTGCATGTTTCAGGCATGGGGGACAGCCAGTGCAAAGGCGTGGAGGTGGGAGATAGAAATGTGAAGAATAAAAAAACCTCAGTTTAGCTAAAGTGAGGCCCTTGAGTGTAGGAAAAAAGTAACAGATCATAAGTTTGGAGAGGGAAGTTGAAAGCCAGGTTATAAACAGCTTTGAAAATTAAACAGAAGTAATAGGGACCCAGCTGATCAATAAGAATATATTAAGTGCCTACTACATGCCAAGAGCTGTACTAAATGCTGGGGATACAAAGAAAAGCAAAAGATAGTCCCTGACCTGAAGGAACTTACAGTCTAATGGGGGAGATAATATGAAAACAGCTTTGTACAAGCAAGATATAGACAGACTGAGTTGGAGAAAATCAGCAGAGGAAAGGCCCCAGCATTATGGGGATTGAGAAGGGCTTTTTGTAGAGCCATTGCAGGTTCTCAGACTGTGGCATTACATAGTCAGACCTGTGCTTTAGGAAGATCACTTTGACAGCTTTATGGAAGATAGGTTAGAGAAAGAGAAGGGAATAGAGGCAAGGAGACCAGAGAAGAGGCAAGAGGCAATGAAGGACAGAAGTAAGGTGATGGCTGGGTCAGTGGAGAAAAAGAGACAGATGTGAGAAGAGTTGGGGAGGTAGAATTAGCTTAGTATCTTCTAACCCAGGATAAGCACTCCTTTGTCTTGTTTTCAGATAGAACAAATACAAAAGGCACAGTTTAAATCCGGGCTCACTCAGTCTTACCTGCACGGGTCATATGCTTTAGACACCAAGTGCCCATGGTCACATGGAAGCTGGAGTGGGGGTAGAGTGAGAACAGGCTGCTCTTCCTTCCACAGCTTTCAGGAAACAGCTCAAAACAGTCCTGATATAATTTGTAACTGAAAAGGAATGAGAGAGACAGAGAGAGACAGAGAGACAGAGAGAGACAGAGAGGCAGAGAGAGACAGAGAGAGAGAAGAAGAAGAAGAAGAAGAAGAAGAAGAAGAAGAACAACAACAACAACAACAACAACAACAACAAGAACAAGAAGAAGAAAAACAAGAAGAAGAAGAACAAGAAGAAGAAGAAAGGAGAGGAGAGGAGGACAGGACAGGAGAGAGAGTCTTGTTACCTCCTTCTACACAGATGAACCTGAAATCAGGAGCATTCTTTGGTTTATGACTATCAAGGGCAGGACACTTTGAACCCAACACAATATATATACATATATACACACACATATACACACATATGCATATACACACACACACATGTATATATACACACAGATACATATACACACATACATACATATGTGTATTGTGTATATATCTCATATGGATATAAGGCTCCCTTTGTCTATCTGTCTTTGAGCTCATTTTCCACATTGATCTCCCACGCATATATCTCATTGTACATGTTCTGCCAGCTTTGAATGAACTCAGTAATGGTTGACAAAACATAGGCAGCTAGGTAGAAAATGAATAGAGTGCAGGATCTGGAGCCTGAAAGGCCTGAATTCAAATCTAGCCCAAGCCCCTTGCTAACTATGTTACCCTGGGCAATCACTTAATCTCCATCTTCAAATGCAAAATGAGTATAATAACAGCAGGGTTGTTGGAGGATCAGATGAAAATGAAGGGGGCTGCTGAGGTCTTGTAATGTTTTGGGGTGACTTTGTCTTGAATCTCATCTGTTTGGGCACCTGGGTATGTGATATCAGCCTGTGGAAAGGTCACCTTTCCCCCCAGCTGTAAGTCATTAACTCTGTCCCTTCCCCCGCCCCAGCCTGTCAGTATCTTCCCTGAAGATCGTGAACTATAACTAACCACACCTATGAATTCTTAAAAGGATTCCTTAGAGAAAGGATCACCCCTTTTTGTTCTAGTGGCCAGCTGTAAGATAACTTCTAACAAAAGAACTTCACCTTATCAAAGGGGGAACCTTTCTGGGCAGACAGGCTGGGTGCTCCTCCCTAACTCCACCTCTGTATGACTTTTGTTACTATATAATCAGTACCCCCAATCCCCACACTTCGCAGGATGATTCACCTTAATTTTCTCCTGCCTGCCGGCAGGAGGATTCCTCTTGATTCCCTCCTGTCCGCTTGACAAGCATAATAAAGTCTCTTAAAACTGCCAAGACTGCTCATGCCTGGTAATTCTTTCAGACTGATAAGAACCCTCAAAGGATTTCCATAGAGATCCACCCTTTCCTCATCAAAATATATGTGTAAAGTGTTTAGCACATGACTGGCACATAGTACTTCTTTCCTACATTCCTTCCTTCAAAACCTATGAGATTCATTTGGGCTCCTCTCCCACTGCTGAGATTCAGCTTTAAATTCAACAAGGCACAGTACTAGGTGTTGGGTATGCAAAGATGAGATGAAAAATGGTTCCTGACCAGGAAGAGCTTATATTCTACTGTTGTTGCTGTTGTGTTTGTCCTTCATTTTCAAAGAGGACCATGACATCGGGGCAATGATGACATGACTTGCAGTTGGCTTGGATTTGAGTGGGGAAGGGCTGTGCAAGGTCACCAGCCTCACTTTCTCTTCCAGGGTCATCTGGATCCAGTGGCCAGATATAGAGCAGGTCGACTGGAGATGGCCCAGGATGCAATGGGAGACCCTGACCCTTTTCAGCTAAGACCTTTGCAGGTACTCTACTGGAGGATACAATTAAGTACCCAGAGAAGTAAAAACCCTGAGGACAGAGAAAAAAACTAACAAGATGATGATCAAGAAACGCTTAGCATAAGAGGTGGAACCCAAGTATAGGTTCAGAGGAAGTTAGGGATTCTTTTTTTTTTTTTTTTGCTTTTTTTTTTTTGGAGGGCAGTTGGGATTAAGCAACTTGCCCAAGGTCACACAGCTAGTTTTGTATGTGTTAAGTGTCTGAGGCCGCATTTGAACTCAGATCCTCCAGGGCCGGTGCTCTATTCACTGCACCACCTAGCCATCCGTCCCCCCCCTTTTTTTTTTTTGCTTTTTTTTTTTATTTTGGAAGTTAGGAATTCTAAAGGAATCTGAAAGATTCTAAAGGATTCTAAAACCAGTGCCTCCATCCTGTTGGAGATGTTCCAGGTGCCTGGAGGTTAGAAATGCCAAGTCAAATGTAGAGAACAGCCCAGGCTGTCTAGAACAGAGTGGGTGATGGGGAATGACTGAAATCAGTGTAGAATGAATGAGTGATAAAGCCTTTATCACTTGCTATGTATTGAATATTTTGCTAAGCACTGGTGATATAAATGCAAAAGAGAGGAAGTTCTTGCCCTCAAGGCGCTTGCATTTTAACAGAGGAGTGGTGGTCCAGGAAGGGCATTTGAGTGTGGACATTTCACTTGTTCAGTTGTGACCCATTTGGGGTTTTCTTGGCAAAGATCCTGGAGTGGTTTGCCATTTCCTTCTCCAGTTCATTTTACAAGATGAGGAAACTGAGGCAAACAGGGTAAAGTGACTGGTCCGAAGTCATACATCCAGTAAAGTGTCTAAACTCAAGAAGACTCTTCCTTGATTCTAGGCTTCGCATTTTATCTACTGAGCCACCTAGTTACCCTGGGAATGAAGAAATAGGGGAATAGGTTGCCATGGCTGCCTACCTAGAAAAGAAGGTAGGAGCCAAACTGTGAAGGTATTTAAATGCCAAATGAAGGCATTTGCATTTTATCTTAGAGGCAACTGAAAGTTACTAAAGCTTTTTGAGAAGGGCAGTGGCTTTGTGCTTTTGGCAGAAGCTTGGAGGAAAGTACCAGGAGGGAAGAGACTGGAATCTGGGAGACCAGGAGGCTCTTGCAAAAAACAAACAAACAAACAAAAACCTAGGTGAGAGAGAGGGAGGCCCTAAGCTAGAGTGGCGGACTTGTGGGTCAAGAGATGATTGGTAGTCAGGAAAATATATTTTGGTTTGGAAAGTTACTGGTGTGGCGAATAGATAGTGGCAGAAATTGCTGCCTACCTGGTAAGGTTGATGGAGGAAGAGGGTGAGAGGCAGAAGGAAGAAGAACCAGCAAGGTTGGGAGCTGATTGGATGGGGAGAGGTGAGGGAGAGAGGTGGAGGAGGACTGGGTGGTGGTAAATGGCTGGGAAGATAATGGTACCCTCAATAGAAAAAGGAAGATGTGGAGGAAGGAGAGATGAAGGATAGGTTTAGGATAGAGCAGGGAAAGATGTCGAGTTCTGTTTTGGATTTCCCACTGTGATCTCTATCTGAAAATTTAGGGAAGAAAATTGTCATATTCACAAAGTCACAATAACTGATTAAACAGTGAAAAGTGCCATCAGCTGGTTGTTTTATCAACACAAGCCTTCCCAACCAGTTGGAGTTTCTCGTAACTACATGCATTGGTTTTATTTTCAATGCAGAAGGGACTGGCTTGCCTGGTAGTAATTTGGGCACCATGTGGGTACAGCTGGGTGGGGAGAGGTTGGGGCAGCTCCAGTTTCAGCTCAGACTCTACCCCTCCTGCCTCTGTCTGACAATCTCATCCCTCAGGAGGGTGAGTCTGTTTCTAGTCTGGGGCTCAGTGGCTGGCAGACTTCACCAAACATTCAGATGTATGCAGTGAGAGTATGTGCTGATGGGCTCCCCTGTGGCCATTTCATAGTCCACTTCTTTCCTATTGGGGTCTGGGGACCAGATGCTGGCATTTGTGATCACTCCTGATGGTCCCTGTACCCATTGTGGTTGCTGCTGTTTCTTCGGCTGCTCCTTGGTGCCAGACACCTCACCCATATAGTTCCTAGTTGGGGCCCTAGCCAATATTCCAGGGAGCAGACAGACAGCTGGGGGAGCTGGCGGACAGCTCATCTCCTGTTTGCCTTCCACAGTACTCCTGGGCTAGACAAAGAGAGAGCAAAGAAAAGGAAGGAAGAACACTAGATTCAATTACTCTCAAAGAGACTATTTCAAGGTTTTCTGGTCTCTCTGGCTGAAATCTGTAAGACAAAAGCAGGAAGGGCCTTGCTGACCCTCAAACCTCTCCATAGTCATGATATGCTTATATGTCATATTTATGGCAGAGATAGAAATGATATGAAAGATGCAGGTACATTTGGGGGCATTTTGTCACTCCCTAGGACTAGAACCACCACCTAGAAAACCAGGTCATGTGTATTCATGCTACTATCCTTTCCCTTCCCCCACCCGAGATTCTGCCAGCTTCCTGAGACCACCAGCTCACCATATGAAGACATGAAACATGCAGAATTATGGGATTATAGATTCAGGGCTGGAAGGGCCCTTAGAGGTCAACCCCCTCGTTGTACAGAGGAGGAAAGGGGCCTCCAGGAACCAGGAGATTCTAGAACTATATTTGTGTTTTAAATGGAATGTAGTAGAGGACTTTCTTATTTTTGAGAATAATGTGTGTAGTATTGGGTCTTACATTTATTTATATCTTGAACTTCTACCAGACTGTAAGCTCCTTGAGGACAGGAGTCTCATCTGATCTAGCACAGTGCACTTGTAAAAACATTTATCAGTGAATGAATGATTTCTACTTAGAGCCTAGTATCATCCTTAGCCCTAAGAACATAGAGTCATAGAGTCTAGAGTAGGAAGGAACCTTAGGAGCCATCATGTCCAGCCCTTTTATTTTACAAATGAGATCACTTGGGTCACACAATTAGTAAAATGTCAGAGGTGGGATTTGAATGCAGGACTTTTGATTTTCCAGATAGTGCTCTTACCCTTTGTTTTGAGTAAAGGAAGCAGCTTACACCTGCCGTCCTGGTCATGAGCACTTTTTCCTCATTTAAACGTCCTGGCAACCCTGTAAGGTAAATATTATAGGACCCACTGTTTTTTCCTCTATGCAATACTGCCTCCCAACAGGCAATCAGCTAGCGTTTACCAAGTGCCTGCTACGTAGTAAGTAAGCACTGTGTAAGGTCTGAGCAGCGGAGGTTATTACTGATCTGGGAAGGGTTCCCCATGTGACCATGACTTGCCAGGTGACCTCATCAGCTTCCAGGGTTTAAATGATCATCTCTAAGCAGTGATCCCCGATCTGTTAATCCAGCCCTCACGTCTTTCTTGACTCCAAGTGTCCCATTTCTACTTTCCTATTGAACAGCTCAAACTTGATGATCTAAACTTGATGATGGTTATGAGGACATAGCCACTATCCCAGTCACCCAGACTTGAAACCTAGGTGGCAGCCTGGACTGCTCTTTTGTACTTACCCCACAGTCCAATCTTTTGTAAAGTCCTGTCTTTGCTACCTTCAAAATATTCCTATCATATGTCCTCCCCTCTCCTCTGGCAAACTCACCACCATCATCTCCTTATGCCTGGACTCTTTCCACTGCTTCCCACTCCAGCCCAATCCTTCACCCAGTTGCCAAAATCATCTTCCTAAATTGAAATTCTGAGCATATTAAACACTTCGCTCCCCATTCAATAAGCAACAGTGGTTTCCTATTAATACAGCTAGCATTAGTGTAGCCCTTTGAGGTTTATAACACTCTCACAACATCCTTGCTATTATTATTCCAATTTTACAGATAAGGAAACTGAGGCACAGGGTGGCTCAGTGATTTTGTTCAGTCACACAGCAAATCAACATCTGGAAGCAAGATTTGAATTCAGATCTTCCTGAACTGCATTCAACACTCTCTCCTCCACACCACCTATTTGCCTATTAATTCTGGGATTAATATAAACTCTCCTGTTACTCTTTTCAAGGCTTTCACAAGTTGATCCCTCTCTAACTTTCTAGGCTTCTTACATTTCATTCCCTTTCAAATACAGTATGACACAGCGACACCAGCTTCTTGGTTCCTCATACTTGAGCCTTCATGTTCGGACGCAGAGACTTTTCACTGGTTGTCTCTCATACCCAGGATTCTCTCCCAAGTCTCCTCTGCCTCCTCCCTTCCTTCAAGACTCAGCTCAAATCACATCTTTTGCAACAGTGTACAAACATCTAAGCTGCTAGAGGTGGTGCCCTAGTGCACAGAGCACCAGGCCTGGAGTAAGGAGGATCTGAGTTCAAATTTAGCCTCAGACACTTACTAGCTGTGTGACCCAGGGCAAGTCACTTAACCTGTGTCTGCCTCAGTTTTCTTATCTGTAAAATGGGTAAGGTAACCGGGAAGGCAAAATGAGATAGTAATCATAAAATGCTTTGCAAATCCTACCCCCCCCAAGGCAATGGGGGTTAAGTGACTTGCCCAGGGTCACACACCTAGTAAGTGTCAAGAATCAGAGACTGGATTTGAACTGAGGTCCTCCTGATTCAAGGGCTGTTGCTCTAGCCACTGAGCCACCTAGCTGGCCCTATGCTTTGCAAATCTTGAAGTGCCACATATATGCTAATTGTTATCATTATTATATGTATTTTAAATGGATGAGGAAACTGAGGTTCCAAGATAAAATGACCCACCCAAGGGCACATAACCAAAAAGGATCCAGAATCAGACCCCAGGTTTCCAAGTTTGAATCCTGCCATTTTTTTTCCACTTTTGGGCTGTTTTGATGGATGGATGCATCGTGATTAGTTGATGTAATGAGCAATTAAATCAGACACTTCTCCATCCATCAAACCCTCACTGCTGGCAGCCCTGTCTTGTCCTTGGGTATCCAGTGCTTCAGAGGTACAGGGGGCCTCCTTGAGGTTGGGGAATTTCCCATTATTAATGGGTGTGACTACAGTCTGTCCTAGCTTGGAACATCCCAATGCACTAAGGAGATCCCAGTTCATGGCTGGAAACAGGAGTTCAAGGATTTGAGTTCAAATCCTGGTACAGTCTCTGACACCTGTGTGACCTTAGACAAGTCACTTATGTGCCTTGCTGCCTGTGACTTGCCCAGGGTCACATATCTGATAAGGGGCTGGTAAGTGGGATAAGAATCCACCTTTGGTCTTGGACTGAATTTGGGCATCTAGGTGATGCAAGGAAAAAAATGTTGGACTTGGATTAAAGGAGATCTAAATTCAAATTCTGTCCCAGACATCTCTAGTATATTCCTGAGCATTATCTCTCAGCCTCAGTTTACTTATCTGTAAAATATGGATAATAATAAAGCCATTCACAGCATTGTTGTGCAGATCAAATGAGATAATGTATGTAAAAGTCTTCATAAACCTTAGAGCACTATATGAATGTTGTTGTTCAGTCATGTCCAATTCTTTGTGACTGCATTTGGAGTTTTCTTGGCAAAAATACTAGAGAGGTTTGTTAGTTATTTTTTTGGGGGGGCATTTCTTGGCAAAAATAGTTGGAGTGATTTTCTATTTCCTTCTCTGGCTGATTTTACAGATGAAGAAACTGAGGCAAACAGGGTTAAATGACTTGCCTAGGGTCACACAGCTTGTAAGTGTTTGAGACCAGATTTGAAACCAGGTCTTCCTGACTCTAGGCCTGGCACTCTATCTACTGTGCCAGTATATAAATGCAAGCTATTATAATTTCAAAGTATTTGTTGCCCTAGTTAAATCTATATATCTCTGGAATCTTTCCCACTCCTCTCCAAGGGGGAGTTTGGCCAGTACAATGGTCAAGAGACTGACTCTTCTCTTCTTTTCTGAGAAAGGAAGAATATTAGACTAGAATTATATCTATCCACCTCCCCCCCCACCCCCACCAATATTACTGGTCCAGTGGTTTTTTAAGTTTAAAAGAAACAAAGATACCAGCTTCCCTGCTTGCTGTCCTTTCCAGGGGAAGGCTACCCAAGTTTATCCTCAAAGGCTTGACTTCCTTCTGCCAAACAGAAACTATAGAAGTTCAATAGATTAGATTATGCCCCAAAATACACATGGATGAATAAGGTCTCTCACGGGAAGTGAGATCTCATTTGAATTGAAAGAAGTCCCAATTGCACCTAAAGAGAAATTTCCCCAAATCTCTAGGGTGGCAGGCTAGAAATCAGGGACTCACTGGGGCGCTGGTTCCCCTACATGTTTGACAATTCTCATATTCTCTTTTTCTCTTTCTCTCTTTCCATGGCACTCTCCCTAAAGAGTCTGGAACCACCTGTATTTCTCACTCTCTTGAATCAGGAAAGATGAATATTGTCTCCTCTCCTTGGTTCTCTTGACAATCCTGCCCCTTACATAGGCAGACAATGAATCATCATTTCCTTCACTGATCCAGAATCATACCTAAGCAGCCACCTGAAAACAAAAGGCCAGGAAAGTTAATTAATTTGCTCAAGGTCACACAGCTAGCAAAGAGTTGAAGTAGGATCTGATTGGATCAACCCCAAAGCCAGTGTTCTTTCTCTTACATCATGACACACTGTTGCCTGAGCATTCCAGAGTCTTTTTTTAAGCATTCCTTGCCTCTCCAAGTTGTATCCTAGTCCTATAAAAACCTGTGAAACTTGGACATCCAATAGCAGAGCCATGTCCCCAAACTGGGGTTTATGATTCCAAGACCAGTATTGTTCCCTCCATACCATTGTGTTTCTCAAGTCCTTTGGGGAGAGGAGGCAAGTTTGAAGCTCATATCCCATGTCTTCAGGATTAAAAGGCTCATTTCTTTCTGGTTGGAGCCATGATCTACATGCTGAGAAAAGCACCTGTAAATTTGGAAGATGGTACTGTCCTCCTGCTCCTCAACCAGACAGGGAAGGACACAGTATGAATGATGAGAAGTGGTCACCATGATTTAGATGAGGCCCCTGAGTTGACATGGTTACAAGAACCAGTGTGATTCAGCTAGCCCACCATGCCTGAGAGCAGAACCCTGGTCATTTTTCTTTCTTGTTGGAAGGCATGAAAAAATCCCAATAATGAGGAACTTGAAAGAGGGGAGAGAGGAAGTTGTGGCTGCAGAGGTCAGTGGCTAAGCTTAGTCATACCGAGGCCCAGGACAGAACAGACCTCTCGATTCCTTCCCTTCTCCCTTCCCAATTTTTAGTTGGCTATCACAGAATCATCACATCTCAGAACTGAAAAAGACTTTAGAAGGTCTCAATTCAATGCAGATTCAATGCAGACGTGAACAGAAGCCTCAATATAATCTCTCCATTATCCCTTCTCCCCCTACCTCCTAGCCTTTTCTTTTCAGGTTAAACAGAGGGGATGTTTAAAGAATTATTTCAGTGGAATAATTAATGACTAAAACTGTAGCCCAAGTAGCCTACCAGTTATTGCCTGAATTTGACATTGTTTCCCTCTTCAGTTCTTTAGCTCAAATTGTCCCTCATACCAGGGATGCCCTCTCTCCTCACAGTTGCCACTTAGAGTCCTAATCTTCCTTCATGGTTCAGTTTGGCAGTCATATCTTGTATGTTTTGTGTCCCCCTTCCACTCCCTTGCAATGGAAACTTCTTAGAATTAGGGATGTTTTCATTTCTGTCTTCATCTCCCCCTTACCTAGGACCCAAGGAAGCTCTCAGTACACAGCAGGTGTTTAATAAGTGCTTATTGATGGATGAATTGATAAATTCCTTATTCTGGCATTGAAAGCCCTCCTTAATGAAACCCTAACTTATTTTTTCTTCCAGCTGGGCCACTTTATTTCTACAAGTTTGCATAGGATATCTTATTTCATCTTCACAACAACTGTAGGAGGTATGTGGAACATAATTTTCATTCCCACTTTACAGATGAAGAAAACTGAAGTCCTCTCATAGAGGTTGTTAGTTCAGTTCTACAAATCATTTGTTAAATACCACAATAAATGCATATTGATTGATTAGAGAATTTTTCTAGGGATGTCTAAGTGGCGCAGTGACTGGCCTCAGACACTTACTAGCCATGTGACCTTGGGCAAGTCATTTAACCCCATTTGCCCTACTTTCCTCCCTCCAAAAAAAAGCAAAACAAAAAAAAAAAAGCAAAAGAGAATTTTTCCACTTATTTTTGCTTTGGTATCCCTAGCACCTAACATAGTTCTTGGCGTATCATAGGTGCTTAATACATGCCTGCTGATTATCAATTGATTTTATCCTAAGCACACAGGATGTTGAATATAGTAGGTGCATAATAAATATAATAAATACTTATTGACTATCTTGAATTTTATCCCATGCGCTTAGCATTGGATGTTGGAAATAGCAGATGTTTAATAAATGTTTGTGGTTATCTATTATTTTTTATCCCAAACATTTAGTACAGGATGTTGAATGTAATCAGTGCTTAAAAATGCTCATTCATTATCTTGACTTTTATCTCAAACAGTAGGTGCTTAATAAATGCTTGTTGATTAGCAATTCATTTTTGTCCCAAATATTTAGTGCAGGATGTTAAATACAGCAGGTGCTTGATACAGGCTTTGTTACTGATCGATTTTTATCCCAAGCACTTTACACAGGGCGTTTGACTATATTAGGTGCTTAACAAATGTTTGTCAAATTGAATTGAATTAAGAAACCTGTAAATAACGCAACTTATTGGTTTTATATGAAATCATTTGTTATTCTTATAGGTATATTTCAGTGTTTGTTTGTTGATGGTTATTAGGCTTAGAATAGATTTAAGCAGCGAATGAAAATAATAATTCTTATTCTGTCTGCCTCACGTTACTGTGAGAAATAGGCATTATAAAGTGCAAGTTCATAGAAATGACAGTTCTTGTTATGAGTTATTGTGTATAATTATTGATTATAATAAAGTATTATTATCTCTTTATCAGACTTCTAGGCTCAGAGGGAACGAATGGGAAATGGGACAGGTAAGTTTTGATGGTGATCGTGGGGGAAGTGGACGGTCAGAAAATGTCTGGAATATAGGGTATGTTTTGGAGATGGTGGCTGTTTGAGTAGTGTCAGAATAAGGGCTCTGGGGACCCAGGAGACAACATTAGGTCCCTGGGGTCTTGGCAGTGGATGGGGTGGGGTGGGGTGGGGTGGGATTAGACCAGAGGGAAAATCTGTCTACTTTGCCTTGGATCGCCTCCAGCTTCCCTCCACAACCTCTGACAGCATCCCCTTGCTAACACCCAGTTTAAATCACTCGAGTTTTATCCACGGTTGATTTTGTTTCCACTCCCTGACAGGCTCCCCGAGTTTACAAATAGACGCTCAGCTTGGGGACGTTGGGTATCGCGCTCTCAGAGCCCATATGGCTCAGGGCGGCGACTGGGGCGGTGCGCGCCGGGTCTCCCTTGAGCCAGAGCTCTGGTGGGAGTGGAAGGGGGCGGGGTGAAGAGGGGACCCTTTAAATGCGGCAGTAATGAGACCCTCACAAAAGCTGTGGCGTCACTGGCTCCTCCATTAACTTCCCTTTCCCAAGGAGGCCGTGAAGAGTGATTAAGGGATGGATGCCAAACTCTTCCCATTATTTATTTTGCTATAAAATGGGTATTTTTCAAGGTAACACATCAGGAAGGCTCCTAAGAGTTTCACACCTGACAGTCCATATTTCTCCGGGCGGATACTCCTCCCATGCAAACTCTACCTCCGCCTGACGATTGATTAATAATGTATCCTTCAGCTTGGCATTTTGTGCCTTTCATGTTTCCCTGAGTACCCTATGGAGCTTCCTGGCCCGTATCTTTTCCGGGATGACAGCTGATGGAGAGTGACTTCCTTGCATGTTCAAGGCTGTTTGTTTTCACTCTCCTCCTTCATCTCCCTCCCCCTTGCATTTTGTACTTGATTCGACTACAGTGGCCTGTCCTTGGCCTTGGGATAGAGCTTGTCAGCTGGAAATCGCACAAAGCCCTTCCAGAGAAGACTTAAAATAACACCAGCTAACATTTATATTCTGCTTTAAGGTTTACAAAGCTATTTACAAATGTTGTCTGATGGGATCCTCATAAAAACCCTTTTATAAATGAGGAAACTGAGGCAGGTAGCAGGTAAGTGACTTACCCAAGGTCACAGAGCTAAGTGTTTGAGGCTGGATTTGAAATCAACTCTTCCTGACTCCAAATACAGCACTCTATCCACGCCGAATCTAGCTGTCCCTGACTTGTTTCCCTCCAAGTGCAAGTCAAGACATTACCCTCTTCATGACGTCGGTCCTCTTTGAGAAGGAAGGACAAACAACAATCTGGGGACCCAGAGAGGGCAGTCTTTCACTATAACAGGGGTTCTTATCCAAAGTCCATAGATTCCCTATGAGTCCTTAGTTAGATTTCATAGACTCTGTGAACTTGGATGGGAAAAAAATTACTCACTGAAATTTAGCATTTCCTGCTGTCTCAACCTTCTTTCTTTATTTGCAAAATATATAGCTTTTGAGGTTCCTTCTAACTCTAAATCCCTAGGACCTGGGGCTAATATCTCAAGCCCCCAGAGAGTGGCCATTCCATTTCCCTTTAGGGATGTAGGGGGTAGCCCTGAAGGAGTGAGGGTAGTGTTATAGTGCTAAAACTGATAAGCCCCTACTGGTGCGTTACCTCCACCCTCATAATCGATTGATATCAATTAGTCAATGGGACTAAATTAGCTTTTAGAAAGGGATATTTACTAAGGTGGTATGGTAAGAACCCTTGGTATAAAACATTATCCCCCAAAAGTCTGTGACACATTCTCCAACAAATACATATATTTATTCTAATATATATATATATAAATACATAGAATCCAGGGGAAAATGAGTGAAAACTCAGGAAATAAGTGACAAATGGTATGTTTATTTACTTTTAGAAGTCCATTTTATGGAGTCATGAGGCAGATAATTTTGGAAAAAAACACATAGTAAGTATTTATTGAATTGGACTGCATTTAGATGGAATATAATCAGATGATTATGACATTAAATGTGGAAGAATGTAATGTGGCTTCATAGGAATCTTCCACCTGGCTCTGGGACCCTTTGAGAATCTTGAATTGCCTCATGATGCCTCCAGTGAATTTCCAACCCACAAGCTCCTGTTCTGATGCTAGCTAATTTGAAATCATCAGGAAAGCAAAATTCTGTGAGTCAGTGTATTAATTTTCTTAAAATCCAAATATATCGCCTGCGTTTTCTAATTTTGTAATTCTCACTGAAACAAGCTACTAAGCAAATTTGGCCCTGGCTTTTCTTCTTCGTCAGCTGTATTGTTCACCATTCTGTTAGTCTCTGGATCTCTGTGTTCTTGTCCTTCCTCCAGTAGCCCCATCTTGGAGGAAGTGTCAGCTTTACCAGATGGTGATTTCCAACCTTATACTGCTCACCATATTTGAAAATTGGCACACATTTGCAATTCCTCTCCATTTTTTGGCTCCACCTTTTAAAAAAAGACAGATTCAGTTATAACTGAATTGATGAGCTCCTTTCACTGTGACTCAAGTAACTTGCTGACCCACTCTAGGCTTCTGTTCCCTCGTCTATAAAGGGAAGAGGTTAGATTGCATAATCACTAATGTCCTTTTTAACTTTGAAGTTCTACTCTAAGGTGGTCTGTTCTAAGACCTCTCTCCCCAACCCATTGCTGAATCCTCTGTTCTAAGGCTCCTCTCAGCTCTGATGTTCTGTGTTCTAAGACCCTCTAAGACCCTCTGACATTTCACGCTCTATGGGTATTCCCAGCTTTGAAATTCTATTTTCTAATACATTTCCTGGGCAGCCAGGTGGTACAGTGAATAGAGTGCCAACCCTAGAGTCAGGAAGACTTATCTTTCTAAGTTCAAATCCAGCCTCAGACACTTAGTAGCTGTGTGACTCTGGGCAAATCACTTATTCCTGTTTGCCTCAGTTTCCTCATCTGTAAAATGAGTCAGAGAAAGAAATAGCAAACCACTGCAGTATCTCTGCCAAGAAAACCCTAAATGGGGTCAAGAAGAGTCAGACATGAGTAAAAAATGACTGAACAACAACAATAATGTCCTTCCTTGCTCTGACATTTTGTGTTCTATGGACTGTCTGTGCTCTGATGTACCATGCTCTAGACCCTCTCAAGCTCTGAGATTTTCTGTTCTGAGACTTCCCAGATCTGTCATTCTGTGTGCTAAACTCTATTAAAATCTTAGTCTATAAGTTCAATTCTCAAAGTCTCCAAATGTTATTTCCAGGACTTAGCGTAGTATTGACACATAGTAGGCACTTGATAAATATTGATTGATTGATTTGTAGGTAAATTCAAAAGTACTGTTGGCCCTCAATAATCATCACCAGCCTGATGCTTCACTGAGTTGCTTACCAAATGTTATTTCCAGGACTTAGCGTAGTATTGACACATAGTAGGCACTTGATAAATATTGATTGATTGATTTGTAGGTAAATTCAAAAGTACTGTTGGCCCTCAATAATCATCACCAGCCTGATGCTTCACTGAGTTGCTTACCATTACCCAAATGGTTGCTTGAAGGACTAGAAGTGAGACATTTTGGAGTTGAATAGGAAGAGATTTCTCTTTGGTGAGGGCTGCTTTATGTAAGGAGAGAAAGCTGTAGTGGAAACTAAAGAGCTCTGGATTGGGAATCAGGAGACTTGGATTTAAATTCTAGATCGGGCATGACATGACTGTATGATCTTGTCCATGGTATATATCCTGTATAGATCCCCAGCCTTGTCCATGGTACCCCTTCCTCAAAACCTTAGCTTCCTCACTGGCACAATGAAGGGGTTGGATCAGATCACCAATTCTAGAATATCAGAGTTAGAATGGTCCCCAACTTTAAGCATCCATGTTAATCCACACCTGAGCATGAACGCCCACCATAACGCACTGTCATGGAGTACTCCATCTAGTAAGATCCCTTTCCCCCAATTCTCCCCAGTTGATAGTGAACCCTGAAATTATATTTATTTTGAATATTGCTTATATTTTAGAGGTAGTGTTGCACAGTGGATAGGGGTAGACCTAGAAGCCAGGAAGACGTGTGTAATTCCTGCCTCTGGCTCATAGTGGCCATGAGTGGGCAAATTGCTTAACTTCTCAGCATTACAAGTAACTCTCTAAGTCTCCAAGTTTTAGGGAGGGTGCCCACCTTCAATGGTAGAGGTAATTTCCTCATCTGGGAGTTCCCTATACCAATGAAATCACAAGGCATACTTTAGTCATCTCCATATATGGGGAGATTGTACAGTCACTGGTATCAGTGACATTGGTTTTCTTTCTCTTCCTCTCACAAGATTCTTCATTTCTGAACTTCGTGCATTTTCACTGTATGTGTCCCATGCTTGGAATTCTTTCTTTATAACAGTATCCTGACTTCTCTGGATTCCTTCAAGCCTCAAATACAATCTTATCTTCTGTAAGAAGCCTTTCCCAGTCCTTCCTAATGTCAGAGTCTTCCTTCTATTTTCTCCAACTGATTACTGTATCTTATTTGTACATAGTGAGTTGTGGGCAGCTATGTGACATGGTGGATAGAACACTGGGCTTAGAATCAGGAAGCCTTATCTTCCTGAGTTCAAATCTGACCTCAGACACTTACTAGGTCTGTGACCCTGGGCAAAATCAGTTCACTTTGCCTCAGCTTCTTCTACGAGCTGGAGAAGGACCTGACTCCAGTATTTTTGCCAAGAAAGCCACAAGTGGAGTCACAAAGAGTCAGACACTGGAGAGGCCCAACAACAACACACAATTGACTGCATGATGTCTCCCTCTATTGGACTGTGAGCTTCTTGAGTTTGGGGGTTGTTTCTGATTTTCTTTGTATCCCCAGCATTTAACATAGTGCCTGACAGGTAATAAGTGCTAAATGAGTGCTAGTTGACTTGACTATCACCCTGTGTGTTACATTTACTAATCTGTGAATGGGCTGAATCCACCCTTACCCTCCGGTTGAATGTTGCTCTTTAATATCCCTCCCCTGCTGCCCTCCATCATCTGCCCTGGGCCTATAGAAATGTCTGGCACATAGTGGAGGGCTTCATAAATACTTGCTGAATGACAGTGAATCACAAGACACCAAGATAGGTGTTGAGGGCTTTTATTTTACTGGGGAGATGCAATGTGGTTACAGTTGGGTTATATAAATAGGTGGTCCCTGAGCTGAACCTGGAAGAAAGCCAGGTATACTAAGTGGTGAGTTGAGAAGGCATTTCCATCTTTGATTATTCTTTTGTTTGATTTTAGTGGCATTGCTCTTTCATGAATGTTGCTATTCCAACCCCAGTCTGGTCCAAGGTTGGCCTTTACTTGGTGTGCAGGAAGGGACCTCTGGAAGTCCTCTCAGCTGACTTTATGGGCAATCTGAACTCTTCACTGGGGAGATTTCTCGGGAACAGAAGGGGTCATCCAGCCTTCACTTGAAGACCTCCAATAAGGGGAAACCCATTGCCTCTCAAGGTAGCCCACTCCAGTCTTGGACCGTTCTCATCACTACAGAGTTTTAAATGACACAGATCCTCAGTGCTTCTCTGTGACTTCCACCCATCACTCCTTCCTAGTTTTTCCTTTGGGGAATCAAACAGAACAAGTCTAATCTCTCTCTCAACATGACAACCCTTCAGATACTTGCAGGCACCTATCAAATTTTCCTTTAAATCTTCTCTTCTCCAAGCTAAACCTTCTGGGTCCATTGGTCAGTCAACAAGCATTTATTGAGAACTTTCTATGTGCCAGGCACTGTGCATGGACCTAAGCCCTTTATCCTCTTCATCCAAAGGATCATAGATTTAGATCTGGAAGGGACCTTACAGACCACAGAGTTCAAACTCCCTCCCCCATTTTACAGATGGCTAATCCAAGACACGTAGAGTTTAAGTGATTTACCCGGCATCACACAGATAGTTTCAGGGACTGTGTTGGAGCTCATAACTCCAAGGCCAGGGCTCCAGTTTGTCTGCCACCTTGCTGCCATTGACTTCCTCTGGATGTCCTCCACCTCACTGATGTCCTTCTTAACCTATAGTCCTCCAGGTATGGTCTGACCAGGGAGTATCACCTTCTTTGTTCTAGATCAGCAGTTCTCAACCTGTGGGTTATGTTCAATTTAAATACATCCTGCATATCAGGTATTTACATTACAATTCATAACAGTAGCAAAATTACAGTTATGAAGTAGCAACAAAAATAATTTTATGGTTGGGGGTCACCACAACATGAGGAACTGTATTAAAGGGTTGTGGCATTAGGAGGGTTGAGAACCACTGTTCTAGATTCTATTCTTCTCCTAAGGAAACTGAATGTCATTCCCATCCTGATTCCAATGCTTGCTTTCCTGCAGTCTGATTTTATGTGCTTCCAGCCTATTTTTTTTTCATGGACTAGTATGGGGGCCATGAGTGATTATCATGCCTTTCCTGGGGATTATCAATTCCTTAATCTCTGCATGTGTTTAGGTTGTGATTTTCTAAGTCCCTCTTGAAGGTCAATTAGTGTGTTGAGTAGATAGATGTAGTCTGGCAATGATTCCAAATTCCTGATTTATCTTCTCCATTTTTCTCACTGAAGACATCTGTAAAGAATGAGATCAGTGGCATCTAAGCCATCCCCCAGATCTCATTAATTTCAGCCTCCTCCTTATTGATTAGCGATCCCTTTTTCTTGTTAGAACTATTTTTCCTTTTTCTTTCTCTTCCCACATTTCTATTGTCACAGTCCTTCCTTTGCTGTTCTATCTACATGTCTCTAGGGAGGCTTTTTTTCTTAAGCTTTTAATTGTCAGCCTTTCCATGTGTGTAGGAGAGAGAGAGCTAATGGTGATCCCATCAACAGAGGACTCAACTGGTTCCTCTGGTAAAGGCTACAAGCCTATAGCAATGAGGAAGTTCGTGGGATCACTAATTCAGAGCTGGAAGGAGCCTTAGAGGACATCTAATTTCTAACTTGTAAAATGATTTCAATCTAAGCCACTGGTGAGATCATAGATCTTGGAAGTATTGACATGATCTTGCATGAGAATTCTGCTCTTCATCTCTCAGAGAAGTGAGGGCACCTGCTAGTCATACAGCTAGTCAGTGTCAGAGCTAAGGTTCAAACCTAGATCTCTCCTGATTCCACCATTCTTTTTACTATTCCATAAGCACTCAGTGGCTATTTCCCCTTATAACAACTCATATCTTTATGGGCTTTCTTGCCTAAGAAATTGGTGCCAGATCCTAGTATGACAGTCTAAGTTGAGTGCGCAAAATAGAGATGGTCAAATCTAAAATGGTGAACGTAGAGAATAAAGGGAGTGAGAAAGTCAAGGCTTTTGGAAGAAAAAGAGCAGAGACTATGAACATGCCTCAAACTCTGTGCTCTTCTTAGATACATGAGAGGCAGGGCTGTCTAGTGAGTAGAGAGTCAGCCTTTGACTCAAGATGACCCCAGTTCAAATCTTGCCTCTGACACATACTGGCTTTGTGACCCCCACCCAATCCCACCATCTCAGGGCCCCAAACAACTCTTTATGACTATAAGTTATGAAAGTTGCTGATATATATTGGTAGAGGGATTTTTCTGTACTGGAGAATTCCCTATGTGGATGAAATTAGAGGCAGTGTAGTTCAGTGGAAAGAACAATGGACTTGGAGTCAGAGGCCCTGGGCTGGAATCCCGCCTCTGCCATTCACTTCTTGTTTGACCCTTGCCAAGTGAGTTCAGCTTTCTGAGCCTCAGTTTTTCCTCTTGTAAAATAAGGGGGGTTGACTAGATGGTCTCTAAGGTCTCTTGCATATTTAAATCTCTGACCTTATGATCCTGTGACTCATCTGATGTTTTATAACGTTAAAACAAGACTCAAACTGTCCCATAAGTCTAAGAGCTCAGGTGCTTTGGATTCCAGGACTGTGGATGTGTCAGATTTTCTTTTGGCTCAGTTGGCATGTCTCCTAACCCAAGTACAAATGACGGTAATGGGAGGTTTCTTCGTGATTAATGTTTTCCCTTTTTAACAAGATATCTTGGACAGGGTCTCAAGGAGAACATCAAGGCAAACATCAAGGCCCTTCTTGTGAACTTTGGCAGGCCCTTTCCTTTCTTCCACAGTACCCAGAGGGGAAGGCCAATCTGGCCCTTTGATTAATTAGTTCTCCCTGGGAAGATAGCAGAGAGGAATATTCCCCAGGAATAAGGCAAGAAGAAAATGAAGAAAGGGGAAGGCTAATTTTCAGCCATTACTTTGGACCCTGAACTCCTTTCCTGTATCAATTTAGCTATTATTTCAAAAACTAATTAATCTTCACTCAGGCAGCTCCAAGGGACCTGTGTTTAGATAATTAACAGCCCATGGATTATGAAAAGTCTTACTTTCCAATTCAGCTATAGTGTTTGGCTGTAAGAACACTTTCAGTATCATTCTGCTTAAGACCCTCTTTCATCAATTCATCATTTTTTGACAATTAGAAGCAAATAATTAGCCGTGATGGATTTTGCTTGCTTGCTTTCAACTTAAATGATTTTCTTTCCCCTCCTCTTGTTCTTAAACTGTCTCTGTGCGTCTTTGACTGCCTTTGGAGATAATTGTATTGAGTTGGGGTACAGGGGACTCAGTGGCAATCATCCAAAGAAAGAACACTAGGGTTTTACCTTTGTGAGGAGTTGAGAAGAGCCTTCTCTTCAGAGGCAGCTGCTCAGAGTGGATAGGTCTCTTTCCTTTCACTGATCCAATGAGCAGCAGTCTCAGTGGCATGAAGCTTCTCATGGAATGCTGAAAGAGGCATCGTAGCATCATCAATACAGTTTTGGACAAAGTCAGGAAGGCCTGGGTTCAAATTCCTCCTCTAAGTCTAGCTGTGTGGCTTAGAATAAGTCACTGAAACTCCCTGGGAATTCATGAGTTCCATGAACTGAAAGTAAAGGATCTCTGAATCATGTCCACTTCTAGCATCATGTTCCTATAGATCCCAACTTTCTCACTTATGTGCTCCTCATCTATGCAATCTGTACCTCATAGGGTTATTTTTGGGTTCAAATGTCTAGAAAGTGTCAAATGTCTAGAAACCATAAAGTATTGGATGCATCATTTAATTTGATTTGTACTGAAGGAGTATGTCGAAGTCAGGGAGGCATTGAGAGATCACATAGAATCTCTTGCCACTCAATGGAAGAGACCTCAGAGGTACCTTAAGAGGAATCCAATCTACATCATAACTGATAGGTGGTCATTCATTTGTACACCTTCTGTGAAAGGGAATCCATTACTTTGTTTTGGGTTTTTGAATATGAATAGGCAGCTACTGAAGGAACCTACATAGAAGGCATCCCACTAACTTCTTCAGTAGGGATAAGAGAAACTTTGATAAGCTGGAGAGTGTCCAGAGGAGGGCAAAAAGGATGACAAAATGCCTTGACTTTATATTGTAGGAGGATTGGTTGGAAGAACTGGGAATGGTAATAAGAAGCAGCTTGGTAGCATAAGGTATAGAACGCTACACTTGGAATTAGAAAAACCTGAGTTCAAATCCACTCTCACACATTTAATAGGTGTGTGGCCCTGGGCAAGTCACTTAACCTCTTTCCCTCATCTGTAAAATAGGGATAATAATAACACTTACCTTCCAGGGTTGTTGCAAGAATCAAATAAGATAATATACGTACAGGGCTTTACAAACCTTCAAATACCATGTATATGCTACTATTATTCTGTGTTTCAGAATTGAATTGATGTTGGAAATGCATTTTGCATGACTACAGATGTGTAACCTACATCAAATTGCTTGCCATCTCAATGAGGGAGGGAGAGAACTTGAAACTCAATTTAAAAAATGAATGTAGAAAATTGTTTTTATATGTAATTGATGAAAAATTAAATGCTAAATTAGAGAGACAAATAGAGATAAGAAGAAAGAAAGAAAAAAGAAAGAAAGAAAGGAAGAAAAAAAGAAAGGAAGAAAGGAAGGAAGAAAGGAAGAAAGAAAGGAAGGAAGGAAGGAAGAAAGAAAGAGAAAGGAAGGAAGGAAAGAAGGAAGGGAGGGAGGAAGGAAGAAAGGAGGGAGGAAGGGAGAGAGAGAGGAAGGAAGAAATTGAATTGAGTAAAGGAACTTAGGTGTTTAGCGGATGAGCTGGGTCTAAAACCCATGAAGGCACTCTCTCCTCTATGCAATGCTCACTCATGTTCTGCAGTATACAGTGGTTTAGAGGTCTATTTGGAAACAAGGATTTTTGCTAGGTGACCTCTGAAAGTCTCTCCTAGTCTTCCTGCTTTCCAGCAATCCAAGATCCTCCTTAACTCATCCTATTCTCTCATCTCAGCCTCACACACTCCCTCCCACCTTCCTCTTTCCTCTCTCTCATCTCCATCTCCAATCACTTCCCCTTTGTGCATTTTCACTTTTCAAAAATTTTGAAAAGAATGTAGAAGGTTTTTGACTTCATGTAATCCTTAAAAAACACCCAATGCATTAATAGAACTTGACTTATAGTGGGTAAAAGATTTATGGAGGGGCAATAAGGATAGTTAAGAGCCTCAGCATTTAATGAATTTGAACTTGGGAAGCAGATTAAGGCACACTGGCAGATAAAGCCTCTTAGCTAGAAGATTATGCTTATTAAGTAGCCTATAATTCACTGTAGTGTCTCCCCCTTCTTCATGGGGTCTTACTGGGAGAATAGGCTGCCCTGTCTTCAGGAGTATTCAGAATAGTGCTTCTGGCCAGTGTTTAGACAAGGACTGAATTTGGAGTCACAGGACCCAAGTTCAAATTTTGGCTTTCTTACTTACTAACTCTGTGATCTTGGACAAATTACTTCACCTGTAAAATGAGGAAGTTGACCCTCCAAGACTCCTCCCAAATCTAGAGCTATGGTTTTATGATTCCAAGGTGTTTCAGATTCAAAACTTGACTCTGCTACATTCCACCTATGGGGCTATGGGGACTCATTAAGGTCTTCAAGCCCTGGCAAGATGCCCATTCTTTGGGTATGTCCAGAAGTGATTTTCATCCGGGTATGAGTTGGAGTAGATGATTTGTGGCATCATTTCCAGTGTTGGGATTGGTGCCAGACATTCTCCTCCCCAATAAATTATAAGTAGAATGTAAACCCCTTAAAGGCGAGGACTGGGTGTTTCATTTGGGGGAAGGGAACTTTCTATTCCTAGCACCTTGAAGTTTCTGTCATATGGCAAAGACCTAATAAATGCTTTTTACCCTGGTCCCTTCTAGCTCCCAATCTGATAATCTTATAATTTAACTTCCTTCTAGAAGCTTTTTAGGCATCATGGGAAAGAGATGCTAGGAAATTTCACTGGTGGGTGCCTCGGTGACCTCAGACAGCCCGGTTTCATTTGGACTCATGGCTTGGTTGAGCACAAAAACCCAGGTTTGAGAACTTCCGGAAAATTTTTACTAGGGAAGTTAGTATAAACATGAGCTTTATTATTATCTATTTATTTATCATTATTGTTTATATTGATTACTTTACATACTTTTATTATTAAGTGGTATAGCAAGCAGACAAAAACCATATGAATATATATATATACATATAAACAAACAAGTATATAAAAATAAATAAATTTTGCTATATATATAGTAACACAGAAAGCCAGGGATTCAGCCCAACATGGGACTGGGATCACTTCCATGGGGGAAGGAAATAGGCACTATGGGGAAGATCTTGCTGGGCATATACACACTGTAAAATGTGGGGTTTCAGCAGGGGAGTTTTAGCCTTTAAAGATGGGCTTGCTTAAGAAGAAGTAATTGATGTCAGTTATAGGAGATGGCACTCCTAATCAGTTCTGCAAATAGTAGGGGAAATTCCCTGGGTTACTTAGTGGTGCCAGAGGTGGGTGGGGGAATCTCCTACTCAGCACCAGAAATTAGATGAGAGCACAGGTTGGTAATCGGGAAGCCCAGAAATGGGTGTAGGCATGTAGCCACATACCCTGATATTCATAGCTCTTGCCAGGTTTGATATATTCCCATTTTTTGTCTGCTGTGAAAGTTCTTCCTTGAGGAGTACATGAGATAATCACTCTGTGTGTGTGCATGCTTGAGCACATACATACTTATTTGGAGTAAACTGATTGTTTCATTAATATAGAGAATTTCCGCAAGGAAAAGCCCTTTCCCAAAGAAGATCAGCACTCATTCTTTTTTTTTTTTTTTTGGATGGGGGAAGGCAGGGCAATTGGGGTTAAATGACTTGCCCAAAGTCACACAGCTAGTAAGTGTTAAGTGTCTGAGACCTGATTTGAACTCAGGTCTGCCTGACTCAAGGGCTAGTGCTCTATTCACTGCGCCTCCTAGCTGCCCCAACACTCGTTCTTCAATTTAGAATCTGAGTCATCTAAGGTGTAGAGAGGTGATGGGACTTGCCCAGGGTCACATAACCGGTATATGTCAGAGGCAAGCCTTGAACCCAAGTCTCTCTGACTCAGGGGCCAGCTTTCTATCTACTATGCCACACTCTTGAATGACATTTATATATCATTTTAAAGTTTGCAAAGGGCTTTACAGGACTCAGAAGCAGTAGGTGGTGCAGTGGATAGAATACTCGACCTGGAGTTCGGAAAACCTGAGTTCAAATCTTACCTCTAGTGTTTAATTCCTGTGTGACCCTGATCAAATCAGTTCTCTTACTTGAGCCTCAGTTTCCTTCTCTGGTAAATGGAAGGATTAGACTAGATGGTCTCTGGAGTGCTTTCTAGCTCTAGAGTTATAATTATTCTTCACCCTCACTAATATGCAGTTACCCAGTCTCAGATTAAAGACCTAACTAGAATCTAGAGATTGGGTGATCTCTGAAAGGACATCCTAGGTGAGGGAGGGGTAGAGGATAGGAGGAAGGGAATGAGTTCAACATGATCTTGTCTTCTTGAAGTTATTTCCCTTTTTACTTGTCCTTACATGTGCCTCTATTCACTTCCCTTTTATACATTTCACCTTTCAAAAGTATTTAGGATGAATAAGGAAGCCTTCTGATTTCATGTGATCCTTTAAAAAAATCTGTTAATGGAACTTGGCTTCTAGTAGGCACTTAATAAATGCTTATTGAATGAATACCTCCATTGTCTTGCTAATAATATGGGGCTTTCAAGTTTGCAAAGCACTGACTTACATTCTTTCATATGTCTCACAGCTACTCTGTTAGGTAGGTACCTCAGTACCCCCATTTTACAGGTAAGTAAATTGAGGCTCCAAGATGTTAAATTATTTGCCCACAGCCACATGATGATTAAATTTCATGGGCAGGATCTGGACTTGGATCTTTCTGATCCACAGCTGCTATACTTCTAGCTTCATAGAATGAGTTTCTGTCTTTTAAGAGTGTTTGTCCTCTAAGAAAAAGAGGAGCTAATGTGGATGCAGCTAGAGTAAGACAGTTTGTCAACTATGGAAGCTTGCCAAAATATAGATGTCTTTTAAATCCTTCCCTGCTCACAAAGAGGGAATAACCTTGTTAGCAAATCCAAAAGGTTTTCAGTCAACATGAAGTCTTGATCAGCCTGTACTCCTTTTGTCAGGCATATCAATGGGATCTTGGACCAGAGCTCAAAGGGAACTCAGAGGTCATTGAATATAACCCTCTCATTTTACAGATGAAGAAACTGAGGCCCCTGGAGGTTAAATGAATTGTCAAAGTTCACACAGGTAGTGAGGGTCAGAGGTGAGTTTTGAACTCTGGACCTCTCCAGACTCCAGCACTCTGGACTGAGTGCTCTTTAGTCAGCACCATATTGCCTTGCAATTTATCAAGGCTCTGGGATTCCCCTGGTGTGAAAATTTTCTCTGTAGAGGCACAACATGACCTCTCCATATCTTGTAGTCTCAGAGTACTGTCTGAGGCTCAGAGATATAAGTGGCTCACCTGTGGTCATGCAGCTACTGAGTATCAGATAGGACTTCCTTTTTTTACACAGATAAAGCATTTTATTTTTTCCCTCTTAATGATATTTTATTTTTTCCAGTTATGTGCAAATATAGTTTTAAATATCTACTTTTATAAGAGATTGAGTTCCAAAATTTTTTCTCCCTCCCTTCCATACCCCTACCTGCAATGTAATATAGGCTGTACATGTACAATCATGTTAAACAGATTCCACATTCCTCATGATGTGGAAGAAGAATCAGAACAAAGGAGAAACCATGAGAAAGAAAAAAAGAGAGAAAATATTCTG
The DNA here is from genome assembly GCA_028646515.1 of Pseudochirops corinnae. NCBI lineage: Eukaryota > Metazoa > Chordata > Mammalia > Diprotodontia > Pseudocheiridae > Pseudochirops > Pseudochirops corinnae. The sequence continues at coordinate 336,554,414 of CM053587.1, forward strand.
CTTTGATCTGCATTCAGACTCCATAGTTCTTTCTCTGGATGTCGACAGCATTTTCCATCATGAGTCTTTTGGAACTGTCTTAGATCATTGCATTGCTGGGAAAAGCTAAGTCTATCAAAGTTGGTCATTGCGCAATGTTGCTGTTACTGTGTACAATGTTCTCCTGGTTCTACTCACTTCACTCTGCACCAGTCCATGATAAGTCTTTCCAGGTTTTACAAATAGGCCTTTTTGACTCCATGTACAACACTCTATCCACTACTCCACACTATCCCTCTTAGTTTAGTACACCAATAATAAGATGAATGAATTAAATAGTGGCAGCAGGGTATAGGGGATAGAGTATTGGATTCTGAGTCTAAGGATCTGAATTGTAGCTCTGTTACCTATTGCTAGCTGTGTGACCATGGAAAAAATAATTTACCATTGTTAGGTCTCAGTTTCTTCATCTGTAAAATTAATGGATTAATCAAGAAGTAATATCTACAATGACTACAACAATATAAGTGAAAAACATCACCAAAAGAAAGTCAAATTCTGAATAATTGAAAAACTAGTGGAGTTTCCCCTCTGAAATCCCTCCTTCAACTGGGCACACACACATATACAGACTGTGACTCCCTAGAAGGTGGCTGACTACTCTGTGTGTGAGAGGTTGTGGCTTATAGCACTGTCACTTAATGGCTCCCACTGATGTTCTTCCCACTGACATCAATCAGTCAGACTTCAATTAGATTTTAGAAAAGGTATTTACAAAGTGAATAGAGTAAGAACATTTGGTAAGAAACATTTCCCTTCCCTCCGCCTGAGACCAAAGGTGCACACATAGGTCCCTAGAGAAAATGGGCTCAAATTAAAAGTACAATGCTATGGAGGCACACATGTAGAGGATATGTGGGATATTTAACATCTTTTGGTTACTAGAAGTCTTTTTCTCTTTTGATAAAAGCCTCATGAAGATCCTCTTGGGTGTGGTGCTGGGCTCTGAGAATGAATGCTTCTCTTGAGTCTACAACCAACTCTTCTTTCTATCATGAGAAGCCTCACTTCTTGAATCTGTCACTGTCTTTGGGTGACTGTCTTTCCACAACCATTTGTAGTTCCTTCCTCTGTCATCTAACATTACCACTCTATTGGTCACTGTTTCTATCTTGAATTACTGGTGAGACCTCTGGATTTCCTGCACTCATATGGGCAATCTCATATGAGGATATTTATTCACCCAAGATTAGAAAAGAAAAAAACCACAAAGAAATAGATATTGTAGACAAGTGAGAGGTAGGGCAGATCCCTCCCCTTTGGCTTTCTCAAGACATTATCCCTGAGGCTTGCCATGTTCTGGATTGGAGATGGGAAAACAGAATTGTAGCTTCTCCTTTTTCCAGGAGACCTCCTGTTTGCTCTTGCTATGACTCTCTCTGCTCCTCGCTGGTTTTGTTATCTCCTATTCGACCATTTTACCCAATAGCACGATCAATGGTAGAGGGGGAGAGAACCAACTCAACAGGAGATGTTGCCCAAATTGATGTCTGCCTTTCATCCAATAACCCAAAGTCCCATGGTCCTTTCAAATTGATTAAGGGGTTAAAGGATTGCTCCCACATTGTGGTGATGTTAATTCAGTTTATTCTGTTGATTAGTTAGTTGGAGGTGGGTATGGAAGCCTACCAGTAAAGTTCTCAAAGAATCAGTTATGAAACATATTTCCTCCTCCCCTTGTGCAAGAGAGGTGGGGACTACCAGGACTGAACATTGTTTTCATTTTTAGATTAAGTCACTGTGGGTGGCTAGGTGATGCAGTGAATAGAGCATTGGCTCTAAAGTCAGGAGGACCTGAGTTCAAATCCAGCCTCAGACACTTAACACAAAAACTAGCCATGTGATCTTGGGCAAGTCACTTAACCCCAATTGCCCTACCTTCCCCCCTCCAAAAAACAAATTAGATTCAATCACCGCATCAGATGTTTTGCTTAATTATTAAGATTCAGTATGGAGGGATAAGGGTTCAAATTACTGATGCAAGATAAAAAATATCTATAAAACATCTTAAAGATAAAATAAATGAAATGAAGGAGTTGAATCAGATAAACTCTAAGGTCCCTCCTAACTCTAGGTCCTATGACCTGGAGCACTGGTTCTCAAAATTTTGGTCTCAGGACCCCTTTCCATTCTTAAAAATGAGTGAGGACTCCTCTCCCAATAAGAGTTTATGTTCATGGGAATTATATCTATTGATAGTTATAACATTAAAAATTAAAACTTAAAAAATTTACAAGAATTTATGAATTCATTTGAAGCAATAATGAACCTATTACATGTTAACATAAATACCGTATTTTTATTAATAAATATTTTCCAAAACAAAAAAGATTATGAGAAAATAGCATTATTTTACATATTTTTGCAAATCTCTTTAAGATTCCCATGGCTACTTCTGTATCACAGTATTGTGATATGTCATGTTGGTTTAAATATATCAAGAAATCCTGGCCTCACACAGATATATAGCTGGAAAAGGTAAACATCTTAATATTGTTATGAAAATCATTTTGACCTCAAGGAATTCCAGTGGAACCCGGGATCACATTTTGAGAACTCAATGATCTAGACCAGTGGTTCTCAACCTTCCTAATTCCGTGACCCTTTAATACAGTTCCTCATGTTGTGGTGACCCCCAACCATAAAATTATTTTTGTTGCTACTTCATAACTGCAGTTTTGCTACTGTTATGAATCGTCATGTAAATATCTGATAGGCGGGATGTATTTAAATTGAACATAACCCACAGGCTGAGAACCGCTGATCTAGACTAAGGTACATAAAAGCAGGGGCTGCTTTGTCTCTATAACTTTTATACCCTGCTTAGTAGGTAGAAAACAGTTGGTCCTTAATAAATGTTTGTTGAATAAAGAACAAATAAAAATGATTTCTCTATGATCTGTTACTTGTCCAACAAACTTTCATGGTTATCCTAGATGGCAGAGAAGACAATAAATGGATCAGAATTCCCAACGTATATCAGCACCCTGGCCCGTTCCTCCGATGACACTGTCTCTGGTAAAGGCATGAGGAGATGTCTTGTGGAAGATATGGCCATCCCTCTTACATTACATCCAAGTTATGGACATAACCCAAGTATCCAAAATTCCTTCAAAAGCCCATTATAGATCTTGTGATTTCTCCAAACTCTTAAAAGATAGTAAGGCATCATGGAGAGTTTGGTTTGGAGTTTTTAGGAAGGTGTTTGCTAAACATTAGGAGTAGCCCAGATAATGGGAATCATGCCCCAATATTATAATCACCTTCTGTTTATTAAGTGTAGTAGTAAACTACATAATGGGCAGAGTGTGGGGAGGTGGAGAGGGTATATGCCTTCAAGTGGAAGCTACAGAGAGGCATACAAGCTTGATGTCAAGGAAAATAAACTTTCCTAACAATTATGGTGATCCTACAGTGGAATGGGCTGCTGTGAGAGACAGGGAGTTTACTTGATCTTGAAGTCTTCAGGAAGAGCCTGTATGGCCTCTTGCCAGGGAATTATGGGATCATAGGATCATAATTTAGAACTGAATGAGACCCTAAAGGTCGTTTACTTACAAACTCTTCATTTTGCAGAAGAGGAACCTGAAATTTAGAGATATTAAGAGATTTGTACAAGGTCAAACAGGTAAAAAAAAATGACAGCAAGATTTGACCCCAGGTCCTTTGACTCCCAATCCAGTATCTTCCCCCTGCACCACTAAAGAGGATTCTTTGTTGGATAGGGGTTGGATTAGACCATCACACAGTTCCTTCTGTCTCTGAGATTCTGATCCTTTGATATGCACCACATAGTAGGAAGGCTTGGACTGGGAATCAGCCCTCCTCAAGAATTGAATCATGGAATTTAAGAGTTAGAAAGGAGGTTAGAAAAGAGGCCAGACAGTTCAACTTGGAACTGGAAAAAAAAATCCCCTGTGCACTGGAAGAATCCATCAATGAAGTGCTATACTTGGGGCTCCACTTTGGGCATCTCAGATTTTAGCTGAGGTATCAGATGCTTGAACTACTTTATTTGGAAAAGGGGGTTCAGAAATGTAATTTTATCCTCTTAGGGAGTTTTCAGTTGTGGGAATTCCCTCTCCTGATGCAGATCAACACTTGCTCTGCAATGAGGCAAAGAGAGTTCAAGCAATCTATCAAGCGTCAGACAGGTGATCTCTCAGAAGCAACATTTGAACCTTTCTTGACTATGAGGATAGCTCTCAACCCATTGTACCATGGTGACATTCTGTTACGTGTGGTGAATATATAAAACTGATTTAACATCATGTATGTATTTAACAATACAACATTATGCAGGGCTGATGGCATACTAGTAAAGTTTGCAGTCATTAATACATACAATAAAACTTTATTGATTATTCAACAATACAAACATCATACCCTCTAAGAACAAGGCTCCAAACTGTTTCCAAAGGTTTCAGTAAGAAAGTTTTGGATAAGGCTCCTTTCCCTCTCTGCCAAGCTGGAAGTCACGGGTCTTCCTCCAAAGTATCATTCTGGAAAGTCTTTGCTAATCAGCACAACTCTTTACTGAACACGAGTTGCCCAAATTTCTTAGTGTGGAGAATGTAGCTGTCTGTGCTGCTCTCAGATTAAGACCTGACTGATGCCTGGGACCTCTGGTGGCTTTTATGATTCTGGCTGAGAATGTTCATAAGTTATATCTATGTTCAAATTGGCGATCATTATTTAAGCTTATAATGAAAGACAACTATCGATCAAAACTTTAGTTTTTTAATATTATTAGCAAAATCAATCAGTTTACCAGTTTTAGGGTCACAAACATGAACAGTTTACCAAATTTGGGGAACACTCATCATGAGTAGTTGTTTACTAAATTTGGGAGATGTAGTTACCATTGCCAAATCATTCCATTCAAGTCCTTAACTTATTATGGAGAAACCAAAACAAATCTGACATAATAACTATTTAGTTACAGAATGGCAAATGAAAATAGAAAATGGAGGCTTAAAACAAAACGGGGTTGCTTACCCTAAGTTAACATACTCATTCCTACTCTACACTCAAACTTCAGTGGTTTTGAAATCATAGGAATTTGTCATAGCCTGTGGGACAGGATAGATGCTTATAAATGAGCTCATGTTATCCTCTGTCATAATCAACACTAAGGCAATCCTGGTGACCTCATTAGTCTTCTGTCAGCCTGGTCCCTTGAACTGTCTCATCGCCCTCCTCCTTCCACCTTCATCAAATAATTCATCCTTCACAGGGCTGGACTGTGAATCCATGGGAGACATGGAGGGTGCAGAAGGATATAGTGTTTGAGAATGAATAATAAACATCTTCACATAATCATGGTACATTAACAGAGATAGCATGCAATACTGGAAAGCAGGCTAGATCAGGAATCAGGAGACTTCTAGCTTTGAATCTCACCTCTAACAATTAATAGCTGTGTGAATAATAAACAAGGTATTTAATTTGCTTGTCATTCATAAATACAATGAATATCTCTTGAGGGCAGGGATTGTTTCATTTCTGTTTTTTGTATCCCAATCACTTAACACATGGCCAGGCACTCAGATGTACTTACTCATTGGTTTCTTGAGTAAACTCTTTGGAAATTATTTTGCAAACTTGAAAGTATCAGACCTAAGTCAATTAATATGGTATTTTGTACTTTTCCAAGATAGGTGTGTGTGTGTGTGTGTGCGCGCACCTATACACACCCAAACACTCACACTCCCATTAGAGCCTCATAATAATTCAGTCATAAGTAGGGCCAGGATATTTATACTTGAAATAGTGTGGTATGATGAAAAAACTCCTAACTCCTTAGTCACATAATCTTAAATTCAGGGCTGAAAGGGACCTTGTTGATGTTCAGTCATTTTCAGTCTTGTCTGCCTCTCCATGACCCCATTTGGTATTTTCTTGGCAGAGATGCTGGAGTGGTTTGCCATTCCCTTCTCCAGATGGGAATTTTACAGATGAGGAAAATAGGCTCAACGGGGTTATAAGTGATTTGCCCAGGGTCACAAAGCTAGTAAGTGTCTGAGACTGGATTTGAACACATGAGGATGAGTCTTCCTGGTTCCAAACCCAAGGATCTATCCACTAAACCATCTAGTTATAGGTTCAGAAGTTTATAGATTTAGATCTGGAAGGAAACTTATGAGCCATCTAGCCAACTCTCCCCCCTTCTCTCTCCCACCCATTTTCCAGGTGAGAAAACTGAGGTTCAATCAAGCAAAACCACCTCTGCCTGAGGTTGCACAGGTATTAAGGTGGGATACAAACTAGTCTTCTGATTTCAAGTCCCTCATTCTATTAGACTGATACGAGATGATATACATTTACTAAGTGATTACTATGTGCCAGGCACTGTGCCAAGTACTGGAAGGCTGTATATCTCACCAGGACCAGAGACCATGTTCTGGAGAACTTACTGTTTTTTGTGGCAGAAATGGGACCCTGTGCTTTTGTGGTCTTGTTTGGTGAGCTCCGTTTCCCTTTCTTCCCCCGGTCTCTTCACATCAGCCCCATGCTGCTGCTCGTGTTCCCTCCATCATAACCCTTCTGCCACCTGCTTTTTATTTCTGGATCCATAATCAAATCAATACTGTCAGTGCTACCGGAAATGACGTGTCAATATACTTCCATATGACTCTATTCACTGTCCCTGTAACTTTCCAAGCCAATAACACTCCTCATCGGCCATCTGTCCCTAGTGTTGTTTCTCATTTTACCATGTAAGCTCTTTGAGGGCAGGGACTTACGCATCCGAAATGCTTGGCACATAGAAAGTATCTAAGGAATCGTTTTTCATTCACGTTTTAGGACTGGGCTCCAATTCTGCCTCTCCTCCTCGCTACGAAGGTATATCACTTAACGTTGCTCTCTTGGCTCCTATCTCTTCCTTTGTTATCTGCATAGACAGGGTTGGGCTCCTTGATCTCCGAGGTCTTTTCCAGGCTAAAATACTCTGGTTTTCCATCTTATAAATGGGAAAACGGAAATGGAAAGGGATCTGAGGGCTTTATCCAAGGTCTCCATTTCATCTGCCCCGAGCTGGGACTAGAATGCAAGACCTCAGCTCCAGTCCGGCTGCGGAAGCCCCTGCTTTGTATGGGAATAGAAGATCTATAGGCACATCGATGGCGAGTGGATGGAGCAGTGGGCTTGGAGTGGGCACACCTGGGCTGGAATCTTGCCTTAGCCACTTAATGGCTTTGCAACTCTGGGCAAAGCACTTTTCTCTCAGCCTCAGTTTCTTCCTCTGTAAAGCAGTGAAAATAATGGCACCTACCTCACTGTGTTGATATGGAACTTAAATGAGGTAATATATGTAAAGGCAGCTACGTGGCACAGTGGAGAGAGTGCTTTTTCCTGAAGTCAGAAGGACCTGAGATCAAATCCAGCCTCAGACACTTAGTTGTGTGACCCTGGGCAAGTCATTTAAGCTCTGTTTGCCTCAACTTCCTTATCTGTAAAATGAGTATCATAATAGCGTCTACCTCCCAGGATTGTTGTGAAGATCAGATGATCTAATACTTAGAGCTTAGTACAATGCCTGGAACACATTAAGTGCGATATAAATGTGTTTTTTTTTTCTTTCTTCTCATTGGGTCACCTTCTCATACCTGGAGATGCTCTGTCCTAGTCTCCTGAATTGGTGACTACTGTTTCAGGAAGGGCTCCTCTCCTGACTTCCTTCTTCTCTAGCTACACCTCACCCTGACATAGGAATCTTCACCTTCCTTTCCAGATCCCCTTTGGCTGTTGTCTTTCCCCATCAGAATATTCATTCCTTGAGTGTAGAATTATCTTTTCTGTTTCATTTGTATCTCCTGCATTTAGCACAGAGTTTGGCATATGGCAAATGGTTTATCAACCATTCATTCAACTAACCACCAAGAACTTATTAAGTGCTTAAAATGTTCCAGGCACTGTTCTGAATGCCAGAGATACAAAGTCCAAAAATGAAACAACCTCTACTTCCTTACATTCTAATGGGGGAGACAAGTAGTACACATACTCTCTCTCTGTCTCTGTCTCTCTCCTTTCTCTTTCTCTCCCATAAATATAAAGTAAATAAATACAAATATATACAAAGTAGCTAAAAACAAGGTAGTTTGAGAGTATGGGCACTAGCATTTGGGGGTTGGGAAACACTTCACGCCTAAGCCTCATCCTAAAAGACTCTATGAGGAGATACTAAGGAAGGAATTCTTTTCAGGAGTGGAGGATAGGAAATAGAGTATAGTGAATGAAGAATTAGAGAAGACCAGTTGGACTGGAGTGAAGAATGCAGGAGGGAGAGTAATATCCAGTTAGATGGGAAAGACAGGTTGGGATGAGATTGTACAGAGCTGGAAAAGTTAAACAGAAGAGTTTATAGTTTATCCCAGGTGCAAATGGAAACCTTTGGAGTCAATTGAGTATGGGAATCATATGGTCAAATTTGAAACTACTCAATATTACTTTGGCAGTATTGTGTAGACTGTACTGAAATGGAGACACATTGAAGCAGAGAGGCTAATTAAGAGGGTGCTGTAATAATCTAGTTCATGAGATGATGAAAGCCTACATTAACATGGTAAGTGTATCAGTAGAGAGGAATCTGTCTATCTATCTATCTATCATCATTATCTATCATCTGTCTATCAATCATCATCATCATCCATCTATCCATCTATCTATATCTATATATCTAGCTATCCATCTATATCTATTTAGTAATTTATCTGTATCTATCCATTTATCTATATCTATCATCATCCATCCATCCATCCATCCATCCATCCATCCATCCATGTATGTATGTATGTATGTATGTATGTATGTATCTATCTATCTATCTATCTATCTATCTATCTATCCACCTATCTATCTGAGAGTGATGGTGAAGGGAGGGAATTTTAGCCTAGGAAGTCACAGGGATTGTGAATAGAGCTACAGAACAATAGAATGTCATGCTCTTTCATGTAGAATGATAGTAATGATTTGTTTATTGTTTTCAAAACAAGAGCAGGAGGTAGAAAAGGGCAGGGGTCTGCCATTTGGGGAGGGGTAAGATCAATGTGGCTAAATAAGGGGGATGGCAAGTTGCCTGAGTTGGGCAGGCCCTGGTTTTCTTGTGTTTGGTTAGATGCTCTAGCATCAGCTAGGAATAGCAGGTGAGTTTCCATTCACTCACCCACCACCAGGATGAGCCAAGAGAACAATATACAAGATGAGCACATTAATGTAAAAGAAGACAACTATAATAGACATCAGGACTCCTATTAAAAGAACAAAATGGCTTATTTTGACTTTAAAGACTACCAATGAAGCATAGTTCCCTCTTCTCAAAAGAGGTGGTGGACTATGAATGAGGAATGTTGCATATGCTGTCGAAGGTGATCCACATGTTGGTTCCTTTGTCCAACATTTTTATTATTGTTAGAAGGAAATATTCTGGGGGAAGACACTGGGAAGTGGAAATAATGTGAAAAATCCCCCAAAAGTATAAAGAAAATTAAAAATCAAATTAAGGGGGATGAATTAGTAGACCTCTAATGGGCTTATAGTCTCAAATCTTATGACTTGGTGCATATATGGGTTATCTCCATTAACTGGACAATAAATTTTTCCTTTCTTCTCCTCTACCAAAGTGTCTTATATAGGGTCTAAGCCATATAGGGGCTAAACCATGTATTTAAGAGATGTCTCTGGAATGAATAAAGAAATGGACAAACCGGGGCAGCTAGGTGGTGCAGTGAATAGAACACTGCCCCTGGAGTCAGGAGGACCTGAGTTCAAATCTTGCCCCAGACACTTGACACACGTATTAGCTGTGTGACCTTGAACAAGTCACTTAACCCCAAATGCCCTCCCAGGACTCCCCCTCCAAAACAAAAGCAAAAAAAAAAAAAAGAAATTGACAAACCTATACAAAAGATGCAGCTTCCATTCATTCAGAAGGAACATATTAAGTGCCTAGTGTGTTCAGAGCATTATACTAAACAAAATGTTTTGATAAAACATATCTTTGCTTCATAATAGCTGATGTTTGTTTAACCTTTTAAGCCTTATGAAGTATTTTACCATTTTCATCTCATTTGATCCTTATAAAGCAACTAGGCAGAAGAGAAGATTGAGGACTAGACCTGGAGTCGGGAAGACCTAAGTTCAACTCTCAACTCAGATATACATTAGCTGTATGATCCTGGGCAAGTCACTGTTTTGCTCTCGGTACCAGTTTCTTCATCTGTAAGTTGGGGGTAATAAAGACACCAGTTGTTGTGAGGATCAAATGAGATGATGTTTATAAAGTCTTTTGAAAACCATAAATCACCATATAAATACTGATGATGATGATGATGATGATGATGATGATGGCATAAGATTATGGAGAGCCTTGAATGCCAGGCAGAGGAGATTGAACAGTAGGCAATAGGGAGCTATGAAGATATTTGAGCACAGAAGAGGGATAAAGGGGAGGCTAGGTAGCACAGTGAATAGAGCATTGGCTCTGGAGTCAGGAGGACCTAAGTTCAAATCCGGCCTCAGACACTTAACACGTACTAGCTGTGTGACCTTGGACAAGTCACTTAACCCCAACTGCCCAGCTTTCCCTCCTTCAAAAAGCAGGGAAAAAAAAAGAGAGAGAGAGAGAGAGAGAAGAGGCATCATCAGATCTATGCATGACACATTCTGGTAGTAGTGGCCTATGTGAATAATGGTCCCAATAAGGCCTTGGATTCATAGTGGTAGGAGAAATAGTAGGGCAGCTAGGTGGTGCAGTTGATAGAGGTGCTGGTGCTGGAGTCAGGACTACATGAGTTCACATCTGGTCTCAGACATTTATTAGCTACATGGCTCTGGGCATGTCACTTAAAACTGTTTGTTTCAATTTTTTCATCTGTAAAATGAACTGAAGAAGGAAATGGCAAACTACTCCAGTATCTCTGGCAAGAAAACCCCAAATGGGGTCACAAAGAGTTGGACACACCTCATTGACTAAACAACAACGAAGGAGAAATAGTATTATTTTGAGATAAAAAATTTAGCATGTACATTTCTAGTTCTAACATTTCTGTAATCAAATAGAAATGTAGGTAAAGATGCTACCTGACCACACTTCTCCTTCCTATGCAACTTTTATATTCCACAAAGGTCGATCTGTCTCTTGACTTTGAGAGGACCATTGGGGCACATAGATTGTCTATTGAATTATCTCTTTGTCCTCACCACGTGACCATCCAATCTTCTGTTTGCTATTTTTTTTTAATGTAGGGGTTGGATGGAAACATGCCTTCTACTTTTCCATTGTAATTCCCTATTTGCAATGTGTTGCAGGAACACAAGGGCACTAAGAATTTTATTACTATATACTCTGAAAAGTAGGCATCTCCTTCCTAGTCCTAATGTGAGTTTGAATGCTAAGGTAAAACCCATAAAAGGACCAACACATTCCATCCCGTAAGTGGTTGACTTTTGCTGCCTGGTGACGTGATGTCTGCCTCTGGGGCCAAGTGGGCAGAATCAATACTAGGAGGTGGGAGGTGCTGTGGAATAGTTAACACCTTCTTGGGAAGGACACTCTCCAAGGTACTGAAACTGCTTCTCATTCTGTAACCAAAGAGGCACTTTGAGACACATGGTCTGCTTCTCAGTAGACTGATAGATGGTCTGTGTTAAATGACTTTCATTGCCCTGCAATTGAAAAATGAGCTGAAATATTAATAGGACTTACCAACGACTGGCTGGTTTGCAGAGTTGAAAAGGCAGAGAGGACCTTTGGGGCATAATGTGCTATAACTGGAGTTAGGAAAGGGAGGAGGTATGAGTTTGGGGGGTTAGCTGACCAAACTGAATGGAGATTATTTCTTGAGAGTCAGAATCACATCCTGGAGTGGGGACATTATAAGACTCTACAAGAATTTCAATGGCTGTTATGTAAAAGAGAATATAAATGGAATGTAAGCTTCTGGTAGGCAGGACCTGTTTTGGTTTTTCTGTGCATCCCTCTCACCTAGAACAATGGCTAACCCATAATAGGTGCTAAATAAATACTTATTAAATTGCATTGAAGAAATTGCCTTTTATTCTTCATTCTAAGAGAAAGAACTAAGAACAATGTGTAGAAATTCTAGAGAAGTTCATTCAGACTTAATGTAAAAAAAAACAATTCCTAAAAATAAGAACTGTATAAAAATGGAATGAGGAAGTGAGATCTCTCACATGAAATCTTCAAACAGAAGCTGGATTGTCACTGCTAGGGAGGGCATAGAGAGAATTCTTAGTGTCGACTCTCTACTGTATTTTCTCTCCTCTCTGGGTTTCTGTGACCCTACTTTCTCCTTGTTCTCTTCATACCTGTCTGAGTAATCGCTCTGAGTCTCCTATGATGACCTATTTTCCATGTCATACCTTTAACTACGGGTATTCACCAAGACTTTGTCATGGGTCATAGTGTTTTCTTTCTCTACATTCTCTCACTTTGCATCCTCATCACTTCTCATGGTCATAATGATCATATCTATGCAAATTATTAGTGGGTCTATATATCTTCCCTTAATTTCTCTCCTGAGCCCCAGTCCTGTATCATCAACTATCTCTTGATCATCTCAGACTAGCTGTACTGTAGAGATATTAAACTCAACACGTCCAAAAAATAGAACTCATCTCTTTTCCTTCCCCAACTACCTTTTCCAAACTTCCTACTTCTGAAGTTAAAGACCCCATTATTCTTCCAGTTTCCCAGATATGTAACTTTGGTATAATCCCCAACTCCTCACTGTCTTTTATCCTAAAAGTCTAATCTGTTGCCAAATCCTGCTATTTCTACCTTCACAGCATCTTTGGCATCTAGTCCTCATAAAGCTGACACTTTACCTTAAGCCCTCAACAATTTTAGTAGTTTCCTCATTTGTCTCTCTGACTCAAAGTCTCTCCCCATTGGAAGTCATTCTCCATACCATGACCAAGATTTATCTTAAGTGCAAATCTCTCATGTCTCTCCTCTAGTCTATGAACTCCAGTGACTCTTTATTACCTGTAGGATGAAATATTAATTCCTCTGTTTGGCTTTTAAAGTCCTTTAGAATCTTGCCCCAACTCAATTTTTTCCCTTCTAATTGTATACTACCCTCCTCTTTCTTTACAATCCACCCAAACAACTCTTCCTTCTATTCATTATGCATGGAACTCTATCTCCTATCACTGTACTTTTGTGCTAGCTGTCCCCTAGGCCTCGAACTCTCACCTCATTCTCATTTCATGGACTTCCTCTCTTCCCTCAAGATGTAGTTCAATTACCACTTACACAACGTTTTTCCTGATCTCATCAATAAGCATTTATTTATTAAGCATCTCACAACCTTACTTTTATTTTGTATTTATTCGGTAGACCCATAGATCTATATGTTGCCCCACCCCCTGCTAGTTAGAAGGTAAGCTCTTTGAGAATAAATATTATCTCATTCTTTGTATTTGTGGGTACATCTTTGAAGGGGTGTGTGGGTATAATGGTAAGGGAATTTTAAGATCTCTGCCCCTTAAAAGCCCTAAGGAATGTGAAGATCTTCCTTGCCTTTAATGGGCCTCTCTTGGAGCCCAACAAAAGCTTGCTTAGGGGAGGCTTGTTTTTCACCACACCTTTTGTTACTTTGTAATTAGGCAGTGGGTCAGGAAGATTGTGATGTCTTCTGACCCTGGAGAAGGCTATGTATATACCCTGATGTGAGATTTTGCTTTGGGGCTCACTTATGGCAAGAGTTGTGTGATCTGGTCAGATGAGACTGGGCAGCTGTTGAGTCCTCCATCTTTGAAAACCCAGATGTTGGTGCTTCTCCCCCTGGCAACTAACTGTATATATGTAATGGTCAGATAGCTAAAAGCCTTGTCTGTTGAATTATGTTATTTTCTCTATTTCTTTTGTCTGCTTTAAATTTCTATTGTATTTTCTCTTAAGTTCAGGGTGCTGACTCTTACCCCTGAACTAGATAAATTATATATGTTTGATTAAAGTAAGATTGTTAGCCCTTTTTGAATTGCTTTCTTTTAGAAAAGCAGATCAAAGGACCTGTGCTAGCAGCCATCCTGAATATGCTAATGTGCTTGCTGTTACAAATGGCATAGTCAGCAGGCTCTGCAAACTAAAAGGAAAGTATGAGGGCTGGGATAACTGTTTATTTCCCAGTTGTGGTAGCTGTGATTCTGTGGAGGCATGGAGCAAGAGCAGAATCTGCGTGCTGACTTCAGCGAGGTGGGAGCAAGAGCAGAAAGCTGCCTGTATCAGGACTCAGTCAGAAACCAGGAGTGGCCAACTCCTGAGGGAGGAGGAGGAACCCAAAAGTTCAAAATACAGCCCCAGGGCAAGATAAGGATTGTGTAGCAAGGCAGGAGTTCTGAATGTGTTTTCTTGGTTTGGGACCCAGGGAAAGGATGGAGTTGTGTCTTTGGTGGGTGAGGGGAAGTGCTGTGGACCCCCAAGGACCCCACCCTGTTGGCTTTGTTGCCCATCTGCCCCTCAGGATTTGGAAGTGGGGGCTGGAGCAGTGTTAAGACTGGGACTTGGCTCATTAGAGCCTGCATCTGAGAGTTCAGGAGGAAGCCTGCAAGGGCAGTGTTGGGGGAAGGACACACTCCCAAGAGAACTTTATTTGAACATTTTTGTTTTGGATTGAGGGGATTATAATGTTATGTACTTTGTGTTTGTTTAAGGCTGTGTGGTTACTCTGGTAATGAGGTGTTATGTATCTTGCAAATGTGATGTGTTTATTTTGTGGGGATTATATTGTTCTTAAGAGATGTTAATGCTAATTCAGATATAAATTGCCTATGTAATGGGCATGCAAGATCTTGGGGCCAAATGTAATGGTAAGGGAATTTGAAGATTTTCCCTGCCCCTTAGTAAGCCTAAGGGAATTTGAGGACCTTCCCTGATTTGAAAATATACTCAGCCCCCTAATAGGCTGATGTGGTCACATGGAGCTAGCTGACTTTCATGAATGAACTAAATAAAATATATATGTTTGTGTATGTATGTGGGTGTGTTGATTAAAGTAAGATTGTTAACCCCTTTTGAGTTGCTTTCCTTTAGAAAAGCAGATCTAAGAACCTGTGCTAGCAGCCATCCTGGCTATGCTAGGGTGCTTGCTGTTACAGTGCTGGTGTTCAAGGAGGACTAGCACCTTTGCTGTGAAGGCTCACTTAGCTCTTTTCAGGATTGTTTATTCACCTTTGGTGTCTACCTGGTATTTAACTCTCACCTGTGGCTTCAAGAAGCTGTAGCACATGCAGTGGCATCACGCTGGTAAACCATCTTGGCAGATGGGCTAAACCAGGTTGAGGGTAACCAATGGACCTCAAACCTGTTGGTGAATTGGTGGGGGGGTTATCTACCCCAAGTGGAATGGGTGGGAGACAATTTGTTCCAATGGCCATAAAGGTGGCTAAAAGAGGTGCTGTGGGGTGCTTATGTCTTGGTCAGACATTGAAGACACCAAGGTTATCCACTGCATCCTGGATAATCTTCAGTTGTTTTGACTTCTGTCTTGCCACTGGACTTTAATGACTCTGGAAGTGTGCAATTCTGCCTCACTTAAATCCAATTCCTGCATGAGTCAAGACATCACTCCATGATGTCATTGGCCCTCTTTGAAAATGAAGGACAATGGGGCAGCTGGGTGATGCAGTGAATAGAGCACTAGCCCTGGAGCCAAGAGGACCTCAGTTCAAATCCGACCTCAGGCACTTAACACTTACTAGATGTGTGACTTTGGGAAAGTCACTTAACCCCAATTGCCCTGCTTTCCCCCCTCCAAAAAGACAAAAAAATGAAGTACAAACAACAACAACAACAACAATTTGTATCTCCAATGCCTAACAGTATCTAGCATATATTAGGTGCTTAGCAAATTGGACTAATTGATTGAGGTCCATGTTTATTGGATACAATACATGGAAGAGGCCACATGGAATGCTAGATTGAGAGTCAGTAATATATGGGTATATACTTTACCTTCTGACAAGATTTGTGTGACCATGGGCAAATCACTTACATTTTCTGAGTTTTAATTTCTTCAGCTGAAAAGTGGAGATGATACTATCTATAGCATAAATCTTGTGGTTAATAAGAAGCTCAAGTAAGATATTTAAGGTGCTTTGTGCACTTTAAAGTTGTATATGTATATGTATATGTATATGTATATGTATATGTATATGTATGTACATATGTCAGTTATTGCTGACTGCTGTTTGCATGCCTGTAATCTTTGATGTTGGGTAGGCTGAGGCTGGTGGATTTCTTGGGTTCAGGTGTTTGGAGCTATAGTAGATAAATGCTGACCTAGCATCTACATCTACTAATGCAGTAAACTCATGAGAGAGGAGGTAGGGCACCATACTGCCTAGGGAGGGGCAAGTCAACCCAGATCAGATAAAGAGCAAGTCAAAACTTCTACAATGATCAGAGATGGGGTCAGGGACACGAGTGGCCCCAGTACTTCCAGCTTGGGTGAAATAGGCAAAACCAGTCCCAAAATATGTTGATTATTATTATTATGACCTCAGATAATTTCCAGTGATAAAATTCTGTGTTTCTTATTTTTGTATTCTCTAATGGATCATGGTTTTTTCAAAGTGCTCACTTGAGTCCATTGAGAGGTCAGTGCTTCAAAGATCAGTCACTAGAAAAATGATGACGGAAGTGAAATTTATATCACTCTCCCCCATCACTGCCCCCATTGATTCTTTCTACTGTTAGATAGATACCAGTGGCCTTGTGAGGTTCTACCAGGAGGAGGAAGTGAGGCTGGTGACTTGCACAACTCTCCCTCACTTAAATCCAATTCACTTGCAAGTCATAGCATCACCTTCCTGATGAAAACAAAGGACTCTACCAGGGGCCAGACCTCTATAACAATACTTTGTAGCATCTTGCTTGATACCCCTAAGTAAAAGTTTTCTTTTCCTATCTGCTATTATTTGAAGGATGTAGGAAACCTCTCCTATCCTCCCAAATTTCTTTCACCCACAATCCTTGGGGTTCAGACTGTTTTGGAAGGCTATTATTTAAATGCAAATATTCTTTCATCTGGAAAAGGAAGGAATTAGATGAAATCCCAGAATCCCAGAGTTGGACAAGACCTCATATCTAGTCTAACTCAAGTCTCAATAAAAATCCTTAGAAAATTGTTTTCCACCTACCGCTTGAGTACTTTCATTATTATTTTTTTTTTGAAGGAGGACAGGCAAAGCAATTGAAAACCCAGATGTTGGTGCTTCTCTTTCTGGTAACTAGCTGTATGTATGTAATGGTCAGACAGCTAGAAGCCCTGTCTGTTAAATTTCCCAAGGTCACACAATTAGTAACTGTGTCAAGTGTCTGAGGTCAAATTTGAACTCAGGTCCTCCTGACTTCATGGCCGGTGCCCTACTCACTGCACCACCAAGCTGCCCCTTGAGTACTTTCAGTAAGAGAAAACCCATTACTTTCCAAAGCAGTTCATTCTACTTTTGTACAATACGCTAATGACTAGAGATGTTTTTCTTCACATTTAGTTGAAGTCTGACTCTCTGAGAATGCTACACATTGTTCTCAATTCTTTCCTCTTTGCCCAAATAGGGACCTGCCCAACTCTCCCATTCTCAGCTCTAAGAGTTCTTTCGGTGCTGCCATTCTATGTCTAAGGTCCCTCCTAGTTTTCATAGTCTATGTTCTAAGAGTTTTCTGGTTCTGTCATTAAATATTTGAAGGCTTCTCCTAGCTCTGACATTGCATGATTTTTTAAAAGGTCTGCCAAGTGTTTGAGGAGTATTATCACATTTTAACCTCACAAAACCCCTGGAATATAGGGTACTATCATCCCCATTTTACAGATAAGGAAACTAAGGAAAACAGAGATGAAATACTTTGCCCAGCGTCATATAGCTTGTATGTGTCTGACATGGGATTTGAATACTGGACTTCTTGACTCCAGGCCCAGTTCTCTATGACCTGTGTCAGTCACCTAGCCCAGTAACAGCTCACCATGAGCAAGACTAAGAGGTTGAGTAGGTGCCTGCTTGAGAAGGAATATTATGGAGAGGGCAGAGTGAGACAGGGAAGGAGGATGAATGACCAGGTAGTTTAGAGCCAAAGATAAGCTTCTCTGATTTCATTGTTTTGTCTCAGAGCTGGACCTACCTGGGAGAGGGAGGAATGGGATGCTTCTGGGGGTCTGGGTGAGTTGTGGAAGAAAATCTGAAGAGCATTCTTGTGGGCATCACATTTCTGCTCTGTTGTGGACCCCCTATTGTAAGTGTTCTCTGGCACATCTGTTTGGATTTCGAATTTGCTCTTTAGCAGGATGGTTTCTTGTTCTGGTGTGTGAAATATCAGGTTTGGATCTCTATGAGGGTTTGATTTTTTTCCCACCTCAGCATAACAGCTCCCACATCTGAAGACCACAGTTAAAAAGTGATTTTTAAGACTTTTCATCAGTAAAGAAATCAATCGGGTAAAAAGCATTTTTTCATTCTGACTTTTACTTCTTTTTTTTCCACTCCTTTCCAACTCCTGGGTAAGAAAGTTTTTGTAGGAGGTTATCTAACATGCTTTGTTAGAAAGTTTCATTATTAAAAGAGCTATGATCTACTGAGTGTCCTGATGGCAATATGACATCATTGTACAATCTAGAAATTAATTCAGTGCAGAGAATAGAAGGATGGGATTCTTGAATTCCACCAGGAGTATGTGATACAAGAGCAGTTGTTTACAATGGGCAGCAATATAGCCAGACTTAAAATAGACGAGAGGTTCTTAACTCTGTGTGTGTGTGTGTGTGTGTGTATGTGTGTGTGCATGAAAGAGAGAGAGGAGGGGAGAGAGAAAGAGGGGAGAGAGAAGGGAAGGGAAGGGAAGGGAAGGGAAGATGAGAGGATAGGAGAGGAGACAGAGAGGAGGGAGACAGACACAGAGACACAGACAGAGACACAGAGAGAGAGAGAGAGAGAGAGAGAGAGAGAGAGAGGGAGAGAGAGAGGGACATCACCCCATCTAGGCAGATAGGTGACTGAGTGAATAGAACTTTGAACCTTGAGTTAGAAAAATATGAATTCAAATCCAGCCTCAGACACTAGCTGTGTAATCTTGAGAAAAGGCACTTGACCTCTGTGTACCTCAGTTTCCCTAACTCTAAATTGGGGATAATAATAGTGTCTACCTCAAAAGGTTGTTGTGAGGATCAAATATCATAATGTTTGTAAAGCACTTATCATGATACCTTGCCCAGAGTAAACACCATATAAATGCTTATTTCCTTACGCCTCAGAATGTTTTTTTTTTTGGAGGGGGGAAGGTAAGGCAATTAGGGTTAAGTGACTTCCCCAAGGTCATACAGCTAGTAAGTGTGTCAAGTGTCTGAGGCTGGATTTGAACTCAGTCCTCCTGACTCCAGGGAGGGTTTTCTATTCACTGCACCACCTAGCTGTCCCAGAATGTTTTTAAATGCACCAAATAAAACACATAAAATTACAAAAGAAACTTGTAGTACTGAAATATAGTTATCAATTTCTGTAGTTTTTCAACCAAGTTCACAGACCCCAGCTTAAAAATTCCTTTCCTTAGATACAGGAAAGAATTTCTGGGCAAGGTAGATTTAATTCCATAGAGGGCTATTAGATAAGAGACTATGTAATATTCAAACCCTGTCAAACTTAAAACATAGTAGATTATATTGCTTTTTGTCTCAGATGACTTATGCTTAGGTACTAGTTTTATAAAGCTAACCAAGTTATCTTACCCCATTAAAAAAAAGGAACTTCACTGAATCATTCATCATAATAATTCACATTTATAAAATAATTTAACATTAATTGTACAATTTGGAATTCCAAATTCTCTCCCCCTCTACAGCCCCTATACATCTATTGAAAAGGCAAATGATGATACCCATTATACACATGAAGTCATGCAAAACATGTTTCCATATTAGACATATTGCCAAAAAAAGGCAAGAAAAAAATGAAAAAAATATGCTTCCATTAACCCTCAGAGTTCATCAGTTCTCTCTCTGGAGGTGCATACCATTTTTTGTCCTGAGTCCTTTGGAATTGTCATAGGTCATTGTAGTGCTCAAAATAGTTAAGTCTTTCATAATTGATTATTGTTACAATATTGCTTTTACTATATACAATGCTCTCCTGGTTCTGCTTACTTTACTTTGCATTAGTTCGTATAAGTCTTCCCACGTTTTGCTGAAATCATATCTTCCATCATTTCTTATAGCACAATGCTATCACAATCATATACCACAACTTGTTCAGCCGTTACTCATTTGATGAACATCTCCTCAATTTCCAATTCTTTGCAACCACAAAAAGAGCTGCCAGAAGTATTCTTGCACATACAGATGCTTCTCTTCTTTCTTTAATCTCTTTAGGATACAGATCTAATAGTGATATTTCTGTGTCAAAGGGTATGTATATTTTATAGCCCTTTAGGCATAGTTCCATATCATTCTCCAGAATTATTGGACCAGTTCACAACTCTACCAACAGTGTATAAGAATCTCTCTTTCCACATTCCCTCCAGCATTTGTCATTTTCCTTTTCTGTCATGTTAGCCAATCTGATAGATATGAGGTGGTATCTTAGAATCATTTTAATTTGCATTTCTCTAATCAACAGAGATTTGGAGCATTTAAAAAAATATGACTGGCTAGATTCCTTTCCTTTCCTTTCCTTTCCTTTCCTTTCCTTTCCTTTCCTTTCCTTTCCTTTCC
>CM053587.1:336575675-336595943 GCA_028646515.1 Pseudochirops corinnae
GGGAAGAACAGGAAGGCAAAAGGGAAAGAGTCAACCTCACTCTTATTGAACTTGGCTTAGGGAAGGAACGACATAAACTCTAAACTGGGTATCTTGCCACACGGGAGAGTAGGGGGGATGGGGATGAGAGGTGGGATGACGGAGGGGAGGACAGGGTGGGGGGGAGGGTTGATGGAAGTACACACTTCTGTAAAGGGACAGGGACAAGGTAGAGAATAGAACAAGGGAGGGTGGGATAGGAAGGAGGGACATAGAATCAATCTCTCATAATATGCCCACTGTGGAGAGGTTCTACGTAATTACACATGTACTTAAGCCTGTATTTAATTACTTGTCCTTCCAGTGGGGGTGGGTGATGAGGGAGGAAGGGAAAGAATCTAGAATTTAAATTTCTGTAATCAAATGTTTAATATATATATGTACAATTATTATTATTAACTACAACCAATTGGGAATTAAGACACACAGGCACTGTGGTAGGGAGAGCCATACTGCCCTATCGAAAAATCAGATGGGTGAGGGAGAGGACATAGGAGGGAGCAGATTGGGGGAGAGGTTATACAGTGGGATGGCTGTTTTGAGGTGTTTGGTAGGGGAAAGATGGGGAGAAAATTTGTAACTCAAAATCTTGTGGAAATGAATGATGTAAACAAGAAAATAAATAAATTAATTTAAAAAAAGAGAAAGGAGGCCATGTGAATAAAGACATGGGAAGGGAGCAGGGAGATGAAAAGATCACAAATCTAGAAGCAACCCCCAAGTCATCCAGTGTGACTTCATCATTTTTCATATGATGAAACTGAGGCCCAGAGGGAGTTGCCCAAGGTTAACAGATGTCACAGGCTGGGTTTGAAGCAAGATCTCCCTCCAGAGCCAGCACTCATTCTATTCTACCTCCCAGAAAGAAAGAGAGATGGTAGTAGTAGGAAGAGAAAGAGGATCTCCTTTGTTGTGGGAAGTGGGAGACAACATTTGATCCTAGTGAAGCCTTGCTTGGTAAAGCAGGTCCTGAGGAAGTGGAAGGAGCAGCTGTATTAAGCACCTGCCGGCTGTATTAAGTGACTGCTCACACTTCAGGGCAGGTCTTTTTGTCAAGCTCTTATTTCTCATAACCTAGTAGAAATATATAATGTGAAAGAGGAAGAGTACATTGCAATGAAGTATAGTATAATTCATTTATCTCTTCAACTGGGGAAATCTCCCCATAATTTATCAGTGGGAAAGGTTTAAGTGAATTTTGTAGCTCCTTTTATGTGGCCTTATGAGGCTTCTTAAATTATGAACATAAGTACTTTGGCATCATTGGCCGATAGACTAAACCATGCTTTATCAGGAGAGTGAGAACTTGGAAACGAGAAGGAAAAATAAAGAATAAAAAAAGATTGCACAGCCTGAGGTGTACTGCAGCTTCCCTTCCCCCTGCTTTTCCCTGTGTGTGCTGCAGGCGTGCATGCACACACACACACACACACACACACACACACACACACACGCAGACACTCTTTATGATTTATTGAAATTTTGGCTTTTTCAGGATCTGCACTTACTCAACATACTTAGTCCCAGGTTCCCATTGCAGCTGCTGCACCTGGCCCTGCCTCTTTGGATGCTAGGGAAACGAAATCATTAGTAAGGTGGTTTGTCAAGCATCTGTACTGTCAGCAAATGAGCTCAGCCCTTAGGATGCTTGGTGGTCCAAACTTGCCTCTCCCAGGGCTGTCCCTGAGTCTCAGCTTCAGCTGCTGGAGCTTTTCATGAAATGCAGGATTGGGGAGGAATGGGGGCAGGGCTGATGGTTATTCATGGATCCCATGCTTTTCCAAGGGCAATGCTAGTTACTCATTGGTTCTGGAAACAAACATTTCTGAAACCTGCTCTTGGGTTTCAAAGTAAGAAGAGTACCAATGTTCTCCAGAAGCAGTCAGTCAGTGTTCTTCAGGAGTCTCCAGAGATGGTGAAGTGAAGTGAGGATCGGATTCCTATTGTAGATTTAGGGAAGGGAATTTAACCTCTTTTGTGGCTTGGACCCTCTCTGGCAATCTGGACAAACCTATGGAACCCAGCTCAGGATAGCATACTTAAATGTATAAAATAAAACACATAATGGTTACAAAGAAAAGCAATTATGTTGAAATAGCTTGTTTCCTTCCTTCCTTCCTTCCTTCCTTCCTTCCTTCCTTCCTTCCTTCCTTCCTTCTTTCCTTCCTTCCTTCCTTCCTTCCTTCAGTCAGTCTTTCTGGGCTTCAGTTTCCTCATCTGTAAATTGAGAAGTCAGAGCTAGAAGACTTTCTCCCTCTAAATCTAAGATTCCATAGCCTGCTGATTCTACCCATTATTCCCTGTGTGATTTTTGAGTAAATTACTTAACTTTTCTGACCTTGAGTTACCTTCTATTTCCAATGATGGAGCTGGGCCAGATGATCAGAGTTCTTTTTCAGCTTTATAAGCCTATGAAGCTACTATTCCTTTAGTCCATCCTCCTGCTTTTAGGTAGCGTCATCCCAAATCTGTACTAGATGAGAGGCCATGGGAACAGGGCCTAAAACCCTCCCTTATATCTTAATTATCAGGGACTATTAGGGATTTTCCTTTTAGATCTATCTTAAGTCTGTCTGTATCAACTGCTCATTGCTCCTGGCTCTCCAGCTCCAAACAGAATGAATCTAATCTCTTTTCCACATGACAGACTTTCAGCCCTTTGAAGAGAGAGAGATATCCTGCCTCTTCTCTTGCCCCCACCTCCCCTCCTAAGTCTTCTTTTCTCCAAGTTAAATAATCCTACTTCCTTCAACTTAACACTAAATGGTTTTGAGTATTCTCACCATCTGGATTGTCTTTCAGTAGCATATCTCTTCTTTGCTCTGGACCTCTATTTCCCCTACCTTTCAAATGGGTGCATTTGCTCTGCTTCTCCTTGCCTCTTATGGGAAGATACATGAGGTAAGAGTCACACAGTGTTTTAAAGGAAATTCAAGAATAAAGTAGTGTGGCTGAATGCGTTTATCAACACCTCAAAGAATCAGGAGAAGCATTGAAAAGGAGGAACTCAAAGCATTCCACTTTGATGTACATAGCTTCCTGAACCAGACAATTTGGTCCAGGGAATGTGGGGTCACTCCTCTTAAGCATCCAGTCTGCTCATCTCTCCCAAGGTAGGTGTGTTGTATCCCTAGCCAGCTTGCTTCCAACTCACTGAGCTAAGTTGTTTGCCCTCCCCTGATTATGGTCACATTTCTGTTTTAATTTCCACCGCTCCTATGAGGAGCTTCACATAAAATATTAAGGCTGAGTAAATATTAATAAAACTGTCACTGTCACATTAATTCAGTATGGTTGATGGGGGGGGGGGTGTCAGGATTGGGATAATGAGTTAATGCACAAGGGTTACCCACCAGAAAACATCTAGCAAACATGAAGGCAGTAGGAAAGGATTGTGACAAATGTGGGGGGATTGGAAAAGGGAAAAATGAGTGAATCACTGCAGAGAATCAGAGATGTTGAAAGCCGGAAGGGACCTTGGCAACCTATCAATGCAGCCCACACATGGAATCCTTGTGATAACACACCTGAGAAGTGCTCATTCAGCTTCTCTGTGCTTGAAGACTTCCAGTGAGGGGACTCCCACAGCCTCTCAAGGGGGCCAGTTCCACTTTTGGATTGCCCACATTGTGAGGAAGTTTTGATCTGAGTAATGTTAATAATAATATCTGATAATAGCTACCATTGATGTAGAACTTAGCATATAACAGGCATTTTGCTAATAATTACAATTATTATGTCATTCGATACTCACAACAACCCTGTGCTATTATTATGCCCATTTTACAGATGAAAAAACTGATCTTCCTTCACCTTCCATTCATGACTCCTGGTTCTACCTTCTGATACCAAATGGAATATGTCTAGTCTCTTCTTCACTTGCCAGCTATACTTGAAAATAGCTTTTATGCCCTCCCTGAGTCTTGTTTTCTCCAAGATTTCCATGCCCACTTTCTTCAACCAGTCTTCATGCACCACACACTCGGCTTCCTCTGCCCTCTTGGTTACCCTCCTCTTTGTGCTCTCTACCTGGTCAATGTCCTTAAATTGTGAGAGTTGAACATAGTGCTGTGTTCTTACTAGGGCATAGTGGGACTGTCTCCTTTTTACTCCTGGAAACTCTGCACCTCAATGCAGCCCAAGATTGTATTAGATGCTTTAGCTCCCATATCATATTGTTGATGAATATTCAGCTTGAAATCCCAAATCTTTTTTAGGACAATTGTTGGGCTTTGGAGGAGGAGCAACCCCCAGGTCTATCTGTTTAACCCCAGTCCCTCTCCTTGGATCCGGTCTGCCATCACTAACTGCCCAGTGGATATTTTGACTTGGCTGTCTCATAAGCATTTCAAACTCAATATATGACTCCCTACCTCCCAAGTCATCCCTCTTATGAACTTCTCTATCACTGTTAAGGGCACCATCATCCTCCCAGTCACCCAGGCTCACAACATTGGCATCATCCTCTATTCTTCCTCTATCACATCCAATCTGTAGTTCAATCTTGCTGGTTCTATTTCAATGACATCTCTTGCACTTATCCCCTTTTCTCTACTCACACAGTTGCTAGTTCAGGTCCGTATCACCATTTTCCTGGATTATTGTAACAGTCCACTATTTTGTTTATTCCCACTCCAGTCCATCTTCCACTCAGCTGCTTAAGTAATATTTCCTCTGCTCTATAAACTCCAGTGACTCCCTATTACCTCTAGAAATAAATATAAATCCTTCTGTTTGGCATTTGTGGCACTTTACAACCTTTCCCTATCCTACTTTTTCAGCCTTATACATTAGTCTTCTCCACAAATTCCATGGTGCATCCAAATTGGCTTACTTGTTGTTCTCACACACATTTCATACCTCTCCTCCTTTTTCTTTGTACTCATGGTCTCTCACACCAGATACATATTCTTTCCTTACCTCCACCTCCTAATTTGCTTTAAGATTAATTTCAGATTCCACCTCCTCCAGGAGTCCATTCCTGATACGCCTATTATAACTATATGTGTTGCTATGCCTAGATTGTAACCCCTGATAGCAGCGATAGCTAAGTCAAGGCAGAGTGTGTGGAGGGAATAGGGAGAGTCTAAGTGAAGATTGTTCTGAAAGCAGCTCCCTGTAACTAAAAAGGAAGCTTTCCCTAGGTGTAAGCCATGTGTGGTAGATAGAACTTTAATACTGAAAGTTTAAAATCCATACCTTTGAAATTCTAAGTCTGTACTTCTTCACAGGAGGAGGAAAAGATGGAGTCAACATTGCACAATGGAAAACAAAAGAATGATTCTGTAGTTAAAGGATGTGGCTTCAAACACCCTCTCTTAGGCTTACGACATGACCTTGAGTAAGTCACCTGACATCTGTGGGCCTCAGTTTCCCGATCTGTAAATTGGGGAGGGGTCAGACTAAATGGACCCTGTGTCCACTTCTAACTCTAGTTCTCTGGTCCTATGATAATGCTGATGTGGAGAAGGAAGGGGAAGAAATGATGAGAAGCAGTAGGCAGGGCATGTGCCCAGACATTATTGACTCTTCTGTGCCTTTCTTTCAACATAGTGAGATCCCTTCCTTTCTCTTCCTAAGTTTTTGACAAAGCTCTGCCTCCTCAGCTGTGTTAATAGAGGAGACTCACCAAGCAATATAAAAATAAATGGTATGGTTTTTGACACAACAGAATGTATTACAGCAGCTTCGGAGATGACCAGATCCCAGGAGTACTCACCAGTCATACCTGGCCCAGGGGACTGAGGAGCAGGAAGGGAGATGCTTGCAAGGAAGATGTTATTCATAGAGCAAATGGAGTGGGGTGGGGTAACGGGCAGATGAAGGAAGCCAGGAAAGGCATGTAGCAGGTTTCAGATTTATTGATGATAGCAAATAAATAAATAAATAAAAAGGTAAGCAATTGGAGAGATTGGGTTTTAGCTGTGTGCAGTATCATAGAAAATCAGACATGTACAGGTATCTATGACTCATTGTTAAAGATGCTCGAGATATTTTGGCAGAAGGATATTACTAGGTTTAGAAAATATGTCTATCGGTTATATTCTGTGCATTTGAAATAGTGTGAATGATTATAGTCATTAATGGAAGGGAATGGAGGGACCTCATTTAAGGGAACCAGCACAGTTGAGTGGAGAAAGTCCTAGACAGGGAGTCAGGAGGGAGCTGGATTTGAATTGTGTCTGACACTTAATAACTGTTTAGCTACGTCATGTAATGTCTATGAGCCTCAATTCCCTCATCTGTAAAATGGGGATAATAAAATAATGATTACAGTACATATCTTATTAGGGTTCTTGTTGAGACCCAATGAGGAGCCAGCGTGGTATAGTGGAAAGTTCTGGATTTGGAATCTGAGCACCTGTATCAAAAATCTGTGCCATTCACTTGCTATCTCTGTGACTATGAATGAAGAGAAGGAAGGAAGAAAAGGAAAGAAATGAGCATTTATTGGCACCTACTATGTGCCAGAAACTAATGTTAAACCCTTTACATTTAATCTCATTTAATCATTAAACCTACCCTGGAAGGTAGGTGCTATTCTTAGCACCTACTGTTTTACAGATGCCCAGGGTTGCCCTTATAGCTAGTAAGCATCTGAGGCAGGATTTGATTTCAAGTCTTTCTGACTCCAGGCCTAGCATTCTATACACTGAATCACTTAACCTGTTTGGGACTCAGTTTCTTTGTAAAATGAATGAGTTTGGGTGATCTGTAAGATGCCTTCCCATACTTCATCTCTGAACCTACGCTTTCATATAATGTATGTGATGTGCTTTGTAAATGGTAAAGGGATAGGGACTGGACCTGAGATTTCATTAGTACAAGTTTCCTCTAGAACTTCCTCTACCAATGTAAGTCAGCACCCTCTATACCTTACAGTCTTACAGAGTTGTTTAGAGCACCCAAGAAACAAAGTGACTTGCCCAAGGCTACAAAGTCAGTATGTGTCATAAGGGGAACTTGAACTCAGGTCCTCTTGGCTTTGAGACCCATTTTGCAGTCACTAAGCTAGGTTGCATTTTATAAGTGTCAGATATAATTGTTATTAGAAACAACTTGGTATAGTGGAGAGACCAACCATCTTAATAGGCTGGAGATACAAATTTAAGTTCTGACTCTGACATTTATAATTTGTACAGTGATAAACAAGTTACTTGATGACCCTGAGCCTATTTCTCCATCTGCCACATGGGGTTGATAATAATTGTAAGACCCCAAGGACTAATAGGAAAAAACACTTTTATAAACCTTAAAGTGAGCTATTGTCATTGTAGATAACTACAGTGGGTGGGCATTTACACTGCACTTTAAAGTTTGCAAAGCCCTCTCTCTGCATTATTTCACTTATTCCTTATAAAATTCCAACAGGGTGAATCCTACAGGTGGTATCATCTCTGTTTTACAATTGAGTAAGTGGAGGTTCATATTTAGTCAATTGACTAGCCCCGAGATAATAGCTCAATAAGTAACAGAGGTGAGGGTTGGAACTCAGGGCTTCCTGACTCCCAGGGTCAACACCCTAACCACCAGGCAATATTGACTTTCCATATGACCAGCTAACTTGAAATATTTATCTTTGCCTTCTACTCAGTGTCCTCGTTTTCCAAATACTCTGAGATCCCACATCTTTTTGACTGGGGCGCAGATAAGTGTTGGTGGTGGGGATGGAGGAGGAGAAGGAGGAGCAGGAGCAGGAGGACTGACATAAATCACAGTCTCTGCCATCTGTTTGTGGCTGATCAAAAATGGATTGAAATTGAAGGATCCCAAAGAGTGATGGAGGCAGGTGTGAACCACTCACAGCATACCTCACAAATGAAGAATCACAAAGAAGCAGCCTAAAGGTTGACATCAGAGAAATATATGGGCAAAAGAACTGGTGAGAGTAAGGAATGACTAATGGACAGCCCATAGCTTCATTGGTATCCTCATGATGTCAAGAGAAATCAAGAAATGTTGGGTTCCCCCTTCAAGGACAACGCATGGTACAGCGAAAAGAGTGCATTGCCTCTGCAGTCAGAAAACCTGGGTTCAATTGTTTTTTACATGAAACTGGGAAATAAGATATACAGGCACTGGGATATAAAAAACCATCTTGCCCTACTAGAAAATTTGAGGGGGAATGGGGAAGGATAGAAGAGAGAGCGGATTGGGGGAAGGAGTATTCAGTAGGCTCGCTATTTTGGGGCAGGGAGTAGGGAAAAGATGGGGAGAAAATTTGTAACTCAAAATCTTGTGGAAATGGATGTTGAAAACTAAAAATAAACAAATAAAAAACCAATTTGATTTAAAAAAAGCCCTGGTTTTGAATCCCCTGTCTCTGATGCTCACTTACCTGTGTGACCATGGGCAATTGACATAGACTTACACTTTAGGAAAATAACTTTGGCAGTTGTATATATGATGGATTGCAAAGGGAAGAGACCAGTTGGGATGCTATTTCAATAGTTCATGGAAAAGTTAATGAAGGTCTGAACTTGGGACATGATTATAAGAATGGAGACCAAAGGACTCTTACAAAAAGTGCTATAGAGTATGGAAGAAGGGCAATAAATTGTCTGTGTAGGGTAAAGGGGAGAGGAAAATCAAGGATGACTTCTTGTAACAGCCCTTCAAGGTAGTTACTACAGACTCCTTTCTCCAGATGAGGAAAATGAGGCTCAGAGGTCAAGTGACTTGCCCTTTCCTAGCTTGTGTTAGTTAATACAGATGATAATGAGTACAGAGATTAATACATAATAATTAAATACATATCACATTTCAGGGATATCATACAGTCGAAAGAGCACTAGCTCCAGGGTAACGGGGGTTCAATTTTTTTTTTTTAATCCATAGGATTTATTTACACATTAAATAGCACAGAAAATACTCACCTCTAATATCATATAGTTAATCCACCTTACCCATGAGTAGGTCACTTACTTTCAGGGAGCCCCAGCAAGGAGAGGGATAGAGATACCTTGCAGGAGTTCAAATCTTACCCCTGATATTTATTACCTGAATGATCCTTGGAGGTTTACTTAATCTCTTTGGGACTCAGTTTCCCTATCTGTAATTAATGAATAATAATTGATAGTTAATACAGAAATAATGAATATAATGTACTTTGTAAAACCTTAAAGTAATCCATCTATCACTATCTAGACTGGTGGCAGAACTGGAAAGCAGATAGGGGGAGAATGGGTGAGTAAGTAAGGCAGCCAGCAATAAGATAGCCATTGAATAAACAGCATGAAAAATCATCACCATAAGAAATGATGGCTAGGAAGGATCTAGAGAATCTGGAGAAGCATGGGGAGACTTGTATGACCTGATGCAGAGTGAAATGAGTGGAACCAGGGAAACACCATATGCCTTGGTTCAAGCTTGTGCATGCCAAGGTGTTGGATATGACCAGGGGTAGTGGACTGAGAACAATACAGAGGACCCTACTAATTTCCAATTGTCTCTCTGCTCAATCTGCCCAGAGAGGGAGCATAGTATAGAAATAATTGGCTTTGGCTGTCAAAGACGCAGCCAGGGATGACCTGTTTCTCTCCTAATGGCAGAGGGAACTCAAGCTTCAGCTGTCACAAGGGAAGAATGGAGTGACACATGCCTCTCCCTTGGTGGATCTCCTTAAACCTTGCCTGACAACCAGGAGTAATTGTCTTGTTTTTCTTCCTCCTGTTCTGGCTATAGCATCATTGAGTCTTGGAGGAGGAGGATGTGTTAGGGATCATTTTAGTCTAGCCCCTTCATTTTATAGAGGAAGGAAATTGAGGCCAAGAAAGTGAAACAAAGTGTCAGTGGTCAGCCAGGTGGTCCACAAAAGAGCCTGGATTTGAACCGTACCTTTCTGACTCCTAACCTCCCATGATTTCTGCCATGCTTCTTTGCCTCTAGATGGCCTCAGAGACTTGCTATGTCCAACCCATACCTAAACACAGATAGATGGAGAGCATAGATCCAGAGCTGGAAGAGAAACCAGAGGCCATCTATTCCAAGCCTCTTCATTTTACAGATAGAGAAACTGAGTCACCAAAGTGACTTTCCCAAGGTCACACAAGCAGTAAGCATTAGAGGTGGGGTTCTTGTTCTGATTCTCTGATCCCAAAGCCAGCTGTTTCAAGAAATAGTAAGCCCCAATTCTCTATCTCTGGAGGTCTTTGAGGGGAGACCAAACAGTCACATTTCAGGGATATCATACAGCAGAAAGAGCACTGGCTCCAGGGTAACAGGGGTTTGAATATATATTTTTTAATCCAGAAGATTTATTTACACATTCAACAACACAGAAAAGACACCTCTAATGTCATATAGTTAAGAACCCATATTTTAAAAAATACTTTATTTTATTTATTTTAGTTTACATCATTCATTTCCACGAGATTTTGAGTTACAAATTTTCTCCCCATCTTTCCCCTACCCCCCTCAAAACAGCCATCCCCTTGTCTAACCCCTCCCCCAATCTAATCTCTCCTATGTCCTCCCCCATCGCTTCTCTAACTTTCCAATAGTGCCTGTGAATCGTTAAGAACCCATCTTACCCATGAGTAGGTCACCTACTTCCAGAGAACTCCAACAAGGAGAAGATTAGAGATATCTTCTAGGGGTTTAACTTTTATCTCTAATATTTACTACCTTAATGATCTTGAGAAGTTTACTTAATTTCTTTGGGACTCAGTTTCCCAATCTGTAAAGTGAGAGACTTTACAGTTTATTCCAGATATAGATTCCTATGGCTATATAGAGACCTTTCTGGGCCTCAGTTTCCTTACCTGTAAGAATCAGAATCATAATAGTAAGCACCTCGAAAGATTGTAGTGAGGATTCAGTGATAGAATTACTGTATGTAAAACAGCTTGTGAACCTTAAAGTGCTATGCAAATGAGAGCTATTCTTATATCTAGGAGCAAAGAATGTAGAGATGGGAGGAAACTTAGAGAGCATTTGCTTCAAGCGCTCTGAGTTTCATTTTCCTTAGCTGTGAAATGAGAATGTTGGACCCCATGGTTTATAACTTTATATGGTCCCTACAAGATGTAGATCTGGGATCTTTAGCCATTAAACCTCTTTGTGCCTCAGTTTCCTCATCTGTTAAATGAGGGGTTGAACTCTAAAATCCTTTCCAGCTCTGTTTATGATCTAATGATACCATGAACCTTCTCATTTGACAAATGCAGCCCAGAGAGGTGAGCTGACTTCCCTATGGTCACATAGTTAGGAAGTAGCAGAACTGAGATTTGAATCCTGGCCTTCTGACCTCAAACCCCAGAACTCTTCCTAAGCATTTGACTTTTATCTGTCTCTAGTAGAAGATGTAGGTCTGGTGGCTCAGTGATTTCTAACCACCCCTCTTCTTTCCTTCCCACCATTTCCAAGCAGCAAGAGCTGTAACAGCCATGTGGAGAGAAAAAAAAAAAAACACCAGTTGACCCCAAGGCCAAGGTCCTGTGGGTTGGGCTTTATTGTTCTCTCAGCCAGAAGACTCTGAGAGAGCTTCCTTGAGTTCCTTTTCACAGAGAAACCAGGAGAGTGAAATGATTTAAAAGGAACAAAGAAGCCAGAACAAAACCCCAGCTCAGCGGCTTTCTCTTCCTTTCTCTCCTGCCTATTTATAGTACCATCCTTTGCCACGGAAGAAGCTGCTGCTGCTCCTGATGGCTCAGATCCCAGACACACAGATGTGCCTGAAAATATGGATCTGGGACTAGAAGCCCCCGCCATGTGTGGTCAGCACACAGAGGAAGTTTCTACTCATGTCTTTAGTCCCAGTAATAACAACAGGGCTTTTATTATTATCAGAACCATAACCAGTACTTGATAAATGGGACTTTGTCCCAGGGTGTCGGTATGTAGGGACAGCACTTCCTCCTTCTTACTTCAGGGTGCTCTAATCGCTCAAGCTACTATACTGACAACACTATTTCTCTCTCCAAGGTCCTGTTGCCATGGTGCTACTCTAGAGAGACCTGCATAGTACCCGAATCCCTGATGGGATGAAATTTGAATCAGCTCTTCTCCAAGTGCAAATGCACCTGTGGTTGGGCTGTTAGAGTCGTGCATGCACATAAACTCCACACAACTATTTTTGCTCCAAGTGAAAAAATCATTCTGCTTCCATGGAAGGACTCTTTCATGCCTCATTATGGACTGGAGGTGACTCTAGGCTTTTAAAAAGGATGGGAGTGGAGAATGACCCTTGGCTGGTCTTGCCAGTCCAAGAAGAGCTTACAAAGGACAGAATGTCCATTGTTTGAGGTTCATCTTGGGGAGTTCAGGAAATATATGATGAATTTGTAGTGTTGGAGCTGGAAGAGGTTGTAATGGTTAGTGCCTCTTGGAGGTTTGTGAAGCACTTTACTTACGTGAACTCATTTGGTCATCAGATCAACCCTGGGAGATAGGTACTCTTATCTTCTCTATTTTATAGATGAGGAAACTAAGACTGAGAGAGGTTAAGTGACTTGCACAGGGCCACACAGCTAAGTGTCTGAGGCAAGATTTGAATTCACCCCCCCTTCAACTCCAAGCCCCATGCTTATTTATTCTCACCTCCTTAATATTAGATAATATCACAGCTGGGACACAGCCTTAGGACAGTGTCAGAGCTGGGAGGGCCCTTAGAGACCCTCTACTTTAACAGCCTCATTTTAGAGAATATGTGGCGCAGAAAGGAAAGTGACATCCTTGAGGTCACCCTCCATTGGTGGCAGAGTTCAGAGTAGAGGACAGTCCTTTTAACTTCCATGGAAAGATAATTTCTTTAAGCCACAGCAACTTTGGAAGCCTATTCAGTGAGCTGGAGAGGGGTCGTCATGTGTGTTATTGGAAAGGTCATCAGCGCTGATGAATTCATGGATGGATGTTGGGAGTGTCCTTACCATACTTAATGACAATAAAGAACAAATTTTGCCTCCTTTGCAGATCATAGCCCTCTTTGTGAGTCAATCATTTTTGGGTGATAAATTTAGAGCTAGCAAGGACCTCGCGGCCAGCCACTAAGAGCTGTCTCCTCATTTTACATTTTAAATGACTCCCTCGAGGTCACCCAACTCAAAATGGCAGAAATGGGATTTGAATCCCAGTTCCCTACCTCCCAACCCTGTCTTTTTCTCCATTGGGCCCTTCTGCCAAACTGTTATCACCAAGGCAATTCATTACTCGATAACTGACTTTTTGACGATGAGGATAAACACGTTTTTTGTGGTTGTTCAGACGTTTCACTTGTGTCTGACTCTTCATGATCTTGGGGTTTTCTTGGCAAAGATGCTGGAGTGGTTTGCCATTTTCTTCCCTAGCTCATTTTACAGATGAGGAAACTGAGGCAAATGGGGACAAGAGATTTGTTCAGGGTCACACAGCTAGTAAGGCCAAATTTGACCTCAGATCTTCCTGACTCCAGGTCAACCCTCTATCCACTTTGCCACCTAGCTGCATGGCATTAATAATTTTAAAATTCACTTTTATTTTCGGTTCAAAATTCTATTCCTCCTACCATCCATCTTCACCATTAAGAAAGCAAAAGAAAAACCAGCCCCAAACTCATTACCAATCTGTATAGTCAAGGGAAAACAAATTTCATAGCAATAATAAATTAATGATATTGTATTCTTTCTGAAATGTCAACATAGCCTGATTATTTGATCTTCACATTGGCTCTTTGAGGCCAGCTGGGTAGATGTTCTTAGCACCATATAAAAGCAGAAGCCCAGGCCTGCCCCACCTACTTGAGGTCACAGGGTTTGCTTAGAGGGTCTCTGAATCCCCTTCCCACTTCATGACTCTGATTTGTTGTGCTTGAGCAGAATGTGGGCCATTGGGTCAAAGTCATAGAAAACTAGATTTAAGTCTGTCATTACGTCAAGAAAAATCACTTTCCAGTCAGGGCCTCCAAAAGTGGTATAAGCTGCTTTGGGGAGTAGGGGATTTGTGTACTAAATGTTTTCATGAAGAGGCCAGGTGGTCATTTACTGGGCATGTTGCAGAGGGGAATTCTTGTTCAGCTATGGGAGGGACTGATTGGCCTTTGAGGTCTCTCAATAAATCAGCCAAGCAGCGTTTATTAGGCACCTGTTATATATAGGCCAGCCCCATATGTGAGAGGCAAGGTGGTATAATGGAGAAAGACCTGACTTTTGAGGAGGAAGTCCCCATTCTGTCTGTAGGACTCTGGGCACAGTTACCATCTCTCAGTACCCAGGTAACTCCCAGAGACCAAAAGATGCAAAGCAGATTTGGTCTGTATGGATCAAGGGAGCTTAGTCATTGGGAATCCCCTTTACCAGTGAAATCACAGGTTAGCTAAGAGCATGTGTCCAGCACTTGGCAGAGTGTTTTATGTGTTAACTTGTTTGAGCCACACGATGACCCTATGAGGTAGGTGCCTTTATTATCACATTTTACAGAGGCAGAGAGAAGCTAAGTGACTTACCCAGGGTCACCTAGCTCATAAAAGTCTAAGGCAGGTTTTGAACTCAGATCTCATTAGGGAGACACTGATGATACAAAGTTTAAAAAATGACACAATGCCTGCCTTTTCAAGGAAAACATTCTACGGGAGGAAAACGATGGGTACATAGACAAATGTGTGAGATAATTATGGGAGTCTACGTGGGGCAGTGGACAGAATGCTGGATCTGGAGGACTGAGTCAGGAAGACCTGAGTTCAAATCCAGCCTCAGACACTTATAAGCTGTGTAACCTTGGGTAATTCACTGCAACTGTCTGCCTCAGTTTCCTCATCTGTAAGATGGGTCAGTGGATGTAGCACTGGGCTTGGAATAAGGAAGTCAGACATCAGTCACTCAACAAATAGTGTTTATCACAGAGCCTGGCACATATTAGGCACTTAATAAATATTCCTTGATTAGTTAATTGAGTTGAAGCACCTGCAATCTCCTCTGGCTAGAGATACAAAGACATAAGTGAAAACAATTTCCTGCCCTCAAAGAGTTTACCATCTAAAGGAAGAGACAACATGTCCTTGTACAAGTATATACGGAATATACCCAAAATAAATAGTTTGGCGAGGGTTCTAGCAGTGGGGGTGACGGTAGTGTCACAAAAGACTTTCTGTAGGAGATGGTGCTAGACCTGAGTCTTGGAAAAACTTGAGGATTCTGATAGGTGAAGAGATGGTATATTTCAGACATGAAGGTCACCAATGCAAAAGAATGGAGTATGAGTGTGTGTGTGTGTGTGTGTGTGTGTGTTAGTGAATCGATAATGAATGAGAAAAGCATTTATTAAGTGCTTACTGGATGCCAAGCATTCTGCTAAGTGCTCAGGACACAAATATGAAACCTGGATGTCTCAGGTCTCAAGGACCCAGACAGCAAACAGAATGGAGTGGTGGCCATAAGACTGTTTTGGTTGGCTTGGGGTGGTTTGTGGAATAATAAGCCAGTCAATTGATTTGTCCTTTCCAGAGGTAGTGGTATTTGTTAACCAAAGCAAAAAGTGGAAAGAGGGGCTCTATAGGACAGAGCAAAAAATAGCTGAGCTGTCAATGAGAGACGGGGTGTTCTGTACCTCTGGTTTGCAGTCATGTGTGAGAAGACTGGAAAGATAAGAAGGGGCCAAATTATGAAGGGATCTAAATGGTAAAGAGAGAAATTTATATGTAAGACTTGAGTTCAAATCTGGCCTTGGACCAGCTGTGTGATCCTGGGCAAGTCACTTAATTTGTTTGCCTTAGTTTCCCCATCTGTAAAATGGGGCAATGATAATCAAACCTGCCTCCTGTTGTGAAGATTGAGATGGTAATTGTATAGTACTTGACATAGTGTGCCTGAAAATGCTATTTAACATTAACTAATATTATTGTTCTTATCATTATCAGAGAGGTAATAGGGAGCCCCTAGAGCAGCGGTTCTCAACCTGTGGGTTATGATCAATTTGTAACAATGAAAATACATCCTGCATATCAGATATTTACATTACGATTCATAACAGTAGCAAAATTACAGTTATGAAGTAGCAACGAAAATAATTTTATGGTTGGGGGTCACCACAATATGAGGAACTGTATTAAAGGGTTGTGGCATTAGGAGAGTTGAGAACCACTGCCCTAGAGTTTATTGGTCAGAAGGATGACATGGGTGGACCTGTAATTTAGGAAAATCCCTTCAGTACCCATGTGGAGGATGAGTTGGACTGGGGCAAGGCTGGTGGCATCAAGGCCAATTAGGAGCTTATTGTAGCAGTCCAAAGGCGATTAGCTCCTGATTAGTGCCTGAACTAGGTCTGTGGCCAAGTAAGTGATGAGGTAGACTGGAGAGATGGGGAAGTAGACATGACAAGATTTTCAGGGCAAGGGATAATGAGCTCGGTCTTATATGTATTGAATTTGAAAAGTCTACAAGAGGTTCAGTTTGAAATGTCCAGTCGGCAGTTGGGGATGCAGGGTGGTAGCTCAAGAAAAAGATTATCACCTAATAGTTATGTAGTGATTTAAGGCAAAGAGTTTCATGTATAGAATGCCATCTGATCCTCATAAGTCTGTGAATGAGGTGCCAAGATTATTCCCATTTTACAGATGAATAAACTAAGGCTGAGAGTGTATGCAAAGCTTAACATGCTATGTGACTACCAGTTGATTATTCTTGTTTCCACTTCTGAATCTGATACTTAACTTCTCTGAGCTGCAGATTTCTCCACTGAAAATGTGGATAATAATGATATCGAATGGTATGATTTGAAGCTTTCAAAGCACTTCATATATAATAGATAGCACCTACATCATTCATAGGGTTTTCATGAGGCTCCCCTAAATTACTTTTTTTTTTTAGCCATGTAAAATGTGAGCTCCATGAGGACAGATACTGTTTTGTTCTGGGCTTTGTAGGGTCACTCTTTGGATAAATTTTTCTGGGAATATTCTCTATGTCTAACCTTGCCCCAAATCTACCATGCTGCTTTCTCTGACCATTCCCCTGTCATGGGTTCTGGCTCGAGCCTCTGTCTCCTACCCTGGGCCCCTTATTAGAGAGTTCCTCAGTGCTAGACCCACCTCTTGATTATCTTCATTCCATTTCCTTCACCTGAATCCCTTCCCATCTCCAGCTTTGGGAACAGTACTCAAACCCACAGGACTATTGTGGGAAAAGATAAAGTCAATCAATTGACTTTGGGTTCCCTTCATCATCCCTGTGACTTCCTAGATCAAAACATCTCACCATGGCCACCACTCCCCTATATGCATTGTCTGCCCCTATTAAAATGGGAGCTTTTAAAAAAAATCATTTATTTACTTTTAGTTTTCAACATTCACTTTTTATAAGATTTTGAGTTCTAAATTTCCCCCCCTTCCCAATTTGGCATGCAATCTGATCTAAGCTATACACGTACAATCATATTAAATATATTTCCACATTAGTCATGTTGTGAAATAAGAATCAAAACAAAAGGGAAAAGCTGCAAGAAAGAAAAAAACAACAATAACAAAGAGAAAATAGTCTGCTTTGATCTGCATTCAGACTCCATAGTTCTTTCTCTGGATGTGATAGCATAAAATGTAAGCTTCTTGAGGGAAGGGCTGCCTTATGTTTGTGTCACCAGGGCTTAGCCCAGTGTCTGGTACCTAGAGGCACTCGATAAGTAATTAATTCTTTTTCACTCACTCACATTCATTCATTCATCTATCCATTCCATGACTAGCACATAATACTTAATAAATGTGCACTGAATGAATAATAATGTGTGTAAAATGCTTTGCAAACCTTCAAGTACTCTATAAACGTTAGTGATTACAGGGATAGTTCTCAGAACAGAGAGCCCTCCAACTGCTCTTTCTCTAAGGATATTTTATCTTCCTACAAGTCAGGACAGCGAACGTTGGGGATGAAGAGGAGATGTGGAGGGAGGAGAGCAGAACAGGTGCTCACTCCGTCTGAACTACCCCATTATGAATGGTAATGGGTAGGAAAAACCCAGAGCACCACCACCCACCTCCTCTCTTCCCTTCCCTTCCCCCCTCTCAGTTTCCCCTCCTCCCAATTAAGCAGACCCAGGACACATTTCTAATAAGGGGCTGTGTTTGAGAGCTTTCTAATGATTTCATTTTCAGCATGTCCTGAGTTATGAGGCAGGCTGGGAGCAGATCCGTTCGGAGATGAGCAAGCGAAGCTAATTAGGCTCTTCTATGCTTTCTCCTCTGTCTCCCACCCCACTGTGTCCTCCACCCGAAAGCATTTCACTGCTTGTCTTGGTTAATTTGTGGATCTTGCACCAGACTGTGTCCTCTTACAAGTTTATTAAAAAAAAAAAAAAGTCTTATCTGCTTGAGCTGATAATGCCAAGAATAATTAGCAAATGCCAAGGTTTGCAGCCTCCAGAGGGCGCTGCCCTGGGGGTTGGCTACCTTTTCCCAAGAGAGTGTTGGAGCTGGGGGAAGGGCTGAAGTGGACTTCTCTCCATTACTTCCCTCTCTGACCCTTCCCTAGAGATGGACTATCTGAGGAATACAGGCCACTGGGATGCCTTTGATGCTGAACTGCCTAAAGGTGCCTAGTTGGTCTTGTTCTAATAAGAGAAGGCTGGCCTGATCTTAGAGGGCTGGTATGTAAGGGAGGATTGGATTTTCTGGGACAGAGACTTTACTCACAGACTGGTCAAAGAATTAGAAACAGCTAGGTGGTGTAGTGGATGGAATGAACAACTTGGAGTCCTGAAGACTGCCTCAGATACTTACAAGCTGTGTGACTCTGGGCAAGTCACTTACTGTCTCTCTCCGGGCCTCAGTTTCCTTGTCTGTAAAATGAACTAGGATATTTTCTCTATCTATAATAGGGCAGTTCAGTGGTTTTAATGGCCTCTATGGTCCTGTGTTAATGGGCCTCAAGAGTTATTTAATCTGAACTCTACCTGAACAAGAATCTCCATGTTTGTAGCTTCCCTGATAAATTGTCATCTGGACTCTGCTTGGAGACCTCCAGCGAACGGAAATCAGCTACCTCCTTGGAACAGCCAATTCTACACTAAAACAGATCTAATTAGTAGGAATTTGCTTTCATTAGGTCATAGGTTTAGAGCTGGAGGGAACCTCAGAGAGCATCTAGTCCAGATGAGGAAACTGAGGAAGACAAAGACAAAGTGATGTACTTGGAATCATACAGGAAGTCAGTCATCAGGGGAAGGATTTGAACCCAACTCACTGGACCTGGGGTCAAGAGGACCTGAGTTCAAATCTGGCTTAGACATGTACTAACTAAGTGACCCTGGGCAAGTCACTTAACCCTATTTGTCTCAGTTTCCTTATCTGTAAAATGAGTTGGAGAAGGAAACTGCAAACCACTCCAGTATCTTTGCCAAGAAAACCCCAAACGGGATAATGAAGAATCAGACATGACCAGACAACAATAAACCTCTGAATCCAGAGAAGTGTATTTCCATTATACCCCACTGTGTCCTTTTGTTAAGCTTAAGAATCCTCTTGGCGATTCCCAACTGTTGTCCTTGGACTAAGAGACAACTGGAGTTTGTCTTGGGGTATGCTATGGTGTTCTGGCAGCAGGAAAGGGCTCTTTTGGAGGTCCACATGAAGAAAAGAAATCTATAAATCCCCCATATTGTCACTGTCAGGTTTGTTCCTCCCATACCCAGGTACCTAGAAGAGGGTATTTATCCTTATCCCTGCCAAGTTAAATATTATCTGAATTTTTACAAATGAGGACACTCAGGT
The DNA here is from genome assembly GCA_028646515.1 of Pseudochirops corinnae. Taxonomy (NCBI): domain Eukaryota; kingdom Metazoa; phylum Chordata; class Mammalia; order Diprotodontia; family Pseudocheiridae; genus Pseudochirops; species Pseudochirops corinnae. Next base: position 336,595,384 of record CM053587.1, read on the forward strand.
CAAGAAGTTTCAGAAGATTTTCTCCAGGTTATGTCTTTATGTAGAGATCTAATGCCCCAGAGAGAATTAGAACACAGGTATCCTAGCCCACTGTTCATATCATCACCTGATGTTGTCTCCTTTAGGTATCATGGTGGGTACTAGTCAGGACTACCTTGGTCTTCTTTCATACTATCGATTTCTACTTTGTTCAGACCCTGTACTCCCATCCTAGATTTCTAACATAGAGGTTGTCAGACTGGTCTTTGATGGTTTGGATGGAGTTCTTAAAATCTAGGAACTCAGGCATGATATATGCATGTTCTGGTCAGAGGCTGAAATTGGTTAATGCACCAAGTAATTTATCATGAGTAGCTGTCATGAGTTCTAGCTATGGGTGTCAGTCCTAGGAGATTAGTCATCTTGTATTCATAGATGGGCCATATATCCGCTTGTCAGGGTCCCACAACCTCTGACTGCAATGCATGAGAATGTCTACGAGAATGGAGATGGGCACAGTGGGTGTTTGAAGACCTTATGGCACAGATTCATCACTGTCTAACCTATGTGACACCTACTGG
>CM053587.1:336596443-336640594 GCA_028646515.1 Pseudochirops corinnae
GATAGATAGATAGATAGATAGATAGATAGATAGATAGACAGACAGACAGATAGTAGATGGACAGTAATCTTAAAGGGGAATATATTAGTAGCTACAGGGGTGGACTGGGAAAGACTTGCTGCAGAAGGTGAGATTTCAGTTGAGTCTTCAATAAAGTTAGTGAAGCCAGGAGATAGAGATGAGGAGGGAGAGCATTCCAGGCATGGGGGACAGCCAGTGAAAAGTCTTGGACGAAGGGGGTCATGTGTGGGAAACAAGGAGGCCAGGGTGGCTGGAATATAAAGTGAGTGGAGAGGAGTCAGTCATAAGACTAGAAAGATACAAAGAGATCAGATTGTGAAGGTTATTAAATGTCGAACAGGGGAGTTTTCATTTGATGCTGAAGGTAATAGGGAGCCATTAGAATTTACTGAGTAGGGAGAAGATATGATCAGACATGCACTTTAGGAAGATAATTTTGACAGTTCAGTGGAGGAGAGATTGGAGTGGGGAGAGATTTGACAGACACCGGCCAACTAGATGGCTATTGCAGCAATCCAGGTGAGAGGTGACAGGAGCTATGTGAGTGGAGAAAAGGGGATGCCCATGAGAGATACTATGAAGGTAACGGAATGATAAAAGATTATGATGGAGAAATTTCAGAATTCATGAACATGGAAGTAAAAACAATTGTGGATAAAGGCAATCATCTCAGGGAGCAGTTGGGGTGGAATGATCATGGCACTTGGGTAGATTGTAAGACTGAGAAGTTAGGATATTGCAGGGAATCATAATGTCTATGTCAAAATGCCTTCATCTGAAGGCAGGAATTGGGCTGGAGAGAAAGACTGCAAGCCAGGCACTAAACTCACAGAGGAAAGGTAAAAGTCCTGGGGGGTAGTTAGATAACGGCCACCAGGATGTGGATTGGGTAATTGGTTTGGCTACTTCTCAGCTAGACTTAATCCCTCCCTTTCCAAATATGGCACTGCCTCTCCCTTTGACTTCTCTTGTGTCCTTATCTTATTCTAACTCACATTATGATGATCTGTGTAAACAACCCATCCCCAGAACCCCTAGGAGATCTTGGTGCCCTTGGGGCCAGACTATGTCTTTCAAAACAATTCTCTCTCTTCCCTCCACTCCCCCCACCTCTTCCCTCATTTGGGGCCTAAAACTTAGTAAAAGCTTAATAATTGTTTATTGGAGAGTTGGATCTATCTCAAATTGTTAGCAAAGTGATGTAGGGGAAAAGAGGGCTGATTCTGGAATCAAAGGATTAGGGTTCAAATCCAGGCTTAGGCAAATCAGTTAGATACTTTGGGACTCAGTTTCTTTAGTTGTAAAATGAGGGGTTAGGAGTCATCGACCTTTAAGATCTCTTCCAACTCTAAATACTATGAATCTATGACCCAGCCAGCTGTCTGACTTTAGATAAGTTACTTAACCTCTCTTTTTAACCTGGCCCCTTTCCTTCCTTTCTAGTGTTCTTACATCTTTCTCTCCCCCACACACTCTGTGATTCAGCAACACTGTCTTCCTTGTTGTTGCTTACACAAGGCACTCCATCTCCTGACTCCTGGCATTTTCTCTGACTGTCCCCTATGTCTGTAACACTCTTTCTCCTCATCTGTACTTCCTGCCTTCCCTGGCTTCTTCCTACTTCATGCAAGAGACTTTTCCTAATACACCTTAATCTCAGTGACTTCACTCCAAGATTATCTTCAATTAATCCTCAATACAAGGCAGCTAGGTGATACAGTAGTAGATAGAGCCCCAGGCCTGAGGACAGGACGACTTGAGTTCAAATGTGACCTCAGACATTTACTAGCTATGTGACTCTGCCTCAGTTTCCTCATTCATAAAATGAGCCAGAGAAGGAAATGGCAAACCACCCTGGTATCTTTGCCAAGAAAACCCCAAGTGGGGTCACAGAGAGTTGGACATGATTGAAACAAATCCTAGATAACTTTGCTTGTATATAGTTATTTACATATAGTCTCTCCTCCCAACTCTTCACTCAGACTGTGAGTTCCTCTAGGGCAAGGACTCTCTTTTGTCTTTCTTTGTATCCCCAGTGCTTACATAGTACCTGGCTCATAGTAAGCACTTAATAAATGCTTCTTGACCTGAATGGTTTGGACCTTAATTTTCTAAATTGTAAAGTGAGAGAATTAGGTGAGATGATCCCTAATGTTCCTACCCAGTTCCATTTGTATATGTCCTCTTGACCTTATGTGACCTTGTCCAAGTCACTTAACCTTTTTGGGTCTCAGTTTCCTCAGTGGCAAAATTAGGATATTGAACTAAATGTCTTAGAAGTTCCACTTTGACTATAAATATCTTGTATATGATTTGAGTTCATTCTCTATCCCATACTTACAGCTGACATCTGTATTACACTTTAAGTCTTATGCAGTATTTTATCTCCATCTCCATCATCTCCCTCTCCATCTCCATCTCCATCTCCATCTATATCATCTTATTTGAGTCTCACAACACCACTTTGATGTAGGTACTACAGGCATTTCCCCCACTTTATAGATGAGGAAGGTGAGACACAGAAAGGTTGAATGATTTGCCCAAGGTTAGAGTCTAGTAAGTGACCAAGGTAGAAAGGAAGTCCTGGTCTCTTTGTACAAGCTAATTGATAATAATAGGTTAAATGATATTTTGGGGCACTAACTGCTGGTGATTGATATTGAGGAGAATATACCAGAATCAAGGCTCAAGTCAATAGTCTTAGACAAAAACATGCTCTGGGAACCCAACTTGCTGATTTGAGAGTGGGTTGGGAGAATAAATCCAGGGTCTTGCTGAACAAAGTTATGTAAGTGTTAAATCCATTAGATTATAAATTTCTTGAGGGCAGGAACTCTTTTAGTATTCCTAGTGCTTAGCCTAGAACCAATACATGATAGGAACTTAATAAATGTTTACTGATTGATTAAATCTTGTATTTAGTTGATTCAGTTGTGTCTGACTCTTCAAGACCCCATTTGGGTTTTCTTGGCATAGATACTGGAGTGGTTTGCCATTTCCTTCTCCAGCTCATTTTACAGATGAGGAAACTGAGGCAAAATGGGCCAAGGAACTTGCCTAGGGTCATACAGCTAGTAAATGTCTTAGGTCGGATTTGATCTCAGGATTAGTCTTCCTGACTCCAGATCCAGCACTTTGTGCACTATGGCGCCACCTAACGGCCATTAATTAAATCTACCAGTAGATTATAAACTCAAAGAGCTGTTTTCTTTTTTCCTTTGTATTCCAAATTCCTGGCACATAGTGGGTGCTTAGGCATTCTTCATGAATTGGTGTGAAAGGGTTACTAAGAGGCAGAGCCTAAATTTGAACTCAGGTCCTTTGAGTTCAAGTGCACTCTTGCCCACCTTGTTGCACTCACCTTCTCTACCCTTTCTTTCCCTCTGTTTCCTATTGGTAAAGAATGGATACCAAGGAGAGCTGCTCAGCAATTCTGACTTTGTTCACATGGTTGAAGGGTAATGGATCCAATTCCCAATCACCCCCTGGCTCTACCAGACCACAGGATGACAGATCTAGATCCCAAATTTTAGAGATAATTTAGTCCAATCCCCTTATTTTTACAGCTGACACAACTGAGGTCAAGGGATATTAAATTGACTATCCAGGATTACACAGGTCACGAGCCTTAGAGGTGGGTTTTGAATCCGGGTTGTCCAACCCCAGAGCCAGGGTACTTTTCTCACAAAATTTCAGAGCAAAGTGAATTATAATGATGATTTCAGCATTCAGGGCCATAAATCTGTCTTCTGCAGAGCCCAGCCATATATTACTGGAAAGGATGGTGAACTAAAAAGGAGAAGGAAATCACATGGGGGGGAATGGGTCAGGGTAATTTGGGACAGGTCCCCAGGGAGCTGAGGGTGGTGGTATTTGAGCAGCCTCTAGGTCTTTGGCATTTTAGGGGATAGCACCATTTCCTCTGAATCAAATGAGGTTTTTAATAGTGTCTCAAGGCAAGAAAGTAATCTACTTCAGTGCCTGGGGAGCTGGACCTCCCCAGAGCTGACCCAGGAACATACTCTAATGAGTCCCTAAGGAGGAACAGATAGGGTTATCCTGTCAATGGAACTGAATCGTTCTGGAAGCCAATGACTCCATAGCCTCTGAAAAATGGGCCTTCCTCTGCTCCATGGGAGATGGAAGGAGAAAAAGTCAAAGAGACTTGGTCTGGGATACTGGTCTCAGTTACTTCAATTCAGGTCAATCCTGTTTGCTCCAATTCAACTCAATTCACATTTATTAACAGATGCTAGGGCTTGTTTTGTGTTTTTGTGATCATTAAAAAAAAAACAAAAAAAAAAGAAAGGGAAGGGAAGGGAAACGGGATACATTAGGGAAGAAAAGGGAAGGAAGCACAGGAAACTTATTACAAAGTGTTTCCTATATGCCAGGACGTACGCTAAGCTCTATAGACACCAAGGCAGTGATTCTCAACCTTCGTAATGCCGTGACCCCTTTAATACTTGTATGTGGGTGTATCTGCATGTGGGTGGACTCGCCTGGAGACAGATAGAGGAGTGGTGTCTCGGTTCCTAAGACCATGGGAAATAGGTGTTTTCCGATGATCTTAGGTGACCCCTGTGACCCCTGTGAAAGGGTCGTTCGACCCCCAAAGGGGTTGCGACCCGCGGGTTGAGAACTGCTGCACTAAGGCAAAAAAAAGAAACGGTCTTTTCAAAGAGCTTACTTTCTACTAAAAGAATAAAATTTGCACATGGATAAGTGAATACAAAATAGGTATATGTTAACATGAGTAGTCTAGAGACTGGGACACTTTCCATGGAGTTAAGCTTGTGCCCTGGTCACTCCTTACTGGTGCCATGTTTTATGTCCCTTGCTAAAGGACAGATGTGACCAGAGGTTCCAGATGAGTTTCTATGATTCCTATTAGCTCAAGAGAATTTCCCCTAACATACCGAAGAAATCCACAGTGATTGGGATGGGGGAATTGACAACTGGGAGAATTCGGGAAGCCCTTTTGAAAGAGGTGGCCCTTGAACTGAAGTGTTGAGAGGTGGCCATGAGGTTGGGGAACATCCTGGCATGGGGCACAGCCTGTGCACAGGGACAGAAGTGGGAGATGGGTGTCATGCATGAGGAACAGTGAGTAGGTGATGGCTTGGAGGGTATGAAGAAAAACGCTAACTCTTCTATCGATCGGATTCTTTGATTCTGTGATTCTGAGCCTGAGCCTGTGACCGTTTCCTCATTTGCAGGCTTACCTTGTTGGTTTCTGTAAGGATGAATTAATCTTTCCCAAGGATGCTGAGAACATTACCTTTTATCCCTTGTCAGGCTACATGCTGGTGGGAGATTGTTATGTTCTGGCTAAATTGCATTGATAAAGTGAATCTTGTGCTTTTGATTGCTAAACATTGCAAGGAGTCCTGTTAAAGCTTTGGACTGGACTCTCTAGGGTACGTGGGCTTTGTAGCTGGTTGATGCGCTGGGTAGAGACTGCCTAATTCAGTTATCTAATAACCCTTAACTTAATCCATAGGATTTTGAGCTGGAAAGGACCTCAAGACCATCTCTCCTAAACCTCTCATCTTACAAAGAGAGAAAACAGAAGTCTGGAAGGGTTTGAGTGACTTTCCCAAGGCCACACAGACAAGGGATTATAACACAGGCCCTCTGATTCCAAATCTGGTGCTCTTTCTACCATACCTAATGGGCTCCTTAAGATCAGGAAACCATGAATCCAAAGCTTCATGGGATCTTGGAAGTCAGTAAAATCCCCTTTATTTGATGAGGAAACTGAGGCTGACTGGCTGAGGGTCATAGAAGAAGCAAGCTGGGTTTAAATCCAGGTCCTAAATTGGGAAATTTGATATTGGACAGTGAGCACATGAGCTGGATTACCAAACACTCATTCAACAAGCATCTATTAAATATTTCTTGTGGTACAGATGCCGAAATGAAAATGAGGTAGTTAGTTCTCTGACTCAAGGAGTTCACATTCTATTAAAAGGGTATATTTTCAGAGGGTAGAGATGAAATAAATAGAAAATGATTTATGGCAAGGGTAGGGTTGGGGGATGGACTAACAATTTACTAGCCACGTGAACCTGGGCAAGTCACTTCCATGTGCCTCAGTTTCCTCATCTGTAAAATGGGGATAATAATCATAGTTACCTCCCAGGCTCATTGTGAGGATCAAATGAGATAATATTTGTAAGATACTTTGAAACCTTAAAGTACTACATACATGCTAGAAGGATTTAAGCTAAGCCTTGATGGAATCTATAAAAGCCTGAAATTATACATTGCTTTAAGATTTGCAAAATGCTTCACAAATATCTCACCTAATCCCGTGAGGTGGGTGCTATTATATCCCCATTTTCAGATGAGGAAACTGAGGCAGACACAGGTTGAATGACTTGCCCAGGGTCACAGAATTAGTAAGTGTCTGAGGCTGGGTTTGATCTCAGGTGTTCCTGACTCCAGCTCTAATGTTTCATCCACTGTACCATTTCTAAAAGAGTCAGAAGTGAGGAAGGAGAGCATTCCAAGAATGAAGATAGCCTGTGAAAATTCAGAAGGCTGGAGAGAATATTTCACATACAGGAAAAAGAAGGTCAGTTAGTTTGACTGGAATGTATCAGGGAGAGTCATGTGAAGTTAGCCTGGAGAGGGAGGCTGGAGCCAGACTATGAAAAGCTTTGCATGCCAAAGGATTTCGTTTGTGATTCTGGCTTCTCACTCCTTTCTAGGCTCGTGGAACTGTTCTGCAGCCAGGCCCACCTGTCTTGTCTGGGAAACTCTCAGCTGGAAATCACCTCCAGCCTCCTTGTGATGATTCTTGACAAGGATGGTAAGTCAAAGCTGAGACAAGCCACCTCCTTCTCAATCGCCTCTGCTGGAATCTTCATCCAGATTGTAGGTGTCCCCCAAGGCTCTGTCTTGGATCCTCTTCTATTCTTTCTATCCTCTCTCACTTGGGGATCTCATCAGTTCTTATGGGTTCAATGATGATCTCTAAGCAAATGATTTCCAGATTTATCTATCTAGTCCTAACTTCTCTCCTGAGTGTTGGTCCTGCCTCACCATCTGCCTGTTGGGCATACCATAGTCATCTCTACCCAACATATCCAAAGTAGAGCTCATTATCTTTCTCTCCAAACCCTCCCCTGTTCTGAACTTCCCTATTACTATAGATAAAATTCCCCATCCTACTAATCATCCTAGTTCCCAAAGTCAGTGTTATCCTTCAGTCCTCTCACCCATGCCACATACCCAAGGAACTGACAAATCTTGTGATTTCTTTCTCCTCCAACTCTCTTAAATATCTTCCCTTCTCACCACTCACACCCTATTTCAGACCCTCATCATTTCTCACCTGGACTATTATAATAGCCTCTTAATTGGTCTCCCTGCCACAAGTCTTCCTTTACTTCAAACCATGCTCCACTTAGACAAACTGATTTTTCTAAATCTCAAGCCTGACAATATCAACTCCCCTTTCCACACCTACTTGGAGGTACCCTTGCTACCTCCAAGACTTAACTAGAAATTCTTCATCAAAGTCCTTCCTAACATCTTCCTACCAGAGCAGAAGTGCTCAAACTACAAATGAGCTTAGGCAGGTGAGGAAAGTTCAGGATGAGAGAAATAAAGATTTTTTAATTATATTGGCAGAAAAAGCGGATCAAAGAAGGGATGGAACCTTTCTTAGAGTAGATGAGATTGTGATCATTGACAACAAAGAGAAGGCAGGACTGGTTACCTCTTATATTGTTTCTATTTTCCTGCCAGGGAGAAAAGTCATCTTTGCATTGGAGATGACAAAATAAAAATGAATAATAGGGAGTTGATACCCAAGATAAGAAAGGAGAGAATAAGAGGACACCCGGCTGCCTATGGTGAATTCAAGCTTCCTATGCCTGAGAATTTACTTTCTCAGTTCCTGAAAGAAGTGGCAGATGTGATATATAAATGGACATGGAGAAGGGGAGAGGAACTGTCAGGTTGGAGAATGCTTAGTTCCCAGTCTTCAAAAATGAGAAGAGAACAGCTCAGCTTCCATACCTGGAGAAATAGTAGGTAAGATTATAGCAACCATCTAGAAAAGGACATAGTTATTACAAGGAGCCCGAGTATCTCCATTCAAACCAGGCCATGGCAGACTAACCTTACTTTCATTTTGGACAGGATTACTAAACTGGTAGATGAGGGGAATGCTGTTGACACTCTTTGCCTTGATTTTAAGAAAGTTTTTGATGAAATGTCTCATACTAGTGTTATGCAGGGTATGAATACTTGTAGATGATAATGCAGTCAGTCAGATGGACTCAGGCTGGTTGGATGACTGGACTCAAAGAGCAGTTGTTGAGGGTTTAGTGTTAGTATGACAGAAGGTCTCCAGTGGAGTACCCCAGAGATCTGTGCATGGTCCTATGCTCTTCAACATTTCTGTCCATGGCTTGGATAAAGGTATAAATGATATTCTCATCAATTTCACACATTAAGCTGAGAGAGATCACTGATGCAGTGATGATAGAGTCTGGATCCAAAGGGATGTTTACAGGCTAGATCATTGGGTTGAATCTAATGATGTGAAATTCGGTACAGACAAATGTAAACTCTTGCATTTAGATACAGAAAAATCAACTCTACAAATCTAGGGTGATGTAGGAAAGAGAAGTCAGTTGTTCTTGAGCTCAGTGTAACTCAGCAGTGTGATGGGGCAGTCAAATAAGCTAAGGGGGATCTTGAGCTGCAGTAAGAAAGGTTATCAGTTCCAGAAACTGACAGGTGAGAGTCCCATTGTCTTCTACTTAATCAGACCTAACATGGAATGCTGTGTTCAGTATAAGGGTCACAGCAATACTGATATGTGGAAGAGGGACCAGAGGAGGGTGACCAGGAGGGTGAAGAGCCTTGAGTTTGTGACATGAATTTGGTAATAAGAACTAGGTACATTTAGAGTAAAAACTAGCTACTAGGCTGCCAAAATGGCTTGAGTGTTGGACTTGGATTTAGGAGAACCTAAGTTCAAAGCCTATTTTAGGTTCATGATCTGATGAAGCAAATTTATAAGCCCTGAATTTGTTGTAATTTTTCCCTTGGAAGTATAGGTACAAAGCATATAAATGGCTTGTGGTTATTTCCCTAGTTAGAAATAAAAACCAAAAACCAAAAACCAAAAAACTAACAATGACTTGGGGTGTTTAACATCCCAAAGTCCTTCTCCTCCTCTTCCTCCTTCTCTTCCTTCTTTCTTCTTCTTCTTCTTCTTCTTCTTCTTCTTCTTCTTCTTCTTCTTCTTCTTCTTCTTCTTCTTCTTCCTTCTCTCTCTCTCTCTCTTTCTCTCTCTCCCTCTCTCTCATCTTTGTCTCTGTCTCTCTCCTCTCTCTGTCTCTGTCTCTCATATTTCTCTTTCCCTCTTTCCCATTTCTCTTTCTCTCTTTTTTTTGTCTCTGTTTCTTTCTCCCCATCACTCTCTGTTTCTTTGTCTCTGTATCTCTTTCTTTTTCCTCTTCTCTACAAAAGGGAAAATTTCCACCCTCCAGTCCTGAGTTTCCTTTTTTTCAAAGCTGGGAAGAAATACAACTCCTGGTATCTTTAGTGACTTTGTACTTTTGTAAGCCATTCAATCCAAGCTTTGCCAGAAAGACTGCTAATTTATGATCTTATCCAATGACTCAGGGGGACATGTGGACTGTCTTCAAGTTTTTAAAAGGCTGTCACATGGAAGAGAGATTAGCCTTGTTCTGTTTGTTCCCAGAGGGGAGATATAGGAACAGTGGGAGCAAGTTGCAAAGAACCAGCTTTCATTTGGATGTCCAGAATAGCTTCCTGCCAACTGGAGCTGGTCCCAAAGTGGAATGACTTAGCCTGAGAAGTGGTAGAACTCCCCCTTCTTGGAGTTCTTCAGGCAGAGGTTGTATGGTCCCTTGTTGGTTATGTAATAAAAGGGAAGTCCCTTTCTTGCAATGGATGTCTTGATAGTTACTGATATCCTTTCCAACTCTCAAATTCTGTGAAACTCTTCCAATCTTTGTACATTCTATTCTCTTCTACTCACCTCACTGTTGAACCATACTGGCCTACTTATCTTTCCTTGCACTCTGTGTGCCATCTTCTGTCCTTATGCATTCTTACTGACCAGCCCCCATCCCTGTAATGTTCTTCCTTCTAATCTCAGATTCTTAAAATACCTAACTTCTTTTAAGACTCAGCTCAAGCACCATGTTGTATAGGAGTCCTTTCTTCATTCTCCCAACTCCTATTGCTATCCTTCTCAGGGCACTTTTTGTGTTTTGTTTGTTCTCATTTATATATGTTGTCTCCCCCATTAGAATGACAACTCTTTGATGATTAGATCTGGTTTTTTTTTGTTTTTACTTTTTTCTTAGTATCTTCAGTGATTTTAGCACAGTGACTGGCAACATATTAAGCACTTAATACAAGCTTGTTGGGGAAGCTAGGAGGCACCATAATGCATAAAGTGCTGGGCCTGAAGTCAGGAAGACTCCTCTTCCTGAGTTCAAATCTGGCCTCAGATATTTACTAGCTGTGTCATCCTGGACAAGTCACTTAACTCTGTTTCTTCCAGTTTCCTCATCTGTAAAATGAACTGAAGAAAGAAATGGCAAACCACTCTAGTATCTTTGTGAAGAAAACCCCAAAAAGGGTCACAAAAAGTCGGAAATGACTGAAAAAAATGACTGAACAACAAGTGTGCTTGTTGATTGGTTTTAGAGACAATGAGGAGCCACTAAAGTTTCTTGAGAAGGGGAAGTGATAAGATCAGACTTGTGCTTTGTGGTTATCAGTTTGGCAGCCATGGGAAGGATGGATTAAAGAGGGGAGCAGCTGGATACAGATTATATGCTCACAGAATCATGGAATTTTAGAGTGATGGGGGACCCATTTTCTAATGGGAAAACTCAAGGGGAAGGTGACTATTTTGTAGTGGGGCTGGGATGAGTGTCCAGGGTTCTTTTTATCACACCTCACTGATAGATGGAGCTAGAAACAGTAAATCAAATTTCCTGGCAAACTAAGTGAGGCATCATGGCGAGTGGAGGCAAAATCCTACTCACTGAGCCAGCAGATGTTAAAGATGAAAAGAGGATAAATAGCAATGAAAGCTCACAGGGGGACCAAGGCAAGTGATTTTTTTTTCAATGAGTCAAAAAAGTGCAAAGATATCACACAGTAGGACAAGACTAACAGTCATATCTGGGGGGGATATTTAGAGTTTGCCAGCTACTTTAAGATGGGTTATCTCATTTGGAACTCCCAATATGTTTGTATAAGACTAGGCCAGGTTCTTTGGAAGTAGAGCATGTTTCATGACTTGGAAAGTATCCAGAAGGCAACCAAAATGTTTAAAGATCTCTCATAATAATGATGGTAATAACTAATATTTATCTAGAGTTTTAAGCTTTGCAAAGTACTTTGCATATATTATTTCATTAGTTCATGCCATGTTGATTAATCAATCAATTGGCCAGTCACCAAACATTTTTAAAGCTTTTCCCATGGGCCAGACACTAGGCTGGGTGGTTGGTTGTTGACATTTGTTCTCAAAGAGGACCAAAATGACATCACTATGCTAGAGTCAAGTTACAGTGTGTCCAACTGTGGCTGATCAGACCAATATGGCCTCAGAATGCTCTACCACAAGTTGGGTACAAATAGTCCACTTGATCTGGATTCTTTAAATTTGCATACTTTGAATTTCTTTTTGAAACTAGGCTAGGGGCTGTGGATACAAAGGGAAGGATGAAACAGCTTTTGTCTTTAGGTAGCTTATTTTCTAGCAGAGAAGAAAAATATGAACATGAATAAATATGTATGAAATGGATACAAAAGAAATTCAAGACAGTTGGGAGGGTAAGGAATGTGGGAGGAGTTGGGGATGTTTAGTCTTGAGAAGAAATGACTCAGGGGAGACACAGGTTTGAAAGGTTCTTATCTAGACCCTTCTCTCTGTTAATTATTTCCTTTTTATTCTGTATATACTAGCTTTGTATATATTAACATGCTGTATCCCCCATTAGATTGTAAGTTCCTTGAGGGCAGGCACTGTCTTTTGCCTCTTTGTATCCCTAACACTTAGCACAGTCCATGCCTGGCACACAGTGGATACTTTATAATTGTTCTATGTGGCCCTTGAAGGCAGAGCTGGAAAAAAAAATGGGCAGAAGTTACCAAGAAGAAGATTTAGTCCAAGGTAAGAAACCCTTTCAAACAATAGTTGTCCAAAGCAGACCTGGCTGCCCCAGGAGGCAGTGGAGTTGCCTCTAAATGGAGAACTTCTGGATTTCAGTTTCCTTCTCAGCAAAATGAAGGCTCTGGGCTCTCTGACCTTGAATGCCTCTTCCATTTCTAAGTCCAATGATTCACACTAAACCCTGTGGGATAGCTAGAGAAAGCATTTAGTAAGTGCTTCTTGTTTGCCAGTCACTGTGCTAAGGGTGGGGCATGTATATATAAGCAAACATGAGAGTCCTTGCCTTTAAGGAGGCTGAAGGCAGGAAGCTGTGAGTTCAAATGCCATTTCCAACACCCTCTAGCTGGGTGACCCTTGGAAAGTCACTCTTTTAACCTCTCACTTTTAACCAGTCTCAGTTTCCTTAACTGGACATGAATAATGCTAGCACAAGTATTTTTTTTTTTTTTTTGGCTAGGATCAAACTAGATAACATATATAGAATACTGCAAACGTTAAAGTGTTATTGCAGGATAATGACTGTTGTGTAGGCTGCAACATGGCTTGGAGATGATTTGGAGGGAATGCAATGTCAAGGAACATGTCTAATCTAAAGTTTTTCTTTCCTCCTAGCACCCAGATCCAAACATCTAGCACTTACATTTAGCACCCTTACCCAGAACCCACATCCAGCACCCAGAACTCAGTACCTAGCATCCATAACCATAACCCAGCACCAATCAGCACCCACACCCATACCCAGCATCCATATCCAGCACACAATCCAGCACTCAAACTTAATCCAGCACCTAGAACCCAGTATCCACACCCACACCCAGTTGTTGAAGAGGACCAATGACATCATGGGGTGATGCCTTGACTCCTATGTGAATTGACTTAAGTGAGGCAGGGTTGCACGACATCAACAGCCTCACTCTCTCTTCCAGAGTTATGGAAATCCACTGGCAAGACCAAAGTCAGGACGACTGGTGATGGTCCAGGGTACCATGGTTGACCTCTACATCTTCAATGTCTGACCAAGCTCTTAGCACTCCATAGAGCTTGCTTAAATCACCTTCATGGCCCTGGAACAAATTGTTCTCATCCACCCATTCTATCAGGAGAAGTCTTCACATACTTGGGATACTTCACATACATCCTCTTAACTTGCCAACAGGTTTGAGGTCAGTTAATCTAAACCTGCTTTCACCCATCTGCTGAGATGGTTTACCAGAGTGTGGTTGCTGCTCATGCTACAGCTTCTTGGAGGCACCTGAGACCCACACCCAGCTCAGAGAACTCACATCCGGAACCCAGTACCCAGAACCCAGCACCTAGAAGCCAAGGTTGACACCAAGTACCCATATTCAGCACCCATACCCAGAATTTGGCACCCACATCCAGTATCCACACTCAGTATCCAGAACCCAGACTGGGGCTCTGCCCACAGGAGATGCTTAATAGGACTTTGGTGATTTGCATTTGTAATAAACTGAGAGCCAGGCCAGCCTTGACCTCTCTTCCTAGGATCTCTCTTCAAGCAAACCCAACTGTGCAGCAGAAAAACTCCCTTAGCTTCAGGTCATTTGTCAATGTCAGTCTGGGGCCTCCTGTGGAAACTAAATTAGAAGTGGAGCGGGGAACCTCGTGGTCTGAGCCAGGTTCTGATTTTACAGGGTCAGTGAGGCTCAACGGCTGCTTCCATCCTGGTGATGAATGGGGCTTCCAGCCGCCCTGGCTCCTGTCATGGTGTTATCTCCATTTCCCTGAAGCTGCTTCTGCGGGCAGTCCTGGCCATGGCAACTAGAGGCCACAGATGGATGGGGGAGCTTGATGGCAGAGCTGCTCCTTGAGGATGGAGAACCCAAGTCATGGCCTTGGGCTTGGAGCTTGTGGAGGAGGAGGAGAGGAGGCGAGGAAGAGGGATATTGGTGGGATGGGGGTATGTGGCTACCCTGTGGGTGCTAAAACACTTGGGGCTCAGTTCTCTGTCTCTTCTCCAATCCAAGCAGTATAGATATAAATGCTTTCAAGTTTTAAAGTTATCCTGATTTGATTCCTGAGAATCAAGAGAATCTGGGTTCAAATCTTATCTTAGACACTTATTAACTGTGTGATCCTAGAAAAGTCACTGGCCTTTCCTGAACTTCTATTTTCTCATTTGTAAAATAGGAACAATAAAATTGTAGGAAATATAGGAGAGGCCATGTATTTTCTTTTTATTTTTCTTACCTCACCTCCATCAATGATAAATAAATATTTGTTAGGTGCATACTTTATGTCAGGCATTATGCTAAGTGCTGGGGACACAAAAAAGACAAAATAGCATCTCTCACCTGGATTCTGAGTGTGGGTGCTGAATGTGGGTGCTTGGTGTGGACATTGGCTTCTAGGTATTGAGCTCTGGGTATTGGGTTCTGGATGTGAGTTCTGTGTGCTGGGTATGGGGACCAGGTGTCTCCAAGAAGCTGTAGTATGAACCCCACCATGGTAAACCATCTCAGCAGGGTAACTGACCTCAAACCTGTTGGCAAGTTAGATGGATGTCCACCCCTCAGAATCTAATGAAGGGGACAACACGCAAACAAATACATACAACTTAAACTATAAATGGCATAAATAAGAAATAATTAATACAACTGAAACCCAGGAAGGGCAATAGTGCCAGTTGTGACATATCATCTCAAATGAGATGATATGTCAAGCACTTTGCAAGCCTTGAAACACAAAGTTATTGCCAGGGCTCACCCAGCAGCATCCTGGGTCTAGTTCTGAGTGTTGGGCACTGTCCAAGGTCCTGGAAGTGAGGAATTGAAGATGGTGAGTTATTATAATTATGTATTAAAGGCTAGGACAGCTAGGTGGTACAATGGATGGAGTGTGGGGTCTGGAGTCAGGGAAATGAGTTGAAATCCGGCCTCAGACACTTACTAGCTGTGTGACCTTGGACAAGCCACTTCTCCCTGTTTGCCTCCGTTTCCTCATCAGTAAAATGAACTGGAGAAGGAAATGGTAAACCACTTCAGTATCTTTGCCAAGACAACCCCAAATGGGATCACAGCGACTTGGACGTGACTGAAAATGATTGAACACAGACACAGACACACACACACACACACAGAGGCTGACTCAAGGAAGATGGATTAGACTTGCTCTGCTCAGCACCAGAAAGCAGAACCATGAGGGGTAAGTGGAAGTTGCAGAGGCAAATTTTTAGTTGTAAATACAAAGAAAAACTTCCTACCCATTAGAAATATCCGTAAGTAGAATGGAAAGCTCCCCTGGAGATCAGAGCACGGGTTTGAAGTTAGACCACCTGGGTTGAAATCCAGCTTTTGCACTTCCTGTGCAGCCTGGTCAAGTCACCAGACCCCTCTGGGCCACACTTTCCTCTTCTGTAAAATGATGGGCTTGGACTCAATGACTTCTAAGGTCCCTACTAATTCGAGATCTATGGTCCTCTGATCCTCAATCACTTGACCTCTCCAGGACTTAGTTTCTTCTTTTGTAAAATAAAAGAATTGAACTTGATGGCCTCAGATGTCCTTTCCAGATATAGCTCCACCATCATGTGAATGAGAGGATGGATGGCTGGGATTATGTGTCAAGTATGTTGGAGAAGGGAGTCTTGTTCATGGATCAGTTGGATTCCTTGGTCTCTGAAGTCCCCCATAGCTCCAAGGTCTTATGGTTCCAATTGGGATAAGATTACTCCTTGGTGTGTCCTTTGGGGATGTGGCAAATAGCACTGGATTTAAAGGCAACTTGAGTCTTGCCTCTGACACTTTGTAGCTGTGTCACGTTGACCAAGTTGTTTTTTCTTTCCTTATTTTTCCTTGATAAAATTGAGGTTAACAACACAATTTCATATTTCTGGAGTGCTTTCATTTGCAAAGTAATAACCCTGAGAAACAGGTCATGAAAGGATCATTGTTTCCATTTTACAGAAAGGGAAAGTGAGATATAGAGTGATTAAATGACTCATTTGATGCCACCCTGCTAAACAAGCAAAAGACCGTGCATCTGATCCAAAGGCTCGACTTCAGATCTAGGCTCTTTCCACTGCACACGCTGCCTAATAACACCCATATACCCCGCCTCCTAGGCTTCTTGTAAGGAAAACACAGGAATTCTCAAGGAAATGTCAGTTACTATCATGCAATTCCATTCATTTCTAGAAATAGCCATTAAGTACCTATATGTTCCCTGCATTAGCCTAGAAGTTGGGCTACAAAGAGAGAAAGAAAACAGCTTCTACTCCCTAAACGCTAGTCCAGTGGTTCTCAACCTTCCTAATGCCGCGATCCTTTAATACTCATATGTGGGCATATCTGCATGTGGGCAGACCCAGCTGGAGACAGATAGAAGAGGGGTGTCTTGGTTCCTGAGACCATTGGAAATATGTGTTTTCCCTAGGTCTTAGGCGACCCCTGTGAGCCCTGTGAAAGAGTCATTTGACCCCCAAAGGGGTCGCGACCCACAGGTTGAGAACCACTGCTCCAGGCTAAAGACTTGTCATTTTCTCCTTCAAGTAATGGGGAGACCCTGAAGGTTTTTGCGTAGGGAAGTGACAGGCATAAACCTCAAGATTATTTTGATAACTTTGTAAAATCTCAATTCAAATGCTACCTTCTGCCTTTCCTGGTCACGTTAACTCCTAGTACCTTGCCCATTGAGGTTGTCTTCCATCTGCTCTGTGTGTGTCTTGTATGCACCTACTTATTAACATGTCTCTCCCCCACTAGAATGTATTCTCCTAGAGCACAGGGACTGTTGATTGCCTTCCCCTCTATACTCAGTGCTTAGCTAAGTGCCTAGTACTGCTAACGATCTTTGCCACAAAATATTTTTAAAGTAACTAATTTCTATTAAAACACTTAAAAGTATTGGTATAAACAGATTTTTCCTTAAATTGATAAAAAGCTATTTTAACTAACCTTTTTGTTTTCAATTAACAAAGATTTATTTTCTTTCCTCACAATTGAAAAGATAAAGGAAAAAAAAAACATTCTGTGACAGTCTTTTGGCAAAAGGAGCCCCTTCTGAGTAGCAGCAGGGTTCTCCTGCGGATCCTTGCTTTCTATGACTGGGCCCCCCATGCCACATTCCCCCAGTGTAGGTGTGGCTATTGACGGGTTGAAGTCTTCTTAGGGTACCCAGCTTACATCTAAAGAGATACCTGTGAGCCTGCCAGAGATGCTGGATAAAACAATCTCTTAATGCTTTCAAATGCCAAGAATAACAAAACGTTGAGAATTTCAATGCAAAGCTTTATTGCAAGTGATGAGGAAGGGGGGAAGGGGGGAGGGGAAGGGAAAAGAAGAAGATCTGATTCACAACTCAGACACACACCTTTCATAGAGTGTTGGGTCTGGAGCATAACTCATCTAAGAGTGGTACCACATTGGGTAGTACAAAGACATGGGTCCATTTTGCAGGGAGGGCAAACTCCCGGGGGAAGGTGTGCTCCAAGATGGCCTCAGAGTCATGTACTCATACTCTGATTCTGGGTGCCCCCCATTCTGGAGCTTTATGTATCAGGAATCAGGCCAAAATATTATTTTGAGGGTTTATCAAGAAGAAAAACAAATTCATAGTGGATAAAATATTATTTTAAGCTCACAGATATACTAACCTTAAAGAAAATATTATTGTCAGTATTTTCCATGAGTATGTTCTGTAAGATTACAGCCTTCCTTAAGGGGAAACCGTCATGATGGCTTCAAGAACATCAGGCCGGATTTTATAGCAATGGTTTCCAGGAGACATGGCCATAAGTGTTCTCAAGACTACCGGGGTAGCTAGGTGGTCAGTGCAGTGGATAGAGCATTGGCCCTGGAGTCAGGAGGACCTCAGTTCAAATCCAGCCTCAGACACTTGACACTAGCTGCGTGAGCTTGGGCAAGTCACTTAACCCCAATTGCCTTGCCTCCCCCCTCAAAAAAAAAAAAGACTACCAGGCCCATTCTTATAACAAAAGCTTCTCCTAACAAATATCCATAGTAAGCAAAATCTTTGACCATGTCCAGAAATATAGGTCTCCTTCTGCATGCTGAGGCCATCACCTCAATCAGGACATGGGAGCATACTTCTTCCTGGGTCAGCTGGCATCATGGTGGATCACTGAGTTCATCTGATTCTTAAGACTTTCAAAGTAACGTGTCTTTACGATGTTGTAATTGTTGAAATTCTTCTGGTTCTGCTCATTTCCCTCTGCCTCAGTTCATACAAGTGTTTCTCTCTCAAACTATTCTGTATTTAGCTGCTTTGCATATATTCTCTTTGCCCCTAATCTGTATTTACTTACTTTATTCTGTATTCATTTACTTTTTTGGAATATAGACTTCTTACAAGTAGGCATTATTTCATTTTCATTTTTGCTTTTGTGTTCCCAGTGCCTTACATAGTGCCTGGCACATAGTGGGAGCTTATGAAATTCTTGTTGATTGATTGATTGTGTGGAGAATGGAAAGGAGAAGGGAAAGACTGAAAGAAGGGAGACCAAGTAGTCCAAAAAGAGCTAAGGATGGACTGTATTAGGGTAGCGGCCAGAGGAGTATAGAGGAGAAGTACAAAAGTAGAATCCTTCTCTTTGTTATAGGAATCTTGATCCTGAGCTGGAAAAAACCAAAGAGGCCATCTGGTCCACCCTCTTCATCATACACATAAAGAAACCAAGGCTCAGGAAGATGAAGTCACTTGTCCAAGGTCATTGGATTATAGACATTTGAAGGGGATGTGTGTAATACGCATTTATATGGCACCTACTATGTGTGGGCATCTAGGTGGTGCAGTGGATAGAGTATCAAGCCTGGGGTCATGAAGACTTATTTTCCTGAGTTCAAATCTGGCCTCAGACACTTCCTGGGCAAGTTATTTAACCCTGTTTGTATCAGTTTCCTAATCTATAAAATGAGTTGGAGAAAGAAATGGTGACCATTCTGGTATCATTGCCAAGAGAATCACAAATGGGGTCATGAAGAGTCAGATACAGTTGAAATGAATGAAGAATAGTTCCAAGCACTTTTTACAAATATTATCTCATTTGATTCTCACAACTCTGAGAGGCAGGTTCTATTATTATCCCCATTATACAGTTGAGAAAACTGTCAGCCGTAAGTTAAGTAACTTTCCCAGTGTCACACAGATAGTAAGTGTCTGAGGCCAGATTACTTTCCCTGAGGGAAAGATCTTCAAGGCCATTTGATCCAGCTCTTTTATTTTACATATGAAGAGGCTGACACCCAGCCAGGTGATGCATGTAGGTGTCATGATTCATAGAGTGTTGAGCCTGGAGTTAGGAAGACCCAAGTTCAAATCTGACCTTAGACGCTTATGAGTCATATGATCCTGGGCAAATCAATGAACCCGTTTGCCAGTTTCTTGATCTTTCAAATGGAAATGACAAAAGTACCTACCTCGCAGGATTATTGTGAGGATCTAATGAGATAATAATTGTAAAGCACCTACCACAGTGCCTGGCACATAGTAAACAGCATATCAGTGTTAGTATTGCTATTAATGTTGAGGCAGCTAGATGGCACAGTGCATAGAGCACTAAGCCTGGAGCCAAGTAGACCTGAGATCCGATACAGTCTCAGACACTTATTAACTGTGGGACACCGGGCAAGTAATTTGGTTTATGTTTCTCTCAGTTTCCTCAACCATATAATGGGGATAATAATAGTGTATGACTCTGGGCAAGTCACTTAACCCTGTTTGCCTCAGTTTCCTAATCTGTAAAATAAGCTGAAGAAGAAAATGGCATCTGCCAAGAGAACCCCAAAAGTGATCACTAACTGTCAGATGTTACGGAAACTACTGAACAACAAAAAAATTATTAATTAGCTATTATGCTAGGAAATAGGTAATAATTCATAGATCTAGCTGGAAGAGACCTTGGAGGCCAATCTAGTCTAACCCCTTTACTTTGCATCCCAGGCCATCGCCAGTGGTCTTGTGTCTTACTACTGGACTTTGGTGAATCTGGAAGAGAGAGTGAGATTGACGACTTTGTGCAGCTCTGCCTCACTGAAATCTAGTTAATATGCAAGTCAAGACATCACTTGTAATGTAGCGAAAGGTTCTTTTAAAAAATGAAGACTAAACAACAACAATGTAGGAGGAAATGGAAGCCCAGAGAAATGAAATTACTTGCCCAAGATCATACAGAGAGGACCAAGCATTGAAAGAGGAATTTGAAAGCTGCTCTGACTCTTGAGCTCAGGCTCTTTCCAGTGAGTTAAGCTGATTTAATCTGGATAAAAAATGTTGATGGGAGTCAAGCAGAGAGTCACGCCAAGCTTTCTTGGGGAGGGAGGGAATCTAAATATAGCACAGGATTATATTTATGTAGTGAGGACAAGCAGACTAACTTCCCCAGACACAGATGGGCCAGAGCGACACTCCAGGTGTGCCCTTTGAATAAGGAGGTAGCTTGAGTTCAAGGCTCTGCAGAATCACAGGATAGAAAAATATGGAAGGGTCCTCAAGAGGTCCTCTAGTTCAACCCTTCTACCTGCACAAGAATTCCCTTTCACAATAGCTAACATTTATATAACTCTTTAAGGTTTGTAAAATATTTGCATATGTGCTTTACA
Source organism: Pseudochirops corinnae (assembly GCA_028646515.1). NCBI lineage: Eukaryota > Metazoa > Chordata > Mammalia > Diprotodontia > Pseudocheiridae > Pseudochirops > Pseudochirops corinnae. Next base: position 336,617,231 of record CM053587.1, read on the forward strand.
TAATAATAACAGTACCTTAATATAGTGCTTTACATAATAACCATGTGCCTTTAATAATAACAGCATTTATATAAAACTTTGTGCTTCACAAAGTATTTTATTTATACTATCTCATGTATTCTTCACAAGCTACTATGACTATCTTCATTTAACAGAATAAGAGACTGAGGCAGAAAGAGGTTAAGTGACTTGCTCAGGGTCACACAGCTGGTGAGTACCTGAAGCAGGATTTGAACTCTCCAAACGGTGACATCCCCAATTAGAAGGTGAGTTGGTGGAAAGCTGTGGCTGTTTACTCCTCCCCGCAACTTCCTTTATATCCCTAGTGCTTAAAACAACACCTGGCACACAGTAGGCACTTAATAAATGCTTGTTGGTTTGTCTTGAACTTACTTCTAAAAAATCACCAAGTGGTCACCCAACTTCACTTGAAGACTGTCAGAGAAGGGAAGTCTGTGATCTCCCTAGGCAACATGTTCCAGTTTGGATAGTTCTGGTTGTTAAGAAATGTTTCTGTACATCAATGCTAAGCTTCTCTCTCTTCATTATCTTCCCTTGGCTCCTGGTTCTACCCTCTGGAGTCAAGCAAAGCCAGTTTAATTCCTCTTTCACATGACAGCTGTCAAAAAACTGAAGACAGCTCTCATGTATTCCCTAAGTCTTCTCTTTTCTAGGCTAAATAGCTCGAGTCTCTTTAACCAGTCCCTTTATGGCTTGGAGTTAAGACCCATTCCCATCCTGCTAGCTCTCCTCCTCCTCTGGACACCTGCATCTTTTCAAAGTCCTCCTAAAGTATGCCATCCACAAACCACACGTACTTTGTTGCTACAAGATTGTTAAATCATTTTTCAAACATGTCTGACTCTTGGTGATCCCATTTAGGGTTCTCTTGGCAGAGATACTGCAGTGGTTTTCCATTTCCTTCTCCAAATCATTTTCCAGATGAGGAAACTGAGGCAAACAGGGGGACACACAGACTGAGGCTGGATTTTAACTTGGGAAGATAAATCTTCCTGATTCCAAGGAGGGCACACTAGCGATTGTGCCACTTAGCTACTTGGTTCCTGATAATATACTTGGCCAAAAAAGGAGGTTAGGCTGACATGACCTGTTCTTGGTGAAGTTTTGCTGGCTCTTTGTGATCATTCTTCCCTTTTCTAAATGTTTACTCACTGTCCCTTTAAATAACAACAACAACTTTTATGTAGTACAAAGAATATATTTTAGAATTTTTCCAAGAATTAAAGTCAGGTTCCTGACCAATTATGGTTTGAAGACTCCACTCTTTCTCCTCATCACCCCCAACCCCACTTTTTAAAAAAATTGGAATTTTAACAATTTCCCATCCTATGGTACCATTACTCTTCTTTATAATCTTTCAAAAGTTACTGACAATGGCCCAGTAATCATCTATCTCACTACTTACAGTGCCCTGCCATATAATTCCTCTGGGTCTGGTCACTTGGATGTGTGAGAGGCAGTTTGATGATTGCCTATCATCTTGGGCTTCAGCTCCCTCTTGGTTCCTTTTGCTTTGATTTGTTTCTGGTTTGTTTGTTCTGTTGTTTCTTTTCCACAGATTAGCTTCTTTGGCAAAGAAACAAGAAGCAAAAGAAGAGTTGAGTAGTTCTTGCTTCTCTCGATGGTCCACAATCAACTTCACTCTTTGGAATGAGAAGGAATTGTGCTATTGTAGAAAGAGCCCTGAACTAGTAGTAATGAGAGACTCAAGTTCCAATGAATTGCTTTTTATGGGATCATGACGAAATTGATTGGTCTTCTCACCTATAAAATAAGGATAGTAATACTTGTATTACCTATCTCCAAGGGTTTTGAAAGTATCAAATGAAATGAAATAAGTAAAGTGTTTTAAGCTGCCATTGAAATTCAGTCTACTATTACTATCACTATTATTACTACTACTCCTATAACTGCTACTACTACTACTAATATTACAACTACCACTACTGCTAGTTGTTGTTGTTTGGTCATTTCAGTCCTGTCTGACTCTTCATGACCCTATTTGGGATTTTCTTGGTAGAGATATTGGAGTGGTTTGCCATTTCCTTCTCTAGCTCATTTTACAGATGAGGAATGGAGGTGAACAGGGTTAAGTGACTTGCCTAGGGTCATACGAGTAGTGTGTCTGAGACCAGATTTGGACTCAGGGAGATGTGTCTTCCTGACTTCAGACCTGGCACTCTATTCACTGAACCACCTACTAGTGGTGGTTCTGCTACTACTGATAATATACTTGGCCAAAAAAGGAGGTTAGGCTGACATGACCTGTTCTTGGTGAAGTTTTGCTGGCTCTTTGTGATCATTCTTCCCTTTTCTAAATGTTTACTCACTGTCCCTTTAAATAACAACAACAACTGCTACTAGTTGTGCCCTGCTACTACTACTAGTACTACTAGTACTGCTACTACTACTACTACTACTACTACTACTACTACTATTACTACTGCTTGTACTGCTACCACCACCACCACCACTATTACTATACTACCAGTACTAGTACTACTACCACTACTCTTACTAGTACTTCCTGGCATTTACATAGTGCCTTAAGAGCTGCAAAGCAGTTTATAAATATTATCTCATTTTACCTCACAACAGCCCTTAGAGATAGGGGCTGTTATCATTCACATTTTTAAAGTTGAGGAAACTGAGGCTGGAAGAAGTTAAATGAGTTGTCCAAGGTCACACAGTAAATATATGAGACCAGATTGACCATAGTCCAGGAACTGTATCCAAAATACTATCTACCTGCCTATGATCACCTACCTGTGATACAGAGTCAGGAAGTTCTGCTTCTGAAACATGCTATCTGTGTGTCCTTGGACAAGTCACTTAATATTTCAGTGCTCTTTACGACTCTCCAAGACCATAAGTTACAGAGAAGGTGCTGAACTGAATACGCAAAAGGACTTTCCTCCTCTAGGAGTCTGAAAACACAAGTCCACTTCCAATCTCTATTGCTATTAACTATGGAAAATTGTTTCTTCTCATCTTATTCGTTGGAGTTTGTATAGAAATAGGGCTCAGACAAGTTGATATCCAGCTTTATTCATTTCTATTTAATGTTCTGTGGACTATTACACTGCTAGGTTAAAAGAGCTGCTTTTTGTAGTGGAATAAAACCCTTAGAATTTCAGCTCATCTTCGGTAGGCTTACTAAAAGCATCCTTAGGACAACCCTCTTACTGGTAGATAGGATGATGGGGATAATATGTACCTTGATCTATTCCCATGTGATTTTGATTTCTTCTGTTAGAATTCTGTGTTTTAAAAGCTTTCCATTCCATATGACTTGGAGATTAAGAGTATTTGGTATAGTGACATCTATTAAAAACATTGTTCTTAGTTTTTAGGGATCAAATGTTATGTGTAGAGGATCGCAGGCAACAGTGCAATCTGAGATAATGCTTTGGTTCTGACAGTATATTGGTTGAGTTCCCAGGGATGTTTTGAGGTCTGTATTTGTGGTAAGGGGATTTGCCATCTGTCGGCCCATGAAAGATAGCATGCTTCTGGTATATAACTCCAGCCACATGGCACGTCTTGCTAGATATTCAGTGGGTGCTAAAAGTCTGCAGTCTGCAGTGATGTATTGTACAATTTCTATCATTTCCTTGCACAGTCTATATTGATCCTTCAATTTGGGCTACTTTAAGATAACCCTTCTGTAATTTCTGGTGGCAATAATTTGTTTCCAAATTGCCATCACAAACTTTTCTCTTTCTACAAACATCCACATGACTCAGACAATTTTTCAATATTTCTTTGTAGACACACTGTTGGTATTATCTTTTGATTCAATCAATCAATTGACAATATCAACAGCAATATCCAGGATTTACAGAGTGTTTTAAGGTTTGCAGAATTGGAATGGTGTGTGTGTGTGTGTGTGTGTGTGTGTGTGTGTGTGTGGTGTAATATTGAATAGGTAAACATGACTGGATGACAGAGTAGGAGGAGGAGTTTCTAATGCATAAGAAAATTAAAAAGACAGGAAGGAGCCACACTGTGAGGATATTTAGATGTCAAACAAAGGTATTTATATTTCATTCTAGAGGTAATGGGGAACCACTAGAATTCATAGAGTAGGAGAGTGACTTGGTAAATCAATTTGATGGCTGTATGGGAATGGATTTGAGCTGGGAGAGGTTTGAAGCAGAGAGGCTAAATAAGAGACTATTTCAGTTTTCCATGGTGGGCTATTATTAGGGCTTTGATCAGGACAATGGTGGCATGGTTGGTGAGGAGGGGATGTATATGACAGATATTGAGGAGATAGAAATGACAAAATTTGGTAACTGACTGAATATGTAGGATGAGTGAAAGTGAGGAAGTAAAGACGACCATCAGGTACAAACTTAGGTAAGTGGAATAATGGTGATAACCCTCAATGTTAATTTTTAAAAAAATTTAAAAAAGGTTATTTTAAAGGAAAGATAATGAGTTTTGGTTTGGGCCAAATGTCTCTGGGACATCCAGTTTGAGATATCTGATAAAAAGTGTGTGATATGGGAATGAGCCTCTGGAGGGATACCACAGTTGGTTGGATAAGTAATCTGGGAATAATCTATTTAGAGATGATAATTGAACCTTTGAGAGCTGATGAGGTTGTCAAGAGAGAAAGTATAGAGAGAAAAGAGAGGAGGGCCTAGGATAGAAGCTTGGACTACACTCACCATTGTGGATGATGGACCAACATGGGAGATTGAGAAGGTAGAACATCAGACAGATAGGAGAACTTGAGTGAGAGCAATATCACAAAATCCCGAGAGGAGAGAATATCCAAGAGGAAAAGATGATCAACATTGTGAAATGCTGCAAAGAGGTCAGGAAAGATGAAGGTGGAGAAAAGGTCATCAGATTTGGAAGTCAAAAGATCATTGCTAATTTTGGAGAGGACAGTTTTTGTTAGTGATGAGGTCAGACATCAGATTATAGTAGGGTGAAGATGAATAAGAGGTGAGGAAGTGGAGTCCTGGTATCTTAACTATTTCATTGACTCCACTTAAGTAAAGGTAAATTGCTTATGGTTTTATTCAACAAATCTAATGGTGTATAGCTGTTAGTCTTTACCATTGCTCACTGAAATTATCAAAACTTGTTTCAAAAGTATTTTGACTTGATCATGTGCTCTGGGGTGTCCATTAATCCTCTTCCTCCATTTTGGCCAGAAAGTTACTAATCTGTCTGTAGCTGCCTGAGGATGGATGATGAGTGTTGTGGTGAATTCATATTGGAGGACTTTTTCTAAATTTGTCACACTATTCTGAAAGTGTACATTGACTAGTATCACATAGATATTTAATTGTTCTTATTATTATCATACTATATTATAGGGGCAGCTAGGTAGCTCAGTGGACAGAGCTCTGTGTCTAGAGTCAGGAAGACTTGAATTCAAATCTGGTCTACTAATTAGCTGTGTGATCCAAGGCAATTCACTTAACTTCAGTTTGTCTCAGTTTCTTCAACTATAAAATGGGGGGGGGGGTGATAATAGCACTTACCTCTCAGGATTATTGTGAGAATCAAATGAAATGATAATTGTAAAGTTCTTGGTGCAGTGCCTGGCACATAGTTGACATTATATAATGTTAGCTATTATTATTGTTGTTTTGTCACTTTTGTAATTATCATCATTATATCAACATTATATCAAAATAAACTTTTTTAAATTTTTTAAAAAATTAACATTGAGGGTTATCACCATTATTCCACTTACCTAGGTTTGTACCTGATGGTCGTCTTTACTTCCTCACTTTCACTCATTATCATATATATACATACACACATATATTTGGTGGGACTTAGAGAGAGATGACCGAAAGCTAAGCTGCTATCTTGCCACTTTTCCCTTTATATTTCATATTTTGTGTACATGAATAAAATGGATGAAAAGAGTATTGAGTTGTAAATCAATCTTCTCTTCGCTCATTGAAAGAGCAAGCACAACTCTAGCAGCAGCAGGCAGGACAACAGGGAGGACATTACTTTGTCCTGTTCTTACATGGCTTAATTTCTATTGCTTGGTCTCTATATTTCTAATGCTTTGCTTTCCACATAGTTTAGAGATTATGAGGATTTGACATGTTGATATTTATTAAAATTTGTTCTTAAATTTCTATGAGTTAATAACATATCCAGCTGGTTGTAGGGCAACAGTTTCATCTTTAAGGATGCTCTGGGTCTAGTGCAGTTTTGTGGGGACTAAATTCTCAAGAATATTTTGGGGTCTACATTGGAAGAATGAGTTTTTGTCATCTGTTAGTTTATGAAATATAGAGAACATCTGATAAATAATTGTGACAGTCAGGTTGGATCTTGCCAAGAATTACATAGATACTGCCCCTTATGTCTTCAATGAACTCTCTTCTCACCTTTAACTTTTAGAATCCTTTGTTTCTTCCAAAGCTTAGAACGAATCCACCCAGCAAGGTAAAAAAGTATCAAAGTAAGATCCAGTTGATCAAGGGAGGCTCTGATCATAAATCTTAGAGACCAGTTAGTCCAACCTTCTCATTTTACATTTGAGGAAACTGATGGCTAGTGAAGTCCAATAACTTTCCTGAGATCACAGAGTTATCACAGAGGCATCGTCAGAGATATGATTTGAACCCAGTTCTCCTACTCTAGAGACTCTAAGAAGAGACTTAAGACTTATCATTGAAAGGAAGGAAGATGGAAAAAAGGAGATGATGCGATAACATATGAACAACCTGAGAGATCCAAAGAAAGGTCTTCAGATGAGGCCCCCACCAATGGGGGGAATACACTAATTGATGAGATCAAGGATTCATTTCTGTCGAAACAGAGAGAGACATCTGGAAGAATGGGAGAATTGGAACCAGAGAACAGGGAGATAAGAATAGGGAGAGGAGGAAGACAAATCTTTGAATGCCAAGTAGAGCCTCAATGCCCTATAGCTTATTTGTACATAGGTGTTTGCATGTTGTCACCCCCATTAAACACTGAAGTCCTTGAGAGTAGAGAGTGTTTTTTTCAATCCCTAGCTCTTAGCACATTGCTAGCACACAGTTGTTTCAGTCATGACTGACTCTGTGTGACCCCATCTGGGTTTTTCTTGGCAGAGATACTGGAGTGGTTCACCATTTCTTTCTCCAGCTCATTTTACAGATAAGGAAACTGAGGCAAACAGGGTTAAATTACTTACCTGGGGTCACAAGCTAGTGTCCGAATCCAGATTTGAACTGAGGAAGATGAGTCTTCTCAATTCCAGGCACAGAGCTCTGTCTACTGTGCCACCTAGCTGTCTGGCATGGCACCTAGTAGACACTTAATTAAGTTTGTTGACTAACTATGGACAAATCATTTTTTACAGTGGCTAAAACACTGGATCTAGAGTCAAGAAGACTGGAGTTCAAATCCAGCTTCAAACACTTACAGCCATGTGATCCTGGGCAAGTCACTTAACTTGTGTTTGCCTCAGTTTCCTAATCTGTAAAGTGAGCATGATAATTATAATAGCACCTGACTCACAGGAATTATTCTGAGGATCAAATGACATGGAGCTTATCCCTGTCTCTTTGTGACCTCATGGCAATTGAGAATTGCAAGAGATCTCGGAAGCCATCCATTCCAACTCACTGTTTCTTCTCCACTCATCTCTCCTGGTTCGATCCTGAGTGTCCCTATCCAGAAGTCTTTCCTTTCTTAAGGCTAGAAGTTGTGGCAGAGCTGACCTGGGGCTTGGGGGTCTCAGCAGGAGAGGGGCTGGCCCAACCTGGATATCTCTCCCTCCATCTGCTGTTTCCACATGCCTTTGGGACATAGGCCTTGGAGAGGAGAAGTGGATGATGGCCGCAGCCTTTCTAGCCACTCCCCTCCTCCAGTTATAGCCCATTTTGGTCTGGGAGACACAACCATAACCAGATTATTAATTTGTCTCTGCTCGTCTGGTTGGGTCAGGTAGAGAAGTCAGCGCCTACCCAGAGCGGGTGTCTGGTTTCTGTTCTCTTTGGCAGTCGGTGTTTAATACACCTTTAATAAGATGTCAGTGAAGTGTGACAGCTGATGTTTTTAAGAGTGCCCCGGGACCGATGGGGACAGACAGGCCTCAGATCTTGATGAGGCTGTTCAGCTGCTGGCTTTGACACAGATAGAGACAGAAAGGGAGCCAAGTGGGGCATTGAGATGGAAACACCTCGTATGCCAAGTGAGCGAGCCGGGGACTCGCCAGCTGGTGAGCTTGGCCATGTGTGGCACCATCGGCAGGGACACAGAGACAGCTCCCACCCATGCTGGTCACCCTGTCCTTTGGAAGGAGTGGTTTTAGCTGGGGAGCCTGTTGTTGAACATAAAAATGATGGGAAAAGAGGTGGAGTAGGGCCTCAGGTCAAGGGTGAAGGGCTAGGTTTGAAGACTTCTTTCTTTATTAGTCTATCTCCACTGGCTGCTGTGAGGATCAAATGTTTGTAAAGTGCTATATAAAAGTTAAATAACAAAGAGGGACAGCTGGGTGGCACGGTGGATAGAGCTCCAGATCCAGAGCCCTGAGTTCAAATCTGGCCCCATACATAGCTGTGTGACTGTGGGCAAGTCACTTTATCTTGTTTGCCTCAGTTTCCTTTTCTGTAAAATGAGATGGAAAAAACCTCAATGTTGTTACAAAGAGTCAAACACAACTTAAACAGCAGCAACATATAAAAACTAGCTGTTCTAGTATTGTGGGTACTATTATTATTTCAGTATATTCTATCTGCTGGAGATAAAGTTGCCATATTTGGGATCACTAGTGCGGTGGAATGGAGACATGAACTTCCCTGGCTGGAAAGGGACTCAGTTTCTTTCTCTGTAAAATCCAGGGATTGTACCAGATGGTTTTTTAGGTCATTTCTTATTTAAAACTTGGGAGCCACATAGTCTGGGCCTCAGTTTCCTCACCTGTAAAGTGAGGGGGTCAGACTAGATGGCTTTTGAGGTTCTTTTCATCTCTAAATTTATGATGTTAAGATTTTAAGATCAGTTTTTACATAAGTGACACAAGGTGGTTGGGCTTGATGTTATAATAATTCTTGAGTCATTTTAGTCACATCTAACTCTTCATGACCCCATTTGGGGATGTCTTCACAGAGATACTGGAATGGTTTGCCACTTCCTTCTCCATTTTACAGATGAGGAAACTGAGGCAAATAGGGTGAAGTGACTTGTCTAGGGTGACACAGCCAGGAAATGTCTGAGGCCAAATTTGAACTCAGGAAGAGGAGTCTTCTTGCCTCCAGTCCTCTATCAACTGAGTCACCTAGCTGACTCAGCATTTACTTAGGCTTAAAGGTTTGTAAAGTTCTTTCTATATATTAACTTACTTGAACTTCACAATAACCCTGTGAGGTGGATGCTATTATTATCTTGCTTTTACAGGATGGGAAACTGAGGTACAGAGATGTTAAGTGAGTTGTCAAGGATCGAACAGCCAAGAAGTATTTGAGACAGGATTTGAACTAGGGTCTTCTGGACTCCACCCTTCATTCCTTACCTACTGTTCCATCTGTTCCAATTATACTTATTGATAATAAGGTAGTTTAGGGGATCTGGTACCAGGTTCCCATTTAACTTTTTCCCACTAGAAGACAAAGTGAAAGGTAGTCCTCTTCCAGGGAAAGGCCTACCATAGTGATTTTATGTGAGTGAATGAGGGAGATCTAAATCACTCCAATAAGTGTGGCCAATAAAAAATGACACCTGATTTACTCTGGTTGTCTCTGTTGTCTAATGATACTGTGGGATGGGTGGTAGACACGCACAACTCAGGGGGATAAAACAATGAGAACCATAAGCTATGAACCTGGAGCAGAGAGAATCAGCATAGTAAGGTTGTGGTTTGTCCTTCATTCTTTAAGAAGATCGTGACATCAGGAAGGTGATGACATGAGTTGCAAGTGAATTGGATTTAAGTGAGGCAGGACTGTGCAAGGTCACCAGCCTCACTTTCTCCTCCAGAGCCATCTGGGTCCAGTGGCCAGATCAGAGATCAGGATGTCATGGTCCTCCCCTGGGTAGGGTACAACTCTCCTGCCCTGGATGTTTCGTTATTTCAATTCTCTGTCTCCCTGCTTGGGGTTGTCTCGGCAAAACTACTGGAGTAACTTCTCATTTCTTTCTCAAGCTCATTTTACAGATGAACTGAAGCAAACAGAATTAAGTGACTTGTCCAGGGCCACACAGCTAGGAAGCATCCAAAGCTGAGTTTGAACTCATGAAGACGAGTTTTCTACATTTTAGGATCGGTGTTCTAACTAACCACTGCACCAGATAACTGCATCTCCTTTCTGTAGGAGGCATGAAACTATCAACTGCTTTCAGAATTGCCTTATGTTGTTGGTTCTCCTGCCAAGTTTTCTTTAACTAAGTTTGACTTCCCACTGATTCTGTTTCATAAGACAATCCTGCCCATTTTGCAGATGGGAGACCTGAGGGTTGCAGATGGTAAATAACTTACCCTAAGGAAAGCTAGAAAAAGGCACTGGATCCAGGATTTCATTGGTTTAGATTCTTTGACTGAAGGTGCTCCCTCTATCAAGGCAAGTCAACAACCTTCTCCTATTTGTAGTTCTAGAGGATTGCCCAGAGCAATGAGAGGTTAAATGATTTGGCCAAGGCCACACAGCCAGTATGGGACTTGAGCCAGGTCTTCTTGGTTCTGAGGCTGGCTCCCCATTCATTATACCATATAGCCTCCTGCCTAAGGTGACTCACCTAATGAGTATCAGAACTGGATTTGAATCCAGGTCATAGGAGCATGGATTCTATGGAAAGGACCTTACATGTCTTCTAGTCCAACCCCTTCATGTTACAGATCAGGTGAAGAGAGGTAAAGGGATTTTCCCACAGTCACACAAATAGTAAGCAAGCATAGACCAGGCATCAAACTCAAGTCCTCTGACTCCAAATCCAGGACCCTTTCGAATGCATCACACTGTCTCATTTTGTTCTGCATGTGTTCTCAAGTCATTTTAGTCAATGAGCTGTCCCAAATTGGAATGAAGTCCATTAGGGAGGTAATTGGTTTCTCCTCTCTGGCGATCTTCAAGCACATAGCCCAACCACTTTTTGAGTGTGTTCAATTTAGGGTTCTTTGGTTGGCCTGGATTACATTGGGTTCTGTCCTCTAAAATTTTATGATTCTCTGATTCATAGAATCTCTGAGCTGAAGGGACCTTGGATCACATTTAGCCCTCTGGCTATAATGGAAACAGTGTTGTCTGGCTCTGGAAGAAGAGTTATTTGTTCCCTGATTTTAGAGCCATCTTACTTTCATTAGATGAAGAACAATGGTGTTCCTGATGCTCCTAAGGGAACAAAATCAGGAAATTATCTTAAAAGTTTTAAGATTTATATTGTGATTTCCCTAGAATAACTCCATGAAGAAGATTGTTGAGTTGTTGAATCATTTTTCAGTCACATCCGACTCTTTGTGACCCAATTTGGGGTTTTCTTCACAAAGATACTGGAGTGGTTTGCCATTTCCTTCTCCAGATCATTTCACAGATGAGGAAACTGAGGCAAACAGAGTGAAATGACTTGCCCAGAGTCACACAGCTAGTAAGTGTCTGAGGCCAGATTTGAATTCAGGAAGAGGAATCTTTCTGACTCCATGCCCAGCACTCTCTCTACAATACCAGCATGAAGTAGAAACTGCCCATCGTTGTGCCTGCTTTGTACATGGAATTACCTAAGATGTTGAAGGACTTGCCCATTGTCTGATAGGTAGTAAGTAGCAAAGTCACGACTTGAACCTGAGTCTTTCTTCCTGATCTCCCTTAATGCTAGTGTCTTTCTTCTATTGATTACATCCAATTTATTCAGTCTGTATTTTGCTTATATATAGTTATAATCATCCCTGTTAGATTGTGAACTCTTTGAGAACAGAGACTACTGTTTGTCTTTCTCTTTATCCCCAGCACTTAGTACAGTGTGTGGCACATAAAACTCACTTGAATGCTCATTGCCTCCCTTATTTCTTGATTCCTCCAAGTCTTAGTTTTGTCTTTTTTGGAAAAAAAATTTATATAAAGATGGGGATCAATGGAGTCTATCAATCACCCAAACATCTTACCCCAGTCCACTTAGACTAACAAAGAGGCTTGCTCTGATACTTTAACCAAGTGGAGAACATCTCTATTGAATCAATCACACAATCAGAGGCTTCAGACTACATACAAAAAGTCCTAGATCAATTTGAAAGTCCTCGAAAGTCATTGGACAAAATGTACAGGAAGTATATTTAGATTGGTTGAAAAGACTTGACCATCCCCTGTGGGCCTTTATAAAACCAGCAAATTAGCCTAGAATCAGGGAGATGGAAGCATTTATTTAGTGATTCTTATATGCCAGGCAATATGCACAGAACACTTTTTTTTCTAACAAATATTACCTCCTGTGATCCTCATAAAAACTCTGCCAAGTAGTGTTATTTTTATCCCCATTTTATAACTAATGAAACTGAAGCAAACAGAGGTTAAGTGACTTGCCCAGGGTCATATGGCTGGTAAGTGTCTGAGGTCAGATTTGAACTCTGGTCTTCTTGACTCCAGGCCCAGCGTTCTAACCTAGCTGGGAAATTTTTATTCCATAAGAATAAAAGAAGTTTTCACACAAACCAAACAAATGTTGCTACAATTACATGAGAAACATGTCACTGGGACAGGGGTGGGGAGAACCTCTGAAACTACTTTTCCTAATATATATTTCCAATAAGGAACTGATTCAGATTTATAAGAGTGAGAGTCATTTCTCAATAAAGAAATAGTCAAAAGATGGGAACAGGCAAGTCTCAAGGGGAGATATTCAAGCTATTTATAGCCAAATGAAAATTTGCTCCGAATCACTAGTAATTAGACATGCAAATTAAATCAACTCTAAAGTTCCACCTAACAGCCACTGCATTGTCAACGTTGACAAGAAAGGAAAATAACAAAAGATGATGAAGTTTTGGGAAAATGGGTGCATTAATATCCTGTTGATGGAAATAGAAACTGGTCCAAGCCATTCTGAAAACAATTTGGAACTATTTCCCCAAAATTCCCAAATTGTGCCTGCCCTCTAATCCAGCAATACTACTATTAGATCTATCCGCCAAAGAGATAAAATAATTTGGAGAATGAGCTATACGTCTAAAACATTTACAACAACTTTGTTGGAAGGGGAATGATGGAACAGATTATGGTAGATAGAAGTGAGAGAATGCTCTTGTGGTATAAGAAATGGTGAAATGGACTGTTTCAGAAAAATCTGGGAAGACTTGTATGAACTGATGCCCAGTGAAGTAAGCAGAACTAGAAGAACAATTAGACAATAACAAATTTATTCAATAGCAACATTGTAACAGGGCAGGTAGGTGGTATAGAAGATCATGTGTTGGATCTGGAGTCAGGAAGACTCATCTCCCTTAGTTCAAATCCAGCCCCAGGCACTTCCTAAGTGTGTGACCCTGGACAAGTCATTTAATCCTGTTTGCCTCAGCTTCCCCATCTGTAAAATGAGCTGGAGAAGGAAATGGCTAACTCCTCCATTATCTTTGCCAAGAAAACCCCAAATGTGGTCATGAAGAATCAGACAAGACTGAACAACATTGTAAAGATGAACAGCTTCAAAAGCCTTAAGAACTCTGATGGATACCATGATCAACCACAATTTCAGAGAAGAGATGCTGATGAATGCTACCCACTTTCTGAGAGAGGTGGAAGATTCCAGATGCAGAGTAAGACATATTTTTTGGATGTGAAAAATTCAGGAATTTGTTTTGCTTGATTATGCATTTATACAAAAATAATTTTCTTTTCTTCTTCCAGTGGGAGGTGGGAGGTGGGAAAGAGAAAATAGATTTTGGTTAATTGAAAAAAAATTAGTTTTAGAAAGAACATAGATGATTTTCATTCATTTGTTCACTCTTTAAGGGCTTTCCCAGTTGTGACAATGTCAGCCCATAGCTGCTAAACCCTTTGTCTTCCTGCATGGGGTTTGGTCCTAGTTCTGGCCAGGAGAATGTAAACTATCATACATATATATATATATGTAATATATATTATATATAAAATATTATATATAAATATATATATGAATATATATATTTAAATTTTCTTTGTATCCCTGGTACCCAATACACTGCTGGTACATGGTAGGCGCATAATGAATGCTTATCAGGATGAAATCAAAGATAAAAGGAGTTCATTTAGCACAGGCAAGGAGTAACAAAAACTGCAGATGCCTTGACTTTCCCTTCCTGAACTTCTGATTCAGTGAAATGGATCTCTCATGGTCAGACTTCAGTCACTAGAGATACTGGTGAGAGAGGGCTGTGGTAAGGCAGATGGGATTTCTCCACACCTTAAAAATCAAATGCCTACTTGTAAGGCCGCATTATTTATGATTCCTTGAAGATATACATACCTCACTCAGGAGGATAGAGAGACAGGGCCAGCTAAGTCATAGAGACACTTTGATCTTTATTTGGGTGTTTCTCGCTCTGTTAATTCCTTTCTATCCATCGCTTCCCCTTTCTTCTTCCCTGTCTTCCTCCTGGTCTTCCTCTCTCTATATCTGTCTCTGTCTCTGTCTCTGTTTCTCCTTCCCCCCCCCCCCCTCCATCCACACACTGGATTCCAGAATATGTCAAATGCACCTGTAGGTACCTGAATTGTTTATGCTACGGGCATGAAAATCATCACAGGGAACAGGCTCCATTGGGCTGAACTGCAGGAGAGAAAGACTGCAGACAAGATTTGAGACAAAAGGAGGGGATATTATTCTTTTTCCTTTGTTTCTATCTTCCCCTCCTCCTACCCATAGGCTTGTGTGAGTATGGGAAAGGGGAGAACCGGAAACCCTGTGGGATAATTAAAATGAAAGCCCCAGCCCATTACCATGCATGGGGGGAACTAACATGGCTGGAATGGGCCACATTGTAACCTGTTTGGCTCCCATCTTCAGCCTAAATCACATTCTTCCAAATTTAATAAATGAGGTTTAATAGAACCCAGCCAGGCAGCACTGATTGACTTGACGGCTGGTGAAAATATTACAGTTTCATTTTAAAAACTTCACTGGGCCTTGTTCTTGCTTGTCTCCCCCCTCCCTCCTCCCGCCCCATTTCACAACCAGCCCATCTTCATCTTCTTGTAGTGGATTCCACTACAGTTCCTAGGGGGAGGACTCCTGTCTCTCCCCACTACCGACCACACCAGGGAGGCCCCCAGCACTCCCGCTTTAGCTGTTTCTGAGAGTAAACAAGGTTGTAAACCGGCTTGTTGGATGGTTTCAGAGAAAGAATCTGTACACTCGGCTCTTCCATCACCTCCCCATTCCTTCTGTCATCTGAACCTGAGATGCCGCAGAGCGCCCCACCCCCTCTGCACCACCACCCCCTTTCTTCCCAAGAGGAGCTGCAGGTCACTTGGGTTTAATGTAGCATTCCTTTACATTGACATAGTGCTCTGCAGTTAGGAAGTAATCCCATTTTCAGAGAGCCATAGGTTCAGAGCTGGAAGAGATCTCAAGGGTCATCCAATCCCACCATCCCACCCTCACTGAGGCTGGAAGTGTCTTGTCTGGGGCCACACTGGTAGGATCATTGGATTGTGTATCTAAACTTGGAAGAGACCACAGAAACTGTGTATTCCAACATCCTGATTCTGTAGGCAGAGAGACTGAGGTTTAGTAAGATGAAATGACTTGCCCAAGGTCTCACAGGTAAGTAGTTCATTTCTACTCAGCAGACGCTGACTAATAATATTAATAATAAAAAATAGTAACAGCTAACATTTAAATAACATTTATTATATGCCAGGCACTGTGCTAAGCACTTTACAATTATTATTTCATTTGATCCTCTCAACAACCTTGGTGGGGAGGAGTAGGTTCTATTATTATCTCCATTTTACAGATGAGGAAACTGAGGCAGGCAGAAGTGAAGTGACTTAACCAGGGTCCCATAGCTAAGAGTCTGAGGCTGAATTTGAGCTCAGTTCTTAGTGACTCCAGGTTCAATGTTCTATCCACTACTGTGCCCTTTAGCTGCCCCTAAGCATCTAATATATGTAGGTCTCTGGCTTAGGGGGCATTAGTCAATCAACAAGCATTTATTTAGTACCTACCAGGTACTTGGCCCTGGAGACAGACTTCTTTTTTTTCCTTTTGGAGGGGGGAAGGCAGGGCGATTGGGGTTAAGTGACTTGCCCAAGGTCACATGGCTAGTAAGTGTTAAGTGTCTGAGGCTGGATTTGAACTCAGGTCCTCCTGACTCTAGGGCTGGTGTTCTAATTCACTACATTGTAGTATGAAGAGATGATCCCAAGAGGTTTTGAAAAGTACTGGGCATGGGAGGGGAAGGAAGAGGCAGTGTGATTGTAGAGGAAAGAATAGTGGATTTGAAGTAGGTGATCTTGGGTGAATCACTTCAAGTTTTCTCATCGGAAAAATAAGGTGAGGGTGAACTAAATTACTTCTGGGCCCCCTTCCAGTTCTAAATATATGATTCTAGTTTTCTATATACCTCAGGAAACATCAAAGGGTTGGAGAAGCATGGGATCTAGTACAGGAAAGATATTGGGAAAATGGCAGTCAGTGTTGTCCTGACCTCTGACTTCTGATGTGACCTTGAGTGATGATAGGATGATAGATTTAGAGCCGCAAGGTACATTGGAGGCCATGAAGTACAACATGCTCATTTTATAGTTGTGGTGGTTTTTGTCCTTCATTCTTGAAGAGGACCAATGACATCGTGAGGGTGATGTCTTGACTTGCAGGTAAATACTTGTAGCAAGTAGGAAGAGGTAGATTTGAACACAAGCCTTCTCACTCAGAGGGCCAGAACCAGCCCTCTGATAGATACTGCTTCCTCAATTCCATTCTCCACATCCCAGTCCCAGATGAAAGAGTAAAGGAGGGATGGGTCTGCTTCCCTAATACGGGGCGAGACCATGGCCCAAGCACTTGCCCGGATAAGTTTAGGCTGTGGAGTGAAGAAGATTTGACCAATGCTCCTTCCAGAGTAAAGAGCTAGGGATGGCTTGTGTCACTGTCTGCAGCTCATCTCCTGGTTTATTAACTAAAATGAGATAGACACTCTATGGCTTCCAATCAATAAGTATCTCAAAGAGACAGCAGTTGCTCCGAGCAGGAGATGGTGTCAGTCACGGTACTGACCTGCTCATAAACAGGATACTGGAAGTGGACTGTAAAACCCCATTCAAGCTTCTTTATTCTCTCTCCCCTCCCCTGCCCTCCCTTCCCTTGCCCTCCTGTCTTCTCTCTCTCTCTCTCTCTCTCTCTCTCTCTCTTTCTCTCTCTGTCTCTCTCTATCTCTCTCCCCTCTGTCTCTCTCTGGCTCTGTCTCTTCTCTCTCTCTCTCCTTCTCCCTCTCCTTCTCCCTCCCTCTCTGTCTTTCCCCTTCTCTTTTTCCTCCATCTCTCTCTGTCTCCCCCTCTCTTTCCTTCCCTCTCTTTATCTCTCTTTCCTTCTTGTCCTTTCTCTATGCCTGTCTGTCTCTCTCCATCTCTCTGTCTGTCTCTTCCTCTCCCTTTCTCTTTCTGTCTCTTTCTTTGTGTATGTCTTTTTCTGTGTCTCTGTCTCATCTGTCTCTGTGTATTTCTCTGCCTCTCTTCTCTTTCTCTCCCTCCTCTTTCCTTCTTTTTCTCTTTATCTCCCTCCCTCCTCATCTTTCTCTTTCTGTCTCTGTCTCTCCATCTCTATCTCTCCCTTAGCAAGGATAGTATCAAGAAGCCCGAGTGCTAAGTGAGAGACTGTAGTGGGAGGGTTTGGTTGAGGATGGAATCCAGTTAAGCAATGAATGGGTGTGGGATTGTCAAATTTTTGTCTTCATATCCCCAATACCCAGAACGTTTAGTAAATCTTTGTTAACTGATTGGTTGATTGACCCAGACATCAAGGTTAAGTGGGCACAGTGGGTAAGACTTTTGGTTTTAGGATCATATAGTCCTGGCTTCAAATCCTGCCTCAGACACTTATGAGCTGAGCCATCCTGGACCAGTCACATCTCTCTGAGCCTCAGTTTCCTCATCTGTAAAATAGGATAATAATTGCACCTACCTCTCATGATTGCTTGAGGATCAAGTGAGAAAACATATGTGAGATATATAAATAAATGCAGATAACTGTCATTATCAGATAGCGATGTGTGATTATCACACACAAATATAAGAGAAAGAATTTGAACCCAGGTGTTGATGATCCTAGGTTTAACATTTTGTCTATAATGCCATGCTAGAAATCATCTTATTCAACTGTTCCACTTTATAGATGATAACACTGAGACCCAGAGAGGGCAAATAACTTGGCCAGGGACAGGTAGGGAGTAAGTAATAGTCAGAATTGAAACCATGGTTCTTTAACCCAAACCAGTCTCCAGTTTGTCCAATTGTTAGAATGAGAAGAGATTTTAGAGATTATCCAATCAGAGAACCTCAGAATGTCAGAGTTAGATCTAGAGTCAGGACTACAACCCAGAGCTTTGGACTCTAAATCTTGTACCTGACTTCCCTCTACTCCACCATGAAAAGTTGGAGGATGTTTTTTTTTTTTTCAAAAATCTCCTTCATAAAAGGAAGGACCAGAGGGCAAAGTTGTTGTTCAGTCATTTCAGACTCTTCGTGACCTGATTTGGGGTTTTCTTGGCAAAGATATTGGAGTGGTTTTCCCTTTCGTTCTCCAACTCATTTTACAGATGAAGAAACTAAGGCAAACAGAGTTAAGTGACTTGCTCAGGGTCACATACCTAATAAATATTTGAGGCTGACTTTGAATTTAGGAAGATGAGTTCCAGGCCCAACACTATCCACTGTGCCACCTAGCTGACCCAGAGGGTAAAGACACCCCCTCTAACTCATCCTTGGGTTGTTCTTGGTTGGGAATGAGGCAGGCAGTTTTTAATTTTGTTATTGCATCCCCAGTTAATGGTACTGTGACTTCTTGCACATACATGATCATGAAAAAAGGCAGTAATTTTGTCTGCAGGGAGAACTCTTGATACGGTGGATTCCTTCCACACATAGAGATTGCATCTCAAACATGACTTAGTATGTAAGAACTATAGAGTTGTCCAAGGCACATAGTGATAAAATGACTTACTCCAAGCCACACACTTAGTAAAATGTAGAAGGGTAATTTAAAATGCAGATCTTTCTATCTCCAAGTCTAATATTCTGTCAATTTAATTCAATTAATTCCAACAAACTTTTGTCAAATACCCACTATGTGCAAATCAATGGAGTAAGGGCTAAAGATACAAGGACAAAAATGAAAATATCCCTTGTCCTCAATTGACTTACATTCTACTAGGGGTAAGGAGACAGTTAGGAAAGGAAGAAACATGTGCCCAGATTTGTCAATGCAACCAATTATTTATCAAGTGCCTACCATGACTGGAGTGGGAGGAGGGGTGGAGGGATGTGCTAAGGGATGGAGGAGACACAAAGATAAAAGTCAAGCAATTTTCTTTCCTTCAAGGAATTTCACATCCTAATGGGAGAGACAACATGACCACATTTAAATATGTACATAACAAATATAAAATTAATACAAAGTACTTTTAGCAGCTGGGGAGATCTGCAAAGATTTCTTGCACACGGTAGAGTTTGAGCTAAGCCTTGATGGAACCTGGAATTCTGAGTGGTGGATGCAAAGCATACTTTAAGGCAGTGCTTCTCAAATTTTTTGGTCTTAGGTCCCTTTTGCATTCTTAACAATTATTAATGGCTCCCCTAACCCCTCAGCTTTATGTGGGTTAAATCTATCAATATTTAATTTATTTGAAATGAAAATGTCTCAGTATTATAAAACATCTTGGGAAATCCAAGGTCCCAGGACTACGCTTTGAGAACTGCTGTTCTGACTTACTGACACTGATAAGTTAGGTATCCAGAGCATGGCCTCTGTATCCCCTCATAACTCTAAAGGATTGGGAGTGATCTTTGTAATTCTATACAGCTCATGAGCCCCCACTAGTGTGCTTCTTATCATGATTATCAGTTGAGGATCATTGTAAGGATTTAAGGAACATTTAAGGAAGCATTTAAGGAACTTTTGGAAAGGGACATTTACTGAAGTGGCGCAGTAAGTCTTCCTGTTGTTTTTCAGTCATTTTCAGTCAGTCCAACTCTTATTGATCCCATTTGGGGTGTTCTTGGTTTGCCATTTCTTTCTTTGACTCATGAGGAAACTGAGACAAGCAGGGTAAAGTGACTTATCCAGGGTCACACACCTAGGAAGTGTCTGAGGCCAGATTTGAACTCAGGAAGATAAGTCTTCCTGACTCTAAGCCTGATACTCTGTGCACTATGGCACCTCACAGTAAGTTATATGATATTAAATATTCCCTACAAATTCTGCAACACATTCACAGATACATATTGTCTAGAGCAGCGGTTCTCAACCTTTGGGGGTCGAATGAACCTTTCACAGGGGTCACCTAAGACCATCGGAAAACACATATTTCTGATGGTCTTAGGAACCAAGACACTGCTCCTCTATCCGTCTCCAGGCAGTCCGCCCACATGCAGATACACCCACATATGAATATTAAAGGGTCGTGGCATTGGGAAGGTGGAGAACCACTGGTCTAGAGGAAAGTGGACTCAAGTTTAGAAAGCACTTGTAGTAAAGGTGTTGCTCACAATTCCTGGTTGCTAGAAGTTCTTTTTTTATTGGGTGCTTAAGAAGCTCCCTTTGGGCATGGTGTAGATTCCTTGCTGAGCCCTTTGAAGAGTGGTGAATCTTTCTATATTCTGTTATATAGAATATATTCTATATTCTTGTACTCTTAGATGTGTATACCTAATCATCGCTATCCTAGGGGACACCAATGGGAAGATGGTGATTCCTCCTTGGATGCTGATGAGAAGGCTAAGAGGCCTCAGAAGTTCATGATGTCCCCCTTCAGTCAACAATGGGGGAGGTGGAAGTGATCTTCTCCCCTCCCTCTACCAAGAGATTATGGTGGGGGCAGCTGAGCTAGAATTCTCTCTCCTTAATCAATGCTCGTTTGAATCTCTCTTTCCAAATTTTGCACTTGTCTGCAATTTTATATAAGATCCAAGGACATGACCAAGTCTCCTCAGCCTATCCAAACACTTTTACTGTGTGTCATGACTATGAATCACCCAGTGACCCATCTGAGACATCTACATTGATCAAGACCTTTTCATATTGAATTGGAATGCTCTGATTGATTTGATCCAGTTGAGACTCTTTTCCTCTTAAAGAATAGGGTTTTAGTATTTAATCACTTACTTTAGGTAGATGGGGATAATTTGATTGATATTCAATTATTCTCATCCTTACATGGGAGATGAGGAAGGAGGCATTAAAAGCATTAGAAATAGGCACCACAAGGGCAAAGACACGGGAGATGGGTCCTAGTATGTGCAGAATAAGAAAGCCAGGATGGCTAGAAAGCAGAATCAGAGGAGGCTGCTGATATGTAAGAGAAGATTGAAAAGGCAGGAAAGTGATAGCTTGTGAAGAGCTTCAAATGTCAAAATACAAACAGAGTAAACCCAAAGTACTGGCAGCTGCAGTGGGGAGGGCCAACAATTGGGGTGGAGGTGAGGATCAGGAAAAGCATCATGTAGGGAGTGAAGTCTGAGCTGAGCTTTGAAGGAAGCTTAAAGGATTCCAAGAAGTGGAAGTGAGGAGGGAATTCATTCTAGGCATGGGGTCAGCCTGGGTAAAGGCAGAAACATGAGGGATGAAAGATCTTTTATACTAAACAAGGAACACATCAATTTGGCTGGTACATAGAGTACATGACGGGGAGAAATTATACCAAACAGGTCTAGGAAGACAGAGTATAGCCAGATTATGCAAATCTTTGAAGGCAAAACATAAGTTTGTATTTTATCTGAGATGCAACTCTGGTTTTTTTTTGGGGGGGGGAGTGGTGGCGGCACACACAGTAGATGCTTATCAAAAGTTTCATTAAATGAATTGGATGGAATGGAGGTGAATTGGATTGCTTCATCTGAAGCTTCTCCCAGGAACCTCCTGGGGAGGCTTTCTTCCTTATCTGTTGTTCTTGCTCTAACCCTGCCTAGCCTGCCAGATGGAGCCCCCTGCTCCTTCCCTCCCATCCCCACAGAGACAATCACAGTCATAGTCCTAGAGAGCCTGTCTAACCTAATGGCCACACTTTGTCTCATGTCAATTTTTATCTGTTTGTTACGTGAACATAAAGGAAAAATGCAATTTTTAACATAGCTCTGATTTATTAATAGCCCATAATGACCATAATAGTCAATCAATAAATCTGTTCTTAAGAATTTATTGGACAAATATTCCAGAACCATATTAAAGACACAACTCATAAATGCCTGTAAGCATCAATCTATTAAGTTAGATCTTAAGAGAATACCATTATCTCTGTTAAAACACACACACACACACACACACACATGCACACACACACACACACACACACACACACACATATGGAATGAGCCCATGGCACTCATTTTCCCAAATATCCAGTAAGCAAGTATAGGAAATATGGGAGGGGTTTTGCTTGGTGGAGGGAAGCAGAGCAAAGGTGGAGGGCTTTATCAGCTCCAAACAGTCCCTTTCAAGTTTTCCTCTTCTGCTAATTTTAATGACAACCAGAGGCTTTGTGGGAGTTGGAAGGAATGTCCTCATCTCAGGTCTCTCCTCAGTTTCTTTGCATTGACTGGGGTAGGAAAAGGGAAGAGAAGGGGCTATAAGGAATGTTCTCTATTAATTAATAGGACCACAAATTTAGAGCTAGAAGAGACATTAGAGGCTGTTGAGGTTAACCCCTTTCTTTTTACAGATGAGGAAAACAAAACAAAGAGAGAGTGACTAACCCAGGGTCACACAGCTAGTAAGGGACAGAGGCAGGATTTGTTGTGAAAACAACATGGAGTAGTAGATGGAATATTGACATAATACTTTATGTTTATGTGTATGTGCATGTGTATAATATAGCTATATATGAACACCAGCTCCATAAACATTGTAAAAAAAATTAGCTGCTACTACTACTACTATTACTATTATTACCACCACCACCACCACTACTACTACTACTACTACTACTACTACTACCACCACCACCACCACCACCACCACTACTACTACTACTACTACCACCACCACCACCACTACTACTACTACTACTACTACCACCACTACCACCACCACTACCACTACCACCACTCTTCCTCCTCCTCCTATGCCTCCTTCTACTACTACCACTATTACCACTACCACCACTACTACTACTACTACTACTACCACCACCACCACCACTACTACTACTACTACTACTACCACCACCACCACCACCACTACTACTACTACCAC
>CM053587.1:336641094-336658153 GCA_028646515.1 Pseudochirops corinnae
ACCACCACCACCACTACTACTACTACTACCACCACCACCACCACCACTACTACCACTACCACCACTCCTCTTCCTCCTCCTACGCCTCCTTCTACTACTACCACTATTACCACTACCACCACCACCACTACTACTACTACTACTACTACCACCACCATCTCCACCACCACCACCACCACCACCATCACCACACTTCCTCTTCCTCTTTTGGAATTTTGTCTTTTTTTTTGGAGGGGGAAGGCAGGACAATTGGGGTTAAGTGACTTGCCCAAGGTCACACAGCTAGTAAGTGTTAAGTGTCTGAGACTGGATTTGAACTCAGGTCCTCTTGACTCCAGGGCCGGTGCTCTATTCACTTCCACCTTGCTGCCCGCTGGAATCTTTAAGACAGATTCAAACCCTGCCTCAGACAGTACTTACTAGCTGTGTGACCCCGGACAAGTTACTCAATTTGTGCCTCCGTTTCCCAATCTGTAAAACGATGGGGTTGTATTTGATAACAACCAAGTCTCCTCTAGCTTTACATTTATGATTTCAAGTCAGAAAAGAGTTTAGAATAAAAGGGGAAGGGAAGAAGTGAATAAGCATTTATTAAACATGTACTTTTGTGCCAGGCAGTGTGTTAATTAGGAGAAAGAAAAGAAGAAAAAAAGAAGGAAAAAGAAAAAGAGGGAAAGGGGGAGGAGGAAGAAGAGAAACATTATCCCATCTGATCCTCACAATGACTTTGGGAGATAGATGCTATTATTATCCCCATTTTACAGTTGAGGCAAACAGAGGTTAGATGCTTTGCCCGGGATCACACAGTTTGCGAGTGTCTGAAGCAGGAACTCAAGACTGCCCCCATGGATCACACTGTCCATGAAATTTTCTTGGCAAAGATGCTGTGGTGGCTCGCCATTTCCTTCTTCAATGGATTAAGGCAAATAGAGGTTACGTGGCTTGTCCGGGGTCACACAGCTAGTAAGTGTCTAAGGATGGATTCAACTCAGATCTCCCTGATTCTAGGTTCAGTGCTCTATCCACCATCCCACCTAGCTGTTCCCATAAAACCACTCAATCATTCACTCATTCAATCCATCAACAAGTATTTATTATACTGTGAGATACTGTTTCGGGTTCTGGGGATGAGAGACAGGTTCAGAGGCAAGAACAAACTAATCTCTTCCCTGAAGAAGCTTACAGTCTATTGGGAAATACAATATGTACACAATGAACATGCAGAATGAATACAAAATGAATACAAGATAGTTTACGGAGGGAAGAACTCATAGTTGTCAGGGGAATCAAATAAGGCTTCAGGCAGAACATAATACTTTAGTTGTATCTTGAAGGGAGTGAGAGAATCTATAAGATATAGTTGAAGAGGGGATGCATTCCAGGCATGAGGCACAGCCTGTGCAAAGGCATGGAGATGAGAGATATAATTCTGTATGAGAGAAACAATAAGAACCCTGGTTTAGCTGATGCCATATCCTTCAAGAAATCTTCCCTGATCAAAACCCTCCCTCCTTCTAATAAGTAACTAGGCAGCTAGAAGGCATAGTGGATAAGAGCACTGGACCTGGAGTCAGGAAGACCTGAGTTCAAATCCTGCCTCGGACACTTACTAGCTGTGTGACCCTGGGCAAGTCACTTGACCCCTCACAACCTTGGTTTCTTCATCTATAAAATGAGGGTAACAATAGCTCACACATCGCAGGACTGTTGTGAGGACCAAGTGAAAACTATGTACTGAATGGTGTTTGGCAAACCTCAAAGTGCTATAGTAGTTGTTGCTGTTGTCACCATCCTCGACCTGAACCTAGAATTCCATTTTGTACTTCTCTGTTACACTTGGTACATGAGCTTCCTAATTTTTTTTTTTTAAAAAAGCTCTGCTGGAGAAGAGGATGTTTTTCTCAGGTATGAGTTAGACAAGTCTTCCTCTTGGGTCCTCTCCTCTTCTCTCCCTAAACTCTTCTTGTCTATCTCATCAAATCCCATAGCCTCATATATCATTTTTATGCAGATGATTTGCACACCTACATAACCAGCCCTCATCTCTTCTGAGATCTGGTCTATATCTCCACCTGCTACTTGGATGTCCCCTAAGCATCTCAAACTCGACTTGTCCAAAATAAAACAGTAGCTTTGCCCCAAAATTCATCCCTTCCCCTCTTCCTCCTCCTTCTCTTCTCCTCCTCCTTTTCTTTTTCTTCCTCCTTTTCTGCCTCTTCTCCTCTTCCTCTCTCTTCTCCCTTTCATCTTCTTTCTTCTCTTCCTCTTCCTCATCTCCTCCTCTTCCTCCCTCTCTTCTGCTTCTCCCTTTCTTCTCTTTATCCTTCTCCTCTTCCTCCTCCCTCTTCACTTCTTTCTCTTTTTCCCCCTCCAACTCTTCTTCCTTCTTCTCTTCCTCTTCCTTCTCTTCCTCTTCCTTCTTCTCTTCCTCCTCCAATTCTTCCTCTTCCTTCTTCTCCTCTTTCTCCTCCTTCTCCTCAACCTTCCTCTTCTTCTCTTCCTCCCTCTCTTCTCCTTTTTCCTCCTCCTCTCATTTTCTTTCCCATCTCTGTTGAGTGCCCCACAATTCTTTTCATCACCTACATTTGCAGCCTCTGAATTTTCTCTGACTCCATCATCCCCCATATCCAAGACTTCCTCCACAACATCTCTCATATCCGTCCCCTTCTCACAATGCACATGACCACCAACTTGAGACCTTGCTTGAAGTATTGCAATAAGTCTCTTAATCAGCTTCTCTGTCTTCAGTCTCCCTCCTCTCTGAACCTTCCTCCAAACAAATGTCAATGATTTTCCTAAATTATAACTCTGACCATGTCACTTCCTTTATTCAAAAAGCTTCAGTATCTCCCTATGGCCTGTAGGATAAAATGTCAACTCCCTCGTCTTGCATTTAAAATCCTTCATAATCTGACTCCAATCTACCTTTCTAGACTGGTTTCACATTCATATTTCTCATGCGCCTGTGTCCTAGTCAAAGTGGTCTATTTGCTATTTTCTATTTCCCCTAAATAGCAGTCCCTCTTCTGCCTCACTGCCTTTGTACTAGCTCTCACTCCCTGCCTCCAAGCAGAAGGCAGCCCCTCCTCCTCTCCTCTTCTTGGATTTCCATGTGCCCTTCAAGGCTCAGCACCAAGTGCCACCTCCTCTATGAATGCCTTCCCTTTGTCAATTCTCTCCCTCCCCCCTGATTATTTGTTTTTATTGATTCTCTTATTCCATCAATGTGGGGAGCTCTCAGTGAGGAAACTCCCTTTCCCAATGTTCATGGGTATCTGTCCTACAATAGTCATAGAGTTACCTGGAGTATTGAGAGGTTAAGTGACATGGGCTTAGGTTATTTCATAGACAGGAGAGACAGCAATAATGAGAGAGAGAGAGAGAGAGAGAGAGAGAGAGAGAGAGAGAGAAGAGAGAGAGAGAGGAGAGAGTGAGAGGAAGGGAGGGAGGGGAGAAAGAGCAAAAGCAAGAGAGCAAGAGAGAGGAGAGAGAGAAAGGGAGGGAGGGAGAGATGGAGGGGAGAGAGAGAGCGAGAGCGAGAGCGAGAGCGAGAGCGAGAGAGAGAGAGAGAGAGAGAGAGAGAGAGAGAGAAAGAGAGAGAGAGAGAGAGAGGGAGAGAGGAATGATAGGCATAGGGTTAGATAGGAGATGGCATGAGGAGGCTTGCTGAATTGTCTATTGAGTTCCCCTCCATCTCAGAAATTGTGAGGCTATGAAAGGACTCATCAAGACCACTTGGCAAATTAATGGCAGAATAAGGGTTAGAATTCAGGTCACCTAGAATCATCCTTTCCTTTACCCTGACATCACATAGGTATCTATAGTCCTTGTGGCCATCCCCACTCCATCTCTACACCATACACTCCCCTTTAGCTATTGTTTTCTGCCATTACAATGCAAGCTCCTTGAAGGAGAAACTGTCTTGCATTTGTTTCCCCAAAACTTAGCACAGTGTTTGACTCATAGTAACTCTCTCCCCCCTCTCTTTCTCTCTCCTTTCCTCTCTTCCTTCCCCACCCCTCTTTCTCTGTCTATCTCTCTCTCTGTGTCTCTGTCTCTGTCTCTCCTCCATCTCCTCTCTTCTCTCTCCCTCTCTCCCCTCTTTCTCTTTCCTTTCTTTTCTTCCTTCTCCACTTCTCTCTTTCTCCCTCTCTCCCTTTGCCTCTCTGTCTGTCTGTCTTTCCCTCCCTCCCCTCCCTCCCTTCTTTTCCTTCCCTTCTCCCCCCTCTCTTCCCCCATCTGTCTTCTTCTCCTTCCCTCTCCCCCTCTCTCCCTTCTTCCCCACCGCTGTCCATTCCTCTTCCTACCACCTCACATTATGCTTAAAAGCACCTGCAGAGACATCTCCTATACCCTAAGATTTCAGCCTAAAGTCTGTTCTCCCCTGAAATGCATGGAAGATAATGAACCTTGTCACAATTTCCTTCCTTGAGCTCCATGCTGTGATATCCTCACACCATAATTTCCAGGGAAAATAAATATATCAGTGACTAACCGTGTTCCCTGCTCTGCTTGGGTTGGCCCCAGCGTGACCAGGTTTGTGGCTGTCATTGAGCAGTTCCCAGGCAAGAATGGGACAGCAACAAGAAGCTGCACAGCTGGTCCTGACCAATCTGTCTCTCCTCCTCCCATTCCCAATTAACATGTGTCATGTTTTATTTTTAGTTAGGCCAATTAAAGGGGTAGCCTCTAACTTGGAGGGGGTAAAAAAATAATTACTGCCTTACCCAGAGAGCCCTCCTAAATGGTGGAAATAGCTAGAGAAAATAATAGCTGATATTTCTGGCTTGCCAAATGCCTTTTCCATGAAGGTTTGGAAATTATATGAGTCTTCTTTTATTTTAGTCCCAGCCTTGGGAAGTAGGGAAAGTGTGATTATCTTCATTTTATAGATGAAACAATTGAGGTCTTGGAGGTCTGCACCTGAAGGCTAGATGAACAGAGGATGGTTTTGTTTTTATTAGTATGAGGAAACTCCTTGAAGGCAGGGATAGTTTCCCCCTTTCTTTGCATAGTACTTAGCAGTGTACTAAATACACAACAGGTGCTTAATAAATGCTTGTTGTGTGGCAGTGAATAGAGCACCAGCCCTGGAATCAGGAGGACCTCAGTTTAAATCTGGCCCCAGACACTGAACACTTATTAGCTGTGTGACCTCGGACAAGTCACTTAACCCCAATTGTGCTGCCTTCCCCTCTCTAAAAAGGCAAAAAAAAAAAAAAATGCTTGGTGCCTGATTGATTGACTAGACTAGATTTCATCTAGTCGCAGAGCTAGTAAATGGCAGAATGGGGACTGGAACCTCTAAGTTCAGCGATCTTTCATTATTTTTGTTTTGTCTTGTTTTTTCTAGAAAGGTGGAGAGTATAACAAAAAGTTACTCCTAAGGTTTGGGGAACTGAGGAAACACCCCCTTTTTTGGGAAGCAATTGGGGTTAAGTGATTTGCCCAGGGTCACACAGCTAGTAAGTGTCCTAGGCTGGATTGGAACTTGGGTCTTCCTGACTCCTGGGGCTTTATCCACTACACCATGTAGCTGCCCCCTGAGGAAAATTTTAACAAAAGAGTCAGATAGAATAGTGATGTTTAAGGTGATTGGCCCGTATTATAATGTGTTTTAATTCAGAGAAGGAGAGATTTAAAGGCTAATAGGTAACTTCTAGAGTTGAGGGGCGAGGTAACCAATGAACCAGGCAGAACAGTAACTAGAACCTCCAATATGGTGGTCTTAAGGTTAGAATTATTGACCAGTCAATCAATCAATCAATTATTGAATAAGCATTTATCAAGTGTTGACTTTGTGCCAGGCATTATGCTAAGCACGTCACATACAAAGAAAGATAAAATGGTCTGAGCCCTCAAGGGATTCAAATTCTAAAAGGGGCGATTGTTGTTGAGTCATTTCGGACATGTCCAACTCTTCCTGACCCCATTTGGTGTTTTCTTGGAGAAGATACTGGAGTGGTTTGTCATTTCCTTCTCCAGTTCATTTTACAGATGAGGAAACTGAGGCAAACAGGGTTAAGTGACTTGCCTAGGGTCACACAGCCAGTAAGGGTCTGAAGTTTGATTTGAACTGGGTTGAAATCATAGGTCTAGTTGCTAACCCAATACTTACATTATTTTATACTCCTAACACTACCATGAAGGAGGTAGAATGGCAGCTCCTGCGTCATTTCCTTAGACCCTCATTTTTTAACCCCTAATGTCTTCTATGTAACCCAAATACACTGTCATTCTATCCTTCCTGAATACTGAAAACCTTCAACTGAAATTAAATTTTGATATTGGATAGGAAAGACAGCTAGGGGGCACCATAGTTCATGGAGCCCAGGGCCTGGAGTCAGGAAGAGTCATCTTCCTGAGTTCAAATCTAGCCTCAGATGCTTACTAGTTGGGTAACCCTGAGCAAGTCACTTTACCCTGTTTTCCTCTGTTTCCTCTTCTGTAAAATGAGCAGGAGAAGGAAATGGCAAGCCACTCCAATACCTGTGCCAAGAAAATCTCAAAAGGGTTCACAAAGAGTTGGACAGAATTATAAAACGCTGATGACCCTGACAAGGGTCAAGAAATCATAGAATATCAGAGCTAGAAAGAGACTTTGAAATCATATGTGTACACATATATATGGATACACTCTAATCTTATTGTATCTGGACCTCTAAGGGACCTTAGGCCGGTTCTGCTAATGTTTCCCAGCCCAATGGAGTGGTTGAGCCCTGTGGGGTTTTCATGTTGATGAAATCCATAAATGCTAATAGGCTAGGAGATTGGGGTGGGGGTTATGAAAAGCAATGGGGATAATGGGGAGTCTGGGAAATTTGAAAACAGAATAAAGGAAATTAAGCCCATTTTCATACCAAAATATTGCTACATGTAATGAGTGTTTGTATATATATATATATATATATATATATATACATAATCACACCAAGGAAGCCAGGGCAACGAACTGTGGGGGTGGCAAGAATTAGCTGAGTATAATAATTCTGAAACACGGTATCATTCTTTCTCCCACCGTGAGACATCTGGTAATGGTAGGAAGAAGTTTTCTTTTTACTTTTTTTTCCAAGCATATCTGTCTCTTCACAATCCCGTTTTGTGGAGTTTCTTGACAAAGACAGTGGAATAGTTTGTCATTTCCTTTTCTAGCTCATTTTACAAATGAGGAAACAGAGGCAAACAGGGTTAAGTGATTTGCCTAGGATCATACTGCTGGTAAGTGTCTAAAGCTGGATTTGAACTCAGGTAGATGAGTCTTGTAGATCCCAGGACCTGGCTAGCTGCCCTGGGAAGGAGAATCACTCAATATGACAGGGACCATCCTTTTATTCTCTTGACATAAAACAAATTGGATGGCAAGGTTATTTGGTTTTTACGTAGTGAAAATGTACAAGTGCTGTCAATGTCCTTTAAATTTTGACACCTTGGAACAAAGGCTTGATGGCCACACCTTAGGCATAGCTCTGATGATGAGCCTATCTCTTTTTCTACCTATCAGTGTCTTTAATGTAGGATTTTTTTTTTTTTTTGCTTTTTGCAGGGGGGAAGTAGGGCTATTGGGGTTAAATGACTTGCCCAAAGTCACACGGCTAGTAAGTGTTCAGTGTCTGAGGCTGGATTTGAACTCAGGTCCTCCTGACTCCAGGGCAGGTGTTCTATTCACTGCGCCACCTAGCCTCCCCTAATAAAGGATTTCAAGAGAATGAAAACTCATTGAAGGTTAGTGTTTTCTTCTGGGTGGATTTTCCTATATGTCTTTGTATTGCTCTATGCTCTATATGCTAGGAGAAATTTCATGTCGTGGGCTGTACTATGAAGTGCCTGAGGTCTTAGGGACAGAAAACATCACAGAATCAGAAAACCATTGAACTATGAGCCAGGAAGATTCTTAACAAAGCCCCGTGATTTTATAGATGATGAAAACTGAGCTCAGCAAGTGTAAGTTATTTGTCCTTGCTCACCTGTCAGAGCCAGAATTTGAACACAGGTCTCAGGCTCCAGGTCTAGAGCTCTTGGATTTGGGATTGGATCAATAGCAGGTACCGACACAGTGGAAAGAGTTCTGGATCCGAGATCAGTAAGAGCTGAGTTCAAATCCAGCCCTGACACTTACTAGCTGTGTCACCCTGGGCAAGTCCTTTAACCCTTGCCTGCCTCAGTGTCCTCATCTGAAAAATGGAGATAATACTAGCACCCACCTCCTAGGGTTGTGGAGATTAAAGGAGATGATGTTTGTAAAGCGCTTTGCAAACCTCAAAATGTTATAGGATGGTTCTTACTGTTGTTGCTACTATGTGCCAGGCCCTCTGCTGAGGACTGAAGGTCTGAAACAATGTTCTCAAGTACCATTTTAAAGAGCTAGGTATGTAGGCATATCCAAACCAGAAAAGCAGATACAAGGTTGCTTTGGGTGGAAAGGAGCTAGAGCTAGCGGCAGGTGGGAGCTGAAGGGGGCCATGAAAAGCCTGGTATGGAAAGAAGACCATGAGCAGGGACCTCAAGAAAGCCAGAAGTTCCAGGATGTCGAGGTGAGAAGACACTACATTCCAAGCATGGGGGATGGACAGTGCAAAGGCATGGAGGTGGGAGATATCACGTGTAAGAAACCTCAAGATAGCTAGTTTGGGGGGGACCCCATCATGTATGTTTGGGAATAATGTCTCACAAGGTTAGAAACTGAATGGGGTTAGGTTGTGAAGCGCTTTAAATGCCAAACAAAAGCCATCATATTTGCTCCCAGAGGTAATGGAGAGCCAGTGGAGTTCATAGGAGGGTAGAAGGATGATACAGTAATAACTTCAATTTCAGAAAATGGTGGAACCATCTTTTCTATCTCTTTTCTGTTCTGGGCAAGAACTTAAGCCTCCCCTTCCTCATTGACAAAATAAGAGGGTTAGGCAAGGTATCCCCTAACATCCTTTCCAATTTCAGATCTATCATCCTATATACGAAACTTTTCCTCATAACTACATATGGATGAAGGTGTCAGAATTATTAACATGCCCATTTTACAGATGAGGAAAACAGGCTCAGTTCTATGAAGGGAATTAATTAGGGTCACACAACGTTTTAGAGTCGCAGCAGCTCTCACTGATCAGTCATTAAGTGTCATAGGTTGGATTTGAACCCAAGTCAGAGTCACAGAGTCTCAGAGTTGGAAGGTCATCTAGTCTAATCTGTGTCTAAACAAGAATTTCCCTCAACAATCTACAGGATAGATGTTAATCCATCCTCTCTTTTAAGACTTCCAGGGAGGAGGACCGTCCAGAGGCAGTCTATTTGACCTTGGGATGCAGCTCTCATTGCGAGGAAACCACTCCTGGTAGTTTGAAGCCTTTGCTTATATTCTACTCCCTGGAGCCAATCAGAATGAGCAAAACCTGATGCCTTCTCCTGCATCCTGCTGGCTCTGCCCTGCAGACATCTCTCTACTTCACTTAAGTCTAGGGTCTGTTCTGGGCTTCAAGTCCCCACCAGTGTTCTCATATCAGCCAACTCTCTCTATGTCTCAGAGGCAGCCACCTCCGGTCAAGCTGAGTTCCATAACTGCCAATTGATTTTCATTTGCTAAGTGGGCCTGTTCTATTTCTCATTTGTGCCTAATGATGGAGTCATTTCCATAACGATCAGAAAGAGCAATCATGTCTTCTCTTGTGCTTCTGCCAATTAGGGGAGAGGATGTGGGCTCTGTGCTAATTGCTTTTGTTTGCGCATGTTAATGAAGGCTCCATTACAGACCTGGTCAGGAGGGATCTGGCCCCTTCATAGGGTAGTCGGGGCAGAGAAGAATGGACTGCAAATGGGTTATTAACATGTATCTGGGGGAACATAACCTTTGGCAAAGTAGTGAGAGGAGGATACCACTTGAATGACGACGAGTATGTGTATATGTGCTTCTCTGGGAGTATGCGTGTTCTCTCTTCCAGTATGGGAGGATGGAGGTGGAGGAAGTTGTCTGTGCATATGTTGGGCTGGGATGGAAAAAGGAGGCTATGGATAGAAAGTAAGCTCCTGGAGGGCAGGGGTGAGTGCATTTTTGTGTCTGTATACCCCAGTGCCTAGTCCAGTACTTGGCACAAGGTAGGCATTTAAGAGATACTGATGGGTGGATTTATTTAAATCTTAAAATTTGAGGCTGGAATGGCCGTTAGAGATTAAGTCCCAAACCCCTCATTTTGTAAATGATGAAACTAAAGCTCAAAATATTTAAAGTGACAGAGAATTATAGATTCAGAACTGGAAGGGACCTTAAAGGTCATGTTTTTCTTTATTCTTAAAAAAAAAATTGTGATATTAGAAGGCTTTTTCTGGAAGAAAGGGTAGAGATACAGCTGTTAGGCCATATGAAAACAGAAGATATTAATTAAAAATTGTGCTAAATAAAAATTTTAAAGCCCTAAAATGTCATGGAAACCAACTCTCATTTTATAGATGGGGAAACTGAGGCACAGAAGGTAAAAATCATAGTATCTTAGCTTTAGAGCTAGAAGAAATCTGAAAGGCCATCAAGGCCAACCATCTCATTTTATAGATGGGGAAACTGAGGCACAAGGAGGTTAAATAATTTTCCCAAGGTCACCTTTCTACTAACTATCAAAGGCGGGTTTTGAAACCTTAGCTTCAGATCCAATGTTCTATCCATTATACCATACTGCCTGAGGTCATGTAGATCTTAAGGGGCAGAAACAGGATTTGAACTCAGGCCCTCTATATTAACTATTTGTCCTGCTACAGATAGAGTGGGGATTTTTCAGTAGTTCCTTATTGACAATATGATAGACTGAAAAAAAAAAAGCTGGACTGAGAGTCAATTGTTATTTCGTTGTTTTTCAGTCATGTCTGACTCTTCATGACCCCTTTTTATGGTTTCTTGGCAAAGATGGAGGAGTAATTTGCCATTTCCTTCTCCTACTCATTTTACAGATGAGGAAACTGAGGCAAACTAGGTTAAGTGAGTTGCCCAGGATCACCCAGCTGGCATCTGAGGCTGGATTTGAACTCAGAAAGATGAATCTTCCTGCCTTCAGTGCTCTATCCATTATATCAACTGTCTCACAGATTAACTTAGAAAACCACAAATTAAACTATTTGTTTTGCATTTTTAATTATTTTGTTAAACACTTTCCAATTACATTTTAATTTGGTTCTGGTTGTACTATACTTGCGGTCCCCTGACAATAAGTTTGATGCCTTTGAAAGTAGGCAACTCTCTAAGATTTTAGCTTCTATTTAATATTTTATTAATAATAAGTAAATAAATAAATTTTATTTCATGAATTATTTCCCAATTATATGTAAACATTTTAACATTCATTTTTTTAAAATGTTGAGTTTCCTCCTGCCCCTCCCCCATCCTTGAGAAGGCAAGCAATTTGATATTGATTATATGGATGAACTCAAGCATCTAAGACTTAACTTTCAGAATAGGTGTTGACTTGTACTGGTAGAGGGTGTTTCCTCAGATGGAAGTTCCCCATACTAATGAAATAAAAGGCATAATCCCTATCCCTATTTCTATCCCCCATACATGTTCATATCATCTCTCTCCATCCCCTGATAAAACCTTAGTTCCTTGTGGGCAAGGACTATTTGTTTTTTTCCTTTTTTTTGGTCTTTGTATCTCTAGCACCTAGTATACAATATCAATTACCCACCACAGTGTGCAGTGCTAGACTTGGAGGCAGAAGGACCTGAGTTCAAATGTGGCCTCAGACACTTACTAGCTGTGTGACCCGGGGCAAGTCACTTCACCCTGTTGATATCATTTCAACATGAGCCAGAGAAGGAAATGGCCAAACCACTCCAGTATCTCTGCCAGGAAAACTCCAGATGGGGTCACAAAGAGTTGAACAAGACAGAAAAGCCACTGAACAACAGAATTCCATCCATCGCCTTAGGGATGAGTTCTTTTCCATTGTTCTGCCCTCTGGGGAAACAGATGATATCTTTCCTCTAAGGAATACTTTTTCCACTCAACACTCAATGCCCAACTCATCTGACTATCCTCATAGCTAGCTACGCTGTAGAAAAGAGAGAAGGAAATGCCTGAAGAAGAAAAAGTCAGTTCTTCCTTTTCTCCCTTTTCAAGGATGCTAATAGATTATTTAATTTCCCCATTCTCTCTCTTCCCATCTCCTTTAACGCGCCCCCATTCATGCCTGCTTCCAGTGCTTTAGTGAGATGTCTTCCCAGACCCCAGTTTTCCTAACCACCCATCATTTGCAAACCTTAGCAATCTCTTTGATGATTTGATATTTCTGGTTCTCATTCTTCCTGTCTGTAACATCCAAGCAACCCTGCCTGGCCTAACCGGACTCCCTATAACTACCCACCATGAACTCAGGTCTCTGTAAAAACTAATTTTCTGGCTTTACGGTCTGATTTTTGGCTGCCCAGGAATGCATCTCCCATTTAAAACATTGTTGCTATGGAGATACCTGCCCTCTGGGACACTGTTTCACCTAAAGTCATGTTTATGGGGAACCAATTAAAAACATTAGGTGGAGTATGGCTTACTGCCTGCACTTTTGGTTGTATGAATGCCTTAAAAACAGAATAAGGGAGACTTAGAAGGACCAGAGAAGAACTCTGGAGATGATGAGTAGGGGCTGGAGGAAATTCTATTGCACGAGGACAGGCTAGAAGGATTAGGATTCTATTGTGTAGAAAGATAAAAGCTGAGACGAAATGTGATCAAAGTCTGTAAAATCCCACAGGGGATGAAGATGGTGAACCAAGATGTGTTTATCAAATCCTTGATCACCAAGACACAGTGAGTCCCCTTGAAGCTTGAAAGATTCAGGTTAAAACCAACTTGGAAATTTGATATTATTTATGCTGTAGGTCATAAACATATGGACTTGGTTCTCTCAAGAGGCCATTGAAGCCGATGAAACATTCATTTATTCACACAATCAACACTTAATAAGCAAGATGAGGGGATAGAAGTTAGGGAGTTAAAGACCATTTTTCAGGGATATTGTTGATCAGTTATGGATTGTACCTGATAGCCATCAAGAGCCTTTCTAGCTCTGAGATTCTGTGATCGATTCTATGACAACAAAAATTTAAAATGACACATTATTCCATCTCCACCCCACCCTCCTTTAAATAGTTTGCACACTAAAGGGAGTTTGCAACATGAACATAAACAAGTATATTCTAAAGTGAGATATGCAGCAACTAAATGGCATAATGGATAGAATGCCAGGCCTGGAGTCAGGAAGACTCATCTTCCTGAATTCAAATCTGGCCTCAGACATTTACCAGCTGTGTGACCCTGGACTAGTCACTTAACCCTGTTGGCCTCAGTTCCTCATCTGTAAAATGAGCTGCAGAAGGAAATGACAAACCACTCCAGTAGGCTCTGCCAAGAAAATCCCAAATAGGGTCAGGAAGAGCAGAAAACACCTGAAACAACTGAACAAAAGCAACAACAAAAATGTGATATGATGGAGAGATTCAGACAAAGCACTCCAGGAAAACTGGAGGAAGAGTTGGCATCATAGAAAAATAGAAAGACAATGAACTGGGAGCTATGGATGCTGACTCTGCCACTTAGAAACTGTGCAAATTATTTAATTTCCCTGGCCCTCAGTTTCTGAAGGGTTGGTCTAGATGACCTCCCAGGTCCCTTCCAACTCTAAATCCAAGGTCCTGTGAACTAGGGTCATGAGGGGAAGTAGCCCCTGAACTGAGGTTTCAGAGAAGAGAAGGATTTTTTTTCCACGAAGAGGCTAAGCAAGAGTGAACCAGGTGTAGATATTAATTTATTCCTTCATTCAATAAACATTTATTAAGCACTTGTTATGTCCCTGGCACTGTGCTAAGTACTGGGATACAAAAAGAGGCAAAAGACAGTCCCTGCCCTCAAGGAGCTTACAATCTAATGGGTAGAAAATATTCAAGCAAACAGCTAGAAAGCAAGCTACATCTAGAATAAATAGGAAGTAATGACGTGACTGGGGATACTCATACATCATCAGCCCTTTGTGCAACCAGCCTAGTTCCAGGACTTCCTGTTTTTGCCCCCACCCTCCTAGTTTCTACCTCTTTCTCAGGGATTGATATCACAGCAACATTATCTTTGCTATCATGACAGGTGCGACAATCTATTGTTGCCCTATGATTCCACTCAACATCACAAGATTTCCGAGCTATGAGTTGGTTAGACTAAAGCTTCCTTGCAAGATCATTACCCCCTGCTCTCTCCTCCCCATTCATATAGACTCCATCCCTCCCATATTCTCATCCCACTCAACCTTACCCTTCTACTGTGCCCTTTTGAGTTCTTATTCAGTTTTTAGCAAACTATCCTTTATCCCAAACCTATGTTCTTCCAACTGCAAATGATAGTCTCTATATAATTTACGTTTATTCATGTACATTCATGTACATGTTGTTACCATCACAGAATGCAAATTCTTTGAGGGAAGGGGTGTTTCTTCTGTTATTATATCTTTCACATATTGCACAGAGCTCAGTGTATAAACATTTAATTGATGCTTCCTGAATTGAATTGGGTTGGATTCTAGGCATGATGGATGGCCTGAACAAATGTACAGAGGGAGAAGACAGCGGGATGAAATCAGGGACCAGCTTGTTGTTTGGTTTGGGTGGGAGAGAAAATGAGAGTCATGGGAAATAATGCTGAAGAGGTAGGTGGTCAAGTGTCAGATTGAGGAATATTTATTTGATCCTAGATGAAACAGAGAGATGCTAAGAATTTTTGAGCTGGAGAGGGGCATGGTGAAACCTGTGGTTTGGGGGATTATTTGGGCAGCCGTGTGATGGAAATGTCACTAGTTTCATAATTAGAGAAAGTCAGGGGTGATGGAGCCATAATAGTTTACTGAAGAAAATTGGGAAGATACTTAACTTTGGAAGGTCTTCTCAAGAATGACAATCAAGCCTCTAAAAAAGGGCAATTTCTGGGGGGCTACCATGTTGCATGTCTGAAGGTTTGTCCCCTGTTCTGAGACTCCTGGAAGGGTCAGGTCAAGGCCAGTTTCCCTGGTCTAAATTTTTTTTGCAAATTGAGTACCCTGACTCCCTTGACTCCTTCTATGACAATACATATATCATTCATCATCATATCCCTCCACTGCTCAATAACCTTAAATGGCTCCTTGTTGTCTACTGAATGAAGTAACATCTGACTTTCACAACTGTTCACAATCTGCCCCCAAGAAATTGTTTCCCACTTTATTTAACATTATGCCTTCTCACACAATCTTTGCTTCATCAATATAAATTGGCTGCCATTACCTATATCCATCCTGCACTTTCCTACTTTGCTCACTTTTCCCCTTATGTCTAAATATCTCTCTTCTCTCCCTCACGCCCTCTGCCCCTCACCACCGGCCAATTCCCTATTAGCATTGTTTATGACCCAACTCAGATTTCATGAGTTCCATGAATTCTTCTCATTTTTCCAGCTGGAGTAGATTTTTCTTTTGTGACCTTGTAGCACCTTATGTTGGATCCATAGATTTACAGCTAGAAGGGACCTCATTGGTCATCTAGTCCAACTTTCTTGTTTTATATATAAGGAAATTGAGTCATAGATTGGTTAAATGAATTTGGAATGAGCCAGGATTGACATTCAGAAGCTCTGCCTTCAAATTCCAGGGCTCTCTCTCCTATATGAGAACTTAAAATAGTAGATGCCTAATAATTGCTAGGTAACTGATTGATTTTATCATTCTGCCTCTTAAGCTCATTGAATTGTAGCTGGCATATTACTTCGGCCCATGGCTTCTCTTCCTTCTAGATTCTGACTCTTTAAGGGTAAATTCTCAGTCTTTGTGTCTCTCCTAGTCTCTAGTTGAGTGTCTGACACATAGTAGGCTCTTTATAGATTGAATCATTGGGTCATAGCTCTAAAGCTAAAAGGTACCTCAGAAGTGGCATTTGAAACTGATCCCTTATTCCAGAGCCGGTGGTCTTTCTACTCTTTAGCATTTATTATGCACCACATGTGTGCCGTGAACTAGATGGTGATACAAGGAGAAATAAGACAGAGGAGTCTTGAACACTGGACTTTGAGTCAGGAAAACCTGAGTTCAAACCTGGTCTTGGACACTA
Source organism: Pseudochirops corinnae (assembly GCA_028646515.1). Classification (NCBI taxonomy): domain Eukaryota; kingdom Metazoa; phylum Chordata; class Mammalia; order Diprotodontia; family Pseudocheiridae; genus Pseudochirops; species Pseudochirops corinnae. The sequence goes on from CM053587.1 coordinate 336,657,184, forward strand.
ACTAGCTGTGTGACCTTGGGTAAGTCACTTAACCTCTGCCTGTCTCAGTTTCTTCATCTCTAAAACGGGCATAATAATAGCACCAGGGTTGTTGTGAGGATCAAATGAGATAATGTTTGCAAAGTGCTTTTCAACCTCAAAGCACTTTATAAATGTCAGTTCTTATTAGTAGTGGAAAAAATGTTAGTTACCCTTCTCTCCTCCCTCTACTCCATCATGTCCTTACTTTGAGTAATAACTGAGTGATAATAATCATTCTGATAACTGAAGGATCACAGATGGAGCGTTGGAAGGAACCTCAGATGCCATCTGGTCCAAAGCCTTAATTTTATACAAGAGGAAATTGAAGCCCAGAGCAGTAAAGTAACTTGGCCAAGGTCACACAGCTAGTAAGGGACAGTGCTAGGACTGGAACCCAGATCATCTGACTCTTCTTCCCCTACTTTTTCCCTTATACCCCACTTCTTCAATAATCAATCAGCAAGCATTTATGAATCATTTACTATGTACTAGGCATTGGGGACACACAGACAGAAATGAAATGATCCCTACCCTCAGTGAGAGTATATTTAATCAGGGAAACAACATATGTGTGTGTGTGTATATGGATAAAAAAATCATATTGTAAGTAATTTATATGGGAAAGTGTAATAGTAATCAGTTTAGCAGATACTTAGCACTTAGTACCTTGGGTCTAAGTGTGGAAGGTGCAAACTCTGTCCCACTGTTGAACTCGCCTGTTGGTGTGGAAGAAGGGGATTGGCTGAGCCCCTGTTGATGTGGAACAAGGGGATTGGCCAAGCCCCTGTTGATGTGGAACAAGGGGATTGGCTGAGCTCCTCTTGATGTGGAAGAAGGGGATTGGCTGAGACAGATATATAAGCAAGAATTCCAGAGACAGAGAGACAGAATTTGAACACTGCCCCTGGTGAAGGAAGAATCCTGGAGACTGAGGCCAGCTGAGAGAGAG
>CM053587.1:336658653-336674782 GCA_028646515.1 Pseudochirops corinnae
AAAAAAAAAAAGTAAAGTATCTGAAGGAAGGGAAGATGCCAAATACATGGAAAAAATCTTGGACTTTATTCTAACAAAGATAACCAAGAAAGCTTCAGCAACTATTGGCCAATATGCCTACCCTCCCGCCTATATAAAAGATTCATCAAAGTCACCTATACAAGAAAAGAAAACTTCTTTAATAAGGGCATTAGGAGAAAAGAAATGATCACTGAATGGCTAGAGTGAGCAATTGATGCTGTCTTGATGTTGAGAGAAAACAAGAAAGACATCCATTATGTAGGGAAGACCTCCCGTGGTCATATTCTGGGAAGACACAGGCAAGAGTTGCACAACATGGGCAGTCATGGACAGGTTGCTATTTGCATTGTGGGATTGATGGGATCATAGATCTATCTAAATAGTAAGTATCTCTCCAGGACCTAGCACTATGTTTGTTGAATAGAAGACATTAGACGCAAGTTCGCTGAATTATATTGACTATGTAAAGTGTTCTGCAAACCCTAAACCCCTATATACAACTCAGTTACTATTGTTTACTTTCATATGACTTCGTACTTTTATGCAGTCATTGTCTTCTCATTTTCACTGAAGAGCTATAGAATCTCAGAGTCTCAGAGTTGGAATGATGTCAGACACCTGCCAGTCCAACTGGTAGTTGATAAGGATCCTTCCTAAAGCACTGGAAAAATGGCCATCTAGATTTTGTTTGAAGACCTGTAAGGAGGGAGAATCCTTTACTTCCTGATGCAGCATGAGTATCTGGGAAAGCTAAAGCAACTTCATTTGTCTGTAATTTCTTCCCCTATACTGACCCTCAGCTCCCCAACCCTGTGTGACCTTCCTTTCTGCTGAAACAACAAGTATTGGAGATAGTCCCATCAATAGGGTAAGGTTACAAGAAATAGCTCATTGGAAAAACAGACTTTCCTACCACTAGCACTAGCAACAAGCCCTATCCAGTCTAGAGGTACCCCATATCTAATTCACCTCATGCCTAAACTGAAACCTATATAAGCTTTGGGAAAGCTAGGTGGTACAGGGGATAGAGCACTGGGCTTGGAATCAGGAAGACTCATCTTAGTGAGTTAAATCTGGCCTTAGACACTTACTAGCTATGTGACCCTGGGCAAGTCACTTAACCCTGTTTCTCTCAGTTTCTTCATCTGTAAAATGAACTAAAGAAGGAAATGGTAAACCACCCCAGTATTTTTGTCAAGAAAACCCCAAAAGGGGGTCACAAAGAGTTGGACATGACTGAACAACAAACATAAGCTTTGAGGTCTGTAAAGGAGCTTTTCAATTTTCAGACTCCCATCAGGGAGCTTCTACTGGTACAGGTAGGGTTCACTTGCTGATAAACTCATTAATCCCTCATTGGTTCCTAAATTTCTGGCTCTGGTTTGTTCCAACATTGTCAATTTTACCCACATAGTCTATTCCTCTTTAATTATTAGGAAATTTATCTTTGTAGAAAACAAATATATCTTTTCAAAACTTCTGCCCATTGTCTTGGTACTGACTTCTATGGTCAAGAAGAAAAACTGTCTAACATAGGATAGTCCTTCAAAGTACTTGAAGACAGCTAAAAAGGAATCTGTTTAATACTCTCTTTTCTAGACTGAACACCAACCAATCTTTATTTGGAATGTACCCAAGGCTCTTCACCATTCTAGTTATATCTCATCTATACTCTTTTTCTCTCTTCACTCTATCAATGACTATCTTTAAGTGTGGTGCCCAGAACTCAATGCAATATTCCAGATATAGTCAGAGCAGGGCAGAAAGAAGCAGAAATAGTTCCCATTCCTAGAAGTTCTTAATGCATCTGATGATTAATGTAACTGTTTTTTGGCTACCATACAACTATATCAAACTAGCAACCCATTGAAATCACCACATCTTCAGATAACTGCTGTCTAAGAATGCTTCTACCATCTTATGTTTGTGAAGTTGATTTTTTAAGCCATATATAAAAATATACACTTATTTTTCCTAAATTTCACCTCATTAAATTCAGCCTATTGATCTAGCCTGTCAAGATTTCTTTTTGTTTTTTTTGGCGGGGGAGAGGTCAAGTTTGATTTCATCTTAAACTTTTTTCCTTCTTACTTCTTATATTTTCTGGCACTTGGACACTTGATTCCCTTCTGTTGATACATCTCCTCAGATATCTCTTCATTTCCATCCCATAAAATTTTTAGGTGGTCTCAGCATTCTTTTAGTCACTCAGGTTCACAGCCTCAGTGTCATCTTCAACTCTTAACCCTAGATTTTCATTCAATTACCAAGACTTGTTGATACTACTTTTATGACATTTGTATGAGAGTTAACCAGAAAAGGCATGTGTACATGTGTACATGTTGTATGTGGCTGCATGTGAAGGTTGGTAGGATGGGGACTAGAAAGGTTCATAGAAAGGTACCAATTACATTATCATAGGGGTAGAGCTGGTGATTTTATTGGTGTAAGGATCTCTTGGTGAGGAAATTCGCTCTACTAAAGCAAATTCACACTTTGTCTTTAATTAATCGTCTTAGAAAGTTGCCTAGAGTACTCAAAGGTTAAGTAATCTGCCCAGAGCTACACAGCCAGTATGTTACCCAGGTATCCCTGGCTCCAATGCCAGCTCTCTAATACTGCGACATGATGCCTCTTAATATCACCCTACATCATTCAATCAGTAAGCATTTATTAAGCACCTATCATGATAGACAATAGAGATAAAGACAGAAATGAGAGTCCCTATTCACCAAGAGCTTACATTCTATCAGGACCTAGAAGGAACCTTAAAGGCATCAGGTCTATAGATGATGAGATTGAGGGGAAGTAACTAGTCCATGGATAGCCAATGGCACAGATGACATTTTAAACCTAGGCCCTCTATTCTTCAGTCTTCTTTTTCTACTATATCACATTAGCCTGTTGGGCCTGGAGATAGAGATGTCAGTGGGGAATGGAGACAGGCAGGCATAAGAAATGTCATGTATTTTTAATATATTTTTGCATCAGCAAGTGACCCAAGAGCATGGAACAGCTAGTCAGGGCAGCCAATTCCTCCTACAGACTCTGCAGAATGATACAAGGCATTCTGATGAGTCTCCTGTGTTCTCTGCTCCCATATTCCTAAATTTCTATTGGGGTTTTCTCTCAAGGTCTGGGATTCACACTTTATTTTGACAGAAACATAGAAAGCAAAGCTAAAGGCAGCTGAAGTACTCTGTCACTGACAGCTTGTGTAACTGAGGTCATGCCATTTAATTGCCCTGGGCCTGCCTCAGTTTCCCCATCTGTAAAATTAGGGCATCCATGGGATTAGAGATTTGGAGATACAAAGGATACTATAGGTCAAATTATCCTTTCCCCCTTAAATTTACAGATAAAGAAACCAAGGCCCAAGGAGATGAATAGAATTGCCCCAAGTTGTATAGATAGTAAATATCAGAGGTAAGATTTGAGCCTATATCCTCTGGATTCTCATCCCAAGGACTCTGAAGCAAGAACCGTGGGAATCATGGTGTCCTCCAAATCATCATCTCTTCTTTCAGTCCAACCCCTGCCCTTAGTATTGAGGGAGGAAATCATTGGGGAGAAGGGACTCAGTCTCCTCATCACCACCAGAAACAACTGCTGACCCACTTCCCCCAATGGGCAAATGAGCATAGGAGCCACCAGAATGGCCAGACCAGACGTCCTGCTTTTAGCTCAGCCCTAAGGTTGTAGTAGTTGGGTGTAGGGTGTGCTCAGGGAGGACTGATACATCTGGGCTGAGGGCTGCTTTCTACCTTTTGGTGTCTACCTGTTCCACCTAACTCTCACCTGTGGCTCCAAGAAGCTGGAGCATGAACAGTGGCCACAACCCAGTAAACAGTTTGGGCAGATGGGTTAAACCAGATTGAGGGTAATCAAGAGTCTCAATCCCTTTGGTGAGTTAGCAGGGTGTCTACCCCAAGCATGTGAAGACTTCCCAGTGGAATGGGTGGATGAGAACAATTTATTCCAACAGCCATGAAGGCAGCTGAAGCAGGCTCTGTGGAGTGCCTAGAGCTTGGGCAGACATCAAAGACACCAACGTCATCCACTGCATCCTGGACCATTCCCAGTCATCTTGATTTTTCCTGCTATTGGATTGTGATAACTCTGGAGGAATGAGTGAGGCCAACGACTTCATGCAACTCTGCCTCACTTAAATCCAGTTTACTCACAAATCAGAAAAAAAGAAGGTTGTGGTCATGGTTTGTCTTTCCTTCTGGAAGAGGACTATGACATCAGGTGAAGTGGATTACAGTGAGGCAGGGCTGTACAAAGTCACCAGCCTCACTTTCTCCTCTGGAGTCATCTTGGTCCAGTGGCCAGATATAGATCAGGACAACTGGAGATGGCCCAGGATGCAGTAAGAGTCCTTAGCCTTTCTTTGCTAAGGTCTTTCTGAGTTCTCACTTTGACTGATTAATTGCCATTAACAAAAAGCAATCATATCTGGAGGGGGAGATCCTCAGAGTTGTTTCTGGCCAAAAGAGAAACAATGACTATTTATATTCACTCTGAGCCATCAGGGCTCAAAAAATAATCATTAAATGGTGCTTGGACAGGGACCAATTGCTAGCCAATCAATGTGAGCTAGAGTGAATTGGGTTTCAGGAATGGTCTTTGAGAAAGAAATCTAGACAGTGAACCCCAAGATATCAAGGTAAGCTCAAGCCATCAAAATTTACCTTCCTTTGGGTAGAATGCCCTCAGGTAAGAGCATGACACCATAGGAAAGGAGAGGAGAGGACAGGACAGGAAAGGAGAAGGGGTTCTGTGGAGAATGGGTCAGCCATCCTCATCAACCACTAACCAACTGCTGCACACAGGGTAGGCAGCTCAACCTAATTAAACAGCATGAGAGAGAGAGACAGTAGGCAGCATGCTCCTGGAAGGTCAAATCTCCATTACTCCCCTCAGAACTCAACCCAGGACCCTGAACCAAGAGCCTTGGGAATAATAATGCTTCTAGCCCACTGCCAAATGGTTCATCATTAGAAAAGGTTATGATTTTATCAGTGGAAATGCCAGTAAAGAACAGACATCATCAGAGGCAGCTACGTGGTGTAGTGAATAGAGCATCAGCCCTGGGGTCAGGAGGATCTGAGTTCAAATCCAGCCTTAGACACTTGACACTAACTAGCTGTGTGACCTTGGGCAAGTCACTTAACCCCAATTGCCCTGATTTCCCCCCTCCAAAAAAACCCAGGCATTATCATCTGCTTTGTCAATATACCCTAAAGACCATGGGACTTTTCCATTTGACTTAGAACCAAAACCTTCCATTTGTGTTGTCTCCCCCATTAGAATATGGACTTCTTGTGAACAGAAACTGCCTTACTTTCCATTTGCATCTCTAACACTTCTTATGCTTTGTAATAAATTCTTTATTCATCCACCCACCCACCTATTCATTCATTCATTCTTGAGACTAAAATTTTCACTATAACATGCTACCTCCCTAATCCTAGCATTGACCTGAATGACCTTAAAGATTCCTTCTGGATTTCAGTTTATCTTCCTAATATGGTTCCTGATTGTCCTTGACTTCCATTCAATGAATACATACTGAGCATGTACTATGTTCCAGACACCGTTCTGGGTACTGAGGATAATGAGATAAAAACAAAATCCTTCCCATCCCCAGGAAGCTGGCATAGACTATCTATAATCTGGATAGGGTTGTTGGGAAGACAGACTAGCAGCTATGGCTTCATAGACTTGTGTAGATTGAAAGGATTTTGGATATCATTTAGTGTATCCTAGTATTTGCATTTGGGGAAACTGAGTCCTAGAGTGTCAAAATGACTTGCCCACAGTCACCAAGGTAGTTAGTAGCACCTCCTACTGTGTGCTTTTGCCTCTGTACTCTTTAAAACACAAGTCTGACTTCTACAGAAGCTAAATTCAGAAATGAGCATGAGTAAGGATATTGCTTTGCATCAGCAAAGATGTAGGGTGTCTCAAAGAGACGTGTCACAGGTCACCTGTGTATTTGACCAATGAGAACATGGGAAGGAGTCAAAATGATGATGAAACATAGTATGTATGGAGCCAAAAGCATGGTTATCAGAATCGGAGGTGACACACAGGTAGGAGGTATAATTATACTTTGAATGATGGAAGCAAGATTCAAAATTATTTGGATTATCAACTAGTGAATGACAGGAACCCCAAAGTCATAATTAGGGACCTGTCATCTTGGGAGGAAGTCTCTAGTAGAATACCTCAAGAATCTGTGCTATTAAGCAGTTCTATGAAGGACTTGGGGCAGTTGGGTAGTCTGGAGTTAGGAAGACCTGAGTTCAAATCTGCATGCAGAAACTTACCTGCTGTGTGACCCTAGGCAAATCATTGAACTGTTTGCCTCAGATTCCTCATCCATAAAATGAGCTGGAGGACAACAGACAACAAAAATCAAGTATTGGATAAGTATAAATAGCATTCTTATAAAATTTATACCTAACACAGTGCTAGAAGGGTATCTAACATCATAGGTGACAAAATCAGGATCCCTAAAGATCTTGGCAAGCTACAGCATTGGGTTAAATGTAATAGGAGGAAATTTGATTGGAATGATTATAAATGATTATAAATTGAGTGGAATGATATAAATTACAAATGGAATGATATAAATAAATATATATTTATAATATATAAATTTATAATTTATATATTTATATAAATATATAAAGCCCTGTGTACTTGGGCTCAGGAAACCTCCCAAGTACAAGACAGAGGGAGATCTGGCCAAGCAATAGGTTCCATGTAAATGATCTGGAGGATTTTTTGTGGATTGAAAGTAGGAGTCAATAGTGTCATATACTAGCCAGATGACCTCGTTTGACCTTGGCAGAAATTAAGAAAGGTGAAACATCCAGGACTGAGTGGAAGATGGACAGCCCTGCTGCGTTCTACTCTAGCCGAACCACATCCAAAGAAATGGTTCAGTTCGATACACATGTTAAGAAAGGCACTGATGGATCAATGATTGGACCAGGTCTAAAGTGGAGCAACCAGGATCATAAACGACCAAGAAGGAAGAGGATCAGTTGAAAGAAATGGGGATGTTGAACCTTGAGGAAAGAAGGCTTAGGGGGAACATGAGAGCTTTCTTCAAGTGTTTTAAAATAGCTAGCATTTCTATAACGTTTAAGGTTGGTAAAATACTTTACATACATTATCTCAATTAATCCTCACAACTGTCGTAGGTCGATGTGATTATTATCCACATTTTATGGTTGTTCGGTCATTTCAATCATGCTTGATTCTTTATGACCCCATTTGGGGTCTTCCTGGCAAAGATACCAGAGTGGTTTGCCATTTCCTCCTCCAGCTCATTTTACAGATGAGGAAACTGAGGCAAACTGGGTTAAGGTTAACTGAGGCCAGATGTGAATTCAGGTCCTCTTGACTCCAAGACTGGCATTCTATCCCCTATGCCACATTGCTGCTTATTTTCTTGGTAAAGATATTGGACTGGTTTGCCATTTCCTTTTCTTCATTTTACAGATAAAGAAACTGAGGCAGATAGGGTGAAGTGACTTGCCCAGGTCACATAGCTAGCAAGTGCCTGAAATTGGACTTGAATTCAGGTCTCCTTGATTGTGGGGCATCTAGATGTTGCAGTGGATAGAATACTGCCCTGGAGTTAGGAGGACCTGAGTTCAAATCCAGCCTCAGATGCTTACTAGCTGTGTGACCCTAGCAAGTCACTTAACCCTGTTTGCCTCAGTTTCCTCATCTTCCAAATGATCTGGAGAAGGCAATGACAAACCACTCCAGTATCTTTGCCAAGAAAACTCCAAATGGAGTCATAAAGAGTTGGACACGACTGAAATGATTGATTCTAGGTCCACTGCTCTAAATACTGTGTTACCTAGATGTCTTTGAAGGGATGTAGAGAGACTAGATTCTAGCCTTAGAGGGCAGAAGGAAAACCACCATGGGGTGGGAACAAATGAGAGGGAGATTCAGGCTTGATACCCAAGGGGGAAAAAATCTCCCAACAAATTTCTGTCAATTAAGCTACTTAAGAAGTGGAATTTATAGCCTTGGCAAGTAATGTGTTCCCTATCACTGGAAGTCTTCAGGTGAATTCGAGATGAATTATTGGTTTAGGATGAGTTGAATTAGATGACTTGGCCATCCTTCCCTTCCAGTGCTGAGATGCCACCATTCTGTGAGAGTGATACTGATTGGCAGACAGATTTGTTTGTTCATTCATTCACTCATTTATTCATCTGTCTATCCATTTATGTATTTATTTGTTCATTCATTCATTCATTTTAAGAGAACTGTGTTCTCATTAGTGCAGCCATCAGATGGTGTAGAAGGCAGGCAACTCAGAGCAAAAATCAGATTACATATGACTGCAGCATGATATGAATAGCAATGTACTTAAATCTGATGCATCCCAAATCCTGGGAACTATAGATCTCTTCCCTGAAACTAGACCAGCACCATCCTCTGCCCAGCTGATAGAGACCTTCTCACACATTTGTATAAAGTCCGCTCATTCAAAGCCCAGCTCTGAAGCCACCTTCACAATTCCCCTCATCTCTCTGAGCCAAGAACAATGTCTCCCTCCTCAGCACCTGTAGTTCAGAACAATTTTCTGAGTCACAGGTCTGACTAAGTTACATTCCTGATCCCCAAACTTCAGTCATTCCTCATTGACTAGAGAATAACACACTAACACCTCAGCTTTGGTCTTCCCCAATCTTCTCCTTCCTTTTTCATCCTAATTTCTTATTAATATCCTCTTCTAGGGCTGTATGCCCTTCCATCTCACCCTGCTATTTCCTGTGCATTTGCTCAGACCTTTGTTTAGTCCTGGAACAGAGAAGCAAAGGATTCCTTATTCCTGCCCATTGAAATTCTTCTCTTCCTTCTCAGCCCAGCCCAGCTGCTGCAGACACTCCATGAACACTCCTTGATCCCCTCCTATCCATCAGTCCCAAGTTAATTGTATTCTCTCCCTCTCTAACTTTTTCTAGAACACTTGTCTGGAATGTCTCTATCCTTTGTCATCCTGTCTTCTAGCATAGTTACTTCTGTGTCTGTTATATCCTTCCAATTTATTTCCAAGCCCCTCGAGGGCTGAGTCACTTTTCAACTTTGTATCATCATTTTCTAGCCCAAGGCTTTGCTCTTAGGAATCATTCAATAATTGAATCAATCAATAATTGGCATTTATTAAACTTGTACTATGTGCTGGGATATCTGTTGAAATAAAGGCTCCTTACCCCTCTCCTGGGAACTGCATCCTTTGTGTTGTTTCTGCAAGATCCTGGAGCTTGGCTAGGTGGCACAGTGAATAGAGCACTGGCCCTGAAGTCAGGAGGACCTGAGTTCACATCCTGCCTCAGACACTTAACACTTACTAGCCATGTGACCTTGGGCAAGTCACTTAACCCCAACTGTCCCTTCAAAAAAGCAAAACAAACAAACAAAAAGCTAACTTTATTTCAATATAATTTGATTCCTTTGCAACCCCATGTATCTTATTTTATGCATTAAAAATCCATATTATTGTGAGAAAGGAAATATGGGTATCATCAGAATGCCAGAGTAGTCCCGGACACTAATAGAGTTAAGAATCCTCTTCCTAAAGGTAATTATTTTCCATTTCTGGGTCTCATTTTTTCTATCTATAAAATTGAATGGGTTGGAGAACCAAGGTTCAAATCCTACCCCTCACAAAAACCGTACGGATGGACTCATGGATGAGTCACTTTAAACTCTAAAGAGTATGAGCTACAAGTGTGGTGGCAACCTACATCAGTGGAGGGAATTTTCACACCAGGGAGTCCCTATCCTGATGGTCTATAACTTTTATTCCTCTTTCTCTCTCTCTCTCTCTCTCCCTCTCTCCCTTCCTTCCTTCCTTCCTTCCTTCCTTCCTTCCTTCCTTCCTCCCTTCCTTCCTTCCTCCCTCCTCCCCCCTCCTCTCTCTCTCCTCTCTCCTTCTCTCTCCTTCTCTGTCTCTCTCTCACCTAGTGGTCTAGGGTAGTTGGAGAGCATGCAATGAACAGTGGGAAAAGCACCCACTCTGAAGTCAGAGGATTTTGATTCAGATCTTGCCTCTTAGGCTTACTTTGTGACTACGAGTAACTAACTTCACCTCTCTGGGCCTCAGTTTCTCGTTATAACTTGAGATACATGATCCTATAATCCTCATTTTGGAGGCAAAGGGATGGACAAAATGACCTCAAGTCCTTCCATTCCTAAAATTCTGTGATATTGACAAAGTTTTGACAGGTTGGATGACCTCTATTGTTTAACTTAACCCAGTCCTGGGGAATTGATAATGACAGAGGTTGGACCTGCCATTCCATTGGGGTAGGAAGCTCCCATTACTAAGGTCTCTGTATCTTATTAACTTAGAGTAGTAGAGAGGAACAATTGGCTCTGGGCTGTTCTCCTAGTCCGTACTTACTCTGGCCAACTGGCTCCCCAAACACGGATGTTACTTCTTTCCTTGAGACTCTAGAAGACCCTGAAACATTCCAGGAGTGGGCTGGGGTTGTTTCTAGTACTGTATAGTTTATGAGCCCCTCCACTGATGTGTTTTCCCCAGTGATTATCAGTTGACAGTAATTAGCAAGTTAGACTTAGTTTTTAGAAGCAAATACTTATTCTGGGGGAGTTAGGTATGGGGCTGAAATAGAGGCTCAGGCCACAGCTTTTCTCTTCACCCTCAATCTATTTCTACTCAAGGGAATGGCTGGAATTATCTACCCTAAACTACCAGATGCTCAAATCCCTAGCTCCTGAATTTATTCTCTATTAAGAGACAGCACACAGGATGTGACTAAGTTTCCTCCAATCTAAACACATTTTCTATACAGTATCACTCCAGCCCATTCAATGATTTTCAAAGACATCTAAATTAATCAAACTCATTTATAGTTGTTTAGTCATGTACCAACTCTTCATGACTCCATTTGAGGTTTTCTTGGCAAAGATATTAGAGTGGTTTGCCATTTCCTTCTCTAGCTCATTTTACAGATAAGGAAACTGAGGCAAACAGGATTAAGTGACTGTCCCAGGGTCATATAGCTGGAGTGTCTGAGGTCAGATTGAAACTTAAGTCTTCCTGACTTCAATGCCAGAGTTCTACACTAGCTACCTTAATTAATCAAAGACTTTCCCATAATTAGTCTAAAACTGATATCTAAAAATACATGTATAAAAATACCAATCTTGGGGTGGCTAGGTGGCGCAGTGCCTGCCGGCTGGAGCACCAGCCCTGGAGTCAGGAGGACCTGAGTTCAAATTCGGCCTCAGACACTTAACACACTAGCTGTGTGACCTTGGGCAAGTCACTTAACCCTAACTGCCCCTCCAAAAAGCAAAAAAAAAAAAATATACCAATCTTAGCCCCCATTAAATTGTGCAGATTCTTAGAATCTTGCCCACTCAACTGATATTATGATAAAACCTCACTACTCTGACTGAAAGAAGCCTTGAGTGGTCAAATTCTTTTGAGGCAGCCCTGTCCTGTACCCTGGCATTTTGGAATTCTCAGTATTGGGCTATAACATCTTGTTATTTAAATCCCATCTTCTTCAAGAAGCCTTCCCTCCTTTCCCTTAATCCTGAAGCTTTCCTTCTGAAATTATTTCCAATTTGTACTATATCTATCTATCTATCTATCTATCTATCTATCTATCTATCCATCTATCCATCTATCTATCCATCCATCCATCCATCCATCTATCTATCTACCTAATCCTGATTGTAAAGTCTTTTACATGTTATCCTCTCCCCTCCCCCATTAGATTATAAACTCCTTGAAGCAAGGACAGTTTTTGTCTTTCTTTTTTCCCTCAATGCTTATCAGTCCCAGTATATGGCAGTCATTTAATAAATGTTTATTGATGATTTTAAATGGGGAAGAATGGCTAGGCTCACCCTTTACTCTTATAGGAAGCTACTTACAGGTGAAATGCCTTGCCCAAGGTCATTTAGGATGCATCCAAAGCAGCATTTGAACCCAGGTCCAAGGCCTGCCCTCTAGCCACTATGACATGTGGTCTCTCAGAAGACATAATTCCAGTAAACCAGTCCCAACAAAGAATAACCAGTTCCATTCCAGCCTTCCTCTCCTCCCCTTCTCCCTAACTTCCTCCTACCAGAGTCAGGAGTCCTGCTGTTGGAGACACCTTCCTATCAGGCCATGACAGTATTTACATCTGGCTCTTGCTGCGTGTAATTGCTAATCAGATGCAGATAATCAAGGGCCTTGCTTGGCCTCCCATCGTTCTCCTCTTCTCCCCTTAGGGGACATTTTTCTTGGGGGAAGGTGACTCCTTCAGGAATTCAGATTAGGAACAACAGCCCCTGGGAGGAGGGAGGGGAGAAAGTGAGGGTTTAAAAAAAAGGCATGAAGCTCATTTACAAATTGCAAATGACAAGGCATCTCTTCCCTCAGCTCTGGCTCTGCTATTTTTAAGGGGCCTCATTTAGCATAATATTTGCATCGTTTGTGTCTTACTGGGTAATTAGGAGCTAAGACAAACTCCTCTTGTTAGCAGACTAAGGGCATCAGGGCAGAGGCAGAAAGCTGGGCTCCATGGTGAGTGAGGTCTGGCTTTCTCCCCATGGAGCCCTGCCCTGCAGAACTCGGTGTACAGGGGAGATGGAAATCGGCTAGCTGAAGCTGGGGGTGGGGATGGGGAAGGGAACAGTGATCCAGGTCTTTGAAGGTCTTTTTATTTCACTATTTCTGACATTATGAAAAAAAACCAACATTCCAGAATGTCCCTGTTTTCTTTCACAAAATCTCAGAGTTGGAAAGGACTCTCAAAGCCCGTCTGGTTTAGCCCATATCTAAAAAAGAAGCCTCGATTTGATTTAGTGTAATGCAGTGTAACAGTATAATTGAAGGAGTTTGGGGAGGTGGAAAGATAACTGTAGCTGGAGCACTGAATTTGTAGTCATGGGACCTGCTTTTGCCTCCTGGGAAGGTTATTATGGCTTTGCAGGTTGCCGTCATGGAAAATACTATGGATTCAGTCAAGAAACCTTGATTCAAACTCCACCTCAGATGCTTGTGTGACCCAAGTGACTGTGAACCAGCCATTCATCTTCCTGAGTCCTCAGTTTCCTCATCTGTAAAATAATAGAGATGGACTAGATGATCTGAGGACCTTCTGATGTGGTATAGGGGTGCTAGGAACCCCAAAATGCAAGGGTACAGGGCAGGTCTGCCTGGAAAGAATTCAACCACCCGAGCCTTCTTTCAGTCAGAGTAGTGAGGTTTTATTATAACACTGTTTGGGTGGGGGAGATTCTAAGAATCTGCACAATCTAATGGGGGTATGATTGGTGAGTTCATACAGAAAAAGACTGAGAAAATCTGGATGGGATCAAAGGGTGGCAAGTAGCCTGGATTCGTATTTCCATAGAGATAACTGACAATGGCAGAGGAATATCCTAGGAAGATGAGAATAGACACATCTCTTTAGGTGTGAGTTGTCTTGCCATCTGCTTTGTCCCTCTAATTACAAATGGAAAAGAAGTGTGAGTCCCAACTGCATTCTAATGAAGCACCAGGAAAATGATTCCAATGTTGATTTTCTTTTCATTGACATGGGCATCACATGCCCATTTTATTTTATCATCAGTCTCGGAGAAGCAAGGAGGAATGTCCCTAAGAGTTTGGAGGAGAGAAAGGGGAACAGAATCCTTCATTCTCAGGAAGGAATTAGCAGCCTTGAGTATTCAAGTCTCAATTCCCAGGGGACTTGAGACAGTTCATAGAATCATAGATTTTGACTTGGAAGGGACTATGGTGGCAGAGAGAGAGAGAGAGCACAGAAATTCCCCCCCTTTTGACCAATCATTCTTTTTAGAATAAGCATCCATTTCTACCATCCATTACAGTTACTTCTAACCCCCTAGATTTTGACTTCCTTTACCCAGTTACTGAACAAAGGCAACCAAAGGACAAAATGTCTGCCTTGTCTCAGATCTCTGAAGCCATGAACAGATTGGCAGGGGAAGGGAATAAGCACCTACTATGTGCCAGGCCCTGTGATAAGTGCTTTTTTACGAATGTGATTTCCTTAGATCCTCAAAACAACCCTGGGAGGTAGGTGCTATAATAATAATTCCCATTTTATAGTTGGAGATACTGAGGCAGACAGAGGTAAAGTGACTTCACCAGGGTCACACAGCTGGTAAGTGACTGAGGCTGAATTTAAATTCAGGTCTTCCTGATGCCAGACCCAGTCCTCTATCCTCTGTTCCCCCTGTAGATTAGAAAGTCCCTCTTTCCCTTCCCCTGAAACCTAGTAAAGTGTTCCTGATGGTCAGTGACAGAGGGCTTTCAAGTACAGCTTGATTCAGTTTTCCCTAGAACATAAGTACCTTGGGGAAGTGACTCAGGAAATTCTTCTCTGTGTGCTAACTGAAGCTTCTCCCTATCTATGTATGAAGTAATGGATTGATGGAGTCCTGGGGATTTATATCCTATTGTAATAAAGTGGATTTTATTACCATGATAGGATCTTAGAACAGGGAATGTCAGGGTTGGAAGGGACCTTAGAACAGGGAAGGTCAGAGCTGGGGGGGTCCTTAGAACAGGGAAGGTCAGAGTTGGGAGGGGCCTTAGAACAGGGAATGTCAGAGCTGGGAGGGGCTTTAGAACAGGGGATGTCAGGGCTGGCAGAGGCCTTAGAACAAGGAATGTCAGAGCTTGGAGGGGCCTTAGAACAGGGAATGTCAGAACTGGAATGGGACTTAGAGCACCAAATATTAAATCCCAATTCTGCTGCTCTCTACAGGTCCCCTCTTGGACCTCAGTTTCTTTATCTGGTGAATAAAGAGATTGGACCATTGGGTCTCTAAGCTCTATCTTTTCTAGTTCTATGAATTATGCTTATATTCAGATTGTTTTATTACCAAGAATTTAATTCTCCCTGGACTTGTGGTCTAGTTTGCATAAAGAACTCCCCCTCTTGATGCAGAATTTCTCTTTTAATTTATAGTCTTGGATCCTGGGGCACAAGGAGGCTCCAACAACCCATTAAGGGAAGAACAGGGGACTTAGGGATGGTCCCTAAAGTATGTGATAGTTGGTTAGGGAAGACTTTGTGGAGGAAGAACAGAGATCGTAGGATCAAAGACTGGGAGATGGGAGGCACCTGAGGTCACCTAGCCCACTCCGCTTCTTTTTTACAGATGAGGAACTGAGGCCAAGAAAGGGGCATTGATATGCCTGAGATACCATTGGGAATAAGAAGCAAAGTCAGAATTTGAACTTAGGTCCTCTGTTTCCAAATCCAGCAAACATTCTGATGGATGGTGATTCATGCAGAGACTTGTATGGAAATCTCTGACTCTAATGGTTCTGTTGTTTTTTCTAAACCCTGGGTGTTCTCCCCAGCATTCATCAAAATTGTAAGTGATCCTTAAAGGAGCAAGATCAGCAAGAGAAAAAAAGAATGTAGAGTAAAAAGTGCTAAGTTTGAATCTTGACCTGGGATAAGTGACTTCTCTTTTCTGGACCCCAGCTTCTTTTGGAAATGGTAGATAAAAGTGCTGGGCCTGAAAACAAGATATGAGTTCAAATCCAGCCTCAGATACTTTGTTGCTGTGGGACCTTAGACAAGTCCCTTAACCTCTGTGTATCTCTGTTTACTCAACCATAAAGTGGTAATAATAGCAGTGATGAGGGATAGGTTTTGGGGGGATTTCTAATGAGAAATCCTTTATAGGTTAGCATCTGAAAAGAATTAAAGGCTCAGCTATCCTTTGTCAGATTTATAAACGTTTTATTGATTCACAGGGCAAAAAGGGGTAGGGTGAGGAAACCTGGCTAGGAAAAGCTGGCAAGGTACAAAACATGGGGGGGGGCGGGTCAGAGAAAGCCCGGAAGTGTGACGCTCTATAATGGACAGATGGCCTGCTAGAAAGGCCTACCTGCGAAGTTCTAAGGGCCAGAGAGGCATTTTTAAAGATACAAAGCTGTCAATCATAAGTTCATTAAGCTAATGAGGTATACAAAGGTGGAGTTAGGGAGGGACCCGGGAGAAGCCAGGGCGTGACTAATACTTAAAGGGCCATGCACCCTTTACATCAACTGTGCATG
>CM053587.1:336674882-336685187 GCA_028646515.1 Pseudochirops corinnae
GTGCCTTGAAAAGACCCTTGTTATCATAGCTACAGAGTTAATGCTTAGTGGCTGGGGGCCGGGGAGAGACAGTTAATGCTTCACAGCTGGGGGAGGGAGGGAACAGAGCCAAACTGATCTCACAACTGATGGTAAAGACTGAAGTTACTACTATGCCACAAAAAAATCACCCCAAAATATTCAGAGGCACCTTGTCAGCAGTGCTTGCTTGTCAGGGTACACAGTAGGTGCTTAATAAATGCTTACTCCCTGCCCTTTTCCTTACCTGTAAAGTGAGGAGGTTAGAGTAGATGGCCTTCAAGGTACCTTTCAGTTCTCAATCTACAATCCTGGTGATAAAAAGTCAGAGAAGATGAGTTTGAATCCAATCTCCATTACTCATTACTTGGGTGCTTGTGGGTAAACTACTTCACTTTCCTGAGCATCAGTGAAGTGGTGGTAGTAGTGTGGTATTGAGGGGGGACATTGACCTAGATCATGGGTGGGGAACCTGCAGCCTCGAGGGCACACATGGTCTTCTAGGTCCTCGGGTGTGGTCTTTTGACTGAGTCCAAGTTTTACAAAACAAATCCTTTTATTAAGGGGATTTATTCTGTGAGGTTTGGATTCAGTCAGGGGGCCACACTTGAGGAGCTAGAAGGCCCTTCCTCTGTGGATCCTTCTGTGGATCCTCCCTGTTTTAGATCAAAGCTCCTGTGTTCCTATGAGCTGGCAGGTGAATTCCAGGCAGCCAATTTTGATCTAGGTCACTGAGTTCCTAACTTCACCATAGTGCCTGGGAATCTTCTTTCCCTCCCAAGTTAGTGCTACCTTCCAGAAGAAGAGCAGGCAGATGCATCAGATGGGTGGGCATGGGTGAGACCTGGAAGGAGCCCAAATCTCTTGCCCTCATAAACTCTATTCAACAAGAATCAGCCCTGACAAATGCTTCCTTCCTTTCTGATTTACTTGCTTTTCCTGGGGCTACTGCAGTAATGAGTCAACAGCTGAGTATATTTAAATGCAAAATACCATTATCCTTCATTAAAAGACCTGTCACTGCCTGGCCTCTCTGGGAAAGAGTTATTATGCTATTATGTTCCCCTCCACACATCACTTTTCCATTCCAGCCCTTGCCCCAAACAGGCTGGCCTGAGGGGCTTTCCATGTCCTCTCCTTATAGAGATTCCTGGATCAGAGTTCAAGAGCTCAAAGGGGCTTTTGAAGCCAGCTAGTCCTGGAATCTGGGAGCTAGAAAGTACTGCAGACGAGATCAAGTTTAACTTAGACCTGAAAAGTAGAGTAGTAGTCAGAACACTAGAGCTGAAGGTAGGAAGAGTTGAATTTGAATCCTGTCTCAAAGCCTGGCCAAGTGACCCAGGACAAGTCATTTCCCAATCTCCGGTTCTTCCTTTGTAAAATGAGGCTTAATAATAGCATTTATCTCATAGGGCCGTTGTAAGGATTGAATGATATAATATAATCGCTTTCAAAAACTCTAAAGCCTACGCCAATGTCAGCTGCTGTTGTTATCTCATAAACACCAGCTATTGTTTTCATAAAATACTAACTTCATTTTGCAAAGGAGGAAACAGAAGCTCAGGGAGGTTGAGGGGCTCACCCAAGATCATACAGGTAGAAATAACAGAGACAGGATTGGAACCCATATCTTTTGCTTAAAAAATCCAATGCTCTTTCCACATACTGGAGCTGGCTTTGATGTGCCAAGACCAAAGTAGAGGGAGTGTTGGTGCATGATTTTCTGTTTGCAGATGATTGTACACTCAATGCAGCCTCTGTAGCTGAGATGCAACAAAGTATGGATCGATTCTCTACTGCTTGTGCTAATTCTGGCCTAACAATTAGCACCAAGAAAACAGTTGCTCTCCACCAGCCACCACCACACTATCCATACATGGAACCATAGGTTGCAGCAAATGAAGAAGTTTTGAATGCTGTGGATAAGTTCACTTACATTGGTAGCGTACTTTACAGGGATCTACATGTTGACAATGAGGTTGATATATGCATTGTCAGAGCTAGTTCAGTGTTTGGGAGGCTCTGAAGGAAAGTATGGGAGAGAAGAGGTATTAGACTGCCTCCCAAACTGAAGGTCTACAGAGCCATGATGCTGACCTCATTGTTGTATGCCTATGAAACCTGGACAGTCTACCAGTGCCATGCTAGGAAACTGAATTGCTTCCATTTGAATTGTCTTAGGATGATTCTGAAGATCACCTGGTAGGATAAGGTACCAGACACTGAGGTCTTTACTTGAACTAAATTGCCAAGCATTCAAACTCTACTTCAGAGAGTGCAACTCAAATGGGCTGGCCACATTGTTCAAATGCAAAAATGTAGGCTTGCCAAAAGACTATTTTATGGAGAACTCATACAGGGTAAACATTCACATGGTGGTCAGAAGAAGCAATACAAGGACACTCTCAAGGTCTCTCTCAAGAACTTTGGAATTGATTGTGTGACATGGGAGACACTGGCACAGGACCACTCAAGATGGTGTGCCCACATCAGAGAAGGTGCTGTGTTCTATGAGCAAAGCAGAATTGAAACAACTCAAAGGAAACATAGGAGGCACTAATTTGGAGACTCCACCCAAAATGTTCACTTAGACTATTTGTGCCCAACCTGTGGTAGAAGGACAATAACCAATTGGCAAGTGGCACAGTGGCCAACCACTTAGGATTTTTTTTTCTTTTTGGAGGGGCAAGATGATTGTAGCATTAAGATTAGTATGACCCCCATCACACTGGACAGATCAAAATCACAGAATCTCAGCTTCATAAGGGACCTCAGCAGCCATGAGAAGCTAGGAATTCCCACTATAATATGCCCATCTGGGCAGTCTCTGCTTCTCCAGACAGCACATTTCCCTTAGGGATAACTAATTATTAATAGTTTTCCCCCAGACACCAAACCTGGATTTGCCTCTCAACAGCTTCTGGCCATTATTCCTAGTTTTAATCTTTTTTGATGTGACAGGATTACTAAGTCAGTTGAAGAGTAGACTACAATGGATATAGTTTCCTTAGACCTCAGTAATATTTTCATAAAGTACCTCATATTTTTCTTATGGAAAAGATAGAGAGATGTGGAGTAGAAGATAATACTATCAGATGGATTCAGAGTTGAGTGACTGGCTAAACTCAAAGAGTAGGTTCAATGTCAGCATGGTGGGATGAGTCCATTGAAGCGCTCCAGGAATTTGTGCTTGGCCCTCTGCTATGTAACATTTTTATCAATGACTTGGATGAAGATACAGATGGCACGCTCATCACGTTTAAAGATCACACAAAGCTGGAGGGATGCCTACCACAGTCTGTACAAAAAAGACCTTGACAGACCGGGTAGAATCTAAGAAAAAATTCATCTGGGACACACACACACACACACACACACACACACACACACACACACACATTCTTCTGGAGGCAGCTGGTGGCTCAGTAGATAGAGCACTGTGCCTGGAATCAGGAAGACCAAATCCAGCCTCATACACTTCCTAGTTTCCTGGAAAAGTCACTTAACCTCTCATTGACTGAATCCACTAGAGAAGGATATGGCAAACCACTCCAATATCTTTGCCAAGACAACTCCATGGACAGCTATGATCCATGGAGTCCCAAAGAATCTTCACAACTGAATGACTGAACAACAGCAACATAAACACATCCCTACTGAATATCCCCATATCCCTTAAATATGTAGGGGACATAGGAATGTTGGCCTGTATGTATATGCATTTACATATATATGTGTGTATGTATATATATGTATACATGTACATTCCTATATCCCATACATATAAACACACATGTATGTATACATACAGACACACATATATGTATATATTTCTGTATCCCTTACATATATAAATACACATACACATGTGTATACATAAAGACACACATATATGTATGTATGTCTATGTACTAAAAAATCTTGTTTGATATTCAAAGCCCTTTATAATATGGCCTCCTCCTACCCTTGTAGCCTTCTTATACCTTATCTCCATTCCCCCCACTCCTCCCACACACATTTTTCAATCTAGTGATTCTAGCCTTCTTGTTCTTATAAGATGCTCTAGCTCTTGGCTTTGGACATCTTTGCTGGCTATCCGCCTAGACCTCTCTCTCTTTTCATCTCTCTCTCCTGGCTTCAAGTCTCAGCTAAAATCTACAAGACGCCTTTCTTGTTCCCTTTTAATATTAGTGCCCTCTGTCCATTGATAATTTCCAATTGATGCCGCTTATATCTTGTTTGTACATGATTGGTTACGTGTTCTCTCCTGCTTCAGACTTTGACGCATTCCTTGAGAGTAAGGACCATTTTTTTTCTTTGTATGCCCAATGTTTAGCACAGTTTCTGGCACATAGTAGAGAGTTAATGAATAAATGCTTGTTTATTGACTGCCTAGAGAGGTGAGAGAAATGATTATAAAATAACTAATTATTGGGGAGATCCAGGTTTTTTTTTTTTCCACTTTCTATTTCTTCCTTCTCTACTAGGTCAAATCAGCATCTGTAAGATATTTGGTGATTATGGGATTGGATTAATTTTCTCCTCACTCTCAGAGCCCACCCAAGTGGGGAAGCTCATTATATTCTACTCAGACTTGGGTGGGTGGTAGATCCTTTGTCTGACTTCGCCTGCCAGTGAAAGTGACATAATCAAAGTCACTCCTCCAGTCCTTCATTGGAATAGATCCTCCTCTCATTATAATATTCATACTTCTCATTAATTATTGACCAACCAGAGTTGATTACTACCTCTGGGGATGGCCCACTCTTCGAAAGGCATATTAGCTTCAAGAAGCCTCCATGATCCCTCTTTGGTTGATGAGAGATGGCCAAGTATCCAATTCTTTTATTAATTATCCACTAGCAATAATTAGCAAAATGGTTAATTACCTAGAAGCTATGTCTCTCAAACTTTTTGTATGTCCCAGAAGTGGTGACTTTCTCCTCCTTGATGTTCTTCAGGAGAAGACTGAATCATAAGTTGTGGTGGGGATTCATTTCATGGACAAGTTGGACTCCATAGCTGCTGCGCTCTCTTCCAACTCCACAATTCTGTGATTTCCCAACACAAGCCTCATCCCCTCTTTTCTGTGACAGAACTTTAGATGCTTTCTTGTACTTGTATCCCCAGGGTTTAGCATAATACCTGGCACATAATAAGGGCTTAATAAACGCCTTCTCCCCTACCCTTAGCAAGTTAATTCATCCAGCTTTGCTTTGGTTTCCTCATCTATAAAATAGGTATAATAGCACCTACCTCTCAGACTGGTTTTGAAGTTTAAATGAGATTACTCAATCAATAAACATTTATTAAGCTTCTACTGTGTGCCAGGCAATGTATTAAAACCTGGGGATACAAAACCCGAGTCCATAACCTCAAGGAGTTTACAATCTAATGGCAAAGACAACAAGCAAACTACCTCAGTATCCTCATCTGTAAAATGATCTGGAGAAAGAAATGACAAACCACCCAGTATCTTTGTCAAGACAACCCCAAATGCAAATGATTAGATTATGAGGTCACTCTGACTCTGAAAGCTTCAGTAGCCTCCTTTGGAGTCTAAAATTAATCTACTACAGCAGAGACACTATACTCTAAGTTTTGGTGGACCCACCCAGAGTTCTCTGCACTGATAGAATCATGAAACCTTTGCATAGTCAAAGCACTGGGATAAACACTGAGAAAATTTTAGCTAAAGCATGGCCCCTGGCTATTAAGGTGCCAGCAATCTAAGCACTGTAATCTTTCCCAATTTAGCAAGACCTAATTTTTTTCTTTTAAAAATATTTAGCAAGATCTCTGAATACAATTTACTTAGACATATAGTAGGCAAGATGGTAGGTCTTGCCATCTTATGATCAGATGAACGGTCTGAGAAACATTAGCCTAGAAAAGAGAAGACTCAGGAGGGACATGTTAACGTCTCAAATACTCAGAGGACAATCATGTGGAGGGAAGAATGAATTTGTTTCTGCTTACTAATCAACAGACGAACATTTATTAAGTGCTTACGATGCGCCAGACACTGTGCTAGGTGATGAAGATGTAACAAAAAACAAACTAAAGTAAACTATCAAAAAATATTCCCTGTCCTCAAAACGCTTACATTCTGAGGTAAGACCTTTGGGTTCCAAAGGGCTCTTTGGAGAAATTTCTCACCAGGAGAAATGGGTGGGAGTAACAAAGAGGCCTATTTTGGTTTGACTTAAAGAAATACTTTCTCACAATTAGAATTTCTATGTCTCCTTGAAGCAAGACCACAGTTCAAATCTAGCCTCAGATACTTACTAGCTTAACCTCTGTTTGCCTTGGTATAATTAGATAGTAAGTCAAAGTATGCATATGAGAAGACACACCAGACAAGAGAGATTTAAGGAGCTCTCCCACTGAAAGTAACTCAGCTCAACCAAGAGAGGGAGTCCCATTTTAACCAAAGAGAAAATTCTCTAAAGTCTCTAGTATAACAAATTAGAGATAGGGACATGATAGAAATCTCTGTCTCCTCTTATATTGACTTCTTTCCATGATCTTTCTCTACCTTTGGCCATCTGAAGAGAGGTTGGAATGGACATTTTCTCTATTTTTTTCTCTCAAAGCTGGAAGTCTAAAGAGTCTGGATCTCTCTTCTCTCCCTTCTCACCAACTCTTCCCTGCATTGGGATCAATCTCTATGAAAGAGGAGAAAGTCTCACATAATTGGTCCCTAGAGCAAGGGCTACATTCTGTGTTATGGTTACAAGTAGGATAAACATTTTCCTATAGGCCTGAGAGCAATTTGGACTATCAGGATCTTTGAGCTAGAAGGAGGGATTGTAACATTCCTGGGGGTCTCTAAAAAGAAATAGAGCCCATGACAGCAAACTGAGAAGGAACCAGGAGATGATGTCCTTACCAAACTCAGAACTTAATGAACAGGGCTATAAAGAATCAGGTGCACAGGGGCAACAAGGAAAAGGAGAACTGAGAGAAAAGCTGTGATATACAGAGGAGAGAGAAACCAAGGTGTATGACTTGATCCTTGCAGTCATCTTGGAACAAAGGACCCAGACTGAGGTCACTGGTTATATTCCCTTTTCAAGGACTGAAGGAAGTTTCAGAAAATTGACTCTTTCCCCCAATTTGTCTCTTCAAACTTATTAACAAGGAGTATAATATCTTTTGTTTGCTTCTTTTATCATTACAAGTGGGCTTTCTTGCAGTTATGCTTAAGCATTTACTTTAACAGTACTAAAAGAATCTTAATTTTGATCCATGCCTAAGAGAACACCAACTGTGTTATAATGGCCATAATCTGCTGTTAACTATGTCTGACACTGCTATTATCATTTCTAATTTGCATTGTTGGAATCGATCAAATTGTTGAGTCCATTGGGTTATTGCTCTTTGGTGACTCAGTACATATTGGCATTATGGACCACCACTGTAAAAATATGATTGTGGTTCTTGAAATATTTTCAATTTATGGAGGTTAATATTAATAAAGGACCAGTGATTTTAAAAATAGAGCCTACATGTATGGGAAAGGATGTTTAAGTATTCTTGAAGATCAGAGTAAAAGAAATAGGGGAAATAAAGAAAAGTATAGACAGGCCCAAGGGTAGGAGAACCCATTAAGGATATGCTATGTTTGACTATCAAAAATACCAGAAAAAAACCCAGGTAGGGGACAGTACCTGCAAATTGTTTCACAATTCTCTACCTGAGGGGGAGGAATTATGTAATAAACTTCCATTGATAATGAATGGAAATAATGATCCATCACAGCAATAAAGGCTTAAGTTTGGAAATACATTTGGGAGTTTCACCTAGACCGTGGGTCCCCAAATTGGATGATATTGCTCCCTGGGGGCAACTGGAATGATGGGGGGGGGGAGGTGGTAATAATGGTGGGAAGAATGAATTTGTTTCTGCTTATTAATCAACAGACGAACATTTATTAAGTGCTTACGATGCGCCAGACACTGTGCTAGGTGATGAATATGTAACAAAAAACAAACTAAAGTAAACTATCAAAAAATATTCCCTGTCCTCAAAATGCTTACATTCTGAGGTAAGACCTTTGGGTTCCAAAGGGCTCTTTGGAGAAATTTCTCACCAGGAGAAATGGGTGGGAGTAACAAAGAGGCCTATTTTGGTGCAATTGGGGGATGCTGAATAAAAATAAGGGGGTGGTGGAAGCATAAGGAAAAAAGAAGTTAAGAAAATTTTGAAAAACTATTTGTGCATATTTCATCTGTTGTATAACAGAGTTAAAACTGTAGTAATTACATTATTTTCCAAATAAATACACAAAATGCAAGTTGTAACTCATCAGTGTTCAAGTCCATTGACAGATCTTAACAAGCAAGTGTTGGCGGGCAAGCATGTTGCTCATTGTCGGGAAGTCCAAAATGCATCTGAAGGAATATGCATGTAATGACTTGTTTACAATACAAGACTATACCATTACTTGATGTAATATTGTGACATCAAAATTTCAATACAGGAATAACTCACAAAATTACAATAAATTATTAAATTTAAGATGTGTTATTTTTAAAAAATATTTTATATAACTTTTGAAATGATGCAAATTTAAAAAAACATTAAAGGGTTAAAATAGGCAGATTTCCGGGGGGGTGCTGAGTAATTTTT
Organism: Pseudochirops corinnae; assembly: GCA_028646515.1. Taxonomy (NCBI): domain Eukaryota; kingdom Metazoa; phylum Chordata; class Mammalia; order Diprotodontia; family Pseudocheiridae; genus Pseudochirops; species Pseudochirops corinnae. The sequence goes on from CM053587.1 coordinate 336,683,535, forward strand.
TAAAAGGGGGTGGTAAGCCAAATAAGTTTGGGAACCTCTGATCTAGACAGAAGATTAAGAAAAGAAACATGCATGAATGATGCTGAGTTTATACCCTACAGGTCAAGGGTTCTTAAATTATTTTGTGTCATGCACCCTTTGGGCAAACCAGTGAAGCCTATGGATCCCTCCTCAAAATCACATCTTAAAACTAGAAATGTGCTTAAGATTAGAATGGAAACCAAATATACTGAAATAAAATTATCAAAGTAAGAAATAACAAGTTCAGAGACCTCTAGTCAGGAACCCTTGCTATGCATGAAAAATGTTTCCTTTACTTCTGCCTAGAGGGTGAGCTCCTTGACTTAGATATCAGTGTGGCTTCAGAGACAAGGCTCAAAGATAACTCCATTCAGATGGACAGAAATATCTGAATGGTACATCAAACAGGGGCTCAGTCCCCCGAGAGGCAGAGAGAAATCTCCCCTGGAGATGGATCACAAACTGAATACATCATCAGAGACAGTAAAGATAAACCCAATCTAGGAACAATTTCAGGGAAGATATCTTGCCCTCCCTGAGGGAAGACTGGGCTGGGCCTGTGACAGAATTGTTAAAGGATGAGCAGGTCCCTGACAGTGACAAGATGAACTGCTTACTGGAAAGCTTTTCCTGATTCTCCTTAGTGCTAGTGCTTTTCCTCTGTTGGTTATCTTCAATTCATCCTATATCTAATTTGCTTGTATGTGATTTTTTTCATATTGTTTCCTCCCCATTAGAATATGATTCTTTTGAGAGCAAGAACTGTCTCTGGCTTTACATTTTGCCCCAGGATTTAGTACAGCGCCTGGCACATAGTAGGCACACTTAATAAGTAAATGCTTGTTTATTTACTGCCTAGGCAGATGGTTGGGCAGCTGGATGGCCCAGTGAATAGATTGATGGGCTTGGAATCAGGAAGACTCTTCTTCTTGAGTTCAAATCTGGTCTCAAACACTTATTAGATGTGTAACGTCGGGCAAGTCAATTATCCCCATTTGCCTCAGTTTCTCCATCTCTAAAAATGTACTAGAGAAGGAAACGGCAAACCATTCCAGTGGTTTGTACCATCCCACATCAGGTCATGAAGAGTCATACAGGATAGAAATGACTAAACAACACCAACAGAGAGGTGGTGGTTTCCTCCTCCTTAGTGGTACTTAATAAAATGCTTAATTAATGACTGACTGACCTGCTTTGGGACACATGAAGGACATAAGGCAGTGAAACCCTAAAATTTCCATTTTGGATAAATGACTTAGTCTATGACCCTCTCCCAGAATAGAAGTGGAACTGATTGAGTTAGGGAAAGAAAGTCATTGGAGAAGGAAAATACTATCTCAGTTCCTACAAAGGTTGACAATTGCTTGTACAGCCTAGGTGCAAGAAGGATGAGAGTGTAGACATGGCCAAGATGACTCAAATGGCTGAAGCACTGTGGGGTTATTCTTCCTTAAAAGTTAGTCAGTCAATAAGAACTTGTTAAGGCAGTACCTACTATGTGTCAGCTGCTGTGCTAAACATTGGGAATACAATGGAAAACAAAGGCAGTCCTTGCCCTCAGGGAGCTCATAGTCCAATGAGAGAGAACCATGTAAATGTCTAAGTACAACAAGAAGGAAGGAAGGAAGGAAG
>CM053587.1:336685687-336718650 GCA_028646515.1 Pseudochirops corinnae
TTTACAGGTTCTTCCCAACTCTGAGATTTCCTCCTTTCCTAAAGTTCCAGTGTCCTGAATCTTGTCATTTATTTATTTACTCATTCATTCACTTATTCATTCATTCATTCATTCATTCATTCATTTATTTTTTTCTTTTTGGAGGGGGGAAGACAGGGCAATTGGAGTTAAGTGACTTGCCCAAGGTCACATGGCTAGTTTTGTGTTAAGTGCCTGAGGCCAGATTTGAACTCAGGTCCTCCTGACTCCAGGCCCAGTGCTCTATTCACTGAGCCACCTAGCTGCCCTCTTGCTATTTATTTTTTATATACTTTGGGAATATGTGGTACATTAATGAATTAATGGGGTTGTAGCTTTAGAGCTGAAAGGGACGTCTAAGCCATCGAGTCCAATGCACTTACGTGGAATTCATGTGAATGAAGTGATTTAGATTAGAAAGTGACTTGCCCAAGGTCATAGCATCAGACTAGAGCAAGGACCAAATATCTCAGCAAGGGAGGTTAGAGATCATTCAGAACAACTCTTCATTTTACAGATGAGGCACTGAGGTACAGAGAAGTGAGGTGACCTACCCAGATCACACAGCCTCTGAGGCAGGCTCTCCTGCACATTCTCATACCCGCTCCTGTGCATAAAGGATTTAATGACAAAAGCAAATTTCTTGAAATTTAAATTGAAATAGATGTCCTCAGGAAGGAGTTGTTTATCCTTCATTATTGAAGAAGACCAATGGCATAAAGAGGGTGATGTCTTGACTTGGTATGAATTGGGTTTAAGTGAGGCAGAGTTACACAAAGTCATCAGCCTCACTCTCTCCTCGAGTCATTGGAGTGCAGTGGCAAGGCAAAAGTCAAGATGAGCCAAGTTCGTCCATGATCCAGTGGATGACCTTGGCCCTTCTAGTTCAAGGTCATTTCCCATTCATGCCCATGCAGTGACTAAGGGTTAAGCAAGAACTGAGACGAAAGATAGCCTAATTAGTGTTGTTGAGTAAGATGAAGAGTGGGGTGTCCTGGGTGTGAATTTGGTCTCTGGCACTTAGTGACTATGGATAAGTCACTTTGTCTCTTGAGCCTTGATTTCCTTATCTGTAAAATGGGGATGGTCATGCTTTCACTATCTGACATGTGCTTGTGAGTGGAACACTCTGTAAACCTCAACATTCTCTAGAATGTGAAGTGATATTATGATGAGTTAACAGTGAAAAGGAAAGACTTCTGACCTTGGGCAAGTCACTTAACCTCAGTTTCTCCATCAGTAAAATGAAAGAGTTTGTACCTTAAAGACTTGAGTCTTAAAGACTCCTCCCAATGCTAGCTATTCCATAACCTCCAAGTCCACCTTCATCTTTAATCCCTCTCACTCTTGCTTCTCAGAAAGCACTGTCCTTCATGAAAAATGTGATTCAGTGGGCACTCGCTGGCTTCTGCACATGTGATATGTCGATGTGGGGAGTTATCACTAATAGCATCTTCTGTCTCTCAGATGGGAAGATCAGCTGAGGCTTTTATCTTAATTAAGTTACATGAGGAGCCATCATCCATCCATCTTCTCCGATTAACTTGGGGAGAGGATGAGGCGGTGGAAAGGAAGATGGCCCCAAGCTGATAAATGTGACACAGAGCAGCCATTTCTATGCACTGGCAAGAGTCTCTTAGGATGGTGTCAGAGAGTGGAGAATGAGGAAGGGAAAGGGCAGGGGGAGCATAGAAATCAGATTTATCTAAAGTATTCTGTACAGATCAGCTCAGTAACAAGAGCTTGATTTAGGGTTTCTTCCACCAACTCCGAACTGACTGATATCCCTTGGTCTATATTACACTCTCCTACAACAACTGGTACTATCACCTTTCCCCCGGCCCCAGGATATAATAGGTTGAGAAGTAGATGGGAGCTATCCAAGATCCATTTCTTATTTCCCCATATTTTTTTCCCTTAGTGGAAAGGAAGAATACAGACTGAAACCCTGTTGGTTGTTTGGAATGGAAAGGCAGTGTGGTACAGTGGGAAGTGCCTCGGACCCTCTCATACATCACAGGCTTTTAGGGGCCTTAAAGTTCATCTAGTCCAGTGGTGTCAAATTCAGATAGAAACAGCAGTCAGTAAATTTTATATAAAGATCTTTGCCTGCTGCATATTGACTTAGAAAACCACCCATTTACCTTATTTTTGTTAAGTCATTCAGTCAAGTTCAACTCTTCCTGACTCTGTGGACCACCCCACATCAGGTGCTTTCATCCTTCACTATCTGTCCAAGCTCGTGTTTGTTGTTTCCGCAATGCTATTTCCCCATCTCATCCTCTGCAATTCTCCTCTTTTGCCTTCAATCATTCCCAACCTCAAGGTTTTTTTTTTCCCCCAGTGGGTCCTTCTTCTCATTATTTGGCCAAAGCATTCCAGCTTCAGCTTTGGTATTTGCACTTCCAACTTAATTTCTTTTAAGTATTGACTGATTTTATTCCCTTCCTGTCCAAGGGACTCTAAAAAGCTTATGTTCCTTTGGAACGGGTCTAAGCGACCATCTGATTCACCCCTCACCTCTAACAAGAGGGCATGCACACACCTGCTTTTAGATCTCATTTGAAGGGTTGATAGTGAAGGTCCTGGAAAATTGATGATGAAAAAGGTGGAGGCCACCTAGGGCAGAATATTGTATACACTGTCAAATACAGTAATTGTATTGAATCTTTTTGCTTAACTGTTTTTTCTTTTCATTTTGGATGGGATAAAGTAGGAAACAACTGTGATACAAAGACAGTAATAACGACTAGCATTTATATGGTGCTTTAAGGTTTTTCAAGAATTTGACAGATACTCCCTCATTTTATTCTTGCAACAACTTGTAAGATGTAGATGGTGTTATCCTCCCTATTTTTACAGATGAGGAAACTCATTCAGACAGAGGTAAAGTAGGGGAAGGGAAACAATCATTTATAAAGCACCTAGCGTGTGTCAGGCATTGTGCTTAGCACTTACAAATATTATCTCACTTGACTTTGCTCAGGGTCACACATCTGGTAAGGAAGTCAGGTCTTCCTGACTCCAGGTCTAGTTTCTATTCAGGTGTTACCTAGTTACCTAGAAACAAACATCAATGCAACATGTATTTTATTAATGACAGGTTTCAGTGAGATAACCTTTGTTTCTTTTTTTTTCTTTTAAATTCATTTACTTTTAGTTTATAACATTCAGTTCCATAATCCCTTGAGTTTCAAATGTTCTCTCCCTCCTCTCCTCCCCCTCCTTCCTATGGCGGCATGCAATCTGACATAGGATCTGCATATACCTTCAGATCAAACATTAGTCAGGTTGTAAAGGATTAGAACCAATGGAATGAACAATGAGAAAGAAGAAACAAAACAAAACGAAAAAGAGAGAGAGCAAGTAGTTTGCTTCCATCTGCATTCAGACTTCATAATTCTTTCTCTGGATGTGGATAGCCTTTTCCATCATGAGTCCTTTGGAGTTGTCTTATAACCTTGCATTACTGAGGGGAGCCCAGTCTGTCAAAGTCAGTCATCACAGATACAATGTATCTATAATTGTGTACAATGTTCTCCTGGTTCTGCTCCCCTCACTCAGCATCAGTTTATATACGTCTCTCCAGGGATAACCGATGTCATGATATTATATACAGAGGGTGATCACCAAAATGATCCAAAATGCTAAGAATATTGTTCAAGTGCAGTCTCCTATTTCTCCTGGTTAATCCCCACTCCGTTAAAAAGCCACATAGAGAATGAGTTCCCCTGCCAAACAGATTTCAGTGGCTCCCTTTTACCCACAGAGTCAAATATGAATTTTTAAAGCCCTTTTAAAGCCCTCTACAATTTGACTGCAGCCTTGTTAGATGTGACTCCTCTTGCTGCCCTCTACCCTCCAGACAAATTATCCTTCTTGCAGTTCTTTTCATGTGACTTTCCACCTCCCAACTCAATTGCTTTGCACTGCTTGGTCTGGAGGCTTGGAATGAACTCCCTCCATCTTGTGGATCTTGGAATTCTTAATGTCCTCCAAGATTCCGCTCAAGGAAGAGTTTCAAAAGTAAACCTTCCTCCGGAGTTCAGAGACCTCTGTGAAAACCAGTCAGTTGATTAGTTAGCTGAGGCACTTGGGACAAGTCATGCTGGGAGGTCATGAAAAATACATTGGATTTAGAATCAGAGGACCTGGATTTAAATCTTAGTCTTCCTTGTTTACTACTCATGTGACCAAAGGCAAGTCAATGAATCTCATTGGAGCCCAGAGTATTATAGACTTAGAAGTCTCAAAGTCCATCTAGTTCAACATCATCATTTTACAAAAAGGTCACTGAAGTCCACAAAGGTGAGATGACTCACCCAAGGTCACATGGCAAGTAGTAGAATCAAATTTAAAGCTGAAGGGGACATTGAAGGCCATCTAATAAAATCTCTTTATTTTATAGATGAGGAAGCTGAGGCCTAGAGGTGAAGTCCCTTGCCCAAGGTTACACAGGGAGTAAGTGATAGAGGAAGAAGACATGCCCTGGACACCTAGCCCCAGTGCCAGTTCTCTTGCCACTGGCTATGCTCTCTTAGTTCCCTTCTCTATAAAAGGGGTGAGTTGGTCTAATTTATTTGTTAGATGTCTTCCAGCTCTCAACTCTTGGACTCTTTGAAACTCCTAGATCTTAGTTTCTTCATGGGGCAGCTAGGTGGTGCAATGGATAGAGCCTGGAGTCAAGAATACCTGAGTTCAAATGTGGCCTCACACCCTTACTAGCTATATTATGATCCCAGGAAAATCATTGTTGTTGTTCAGTAGTTTTCAGTCATGTCCAACTCTTTGTGATCTCATTTGGGGTTTTCTTAGCAAAGACACTGGAGTGGTTTGCCATTTTCTTCTCCAGCTCCTTTTGCAGATAAAGAAATAGACAAACTGATTTTCAAAAATATTCTACTTAATAGTAATTTATTTTTCCAATTAATGTAAAGGTAGTTTCAAACATTCATTTTTATAAGATTTTGAGTTCCAAATTTTTCTCTCCTTTCCCTCCCCCCTCCCCAAGACGGCAAGAAGTCTCATATATGTTATACACGTACAATCATGTTAAACATATTTCTACATTCATCATGTTGTGAAAGAAGATTCAGTACAAAAAGGCAAAACCATGAGAAAGCAAAAAAGAGAAAATAGTATGCTTTGATTTGCATTCAGGATGTGGATAGCATTGTGAGTCTTTTGGAATTGTCTTGAATCAATGTATTACTGAGAAGAGCTAAGTCTATCATAGTTGATTGTCACAAAATGCTGCTGTAACTGTGTAAAATATTCTCCTGGTTCTGCTCATTTCACTCAGAATCAGTTCATGTAAGTCTTTCTGGGTTTTTTCCTGAAATCTGTCTGCTCATCATTTCTTATAGCCCAATAATATCCCATATAGTCATATGCCACAACTTATTCAGCCATTCCATTGATGAGCATCCCTTCAATTTCGAATTCTTCACTACCACAAAAAAGAGCTGCTATAAATATTTTTGTGCACATAGGTCCTTCTTCCTTATTGAATTTCTTATTTTTTCACTGTCTTGTTTCTTTTTTTCCTTTTTATGTTTCCCTTAAGTCTTGTATCTGGAGATTATTTTTTTTATTCATCTCTGATTTTTTTTTTCCTTTTTGAAGGGGGGGGAAGGCAGGGCAATTGGAGTTAAGTGACTTGCCCAAGGTCACATGGCTACTAAGTCTGAAGCCAGATTTGAGCTCAGGTCCTCCTGACTCCAGGGCCGGTGCTCTATTCACTGCACCACCTAGCTGCCCCTTATCTCTGGTCTTTTAATTAGAAATGCTTGAAAATCCTCATTTTATTAAATGTCCATTTTCCCCCCCGAAAGATTATATTCATTTTTTCTGGGTAGGTGATTCTTGCTTGTAATTCTAATTCCAGTATATCATATACCAAGCCCTCCTGTTCTGTTTTGTGAAACCTGCCAAATCCTGTATAATTCTGACTGTAACTCCACAATATTTAAGTTGTTTCTTTTTGGGCTGCTCACAATATTTTCTCTTTGATGTATGAACTCTGGAGTTTGGCTATAATGTTCCTGGGAGTTTTCATTTTGAGATCTCTTTTGGGTGGTTATCAGTGGATTCTTTCAAATTCTATTTTGACCTCTGGTTCTAATATCAGGGCAGTTTTCTTTGATAGTTTATTGAAACATATTGTTTAGGCTTTTTTTTGCCTTATCATGACTTTTAGGTATTCCAATTACTCATATTATCTCTCCTGGATCTATTTTCTTGGCAGTTGTTTTTTCAATGAGAAATTCAACATTTTCTTGTAATTTTTACTTTTTTGATTTTGTTTTATTGTATCTGAGGTGTTACAGAGTCATTAGTTTCCACTAATTCAATTCTAATTTTTCAGGAATTATTTTTTTCAGCGAAGTTTTATACTTCCTTTTCCATTAGGCAAGTTCTATTTTTTAGGGAGTTATTTTCCTTTGTAAATTTTTGTATATCTTTTCCTATGGTGTTGACTCTTTTTTTAATGATTCTTTTGCATTAGTCTCATTTCTTTTCCCAAGTTTTCTCCTATTTCTCTAATTTTCTTTTTAAAATCTCAAATTTAAAATCTCAAATTGAGACCAAATTACATTTTCTTTGAGGCTTCACTGTAGCCATTTTGACACTATTTATTTAAGTTTATGCCTTCATTCTCCCTATCACCATAAGTAACTTTCTATGGTTAAACTATTATTTTTTGCTCAATTTTTTCTGCTTTTTTTGTAACTTGGTGTTTTTTTGTGAGAGTTGTGCTCTGGTCTTGCACTGGCCTCAGCTTTTTGTGCTGAGGCACTGAATCTTACTGCCAGCTTTCACTGGGCTTCAGGGCTTAGCTACTTGCTTTCTCTGGAGGGTAGGGTTCACTTCTGGCTTGTATTTGGGCATCCCCTGGGGTGTGAAGTTTAGCTGTTGTACTACTCCAGGGGTGGGGCCTTGCTGCTGGGTTGTTATGGTAACAGAGTCTTTCTGGTGACTGGCCCAGGAAAAGTAATTTTGTTGATGATCTGCCTGAGAAGTGGGGCCCTGCTGCTGGGTTACTATGGAAACAGGGTCTCTCTGCTGGTAGGCCCCAGCAGCAGGGTCTAACTATTGTCCAGTTTTGGGGTGTGGCTTTACTACTGGTCAGCAATGGGGTCAAAGGTCTCAATGGTGGTTTGTGCAGAGGGTGGGGTCATTGGGGTGGGAGCTGGTTACACAGACTGCTCCCTTGCCTAGGGGTTTGTTGGTTTCCAGGGTGTTAGGGTCTTGCTGGTGGATTGACTCCAGCTAGAAGCCCTGCTTCAGGCCTCCTGCTGTGAGGTTGGCTGGCTGCTCCTGCTGCTGCTGCCACTGAAGACCTTGGGTCTTGTTCTTCTCCTACCCCAATGAGACAGACTCTTCTGCTGGGCTGGTAGTCTGTTTCTCTGCTCCTATGTCAATTCCAAGGCAGTTTTCTAATAGTTTTGAGAGGAATTTTGGAGGACTTCAGAGGTTTCCTTTCTCACTCTACCATCTTGGCACCAAAAGTCCCCCAATTCTACACTTTAAGGTGTTTTTTTTCTTCAGTGGATTTTTCCCCCATTTGGCCAGTTCTATTTTTTTAAAATTGTTTTCTTCAGTCAATTTTTGTCTTTCGTTTTCCAAGCTATTGACTTTCTCTTGCATAACTCTCATTTCTTTTTCCAATCATTATTTTACTTCTCTTATTTGATTTTTAAAAGTCTTTTTGAGCTTTTCCAATAAGGTTTTATGAGTTGAGACCAATTCATATTCCCCTTTGAGGCTTCACATGTAGGAATTTTGACAATATTGTCCTCTTCTGAGTCTGTATTTTGAACTTCTTCGTCCCCATAGTAGTTTTCCTTGATTAGGGCTTTTTTCTGTTTTATTTTTACTTTTTTTTTGCTCATTTTTAGCCAATTTTGTGACTTCTGAAGTTGAACTCTGCTCCTGGGACACAGGGGGCAACGTCACCACAAAGCTTCTTATGCTGGGGGCTAATGACCTGGTCACTGGTTTTCTGCATCAGGGCTTCAGGTGCTGGTAGTTTGCCTACTGGGGTGGCCCATTCTAGTCATGCCTGTTGTGCTGGGGGGCTCTGGGGTAGGCAGTTTGCCTTCTGTGTTGGGGCAAGGAGACTCACAGTTGACCTGCTGTGCCATTGGCCTGCTGAGCCAAGACTGTATGGCCTTGGTTGCTCATCTTTGCCGTGGCTAATAACTTCCCACTGGCTTACCTGGATACCATCTACACTATGTTCCCTTTTTACCAAAGTGAGACAAACCTTTCCTAAAGTCCTTCTAAGTTATATTAAGGGAAATTGTTTCACTCCATCTTTCTGTGGGTTTTGTTAATCCAGAATCTGTTTAGAGGCTTCATTTAATTTTGTTCCTATGGGAAACTGGGAAAAGCACAAGTAACTTTCTGGCTTCTCTCCACCAACTTCAGCAAAGTGGTTTAAGTGATTTGCCCAGGGTCACAGAGCTAGTAACTATTTAAGACTAGATTGGAATTTATGAAGACGAGTCTTCCTGATTCCAAGCTCAGTGCTCTATCCACTGTATCACCTAGCTGCCCTCTGGGAAAGTTGCTTAACCGCTATTTGCTTCATATTCTTAGCTATAACATGGGGATGATGACAGTTCCTACTTCCCAGGGTTGTTGTGAAGATCAAATGACACAATAAGCATAAAGTGCTTAGCACAAGACCTGGCACATTGTAAATTCTATGTAAAAGCTGTCATTGTCATCATCATCATCATCATCATCATCATAACTGCATTACTTTATTGTGGGCATTGAAGGATAGGAATATACTTCATAAAATGTAAAGCCCTATGTATCTACGTTATATACTTATCATCTATGCAATCTCTGGAAATTAAACCTTGTCATTCTCCCTCTGATCCATAGTGGCATTTCACCCTGGACTGAAATCTGGACTGAATCAGTAGATTTGTTTTCTACCTTCAGCAATGCCATTGATACACTGTAGAACCATGAACAGCAGCTTCTCTGAGGAGAAAAACACACTGGGGTTGTCGCCAGAACTTGAGCTGAGTCTACTCTATGCAATGACTGCTCAGTTGATTAAGTTTCAACAGACAGTTTCACCACTCAATATGTTTAGTTCTCCAGTTGATAGAGTGGATGAAATTTCTTTTTATCTTTTAAATGTGAATATTCTCACTTCAGAGGCTGCAGGGAGGAGATGGGAGCAGGCATACCTGCCTCCATTTTCTCCTGGAATTTGCCCAGGGGTCCAGGGATTTTTGTCTTCATGGGGCCATGGTTCATCTAGTCCAACCTCTTCCTGAACAAGATCTCCATCTCCATTCAGCTTCTGTTTGAAGGATCCCAGTGAGAGGGCAGCTTTCTGGGGTAGTCATTTTGCTGTGAGACAACTCTGATTATTAGGAAGATTTTCCTTCAATCAGTCCTAAATTTGCCTCTTTCTGATTCCTACCTATTGTCTCTAGTAAGCAGAAGTCTATTATACTGTTATAACTAGGATCAAACAGAAAAAGTCTTCTTCCTCTTACTATGTGAAGAGTACCTGGCACAGAGTAAGCATTTAATAATTGCTCATTGACTGACTTACTGACTTCTTCCACATACCTGCCTTTCAGATAGTTAGAAACAATCATGATGATCTTCCTAGCCTAAGAAAGCGCTTTGCCCTTGGCATTGAAGGAAATGGGGAGTTTTCAGGCTCAGAAAGAGAAGATTTGGTAAGGGAGGACCTCATAGCTGTCTTTAAGTACCCAGAAGAGCTGTCTTATAGATGAGGAATTACAGAGATCTCTGGATAAGTAGTCAGAGGATCTGATTTGACTCCTGGTTCTGACGTCTATTAACTATTAGTTGTTGTGCTTCCTTTTCCAAATGACCAAAATGACATCACTATGCTAAAGTCAAGTTTCAATGTGTCCAACTATGACTGATCTGAGAAATCTGAACTCGGAATTCTCTACCACAGGTTGGACACAAATAGTCCATCTGAACATTTGGGGTGGATTCTCCAAATTTATGCCTTCTGCATTTCCTTTGAGCTGTTTCAATTCTGCTTTGCTCACAGAGCACAGCACCTTCTCTGATGTGGGTACACCATCTTGAGTGGTCCTGTGCCAGTGTCTCCCATGCCACACAGTCAATTCCAGAGTTCCTGAGAGAGATCTTGAGAGTGTCCTTGTATTGCTTCTTCTGACCACCACGTAAACACTTGCCCTGTGCAAGTTCTCCATAAAATAGTCTTTTTGGCAAGAGTACATCTTGCATCCAAACAATTTGACCAGCCCATTGGAGCTGCGCTTTCTGAAGTAGAGTTTGAATGCTTGGCAGTTTAGTTCAAGTAAGGACATCAGTGTCTGGTACTTTATCCTGGTGATCTTCAGAATCATCCTAAGACAATTCAAATGGAAGCAATTCAGTTTCTTGGCGTGGCACTGGTAGACTGTCCAGGATTCACAGGCATACAACAATGAGGTCAGCACAATGGCTCTGTAGACCTTCAGTTTGGTAGTCAGTCTAATACCTCTTCTCTCCCATACTTTCCTTCAGAGCTTCCCAAACACTGAGCTATCTCTGTCAATGTGTGCATCAACCTCATTGTCAGTGTGTACATCTCTGGAAAGGACACTACCAAGGTAAGTGAACTTATCCATTGCATTCAAAACTTCTCCATTTGCTGTAACCAATGGTTCTACGTATGGATGGTGTGGTGGTGGCTGATAGAGCACCTGTGTTTTCTTGGTGTTATTTGTTAGGCCAAAATTAGCACAAGCAGCAGAGAAATGATACATACTTTGTTGCATCTCAACTTCAGAGGTTGCATTGAGTGCACAGTCATTTGCAAACAGAAAATCATGCAAGAACACTCCCTCTACTTTGGTCTCAGCTTGTAGCCTCTTTAAATTGAAGAATTTACCATCAGTACAGTAGCTGACCTTGATGCCGTATTTGTCCTCATTGAAAGCATTTGACAATATGGCTGAAAATACCATACTAAAAAGCACACAGCCTTGTTTCACTCCATCGGTGACCGGGAAGGCATGAGAGCATTGTCCATTATCTAGAACCTGGGCAAGTACGCCATCATGGAAGTGACATACAATGCTGACAAACTTCTCTGGGAAACCAAATTTTGACATGATTTTCCATAAGCCCATGAGGTGACTAGGAGGCACAGTGAATAGAGTACTGGCCCTGGAGTCAGGAGCACCTGAGTTCAAATCCGGCCTCAGACACTTAGCACTTACTAGCCATGTGACCTTGGGCAAGTCCCTTAACCCCTATTGCCCTACTTTCCCCCTCCAAAAAAGCAAAAAAAAAAAAAATTTCCCATGAGCCCTCACAACTAACAGTATTAAAGACCTTGGCTAAATCTATTAATTATATTAATGTAAGGAAGACATAGGAGCATAGACTTACAACTAGAAGGGGTTGTGAAGGTCACCGGGTCCTACCCTCAAAGTTTACAAGAAGGGATAATAGAATTATAGAACTAGAGGCTGAATGGTCCTGTGAGGCCATATAGCCCAACACTCTCATTTCTTAGATGAGGGAACTGAAGCCCATGACTTAAAGTGACCTTCCCATAGTCATATAGCCCAGTTAAGTGGTAGAACCAGGATTAGAACCTTGGCTTTCCTGATTCCAAATGCAGCTTTCTACTCTCAAATATTGCCACTCAATCTAAGCAGGAATAATTGTATTTGCACTAACAACCTCATAGAGTGATCACAATATTTAGTAAACTGTACCAGTCTGTATGAAGTAGTCCTTGCTAAATGCCATATGAAGGGTATAACCCTTAAGATTTCTTAAGCAAGTAATATGTGCTCAGCATGGAGTTAGGTGCCATTTGGCCTGACGACTGATTAAATTAAATAGATGAAGTATAAATACTCACCCTCAACAACTTGTAATGGAAAGAATAGACTGGGAGTCAGGATAGCTGAGTTCAAATTCTGTGTTTGATGCTAACTTGCTGTGTGACCTTGGGCAAGTTGCTTAACCTCCCTGGGTTTCACCTATAAAATAAGGGATTTGAACCAGATAATCTTTCCAGGCCCCTCCTCCAATTAAAGAGCCAAAGCTATTTCTAGTACACCAGACTATATATATCTTCAGATAACCTGGGTTTGGATTTCAGCTTTGTTATTTAGTGTGACGTTGGGTAAAAAATTGGGAAACTGTGATATAGGGGAAAGAAGCCTCTCTCTTGATTCAAGAGAACTTCACTTCACATCCTTCTGCTAACACTCACTATCCTGTGACTTTGGACCAGTCATTCTACTCCCTTCTGAATCATTTACTGAAGCTATAAAATGAGAAAGTCAGATTAGATGGTCCATTTCAATTCTGAAGTTGGGTTTTCTGGAAACTCTCTAGAGAAAGCAGCCAGCTTTGATTTCCTGCCAAACCCATGATACCTTATAGAAAGGGGGAAGTATTTGAAAGAAAGCCCAATCCCCAATGAAGTTACCACAGAGATAATGGGGGAAGGTGAATATCCACAGCTGGGCCCTGAGCACAATAGAGAGAATGAATCAGCCAGGAAGCTGTAGGAGAACTAGGGAGGAGGAAAACACAGTGACCTCCAAACTGCTCCAGCTTAATGGCCTTTGGATGAAAACCCCTTTCTGTGGAACCCAGCAGGAGCTCATAAGGACAAGGCTTTACAAAGAAATGGCGAAGTACGTGGAAACAAAGAAAGATGCTGTATATGGGAAAGAAAACGTAGTACAATAAGAAAAGCAATAATCACATACTCAAGAGAACTGGGTTGAATCCTGGTTCTACTACTTAATAGCTTCCATCAGGGAGGCAGCCTGGAATTGTACTAAATCTTGAGTCAGAAGATGTGTTCATGCGGGCAGCTAGGTGGCACAGTGAATAGAGCACCGGCCCTGGAGTCAGGAGGACATGAGTTCAAATCCGGGTCTCAGACACTTAACACTTACTAGCCACAGGACCTTGGGCAAGTCACTTAACCTCAACTGCCCTGTCTTCCCCCCTCCGCAAAAACAAACAAACAAACAAAAAAAAACAAAAAAAACAACAACAACCCAAAAAACCAAAACAGAATATATGTGTTCAAATCCATGCATGTCCTTTTAGGTCTGTTGTCTTTCCCAATAGATTACAAGATCCTTGAGGGCAGGAACATTTGTTATTTTTGTGCCCTTTCCACCCAACTTAATGGCTGCCATGTTGTTAATGCTTAATACTTATTGACCCTCCCTTCTTTGGAGAGATGGGAGATCCTGGGGTGAGACATGGCATATACTAGTAGATGATGTTTTCACTGTGTTTGTGGATCTGCTTTCTTTCATTTTTTGCTAGAAGGAATGGTGCTCTGGGAAGGGGGAGGACTGGAATATATTTGAGTATGAAGGTAATGTAAAAACAAAATATATCAATCATTTTTTTTAAAAAAATGATTGTCTTTTTACCCATGTCACCTTAAACAAATCACTTAACACCTTGGGTCCTCAGTTGCTCATCTGTGAAACAAAGGTTGGTCTAGATCACCTCCATAGCCTTGTCCAGTTCCAGTTCTACGGTCCTGAGGAGCCTAGGATAATTCACTTGTTATCTCAGAGCCTCAGTTTCCTCATCTGTAAAAGGAGAATCATAAATATTACTTTTCTTAAGGGGTTGTTGTGAGGATATTATTTGGTAAGCCTTAAGTAAGCCAAGGTCAGGCTAGCTGCATGGGGAGCAGAAGAGAAACGTTTAAGTACCCATCGCACTTCTCAATGCCCCAGGCAATTCTCCAAGACTGTAAGTTGCAGGGTAGGTACTAATCTGCGTTGGTAGAGAGAGTTTTCTTCTCAGGAGTTCCCTATACTAAGGAAATCGCAAGTCTGATGCCAAAACTCATAATAGTTAATGTTAATATGGCCCTTTAAGACTAACAGAGCACTTTGCATATGTTGTTTCATTAAATTCTCACCACATCCTTGAGAGGTAGATACTATTTTTATCTCCATTTGGTTTGTGCAGATGGGGACCTGAACTGAAATTAGGGAGAAATCTGTACTAAAAATCTTTAGACTTGGTGTCTAGCTTCAGGAAGGACCACTGAGCCCTTTTCAGGGCTGCTCATCTACCTTGGGTGTCCATCTTCCACTCAACTCTCACCTGGGGCTCCAAGAAGCTATAACATGAGCTGCTTCCACACCCCAGTAAAGCCATTTCAGCAGATGGGCTAAATCTGGTTGAGGGGAACTGACAGGTCTCAAACCTATTGGTGAGTTAGGGTGATACCCCAAGCATGTGAAGGCTTGCCCCAGCATAACAAGTGAATAAGAACAATTTGTTCCAGTGGACATGAAAATGACTGAAGTGGGAACTGTGGAGCTTGGTCAGACACAGAAGACACCAAGGATGTCCACTGCATCCCAGGCCATCTCCAGGCATCCTGACTTTTGTCTTGCCACTGAACTTCAATGACTGTGGGAGAGAGAGACTGATGACTTTGTGCAACTCTGCCTCACTTAAATACAATTCAATTCCAAGTCAATTCATCACCCTGTAATGTCATTGGTCCTCTTCAAAAACAAAGGATGAATGACAAATATGCTGTGCTACCATGGAGAGCAACTTGACTTCTCTAAGCTTCCTTATCAGTAAAATGGGGGAACTAGTAAGTAGTAGTAGTAGTAGTAGTAGTAGTAGTAGTAGTAGTAGTAGTAGTAGTAGAAGTAGATAGTAGTAGAAGTAGATAGTAGAAGAAGAAGGAGGAAGAGGAGGATAAGGAGGAGGAGGAGGAGGAGGCAGAGGAGGAGGAGGAGGAAGAAGAAGAAGAAATAGTAGTAGTGGTAGTGATAGTTTTAGTGGTGGTAGTTGTAGTGGTAGTAGTAATGGTAGTGATAGTCATAATAGTGGTGGTGGTGGTGGTAGTAGCAGCCGTAATAATGACAATAACAATCATAATAATAGCCAGCACTTATATAGGGATTTAATGTTTATAGAATGCCTTACATATGTTAATTCATATAATGATGAAAGCTAGCATTTATATTGTACTTAATACATGCCAGGCACTATACAATCATTATGCCACTTGATTCTCACAAAAACCCCCATTTTACAGATGAGGAAACTGAGTCAAAAAGAAGTTGTGACTTCTCCAGGATCACATAGCTTGGGAGTATCTGAAGCAGGAACCCAAGTCTTCCTGCCTCAAAGTTCCATTCTTCGTGTCTTGTGCCATTTAACTGTTCTGTAACATTTCAAGAACATCTGGTATAAGAATGCGGTCCTTATGCATTCCATAAATATGAGTGAAATTATGTCAATAAAGAATTTGACCCTTTTAAAAAAGTTTGCTAACTCATACTTACTTCAAAGTGGGAAGGTCCAGGTGGTTGCTATGGTCCCTTTCAGTTCAAAATAAGAGATGCAGGAGTAGGAAGATCCATCTTGCCCTACTGGAAAGCCAGAGGGGTGATGGGGGAGGATACAGGAGAGAGCAGATTGGGGGAGGGGGTATACAGTGGGATTGCTCTTTTGGGGTGGTGGATAAGGGAAAGATGGGGAGAAAATTTGTAACTCAAAATTTTGTGGAAATGAATGATGTAAACTAAAAATAAACAAAAGTTAATTTAAGAAAAAATAAGAGATGCAGAGATTCAGAACTAGAAAAAAATCCTTGAGATAATTAAGCCACAGAATATGTGCTCTGAGATGAGGAAATTGAGGTCTAGAGATGGAAGTGATTTACCCAAAGTCACACAATGGTAAATTACAGAGCTGACATGTGAACTTGATTTCTCAGATTTCAACCCCTAATTAGGCATCTGTCTGACAGATGGGTACGGAGGTTAGAGATATTAACTCACTTGCCTAAAGACAGTTGATAAAAATGATCAAAATTGCAAGCATTTTATAGCACTTTAAGGTCTGCAAAGCAAGTTATGCAAATTATCTCTCCTGATGGGCACAACAAACCTGTGATGTAGGTGCTATTATCACCCCCATTTTACAGATGGGAAAACTGAAACTGAGAGGTAAAGAGACTTAACTCTCATCAACTACCTGGTAAGTATCAGAAGGAGGATTTGAACCGAGGCTCTACCTATCCCAAGACCCTTGCTTTATCCACTGTACCATACTCGGTGAGAGGGAGGGGTTGCTGACTTTTCTCCTCTGCTTAACTCCAGCACAGCACACTGAATAGAGTTCTAGACTTGGAATCAAGAGAGATTTGGGTAGAGATCCTGCCTCAGCCACCTACTATCTATGTGGTCTAAGGCAAATAACTTCCTCATTCAGTCTCAAGTTCCTCATCTGTAAAATGGGGACAATAATATTTGCTTTGGGAAGGAATGTGCCTTGTGTTCCTTCTAGTTCTGTAGAAATGGTAGTTATTATCATTTGGAGCAGCGTATGAAGAAACAACGTCTCTTCTCATTCATTCATTTATTTATTTATTCATTCATTCACCGCACAAAACTGTACTGGGACCTGAGTTGGCTTTGTTCTTGTTGATTGCAAGAGTTAAGTGGCTTGAGAAGCCTTGCTGGGCATCCTGCTGCCTGGAGGATGGCAGGGAGCTATTTCACCTCCTGGAGAAGGGAATCAATTTGCTGTGAAGTGGCCTTCTCTGGTCAGTGGCCAGCACTGTCCCCCATCCAGCACAACTGCAGAAGCCACCTCTATGGGGAGAATGGGGGGAGGGGAAGCCTTGCTCATTAGGGAAATGCGGCCAGCTCCTGCCTCCACCTGCCTTCCTGCTGTGTTGGAGCCAGCCAGAGTCAGGAAGAGATGCAAATGTGGTCTTATCTCTGCCTCTGCAGCTGCTCCCCTCCTGCTGCTGGAGCTGAAGTACCTTCCCAAGCAAGGACACTCTCCAAAGACTGGATCTGTGCAAAAGCAGGAGGGCACCTTGGCCTTGTGAGCAGCCCTGGGAAGATGGAGAGAAGAGGATGGGAACAGAGTCATTCTTCCTATGTCTTCTCATAAGATATCTGCCTGGAATTGTCCCAGTTATATCTTCCTCCTGGATCTATGCTGGCATTGGCCAGGGCTGACCTGGGAGCCACCACAGAGAGTTCCTTTAGCTCTTAAGCAAGCCTTCTGGTTTCATGGGAGCTTAGAATATCCCAGCTCAAAGGGACCTTAGAGTCATGGAGGTTCACAGGGTCATAGATCTAGCTGGAAAGGGCCCCAGAAACCATCTAGTCTAACCTCCTTAATTTACAGGTAAGGAAACTGAGGCCCAGGGAGGTAAATGATTTCAGAGTATAAATTCTTTAAGTTGCACAAAGCTCTTTGTATATATTATCTCATTCAACTCTTGGCATTATTTAGTAGTAATAGTAGCAACAGCAGCAGCAGCAGCAGTAGTAATAGTAGTAGTAGTAGTAATAGTAGTAGTAGTAGTAGTAATAGTAGTAGTAGTAGTAGTAGTAGTAGTAGCAGCAGCAGCAGCTGCAGCAGCAGCAGTGGTATTAATCCCCATTTTACCCATGGCAGCAATTGGCGCTGTTTAGATGTGAACATACCCCTCCTGAATCACTGCCTTGTTGTGGCAGAGGGGTTTGCATATAGTGGAAGTGATGGGATTCCAACTGAGCTATTTAAAACCCTAAAAGATGATGCTATTAAAGTGCTGCACTCAATATGCCAGCCAATTTGGAGAACTCAACAGTGGTCACTGAATTGGAAAAGATAATTTTACATCCCAATCCTGAAGAAGGGCAATGGCATGAAACGTTCAAATTACCAAACAATTGCACTCATTTCACATGCCAGCAAAGTTATTCTTAAGATTCTGCAAGCTAAGCTTCAGCAATACGTGAATCAAGCATTACCAGAAGAGCAGTCTATTTTATGAAGAGGCAAATGAACTAGAGACCAAATTGCCGACATTCACTGCATTATGGAGAAAGCAAGGGAGTTCCAGAAAAACAACTACTTCTGCTTCATTGACTGCACTAAAGCCTTTGACTGTGTGGTGGATCATAACAAAATGTGGCAAGTCCTCAGACATAAGAATATCAGATCATGTTACTTATCTCTTGAGGAACCTCAAGGCCAAGAGGCAGTCCAAGAAGCAAGAGTTAGAACCAAACATGGGACAACTGTTTGCTTTAGAACTGGAAAAGAAACATGACAAGGCTGTATATTGCCACCGTATTTATTGAGTTTATATGTAGAGTACATCATGCAAAATGCCAAGTTGGATGCAGCAAAAGCTGGAATTAAGGTTGCTAGGAGAAATATCAACAGTCTCAGATATGTAGATCATACAACTCTGATGTCAGAAAGTGAAGGAGAATTAAGGAGTCTCTTAGTGAGGATGAAAGAAGAGTGTAAAAGCTGGCTGGAAGCTAAACATAAAAATTAAAAAAAACAACAACTAAGATCTTGGCAACTGGTTTCATCACTTCCTGGCAAATTGAGGGAGAAGAAATGGAAGCAGCATCAGATTTTATATTCTTGGACTCAAAGATCACTGCAGATGGTGACTACAGCCATGAAATTAAAAGATGCTTGCTCTTTGGAAAGGAAGCTATGGCAAATCTAGACAGCATACTAAAAAGCAGAGCCATTACTTTGCTAACAAAGGTCCACATAGTAGCAATGTATGTCTGTGAGAGTTGGATTATAAGGAAAACTGAGCATCACAGAATTGATGCTTTCAAATTGTGGTGCTGGCGAAGACTTTTGAAAGTCCTTTGGTTAGCAAGGAGAGCAAATCAGTCAATACTTAAATTAATTCAGACTATTTACTGGAAGGTCAAGTACTGAAGCTTAAGTTTAAATACTTTGGCCACATGATAAGAAGACAGCACTCATTGGAGAAGACACTGATGTTGGGAAAGATTGCAAGCAAAAGGAGAAAGGGATGGCAGAGGATGAAAAAGGATTGATAGTGTTATGGAAGCAATGAATATGAACTCAGAGAGACCCTGGGGAAATAAAGAAGAATAAAAGGGGCTGGTGTGCTAAAGTCTATGGGTCACAAAGAGTCAGACATGATTGTACAACAAAAATGACAGTAGATGGGACCACTCCACAGTCTCATTAAGTCAACTAAATGAGGCAAGTACTGTAGGTATATACGTTCCAATTTTGTAGAGGGGGCCCATAGCTGATAGATGTCAGAGACAGGACTGAAATTCGTTTCTCTCCTAACTTCAAGTGAAGAGCTCTTTCCCAGCAAACATTCTAGGGTCGGAAGATGATGCTGGTTAATTTGTTGTTCTAGGTTCAGTGGTTGATTGAGAAAAGCACTGGCTCAAGGGACCTGAGTTTGAATGCTGCCTCTGTTTTTGGTTTATAGACTTGAATTGGAATGGGACTTTAGGGGTCACCTACTCCATTGTTTCTACACATGTGGAAACTGAGGCTTAGGGAGCTTAAAATGACTTGCCCAAAGCGACGGAGCAGCATGGAATAGTGAAAAGAGTGTTTCATCTGGAGTCAGAGGAATCTAGTTCAAATCCCAGCTTTGTCACTGGCTACCTATATGACCTCAGAGAAATAATTTGTTCTCTAAGGTTCTGTTTTCTCTTGTATAAAATAAAAAAAAAATTGGACAGTATGGCCTTGAAGGCATCTTCCAGTTCTCAATCTATGAACCTACAGTGCCTTTATGGAATATTTCTGCCTCATTACAGAATCAGCTGGGGCAGTGAAAGATTAAGAGATTTTCCCTGAATCCTAAAGGTCCATGTTCAAAGAAAGATCTGAACCCAGGTCTTCTTGAAACAGAGACCTCTTCTCTATTCACCAAATCATATTAGCTCTCGGTTTATGAGAATAATTCATGAAACTAGGAAGTGACCTGATATCCTGGCTGGTGTGAATTCCTCTGGCCCATCTTGTTCTCCCTTTTCACCCTTAGCCTCCAGTCTCCATCTACCAACCAAAAAACACTTCACCCTACTTGCTCCAAATGCAGCCCCTGGCACTTGTCCACAGTGTAAGAACTCCAAGTGAGAGCCCTGCTTGCCCTTTCGATTTTGGGTCTGTAGGGAACTTCCTCAGGCTGCTGCAAATTTTAAAACCTGAGCTCCATCTCTCAAGGAAACAATTCCACAGTCCACTCACCATGTGGAAAACCCTTCTGACATTTCCTTACTCTCCCGCTCCAGCTGGTCTGGCTGAGTGTTAAAGATCATAGACTCCCTCTGAGAAGCTGGGGCAATGAATGGTATTTACACTGGGAAATGGAGAGGACAGGAGTGAGGGGCTCTAGGGCTCTGCTACTATTGTTGCTCCTTTTGGGGCTGGAGAGCATCCCCAACACCTGTTGTCCTGGAACCAACACAAGAGACACGACCCATGGGAGCAAGATGAACAATCACTGCAGTCATTCCCCTGCCTCAGAAATCAGCCCAGAATGTGTGAAACTAAGCAAGTTGCTAAGGTAGCCCACTGTGCTAAACAGATGTAGGGACACTGTGAGACCCCTTCAAGAAAAGACCTTTGAATCTGGAGCCACAAGTCCTTCCACCCCTCACTGAAGTCACATGACCTTGGACAAGTCTTAGGAATAAATCTTAGGGTCATTGAGATCATCCCATCCAAAACTCTAATTTTACAGATGAGGTGAGTGAGGCCCACAGATGTTAAATAAATAATTTTAAAATCTGTTAAATAAATAAGTGGTCAATAAATAGTACAACCTGAATTGAAAGTCTGACTTCTGACTCAAAATCCAATGCCCTTTCCAAACTCTGAATTTAGCTAGTGAGACATATATTGACTATGACATCTGATGTGGACCTGGTATATTTGTTGACTCTAACACCATGGCAGAAATGAAATAATAATAATAATAACAATAACAAAAAAGACAAGCATTTGTAGAGAATGTACTGTGTCCAGGCACTTTACAAAAAACATCTCATTTGATTCTCACAATAGCCTGGGAAGGAGATGCTTTATCCCCATTTTGCAACTGAAAAACTGAGGCAGATGAAGGTTAAGTGACTTGCCCAGGGTCCCACAACTAGCATGGCTGAGGTCAGATTTGAACCCAGGTATTTCTGACTCCAGGCCCAGAGTTCTATCCACTGTGCAACCTGGCTGCCACAAATTAGATACATTATACACTTTTTTAAAACTGTGTGTCTCTTTTCATTTTATGAATGGTGTGGTCCCCCAAAAAACCCTCAGCCTTTTGGATAGAACAGTAAAAAGAATGGCAAGAGATGACTGTATTTCCCTCAAAGAGCTTGCATTAAACTTTACACCCCCCAACATGATGAGGACTGTGAATCTGCTGCCATTGTTTGCAGTGGTAGATACTAACAACAACTGGTTAATGGATTGAGTTACTTGCTTCAGTAGACCTGAGTTGATTTTCTCACTTTTTCTTTAGTCAGGTAAGGAGAGGGCATCCTTCCCTGCTAAGAAGGTGTTTTACCCATAGAGCCAGGCTGGACCATGCTCATTTGAATGGGGCCAGGAGATTTGGTCCTGGAGAGGAGTTCTGCCTTTGGAGCGAGACAAAAAGAAACTCTCCCCTATGTCCTTCGCCACTGTAGCTGTGATCTGAGAAGGGCTATCTCCCAGCGGCAATCTATAGAGGCAGTTAGGGTGCTAGAGACCACTGAGGAATTGTTTGGACACTAGAGAAATCATTCCAACTGGACTTGGTAGCTCTAAACTGAAAGAACCTTGCTACCACCTTCAGTGAGGTGACTTGGTTATTTGAGAATACAGTCTCTGTTTTCAAATCAAGCAGAGCTGGCAAAATTGCAAAATTTCAGATACCATTCCAGCATCTGACTCAGGAAGAGTATCGAGCAGGTGGTATATGAGGTCAAAACTATTTCCATAACAATACTAAACATTTTAATTCGAATGTGGTGGATACTGATAGATATAACCCACGTAAATCAAAGCTCTTTGGGGAGGGGCGTCTTCAGTAATTTTAAGCATTTAAAGGGGTCCTGAGATCAAAAAGTTTCAGAACATTTGGTATAGAGTATACAGTAATGCAAAATCCAATGCCCTTGCTATGATATCACAATGTCTTTGAGTCCCACATTGCTCACCTGTAAAATTAAGATAATAATAATCTTTGAATTTTCTACTGTACAGCATTGGCCTATGGATCTAATGCATTCCCCTCCCTCCATCTCTAGCTCTAGGAATCCCTAGCTTTTTTTTTCAAAGCTGAGTTTAAAGGTCCCCTACAAGAGACCTTTGGAAGTCTCCCAAGTTGTTAGCGCCAGCCCTTTCCCCCATCCCAAATGATTTATATCTGTTTTGCATATCTTCTACATTTACTTATCAGTGTATCTCCAAGTGCATTGTTTTCTCCTAGTGAAGGAAAAGCTACTCAGCATAGGGGCAGTTTTTATTTCTGTCTTTAAGTTCCCAGAGCCTAGCACTGTGCTTGGCACATAGCAGACACTGGAGAAACGCATGTTGACTTAGATTGAAAAATGGGATAATAGCATGTTTTTTTAATCTATCAATTGCTATATAACCAGATAATATTATGATCTTTAAGCCTGAAAGGCTCTTTACCTTCCCCTCTGCCTCTTAGAATCTCCATCTTTCTTGACAACTTATTATCAATAGATGGATAGATTTATATACAAAGATGATGGAGATAGATATATTGAAAAAATAACTAGATATAGGTAGATGATAGATGATAGAAAGAAAGAAATATGGATATAAGAGAGAGAAGAGGAGAGAGACAGAAGAGAGAGAGAGAGAGAGATAGAGAGAGAGAGAGAGAGAGGGAGGGAGAGAAAGAGACAGAGAGACAGCGAGACAGAGACAGAGAAATAGAGAGAGAAGACAGAGACAGACAGACAGACTTTGAGGTGGTAGGGTAGATAACATACTAGACCTGGAATGAGGAAGATCTAAGTTCAAATCCAACCTCAGATTTTTATTAGCTTAATGACCTTGGGCAAGTCACTTAACTTCTCTTAGCCTCAGTTTTCTCATCTACAAAATGGGTATAATAATAACACTTCTCCCCCCCCAGGTTGTTGATCAAATAAAAAAAATATTAATAAGGTGATTCAGAAACATGAAATCACTGTATAAATGTTAGTTATTATCATTATTGCTTTTATTATCAGGCACTAGATGCAGGGCTAGGGATATGAATATGAGAAAACAAAATTGTTTCTGCCGTCCAAGAGCTTCCATTCCAATGGGGAAGATAATACATAGAGGGAAAGTGGCAGGGTGCTCATGCCCTGATGGTTCTCAAGAAGACCTTTCTTGAATCTGTGCCTTTAGCAATTAACCCTCCCCCTTTACTGTGCATTTATCTTGTACATATTTTGTGTTAACTTACACTTATACACGTCCTTCTAACACCTGCCAATAGAGTGTGAACTCCCAGAGCAAAGCGATTATCTTGCTTGTGTTTCATATCTCCAGCACCTAGGATAGCGCCTGGCTCATAGAAGGTACTTCATGACTACTTGTTGATTGGTATCAGGCTCACATCTATGTAATGCATATGTTGTTTATCCCCAGTTAAAAGAAAGCTCCTGGAAGGCAGGGATCATCCCATTTTAGCTTTTGGATCCCTGGTGCCTAGTATGGTGCCTGACACATAGCAATCACTTGATAAATGCTGGTTTAATTGAACAGCATGATGAGATAATGCCTATAAAGTGATATAAATCCACAGATTTCTATATAACTATATCTCTTCTTAGAGTTCATGCCTGAAAGTCGCTTCTCATTTACATCAACCTCTCAGAATCCCTAGCTTTCCCCTGGATTCAGCTCAAGGACCACATCCTAGATGAGACCTTTTAGAGACAGCTAGAGAGATCAATAGTTAGGGCAGAACTTGTAGTCAGAACAACCTGAGTTCTTAATCTAGTCTCAGACACTTCCAAGCTGTGTGGTGACCCTGGTCAAATCATTTAACCTCAGCCTCAGTTACCTTAAATATAAAATGGGCCTAATTATAGCAACTACCTCCTAGTTTTATTTTAAGAATTAAACAAGATGACAATTGTAAAGTGCTTACTTAGTACAGCATGTGGTAAACACTAGGTGGTTAATAAAAGCTTGTTCTTCTCCCCCTTCATTGTTCTTCTCATCTGATAGTTTCTTTTCCCCATTTCCTATCCCCTGGAAATTACTTTGTATTTTCTTTGTATTTTTTTTTTGCATTTGTTTCTATGTATTCTCTTTTATGGTTTTGTTTAGTTTTACTTTAGAATTCATGTTCCTGGAAGAGAGGACTTATTTCTGTTTTGTTTGTGACTCTACCTAGTAGAAGCCCTGCATATGGTCTAGCTTAATAGTGAGAAAAGCAGAAATATGCCAGGCTGGGGGTGGGGCGGGGTATGCCATTGCAGCTCTCCCTACTGTGGCCTGAACTAGATAAAAGTGTAATCGGGAAATAGTCAACAAAATAAATTTAAAAATACAATAAAACATGGCTAACATTACATTTAAAAACTAAGTCAATGCGTGGTCAGCAGGGATCTTTAGGTACAGATTAGTGGACCCCTTTCTTTTAAAAGTTTGACAGCACTATTTCTGACTATGCTGAGAGGTACTAAATTTGAGTGAAAGAGCTGGGAATGTTTAGCCATGGCTCAGTAGGGGCTTGAGAACTGTTTTCCAGTATTTGAAAAGCTACTATACGGAAGAGGGGTTTGGCGTGGTCTGCTAAGTCCCCATGGGACAGAACCAGGAGAAGTGGAGGTTTGGGGAATTTGTAAAGCAGTCAATTAATCTAGGTGTCAGATATTTCCTAATAAAGAGATCAGAGTCATCTTCCTGAGTTCAAATCTGGCTTCAGATACTTCCTAGCTGTGTGACCTTTGGCAAGTCACTTAACCCTGTTTGCCTCAGTTTCCTCCTCTGTAAAATGAGCTGGAGAAGGAAATGGCAAATCACTCCAGTATCTTTGCCAAGAAAACCCCAAAAGGGGTCATGAAGAGTTAGGCACAACCAAAATGATTCAACAACCACAGAATGAGTAGCCTAAGGATGGAGGGAGTTCCTCTTCATTTAAGATTTTCAAGCAGAGGCTGGATGGCACCTGTTTGTTAGGCTGCAGTGGGATTCTTTGGAGTTGTCTTGGTTAAAATAGACTGGCCACTGAGATACCTTATAAGTCTAAAATTCTATGATTTGGGGAAACAGTTTTACAGCTGGAGAAACTCCTTCTGAGTACTAGCCTATAGATTGTGTGAATGCTCTGGGTTTTCCATCAATGCTCCTTAAAGGTCCCAGATCAGTCTTCAGGCATGGGGCCATCTGTTCCCTCACTATGACTGTGAAGGAAAATGATGGATTTGAGCACAAATGATAAGCACAGGCCAGTAGCTTCTCCCATAGAGAGGTATCACCAATTTCTCTGATGTCTTAATTTCCCCAAGGCTGTCTTGCTGTGCCAATAGAGACACTCCCTATCCTGTCAGGGTTATGGATTCTCAAGGTTTCTTGAGAGGCCTTTGAAATGAGCACTCACCTTCTGCTTTGGGCTCAGTGAGACACAATCCATCCAAAGAAAATTTAATGTCGGACTCTATGTTTGTGCTTGACAAATAGGGCTGGGCTCAATGCTATGTATTATTTAAGCTCATGTGAACACCAGTGAGATGGAGAGTGTTGTTTGTCCAGGGAATTTTAAGTGGGGGCTAGCATGTGAAAGATTCTTTACTCATTCTGAGCTTTAGGCAAAGGGAAACGAGAATCATTCCTAGGCAGCCAAGCCCTTGTGGCAATGAGCTTCTGTAGCAGCCATCACAGACAAAGATGAAAGTTGGTGGAATCTTAAGTGGATATCAGGGAAGAGGAATGTCTGGAAGAAATCCTGGTACAGAATCCTGGTGTGCTGGAAAATGGCGTTTAGAGTCAGGAGGACTTTGGTTTGATCACCTCCTGTCCTTTCACATCCACCAGCTGTGTGGCCCTGGGTCAGTCATTTACTCTCTTGGTGACTCAATCTCCTCACCTGTAAAAATGGTGATAACAGTAGCACAGATGTGACAAAAGTGAGGAATTGCAGAAAGGTGGACAGCCCAAATACTCCTTTGTTACTTTCCCTCTCACTGGCTGGAGGAATTGAGAAACCAGTGATAGAAGGCCTCCCCCCTATTGGGTGTACCTTGAATCCAACATGGCATTTTGCAGTAGGACATGAACAAGCATCACCTGAAATGGGGCATGATTTGCATCATTGGAGGGAACTACCCAACTAGAGAAGAAGCCTCAACCATTCCATCATTTGAATGCTTCAGAGACATTGTGAGAGTCTAATGAGATCACACATACAAAGCACTTTGCAAATCTTACAGGGATGCATCATTGTGGGTGATTCAGAGGCTTGGGCTCAAATCCCAACCTCTGCGATTGTTAGCTGTGTGACCTTGAGTATTAAAAATGACAATGGCCAATATTTCCATTACACTTTAAGCTTTTCAAACCACTTTGCAAATGTCTTCTCATGTGTTCTTCACCACAACTCTGAGAGGTAGTTGCTACTATCACCTCTATTTTGCAGATGAGGAAACAGAGGCTGAGAAAAGTCAAGTGACTTGCTCAGGGTCACACAGCCAGTTGGTATGAGGCTGGATTTGGACTCAGGTCTTCCTGATTCCAAGTGCAACACTCCATACACCCCACTATCTAGCTGTCTAAATAGTGGCTTTAACATCTTGAATTCTCAGTTTCTTCCACTGCAAAATGACAAGTTTGGAATAGATAACCTCTAAGGTCCTTTCCAGCTCCAGATCTACAAGTCTTTGGAGGTTCTTAGGTGTGGGAAAAATGATTATTAAAGCTCTTTTAACCATGGCAAAAGATTTACAGTATAAGTGCTTTACCATACTTTTTTTTTTCCATGTGTTCCCTCATTACTTGTAGCAGCAACTTCAGCTGAGCCATGCATCTTCAGGAAAGGCTAAAAATGGGCCAAGCAAAAAGGCTTCTTGCCCCAGAATTCAGACAGAGCAGAATTTCACAGCTAGACTTCAGAGGAAGGGACCTCAATAGACATTTTGTCCAACCCATACTTGAGCCAGAAAACCTTCTCCAACATGCATGTTGGACTAGTGGTCAAGCCTTGGCTTGGTGCTTTCCTGGGAGGGGGAACTCAATACCCCATGGAAGCCTGATCAGCTTCTAGACAGCTCTGATTGTCAGGAAATTTTTCCTTATCTCAAGTATTAATATTCTTTTCAGTTAACTTCTAACCATTGCTCCCTGTTCAGCCTTCTAGAGAAATAATCTCTCTTCCATATGTCAGTCCTTGAAATACATGAAGACAGATATCATGGCCCAGCCCTCCCCTCACACCTTTCATCTCTTTTCCAAGCTAAACTGTTCCAGTTCTTTCTACTGATCCATCTTCTTGTGACATGGATTCTCAGGGCCCTTCACCATCCTGGTTACTTTTCTGTAACCCACTAGTTCATCATTGTCCTTCCTAAACTATGGCCCTTGGGACTGAACACAAGACTTCAGTTTTCTGCTCTTTCTAGGTGTGTGTGTGTGTGTGTGTGTGTGTGTGTGTGTGTGTGTGTGTGGAGTCTGGATGGCTCAGGGAGGTAGGAGGTAGGTGGGGAAGTGAGGAGACTGATATATGGGAGGAGAAATCCTAAAGGGAAGAGAAGAGCTTGGACTTATGAAGGAGGCCAATTGGACCTGCTGACTTGATTTACCATCTGAGGCAAAGCAAAGCTGAAGGTCAATCATGTTATCCATGCTTACCCAATATAGCCTAATATATAGTTTTAGAAAGTGACACCCTCTCCCTCCCCCGCCTAAGAAGAGATACACAAACTCTATTCTTTATAAAGGTGAGGGATTATGGATAAAATGAGATGATATTTGTAAACCACTTTGCAAACCTTAAAACACTGTATAAATGCTAGCTATTATTATTGGTGTGGAACACTGCATATAGTGTTAGAATTTTTAATATGTTTGGTTAGTTTTGCTGAATTTTTCTTTCTTTCTTCTTTGTTATAGACCACGTAACAATAATTACCTCTATTTTAAACCTAGGAGAAATAGAATGGCTCCAGAAGTCCATGTAGCTCCCCCTCTGAGGCTTAAGGAGTTTTATTTTACATCAAAAATTATGAGTGTAATAAAAATAATGACTTGAGTCCCTAGTTGGGAAAATTTCTGATCTTTAGGCACAGATTTGGCTCTCTATATTAATTTACATTTCTTTCAATCTCTAGTTGGCTAGAGTAGAGCTTTTTAGTTGCTTCTTTGCAATGCAGTAACATTCAAGTTGCCAGAAACATCCAAGTGAAGCAGCAGCAGATTATATTATAATATCTTTGGATAGATAGGCACCAGGAAGGGAACTTGGAGAAGAGCAGATATTTTTTCTTGGAACTTCTCTCAGTCCTTGAGTTGGTAGAAATAAGTAGCATCAGTTTTATTCTTCTGTTCCAGGGTGCCTGTATAGTTAATGACCCTCTTCTCTGCCACAGCTCCATCTTAACTTCTATTTCTCTTTTTGTTAGTTGTTCCTGGACTATCATTTCTTTCTGGCTCACCTTAGTGTGCCCCCCCCCCCCACTTCTAGACCCTCATAGTCTCTATCTAGTTCTGAGATAATTCCTCCCTCTTATACAAGTTCCTCAGAATGTAATCAGGTCTTTCACACAATGGCTTTGATTTAAGGAGGTGTACAGGTCTGATTCACACTCAGTTCCAATTCACTGAATCAGTCAAAAAGGGTTCTCAAAGGTCTTAAGTAGGGTAGCATAATCAATGGAGCCCCACCCTTATAGTTATAAGAGATGACTCTCCAGGAAGGAGTCCTAAATTCTGAATAACTCTCTAAAGACATGGAGATTTAGCATTATCACTTTATACATCTATATTTCTATCTTTTATCTCTTTCTGCAAAATCTTATGTTCGTCATGTGACTGGACCATCTTCTATTCCTATCACACATTTTCCTGATGGGTCCTTTACTCCTATTCTTCCTTAAACTTCCTAATTGTAGTTGTATGTTTCAGTTAGTAAGTATGAATGAAAGTTTAGTATAGTAGACACATAGGATGGCTACTACTTCTTTTGTCAGGATTGCAGTAAAACTGAGAGGCCAGACATGGTTTATTCTAGTATTATAATAGCTCATGAGCCCCCACCAGTGTGCTTCCCCCTTTAATATTAAATACCAAGTGAAACTTAATTAGCTTCTTGTTAGGGGTATTTACTAAGGTAGTATAGTAAAAATAGTTGGTACAAAGCATCACCCCAAAACTCTATGACATTATCTTTCATAATTAAGTACATAGACCTGGGGGAAGTGGGTTGAAACTTATATAACACATATGGAAAAGCAACTTATAGTTCCAAAAATTCTCTTTGCTAGAAGTTCTTTTCTCCCTTTCGTGGGTCCCTCATAAAGTTCCTCTTAGGCACAAAGTAGAGTTTCTGTCCTTTAAGCCAAAGCTGTTTTTTCTCAGTGTATAGTTTGTTCTTGGCTCCAAATACAGGCACTGTTGCTGGTCATTGTGATTCCTGTGACATTTTTAGGATGTTGATTGGAAGTAAAAAATCATCCAATCCTTAAAAGTTCACAAGGTCAGGGGGCAGAGCCAAGATGGTGGCTTAGAAGCAGGAAAACTCCATGAGCTCCCCCCATAACCACCTCAAATACTTATAAAATATAACTCTAAACAAACTTTAGAGCTACAGAGCCCACAAAGTGACAGAGAGAAACAAATCGACCAGCTCAGTGTGCTGGGAGCAGAGCCCAGCCCCACATGAGCCCATGATTTTAGCCCCAGGGTGGCCCTGATCATCTGAGCTGGAGGGACTTGAGAAGAGTAGATCACCAGCATCTGTGGCTGTTTCAAGAATTATCAACCCCAAAATGCCAAAGGCAAAGTAAAAGGTCAATGTGGACTTTGGGAACTGGGCAACCAAGAGTGCCGTTAGGCCTCTGCCCCTGGAAGGAAGAAGCAGGTCAGGCACGGTGGCCGTGCAGCTGCCTACATGTGGCTGCTTCAGAGCTCCTGGTCTGCAGATCGTAGGGGGGCCAATTGACCATTCAGAGGGTTAATCACTCTTGCTTTGATCTGCTTTGATCTGGATCACTGTCTTGGGTGGAGGCCATGGGGTGTGTGACCAGGTGCCAGACTGTGGAGGCTTCAGAGAGGGCACCCAACTAATAGCTCTGGCAGCTGGGAAAACCTCAGTGATTTGGGACAAAGCTCTCCTCTCTGGAAGCAAAAAGCTCAAAAGTCGAGTAATTGAGTGGCAATATGAACAAGCAAAGGAAACAAAGCAAGCACAGCAATCCAACTTTAGATTCCTTTTTTGGGGACAAAAAGGAACAAAGCATGGAATAGCAGGAAGACAACAAAGTCAGAACTGCAGCACCAAATTCTTCCAAGAAAAATATGAATTGGTTACAGACCATAGAGGAGCTTAAGAAGGATTTTGAAAACCAAGTAAGAAAAGTGGAGAAAAAATTGGGAAGAGAAATGAAAATGATGCAAGAAAATCATGAAAAGTGAGTCAACAACCTGACTGAAGAAAAAAGTTCACAAAATTCTCATCTGATCATGGAGTAGGGGAAGTGTCAGAGGTTCTTTTCTCCACTTCCACGGTCCCCAAGTAGTTACTACTCTGAGGCTTTCTTCTGAAGTAGTTAGTGGAGTAGGGCATAGAAGTTAGACCTGGAGGCAATAAGACCTGAATTAAAATTTTGCCTCAGATCCTTACTGGCTGTGTGACTCTTGACAAATCACATAGTCTCTCTGTGCCACTGTTTCCTCATCTGTAAAATTAGCATGATGATAACATCTACCTCCCAGGGTTATTGTGAGGAAGAAATAAGATAACATATATAGAATGATTTTCAAGCTTTAAAGTACTATATAAATACGGATATTAGTGTTGTTGTTTTTATTGTTATTCTTGTTAATGATAATAATAATAATTATTTTTCCTGTGCTTGCAAGATATTGAAATTCCTGAGTTCTAAACTGGCTGGTTATTTTATTCAGGATCCATAAGTAACTGAGTCTTCTCAATCAATCCCAACATACTTCCTGGTAACATCACTTCATTTCAACCCATGGCTAGAGGCACTCCTTCCTAACTCACTTAAAGTAGACTGTTTGCAATTTTTCAATACCCTTTGGTTGATATATTGATTCAATATATGTGTTATCACCTAACAAAGACATGAAGCTGGAGGATCTTTTTTCCCCCTTTGATAAGGAGTAGGTCTTGTTTGACTGATTGAATGACTTCCACCCTTTCACTCTTCTGTAGGTTTAGTATTTTCTGTCCTCAACAAATCTGCTAAAGTATTTGGTAGAATCCATAGCCCCAAATCTCTGTCTAGTGACTTGAGGAGGTTCAATATTATTCTTTTATACTTGCGCATATCTATGTATGTCAGCGACTGTTTGGGCTTTTTCTTTATGTCCCTAGAGTTTAGCACAGTCCATGATAGATCATGATAAGTTAACAAATATTTGCTGGTTGATTGGCCATTTAATGAAGGATATTTCCGTGACTGACCTAAAGGATAATCATGTAATAATAGCAATTATTTTGATATTAATAATCCACTATAGTTCTTTAAGATTTTCAGAGCTTTTTCCATACAATACTACTTCTAGGTAACAAGTACAAGTATTAATACCCATTTTTACAGATCAGAAAGCTGAGATTTAGAGGAGATGTGTTCAATCCAAGTCTCCTAACTCCAAGTCCAGTGCTCTATGTCCCTCACCTTAGCAGCACTGTGTCTGGTGAATCTTTGGCCAAGTCCATTCACCTCTTTGTAACCTAGTTTCCTCTTATACAAAATGGGTATAAATTAGGAAAGGCAGTCTGGCATTTAGTCATCCAGAAGAGTTGGGTTCAAGTACTCTGATACTAATTGTGTGACCCCATTGGCAAGTCACTAAGCTTCTCTGTTCTCTAGGCAACTCACTATGAGGCTATTTTAGATAAGTTTGATTTGCATTGGTTTGGAGATTTCCAAAATGGGAGCTTCCTTTCTTGATGAAATCACAAGTCTCAGTAACAACAGCAATCACCCTCCCTGCCCCCATGCCTTATCTTAACACCTCTATGTTGTGAAGAATTTACTCGGCACATATTTTTAATGTTTAAATTATGATTAGAAATGTGACTTACTAATATACTTCTTCAATATTTCCATATTTCAAGGATCCCTGGCTTTATGGATGTGGATATTCCCTCTACTGAAACACATTTCAACTAGGTTTTACCTTGAGACTGTCCTTGAGAACTCTTTCATTCTCCATCCCACCAAAAGAAATTAAAACATTTTAATAAACTATCAGCTCCTTCCATTTCTGAATTTTATTCAGCTGGTTCTCTTTGTAAGGTTCTAGCACAGCTTTAGATCTATAGTTCTATAGAGAAAAGGCAGAAGACCTTGATCCTGGCTCTGCCTCTTCCTTATGTGGGTGACTTTGCTCATGTCAAGTTGACAAGAGGCATCATAGAAGAAAGGAAAGAACCTCTTAGAATCTCAAAACGTAATATTGAATCTTTATTAACTATATGATCTTGGACAAGTCATAGCCTCTCTGGGTCCCAGTTTCCTCATCTGTAAATGAGATCATTGAATGATCTTTGAGGTCTTTTCCATTCTTTGATTACACACATAATACATGCATACACACATATGTATATGCACATATCTACACATACATATACACAGTATACATGTGTGTCCATATCCACATATAAACATACATATATAAAGAACTTTGTAATCTATAAAGTGATATCGACAGGCTATTATCATTTCCCTTTAGATTTGCTGGGAAAGGCAACATTTTCCACTGAAAGTCAATATTTTCCAGACATCCTAGCAAATATCTGCCTCCCTTCAGCATTGAGAGAACAATACTGTTGGACCAAGGTCTTTATAATTATTGTTATGATTGTAATTTATGGTACATTGGATTTGTATCCATTATAGCAATACTATTGTGTCTATTTTATACAATCCTTACTAGAA
>CM053587.1:336719150-336734752 GCA_028646515.1 Pseudochirops corinnae
AGGAAGGAAGGAAGGAAGGAAGGAAGGAAGGAAGGAAGGAAGTGAGGGAGGGAGGGAGGGAGAGAGAAAGGAAGGGAGAAAGGAAAAAAGAGAGGAAGGGAGGGAAGGAGAGAGAGAGGAGGAAGGAAGAGAGGAAGGGAGGACAGAGGGAGGGAGAGAGGAAAAGAGGGAGTGAGGGAAGAAAGGTAGGAAGGAAGGAATGGAGGAAGAAAGGAAGGAAGGAAGGAAGGAAGGAAGGAAGGACGGAAGGAAGGAAGGAAGGACGGAAAGAAAGAAGGCTCCAGAGGCTTCCTCTTAATTACACAGAAAAGTTTCACCTTGACCCTTAAAAGTCTCTAAAATATAGCTTTAGGGAGGAATACTTTTAAAACTTAAAGAGTTTTAAAATTTATTTAACTTGTCAAAAACTTAAAAAACTTATTTTATATTCCACTATTTCATTCATTCTCTGATCCAATCAGATTGTCCTGACTGCCATTTCCTTAGCTTGACATTCTGGCCCTTTCTCTCTGCCTCAGGTCAGGTTGTCTCCCAAGCTTAGAATACCTCCTTCCTTTCTCACTCCTGCTTCTTGTTGCTTTTAAGGCTCCCCTCCTTGGTGAACTCTTTCCCTACATCCCTAGTGTTACCTGTCTCCCTCTCATCTCCCTCCCCATCCCACCCCCACACCCCATTCTATTTCTGTCTTTCTTCTCAAACTACCTTGTAACCATTTATCAGTATACATATTGTATCTCCCCACTAGAATACAAGCTTCTTGAGGGCAGGGACTGTTAGGGGGTTTTTTTTGGCTTTTCTCGCCAGAACCTAGCTGAATTGAATTATATTGAATGACCCTCAATAAGGAAAGGAAATGACAAACCCCTCCTATATCTTTGTCAAGAAAACCCCTTGGACAGTACTGACATGCTATGGTCCACCGGGTCAGGAAGAGTCAGTCACAACTGAATGATTGAACACCACCACTACACTGGAGGTACCACAGTTGATTTGTAGCCAGGTCACTTTAAGGACTAAGTTTGGCTAATTCTTTATACTGGGTGTGGTCAACCCATTGCCCAGCTTCAGAATATGGGGGCCATGTACAATCTTGAAAGAACAAACTACAAAGGAAGAATCTAAAAGCACAAGCTAACATTGTCATCACAACATTCCAACTCCTTTAAAGAGCAGTGGTGATTAGCATAGCAAAAATGTGACTTCTACCCCTACACACCCTCTCTTACTTACAAGACCAACATACTTCTCAAACTGTGAAAGAGGAGTCAACTCTCAGCTGGGTTTGGGGAGAGTCGTAGAATTTCTGAAGTGGAAGGAAGCTTAAAGATCCTTTGGAATAGGGATTATTTGGTGTCATGGGTCCCCTGCCCCCTTCCTCTGGCAGTCATTCTGCTGAAGCTTAGGGACCACTGACCAGTGTCATGTTTTTAAATATATAAAACAAAATATAGAAGACTATTAAGGAAACCAATTATATTAAGTATAGCTATAAAATATTTTTTAAAAATGAATTCATATAACCTATATCAGATTACATGCTGCGTTGGAGATGAGAAAAGGGAGGGGAGGGAAAAATTTAAAACTCAAAGTCTTATAAAAGTGAATATTGAAAACAAACAAACAAACAAATGAATAAAACCAAGTTCACAGATTTACTGTTAGGAAGCTCTGCTCTAGTCCAAACAGCATCAAGGGGCACTGAGGAGGATTCGAACAAACATCTTTCCCAAGATCTTTTTCATCTATCTTCTCTTGTATTTGTCTTTTTATCTCCAACACCCAGCACAATATCTAACATATAGTGGGAAGCTAATAAAAGATTATTGATTGATTGAACCCACTTA
This sequence comes from Pseudochirops corinnae, assembly GCA_028646515.1. Lineage (NCBI taxonomy): Eukaryota > Metazoa > Chordata > Mammalia > Diprotodontia > Pseudocheiridae > Pseudochirops > Pseudochirops corinnae. The sequence continues at coordinate 336,720,995 of CM053587.1, forward strand.
TAGCTACCATCCTAGTGTAGGTTTTTATCACCTCTCATGTGAATTCTTATAATAGCCATCTAATAGGTCTCCTTTCTTTTCAGGCTCACTCTTCTAAACCATCCTCCTCTACCCAGCTGTCAAAGTGCTCTTCTTAAAGCATGAGTCTAACCTGTCACTCCTTTGCTCAACAGTCTTCCATGGTTCCCTCCTACCTCTAGGACAAGAGATAAATGTCTTGGGCTGACATTTAAGGCTTATCAAATCTGACTCCAATTTTCTTATTCAGTGATTCTGTGACACTTCTCTAGCCTTCCGGCTTCTGCTTCCTGCCCTGTCCTTTACAATCCACCCAAAGAGAAGGAGGAACTCAACATTCCCCCTCCAATAGTATGCAATGTAGTGCAAAGGAAAAAGGGCTGATTTCAGAGTCAAAGAATTTTCTTTGTTCTTGTCTTGTTCAGATTCTGGTTTTGCTGTGTATGGCTTGTGTGATTGAGGGTAACTGACTTTATCTCTCCCAGTCCAGGGGGCTGGACTTGATGACTTCTTAATGTCCTTTCCACTTCTAGATCTCAGGGTCTTTGACTAATTTGTCAGGTTGTCTCCCACCTTGCATTTTGCAAATGCTTTTTGAATTATTTTATTATCAAATTGTCTCTATGCTCCCAGCTACTGAGTGTTCTAGAGATTCCTACTCTTCCAGGACTCTTTAGATTCAGCTTTCCCTCATCTTCCCTCAACACACACTCAACCCTCTCATAGCTTCTTTCTATGTTGTTTTCCTATTGGTCCATTTATCAATTCATTCATGCCTCTGTCCACCTAGCCATCTTTCCATCCTGCAGCCCTCTACCTCATCTGCCTTCTCTTCCTGCTTCCTCAAACAGAGAGATGGTGGTGGGTGGGAGAGAGAAGAGAGGGAGAGACAGAGGGGAGAGAGAGAGAGAGAGAGAGAGAGAGAGAGAGAGAGTGAGTAAACATTTGAAAGCACACCTTATCCTTGAGCTTCTAGTCAGAGGGAAGCCTTCACAAAGCCACATTGTATGAATTAACAGAAGCATCTTGGCTGGAGAGTTGGGGAATAGGACTGTGAATGGGCCAGGGACAAAGACGTTCCAGGGACAAGATTACCTATAATTGGAGCAGCCGTATACATGTGGTGGCAGGGCTGGGACCAGTAAATGCTATGAGGACAAAAGGGAGGCAAGTGGATGTATACTTCTCCTGGGCTAGTTACTATAGTTTCCACTTGACTGCTGGGAGGGCTGTAACCAGGCAACTGCAAGAGGGGCCTCTGTGAATGGGAATGGATCCAGCAAGGGAATGGATGAATGAATGACTGGATGGATGGATGGATGGATGGATAGATGAATGAATGAATGAATGAATGAATGAAGCCTTTATTAAGTGCTTTCTATGTGCAAAATATTGTGCTAAACTCTGGGGATGCAAAGAGAAAATCAATGAAGACCTTATTTTCTCAGACAGTTACTAGCTGTGTGACCATGAGCAAGTCACATAACTCCAATTGACTCCCCCCCCCCCCTGCAAAAAAACAAACCAAAAAGGAAAAGGAAATGCTTTAGGGGGAATTATAGGCTCATATCCTAACTCTCTAATTTAATAGATAAAGAAGCTGAGATGTTAAGTAACAATCAAAGTCCTAAACCTGTTAAATGTCTGAGATGAAATCTGACCCTAGCTCCTTTGATTCTAGTCACTGGTTTTTCCATTGTACTGTTGTATTCAAAAAGACAATATGTATGTGTATAAATCTAATCAGAATAATTAAATACAAAATATTGAGTAAGAGAGGATACTAGTAGTTAGGAGGGGGATGAAGAAAGGCTATAGAAACTGTGTGATGTTATGGAGACATAAAGGACAACATCTGGCATTGATTGGATTCATGAAGAGTAGGGGAGTGAGGAATCTACTATAAGGCTGAAGTTATGACCCTGGGAAACTGGAAGAATGATGGTGCCTCCAAGATATCTAGCTTAAAATGTTCATTAAAGAGAGAAGGGAATAAGGGAAGGGAGAAAGCACTTATTAAATACCTACCATGTGACAGGTACTGTGCTAAACACTTTACAAATAACTCATTTTAACCAATAGGCAGTTGGTAATGTGGGGACTGGATTTCAGGAAGAGTCTGGGGCTCTTCAGAGAGATGATAATTAAACCCATGGTAGATGATGAGGTTACCAAGAGAGTGATATGTGTATACACACACACACACACACATATATACACACAGAGAGAGGATGTATATATACATACACACACACATATCCATCTATCTATCTATCTATCTATCTATCTATCTATCTGTCTATCTCCTCTCTTTCTGTGTGTCTTATATATATATATGTTCTGAAGAAGATGGGAAGGCATGGGACCAATGGCACTCATACAAAGATTTGCCTAGGCAAGGAGAAGGATCATTTCCTTATTGGAAACTGGGAGAGAGGAGGAAAGAATGGGAATTGGTATAAAGAAATCTTGAGATGAAAAGATGGGGAAAGGAGAGAGCTCACATTTAATGGCCTCAATTTTATCAGTAAAGTAAGAATGGCAGATAATCAACTGAGAGGGTCAGTGAAGGGATAGGCAGAGAAGTTTGAAGAGATAAGAGGAGGTCTTGAATAACCTCTGTGGGGAATGAAAGGGATAAATTAGGGAAGAACAGAAGAGCTGCCTTGCTGCAGTGTGAGCTCAGTTGAGGTTAAATAACTTAAATTTGTAGATAACTCAGTCAACTTAGTTGCATGACTTCTTTAAGCTTCATTCAGTAAATGAGTAGGGCTGGAGGAGGCAAATGGTTGGAGTAATCCAAGCCAGGGGTTTGATGAGTAATGAGTGGCCATAGGACAAGGGATTGAGGAATTCAAGAATAGAAGAAACAGAGGTTGTATGGGTTAACTGTAGGGTAGATATTGAGAAGGGAGGAAAATCAAGTCAGTCAAACAATAAGCATTTATTAAACACCTACAATGTGCCAGGCACTGTGCTAAGTTCTGAGGATACAAAAAAAGGTAAAAGATCAAGTCTGCCTTCAAGGAACTTATAATCTAATGGGGGAGACAGGAAGCAAACAAACATTAATTCAGTAGCTACATACAGGATAAATAGGAGATAATAAAGAAAGAGAAGGGACTAGAATTAAGAAGGATTGTAGAAGGTGGAATTTCAGCTGGAACTTGAAGGAAAACAGGAAAGCCAAAGGTGGAAATGAGGGAAGAGCATTCTAGACCAGAGAAAGTGCCCAGAGCTGAGAGACAGTGCCCTATTCTAAGAACAGCCAGGGGACCAGTGTCACTGAATTGAAGATTACATGTGCAGAGCTATAAGAATCTTGGAAAGGTAGGGAGGGGAACAGATTACTAAGGGCCTTGAATCCCAGAGAATTTTCTATTTGTTATCCTAGAAGTGATAGGTAGCCACTAGAGTTTATTGAGAAAATGAGAGACATGGTCAGACTTGCAAATTAGGAAAATAACATTAGTAATTGAATGGAGAATGGACTGGAATGGAGAGAGAATTGAGGTCAGCAGATCCATCAACAGCTTTTACAGTGGCCCAGATATAAGGTGATGAGGACCTGTGTCTGGGAGTGGGGGGTAATGTAACAAGAGGATGTATTCAAGAGGTGCTGCAAAGGTCTAATTGGCAGGCCTTGTCAACAGCTTGGATATGGGGTGGTGTTGACAAAGAGTGAGGAGTACACGATGGCTTCTAGGATGTGAGCCTGTGGGACTGGAAGGATGGTGATGCTTTAGACAGTAATAAAGAATTGCATAAGGGAGGAGGGTTTAGAGGGAAAGATAAATAGAGCTGGGAAGTCAGAAGAGAAGTAATGGCCTGAGAAAACACTGAGGGATGGAGGGATAATAGATGGCAAAAAGGGTGAAGACTGACTTTAAGAGGTATGAGGAAGGTATAGGAAGAAATTTGATTAAAGCAACTGGTTTGGGTCCTTTCTTCTTTTTTTTCCTTTCCTTCCTTCACCTATAAGTCTTACCTGTATCTTTGATTCTTATAGCATCTTGTAGAGTGAGATCCTTTTCCTCTTCTTCATAAGTACCTTGGGCAAATTACTATACCTTTCTGGGTTTCAGCTTTATCATATGTAAAAGTGAGAGAATTAGGCCCAATGACCTTCGACATTCCTTCAAGATTTAGGTCTATGATCCTCTGGCATTAAGGACCTGCATCAGACATATATCTAGGGTAGGAAAACTGGAGCTTTGCCCCAGGGTGTTGTAGTGGTAACCACACTGGCATAACCAGGATGCCTGCTAGCGCAGGTTCTTAGATCTGCTTTGCTAGAAAAGATAGCTGTTTAAGGGGTCAACAATCTTTTAAAATTACATTCATTAGTTTGGGGGGGAAAATCAGCACCCTGAACTTCAGAGAAAATCCAAACAAAGAAAATAGAGAAAATACAAGCAGAGGAAATAAAGACCAACAGACAGGGCTTCTAACTGAGAAATTAGCATTGATCAACAGACAGATCCAACTCTCTGACCAAGGCAATACATACATAGTTACCAGAGGGAGAAGCACCAACATCTGGGTTTCTACAAAACTCCTTAATGGCTACCCAGAGTCTCATCTGGTCAAATCACAAGAATGTGAGTGAGCCCCAAAGCAAAATGCTAACCTTAGAGTATATATACCCTTTTTAGAACCAGAGGGCATTGTATCCTTGGTGACTCAGTACTTAATTAGAAATTTAAAAAGGTGTGAAAGCCTTCTTATAAGCAAACTTCCCCTAAGCAAACTTCCCTTAATGGGGGAGGCCTATTAATGGGCGAGGAAGGTCTTATATCCCATTAACATTACCGATGCTGACTTGAGGGAAGTTCTTCTAGCCTGTGGAGGTCTTTCAAATCACTGACAATTGCCATATACCTCTTCCTGGCACACATTCCAGGGGCCTATTCCTATGCCATCCCTTTCCAGGGGCTTATCCCTCTACCTTGAGTTTGAGAGTTTTCAAATTAGGGACATAAGCCACCCCTCTCCTGCTGTGATTGAAGCTGACTTGGGTGGACTGTTCTTTACAATGTTCTCCACACCTTATTCCGCCACACCCTTGTTCAATTGTATTTGCCTTGAGTACTAAGAATTCCTAATTAAGACTCTGGGACATATTTTTTTCATATCTCTTCTAATGTCTCCTTTGCTCCTTCATTATAAACAATCAAATATTAACCCAGAAATGTACATGAGTGTGTTATTGTGTGTGTGTGTGTGTGTGTGTGTGTGTGTGTGTGTGTTGGTGGAGATAATGATACTTTTAGCCTTTTGCTGGGAGGTGGAAAGCAGTCATTTAATTGAGCCAAAGAGAGGACTGACTAGTAACCTTGAGACTCAAATCTTCTGTCAATTTTGCAGACATTTTCTCACTTCTATCTGAAGCTTCTACCTCTTGTGTTCTACCCTCCCCTCTTTAAGATCAACCAGAGGTTGGATAGAAAAGGAAAGAGAGGAGAAGAGAGAAAAAGAAAAGAAAAGAGGGAGGAAGGAAGGAAGAAAGGAAGACAGGAAGGAAAGAAGGAGGGAATGAAGGAAAGAAGGGAGAGAGGAAGGGAAGAAAGGAAACTAGAAAGAAAACAGGCATTTATTGAGCTCCTTCCACTTGCCCAACATTGTGCTAATGAATGAGAAGCCTTTAAAGTTGAGATTCTCCAAACAGGCAGTATTAGAATGCAAATCAGAACCTTTGTTTTAGAGTGGGCTAGGAGAAGCAGACCGGAACTTGTGTTTGGGAATAGAGTAAGGACGAAATCCCACAGAAGTTGCTTGTCTACGTAAGACTGTGCACCCCTACCTTTTGCGCAAGCAAAAGGTGAGTGGGACAGGGGAAGAACCTTTCTTTGTTTAAATTCGTGCTGAAATGAGACTCTGCCCCTCCTCCAATGAGAAGTCAGAGACCCTTTGACTTCCCCTGCGTGGAATCCGTACCCTCGCTCTCACCCAATAGAACTTAAGCATGACTGAAGAATGTACTTTTTATGACTTTTTATGACTCTCAGGTTTTTTAAAAGGGGGCTCCGGGAGGGGTGCTCTCTCTCTTTTCCTTCGGACATATGGCGGGGAGAAGTCTCTCCCTGCCCCAGGGTATTTTTAAGAATAAAAACTCCTGTCCACCCGAAGCTCTCTTCTACATTCCTTTGATTTGGGTAAGTGAGGTTTCTAACCCACACACTAAGCACTTCTCCAATATTACCTCATTTGATCTTCGCTGTAACCCCGGGAGGTAGGTGCTATTATTATTCTCATTTTATAGTTGAGGAGGCAAACAAAGGTTAAGTGACTTGCCCAAGGTCACACAACTACTTTAAAGTTTACAGAGCACCTTTTCTATGTGATCTTATTTGATCCTTACAACAAAAATGCTATGAAGTAGGGAATGGGGGCTTGGAGCCAAGAAAACTCCAGGTTCAGATCCTGCCTCAGACTGGGCAAATCACTTAACCTCTGTCTGACTCAGCTTTCTCATCTTTTGGTAAAGATCTGTAGAAGATGGGATTTTAGTTGGGACTTACAGGAAGTCAGAGACCAGACAAACCCCAGCACCTCCCACCTTCACCTGTTCACCTCCTACATACTATGAAGTGCTGAGAAAGTGCTGACCTTCCAAGGTTGAGGGAGTTTCTTCCTTGGGATTTTGCTTACCTCAACAATATCGGTCTAGTTGTGTGAATCACTTTGCTATCATAAGCTGATGCACCGGTGATTAGGCAAACATTTTTTAAGTACTTACAATGTATCAGACACTGTACTAAGTGTGTTTGAGGTACAAAGAAAAAGCACAGTCTCTGCCCTAATGGGGGAGATGATATGTAAATAATTGGTTACATACAAAATATATACAGTGTAGACAGGAGGTGTCACTAGAGAAGGCTGCTTTTCCACCTTTGGTGTCTACTGGTACTCAACTTTTACCTGTGGCTACAAAAAATTATAGCAATGAGCAGTGACCATACCCTAGTTAAACCATTTCAGAAGACAAGCTAAACCAGGTTGAGGATAACTGATAGATGAATGAGAACAATTTGTTCTGATGGCCATGAAGGTGGCTAAAGCAGGTACTGCCAAGCACTTAGAGCTTGGTCAGTTATCCAAGATGCTAAGGTCATCTACTGCATCTTGGGCCATAGCCGGTCATCTCGACTTTTGTCTTGCCACTAGACTGCAATGATTCTGTAAGAGAAACTGAGACTGATGACTGCAATTCTATTTCACTTGAATGTGATGTCACTTGCAAGTCAAGATATCCCCATGATGCCATTGGTCCTCTTTAAAAACAAAGGACGAACATCATGTTCATTTGTAGATGGGAGGTAATTTTAGAGGGAAGGCGTGATTGCTGGGGTGACTAGTAAAGGCTTCCTGGCAAAAGTCAGATTTGAGCTGAGACTTTGAAGAAGCTGGGGAAGCCAGGAGATGGAGGTGAGGATGGAGAACATTTTATTTTATTTATTTATTATTTTATCAAGTACCTCATTATATACTAGGCATTGTGCTAAGTTCTGGAGATATGAGGGAAGGCAAAAGACAATCCCTCCTCACAAGGAATGTGTCAGAGTCTAATAGGGGAGATAACTTTATACATAAACAAGCTCTATACAGCATAAATTGGATGTAGTCACAGAATATCAAAGTTGGGAGCAACCTTCTAGCTCACCCCCTACCCGAAGAAGAAGCCCCTCTATATTGTACCCAATAGGACTGATGCAGGCTTTATATAAATACTTCAAGTGGAAAGGAACTTACTGCCTATTATGAAAGCCCATTACACTTTTAACTCCCATTGTTAGGGAGTTTTTCCTTATTTCAAGCCTACACAATGATCAAACAGGATGCAGGAATGGTGTCAACCATTGCAAAGGCACAGAACCCAGAGATCGGTTGTCATGTGTGAAGAACAGTAAGATTGCAGGTTACATAGAAGGGAGTCAGGTGGAAGAAGACTGGAAATGTAGGAAAGGACCAAGTTATAAAGAGCTTTAAAGGTCAAAGCATCTTATACTTGATTCTGGAGGTGAGAGGGAACCACTGGAGTTTATTAAATGGGGAGGAGTTCATGTGGTCAGACTTGCACCTTAGGAAGATCACTCTACCAGTAGAAGGGAAGATGGAGAGGGGAGGGAAGAGACTTGAGGCAGACAGACTGACCAGCAGCTCTAGGAACAATCCAGTCATGAGGTGATAAAGGACCTGCACCAGGGTGGTGGCAGTGTCAGAGGAGACAAGTAAGGGGGGCGGTGTTTGAGGGACGTTAGGAAAGTGCAAACAGAAAGATTCTTCAACAGACTGGATTTGAGGTAATTGTGAGTGAGGGGCTGAAATTCACACTGAGGTGGTGCGTGAGTAAGCCTTTCGGTGACTGGGAGGATGGTAGCAATAGAGAAATTCAGAAGAGTAGAGGAAATTTTTTGGGGGGATGGTGGATAAAGAGTTCTATTTTGAACAGATTGAGTTTCAGATGCTTATGGGTCATCCAGAAGAATATGAATTACGGGATTCCAGTGCTATCATTATAAAGCCTGAGACATTGAGGACTACCATTCACTGATGATACCACATCGTGGGAAGGATCTGTTGAAAATGGAGAACATCCAGAGAATGTTTATGAGAATAAAAGGATGAAGTCAGGAAGCCCTAAGTTCAGATGCTGCATTAGACACCCTACCAGTTGAGTGACCGTGCTTGTTATTTAGCCTCTCTTTGCCTCAGTTTCCTCATCTGTAAACGGGGGATAATAACAGCTGACTCCCAGAGTCATTGCGAGGATTGAACAAGGTAACATGGGAAATCCTTTGCAACCCTTTTAAAATGTTATATATAAGTGAAATTTCCTTATTATCATTTTGAGAGTTTTCTGAGAGTATTTTGAGAGAAGATTTCTCTCTCTCTCTCTCTCTCTCTCTCTCTCTCTCTCTGTATATATACACACATGTATACACATATATGTATATATGTATATGTGTATATACATATATGTATATATACACACATATATAGCAAACTATATATGTGTGTATGTATATGTATGTGTGTGTGTGTGTGTGTGTGTATATACATATATATGTATGAATACAAGACTTGAGAGGCTAACATCACAGCTGTCTTCCTTGGTCTTGTTCTGCTTAGTCTCAGAGTTCTGAGCAGTGGGTTATTGACTTCTCATAGCATTTCTCATGTCTAGATCAAAGATCTGGAGCTAGACGGGGCCTTGGATCCTTTCCAAAGTCAAATTCCACTCCCATCCTTTTTCAGATGAGGAAAATCAGTCCCAGGGAAGTAAACTAACATTTCCCATAGGTAGTATGCATCAGAGAGAGAATTTGAACCTAAATCTTCTGACTCTAAAATTTGGTGTTTTTTCCCCACTGTGTTTTCATTATCATCCGGTTGTCTCTCCTATTAGATTGTAAGCTCCTGGAGGGCAGGGACTCCCTTTTGCTTGGTTTTGTATCCTTAGCACTTAGGGCTTGTTCTGTATATATTTCTCTGAATGTCCTCTCTCTCATTAGATTCTAAGCTCCTTGAGGGCAGGGACTGTCTTTTGCCTCTTTTTGTACTCTTAGCACTAAGTACAGTGCTTGGACAAAAGTATGCCTACATAGTAGGCATTTAATAAAGGTTGTCTGATGGTTGTTTAGGCTTGAAATAAGGAAAAACTCCCCAATGATGGGAGTTAAAAGTTTAATGGGCTCTCATACTAGGCAGTAAGTTCCTTTCCACTTGAAATATTTAAATCAAGTCTGCATCACTCTTATTGGGTGTGATATAGAGGGGCTTCTTCTTTGGTTAGGGGGTGAGCTAGATGGAATCCCTTCCAACCTTGAGATTCTGTGATGACCTCCAATTGATGCTGTATAGAGCTTGTTTGTGTATAAAGTTATCTCCTCTATTTCATTGCGACACATTCCTTGTGAGCAGGGACTATCTTTTACCTTCTTTTGTATCTCCAGAACTTAGCACAATGCCCGGCACATGAGAATGTACTTAATAAATGTTTATTGGCTCATTGATTCTGCTTTTCCTTGTTGACTAAATCATAACAGAGCTGCACTTGTGGTAAACACAGTCAATAGACTACAAGTAGTGTCTGTCTAGAATGTAGATGTACTGAGGTGCACAGGCGGCCGGTTTCTCCAGTTGGCTAAAAATTATCTTGGGCAGGAGGCACCAGTCTACCTCCTACAAAATTGGCCTTTTATCCCCTGCTTGTTTTGTTGACAAAAATTGCTAGCAATTACCACTCAACCCAGCCAGAGAGCTTCTTTCCAAGCTTTTGGCTTTGGAGAAACCATCTCAGTTCTCAGCAATTCCCTCCTTTGCTTTTCTCATTGGAGGAAAGAGGCTTTATGGCTAAGTATTTCTTTTTCTCCCCCAGGACAGAGTGTTCCCTAAACACTTTAGGATGAATGCTCTCACTACCCTGCTTTCCGGGTTTTTTTTCAAACGAACACTAAAGTGACTGTGCCCTCAAGAAACTAGGACAAATGCATCTGTAGCATGAATTTCCTCCGCAGGATGTTTCTTTGGTGTTCTCATAGGCAATAGACCACCTGTACGGGAGGGGAGGGGGTGGCAAGAAGGTAGAAGCTGCTAGCAATAGCCTTAGTGAGGGTGCCAGTCTTTTTCCCATCTAAAGGCTGCCTGCAGACACCAGATAAAACCAGGGAAAGCCAGAGCTTTGGGGATGCTTTTTTTTGGGGGGGGGGCAGTGTTATAGGCTGGCTCATTATACTGCGATTACAGAGGTATATGCATTGACAGGGAGGACAGTGAGAAAGTCAGATGAGACTATTTTATGCCAGCCCAGATCATGGGCAGCTTTCCCTGGGTATCTCTGGGTTCCTTTGTGCTGTATGTATCACTGTGAGTCTGTGCTGTAAGCTGCCTGAGGTCTTGGGCACAAAGAACACTGAAAAGTGGATTCTGGATAACAAAAAAGGAACTCTGAATCTGGAGTTAGAAGGTCTGTGTCCATGCCCTAGCTCTGCCTCATACCACATGCATGACCCTGGGGAAATAATTTATCTCTCTCTAGACTCCATTAGATTGTAAGTGCCTTGAGGGCAAGGACTGCCTTTTATATCCCCAGTGCTCAGTACTCTGCTTGGCACATAGTAGGCACTTAGCCAATGTTTATTGATTAATTGATTCATCTAGATTGCAATTTTCTCAACTATAAAAGGAAGATACTGGACTAAATGAGTGCTAGACCATCTGGTCACTTCCAGAAACATTCTGCAATCCACTTTCATTCTTAGTCTGTAACTATTCTCTTTGGTGAGCCTGATCTCCAGAATTTGGAGGACTCTGACCCTGAGGAGCTAATGGGTTAGCACAACTGTGTGACACAGATTTTGGTGAGGTGAGATGAGGCTGACTTCTGAAAGCAGTCAGTAGACAAGCCCAATTCTTACCTTCTCTGTGGATCCTTCTCCCCATAAGAATGGCTTCAGTGAAGCATCTCATGGTCCGACTAGCAGGACAGTCATGGGATGTAGGATGCTGCCATCCATCAAACCAGAGGCAATGCCAACCAATGGAAAGAGCTGTGGTTGTAAAGTCAGAGGATTTGGGTTGAAACTCTACCTGACGCTACTTGTAAGGCTTTGGACCAATCATTTAGCCTTCTTAGGTCTCAGTTACCTCTCCTATATAATGTGGGGGTTAGACTCAATGGCCTCTCTGGCTCCTTCCAGCTCTAGAGCTGTGTATTGTTCTTGTATTAGACCTGAGACAGAAAGACCCAAGTTCAAATCAGACCTCAATCATTTACTAGCTGTGGGATACTAGGCAAGTCACTTAACCCCTTCCAGCTTCAGTTTCCTCAACTGTGAAAGTGGAGATAATAACAATTCATACCTTTGCAAGGTTGTGAGAATTAAATCAAATGAGATAATATTTGTAAAGCACTTAGCTCAATGCCTGGCACATAGTAGGAACTTGATAAATGCTTATTTCCTTCTCCTATCCCCATCCTTCTAGCTCCTCTTGCCCCTGTACGTGCCATATTCATTCCAGCTTCCCCTCCTGGGAATGTGGTCTGGATGGCATTCACCAAGGCTCAGTCCTGGGCCCTCTGATTTTCCCTTCCTCCTGTTCTCTTTCCCAGAGATCTCATCCACCCTCCAGGCTGGGCTCCAACAATCTCTATACAGATGATTCCCAAGCATATAGAGTCAGTCTCCAATTTAGGAACAGATTTTCTCTGTAAAGTTCATTTGTAAGTGTGTTGTTTGGAACTGGGAACATGTGTAGCCTCAGAAACTACACTGCAAATGCTAGTTAGGTTCCCAGGCTAACCCACAAAAGCCAATTTTACTCATTCTGTAAGGGAAGTACTATACATTTGCAATGAGAAATAGTAGCAATGCCGGTAGCTTTGACAAAGGCAGAAAAATCAACAAGGAAATCATAAATGATGCTCGATTTATCTTGAATACTTGCTGGTGGTAGTGGAAAAGCAGACATAATCAATAAATCAATCAAACATTTGTTAAGTCCTCACTATATTCCAGGTACTGTGCTAAGTGCTAAGGATACAAAAAGAGGCAAAAGACGGTCTCTGCCCTCAAGGAGCTTATAATCTAATGAGAGATAACATGCAAACAAATATATACAAAGCAAGCTATATGCAGGATAAATAGGAAATCATTTAACAAAAGGAAAGAATTGGAAAGAGAGGTTAGGGAGGGCTTCCTGGAGAAGGTGGGATTTTAGCTGAGATTTAAAGGAAATCAGGGAGGTCAGTAGTTGGAGGGAAGGAGGGAGGGCATTTCAGGTGTGGGACAATGCCTGGAGTGGAGAGCTGGAGGGTCTTTTTCCTGGAACAGCTAAAAGGTTAGTGTCTCTGGAGGGACGAGCATGTGTCAGTTTGGAAGTAAGGTGTAAGACTAGAAAGGTAGGAGAGGGCTTTGAATGCCAAACAGAGGACTTCATAGTTGATCCTTGAAGTGACAATAATATTGGAGTTTATTGAGTGTGTGTGTGTTGGGGTGACATGATTTGACCTGTGTTTTAAGAAAATCACTTTTTACAAAATCTACACTTTACAGGTTGAGAAGCTGAGGCTTAGAGAGTCTGTTTACTAGTTTTTCAGTCATGTCCAACTCTTTGTGACCCCTTTTGAGGTTTTCTTGGCAAAGATACTGCAATGGTTGATCATTTCCCTCTGTAGCTCATTTTATAGATGAGGAAACTGAGGCAAACTGGGTACAGTGACTTGCCCAGGGTCACACAGCTACTAAATGTATGAGACCAGATTTGAACTCAGGTCTTCCTGACTGGAGATCCTGCACTGTACCCAATGGTCCAGCTAGCTGGTAGTAAGGCAGTAAGTGGAAAAGTGGAAAAGCCAATATTTTTATCTGGGGCTTCCTTTTTTGCCTAGAATTCTTTCCCCCCTGCTCACCGTGGAACATCTCTCCAAACCTGGTGGCCCTCTTCTCCCCTTGGTAAGTTCTTCCCTTGGATTCCATTTTGGGGAGGGGCACAGAGCAACCATTTTCCATTTCCCCCCATGCTGTATTTCTGACTTTCAGACTTTGCCTCTGTTTGGGATGAAAAATATCCTTCATCCTTAATTTAGTGAAAAGAAATAAACACAGAGATCTCTTAGGAAAAGAACAGGACTTTATTCTCTTCCCCGGGAAAAGAGGATGGTCTTCCCCATGACTCATCATGGAGAAGAGGCCAGTTACAAAAGATAGTGCTGGAATTTATAACCTAACTTAGTCA
>CM053587.1:336734852-336783141 GCA_028646515.1 Pseudochirops corinnae
CACCAAATACTTCCCCAACTGGGACAGCAAGGAAAGAAAAGGGGAGGGTCCCACCAAGGTGGGAAAACAGACAAAGGAAGATAAAAGTGATTGACAGAAGCAATTTGAAAAGTTAACCACCCCAAATTGAGAAGTTTTCACTCATTCCCATACACCTCCATGTCTCTTCTTCCTCTAGAATTCCCCTCAGTGCTTTGGGTCATCTCACCTTGGAATACCCAATCCCTCTGTCATGCTGGTCCTCTTCTCCTATTGAAGAGTACCTCCTAGGGTCTCCATTTGGGGAGAATGGCCATCCTTCTTTCTCCTCCTGGCTCTGCTTTTCACTGTCATCTCTCCCCCAGGTTACCTCCCTACTAGTCCTTACCTTTCCAGCTCCCTCTTGTGTGTCTCCCATTAGAATGTAAGCTCCTTGAGGGAAGGAACTGTCTCTTTTGCTTGTATTGGAATCCCCAAAGCTTAGCATGCTGCCTGGAACACAGTAGGTGCTTAATAAATGCTTGTCACCTGCTTACCATTCTGGTTCCATCTGTAGCATAAGATCCTTCTTAAGCCTTAAGATGCTATAGAAATACAAGCTATTATCATAATCAAGCGATTCTTTTTGATGTTTTTACCCTTAATGGGATCACAGATCAGAAATTCGAGGGACTTCAGAGGCTTCCTTCATTTTACAGGAGAGGAAACTGAGGCCAAGGAAGGTTAAAGAGCTTACCATCTGAAACCACGTTCTCTGGTTTCAGAGCCAACACTCTTTCCACTGGACCACTTGGCTTCCCTGAAGCATATATTTCTTGAGGGCAGGCTCCATTTTCTTTTTGTCTTTTATCTATGGTTTCTAGCATGCTTATTTATTTATTTTTTGGATTTCTCCTGTGATTTTATCAATCATTCAGCATTCATTATGCACTCATTATGGGCTAGGAGCTGTGCTAATTTATGCAGAAAAGCAAAAACAAACAGTCTTGAACCTCTAACTTATGTTCTTTTGGAGAAAACATGGGTGTATGTGCAAAAGATATACAGGGTGGTTTTTTTCTGCAGGAAAGATTTGTTATTTGAGGGGATCAGCAAAGTCTGAGCTCTGCAGGAGCAGAATTCCGCAGTATTTAATTTTATTAAATTAAATCATTAATTGTTATTATTACAGTATTATTAATCCTGCAGTATTTAAGCTGAATTTCAAAGGAAGCCAGAAATCCTAAGAGGAGGAAGTGAAGGAGTACTTTCCAGACATGGGCAATAGCCAGGGCAAAAGTATTGAGATGGGAGCTGGAATGTTTTATGTAAGGAATGCCCATAGACCAGCATGACCAGACCAAAGAACGTGGGGATGGCTTCGGTAAGAAATGCTGTCCTGCTCTCAGTATCAGCCCTGCCAGAATCTTGGAGCCCAGACAGGCACCAACATCAGTGACAGAGAACGCCATATAAAGGAAGCAAGTAGAAAGGTGTGGTTGGATCACAGAGTGCATGGAAGGAGTATGGATAAGAAAGCTGCTGAGATAGGAAGGAGCTGGATTGTGAAGAGCTTTGAATGACAAATAGAAGAATTTATTTTATCAGCATGGGGAACAAAGTCCTTCACTGATGTAGCACCTTAGAGCTAATCAATACGTTGCTTGGGGTACTGAGATTAAATTACTTCCTCAGGGTCACATGGTCAGGATGTGACAAAGGGGGGACTCAGAGGCCCCTCTCAAACCATTTGCTATGCTGTGTTTCCATTTGCCTGGCATACAACAGGCACTTAATAAATGCATGTTAATTGAGTGACTCTTCCACACCTTGATTTGAAGGTCCTTGGAGGACAGACACCTAGGGGTAGATAGAGCACCAGGCCTGGAGTCAGGAAGATTCATCTTCCTGAGTTCAAACTTGACCTCAGACACTTATTAGCTGTGTGACCCTGGACAAGTCATTTCACTCTGTTTGCCTCAGTTTCTTCATCTGTAAAAAACCCCAAATAGGGCCCCAGTCAGACGTGACTAAAAATGACTGAACAACAACAATGAAGGAGGACAGAAATCATCTCTAATTTTCACCTGCTTTGGGCAATCACCATACTTTTTCACCCCACATTTATT
Organism: Pseudochirops corinnae; assembly: GCA_028646515.1. Classification (NCBI taxonomy): domain Eukaryota; kingdom Metazoa; phylum Chordata; class Mammalia; order Diprotodontia; family Pseudocheiridae; genus Pseudochirops; species Pseudochirops corinnae. Next base: position 336,736,940 of record CM053587.1, read on the forward strand.
GATTTTTAATTTATGGAATAAAACAAGCATTTTCATAACATAGTATAATAAAAAGATGATTGCACATGAAACTGTAAATCTATTATATACAGTTTACAATTCCTTTTCAATATATAATAAAGTTATCATATAAATTTATTTTTTCCTTTTTTCCTTCCCTCTCACCCCCACCCTAGAAAAGGCTACCACTAGACACAAAAAGTGTGTGTGTATACACATGCATATGTAAATAAATATATCCATGTATGTATATATGTATATATTCCTGTATACATGTAAAATTATTCTATACATACTTCTCTTTATCAGTTCTTTCTCTGAATGCAGATTATATCTTTCTTCAATATCTTTAGAGTTAATTTAGGTATTTCCAATAGTCACTATGACTTATTTGCTCAAAGTCATTCTTAAAACAATATTGCTTTGAAAAAGTTCAAGCTTGATAAATATTTGTTGCTGTTGAGGTTAGGATTGATGAACAGAGCTTTAACAAAGGCAGAATGATGGAGACATTGCCCCAGGGTAGTACACTTAGAATTTAGAGGTCACTGAAAATACTTCTATCTGGAAAAGAAGCCCATAAATTAGCACCTAGTTAGCAAGAAAAATTAAAGTAGCAATTACCAGATGGCCTGTTTCTTTCTCTCCCCCCACCTCTGTAACCCAAATGATATCCTCCCTATCCTGGTGCCCACCCCTTATGGTAACTCCCCTAATGGTGGCTTCCTGGAGTCTGTGCTCTCCCTTCCATGGGGTTGGCCCATTTGGTGCTGCCCATCCAGGGCTCCAGCTTGCATCTCCCTATGTGCCAAAGTTCTTAGCGATGGCTCTGATGGCGAAGGAAAAAAACCCCATCTCTGCAAAACCTCACATCTGTCTCTTTGCTTTGCCCAAACTCCCTTTCAGCTGTTCAAGGACCCGTTGCATGGATCCACTAAATTGTGCCAGACAATTCACACTGTTCCTGCCTGCTATATCTGGAAGTACTGATAGCATCATTCACACCTGAAGGGGAGCCAGGGGACCCGATGTGTCCTCCATGATCCCATCGTGTGAGAAGAGGTAGGTGGGAACCTTACCCTTCAACTCAAGCAGCTGAATCCAAGGCACGAAGGTTGATGAGCCAGCATGACTGGATTTCTCCTCCAAGGCTGTTTGAAAGCTTCCAACATCATTCTAGGACTGGATAAATAGGGAAAGTGCCAGGCTTCCATTCTTCCTCCTCCTCCTCTCTTTGACTTAATAGCATGCTTGCTCTCCAGCTGTGAGAAGCACCTGGATATTTAATGTTCTCAAAAAGTGTGTGACATTCATTATTTGGAAATGCACCAAGTTAAAAGGGAGAAGGAACAGCAGTTTATGGGGCTTTTGTTATTGCAAATATAAGAGGCCATATTGGTAAATGTGTCGGGCTCATACTTTAAAAATGATAGATTATCTATCGCCTTCTGTTTTATTAGCTGACAGGCTCTGTTAAGGGCTTTGAGTATTTCTCTTCTGTTGCCAGACTGTATTAAGTTTGGGTGGCAAAGAGAAAGGGGATCATGAATGATTTGGGCCAAGGTCCAACCAGGGAAGGGGGATGTTAGCTAGATCAGCTCTGCTCTCAGTATGGAGCTTCCTAAGGAGGCCTTGAAAGAGATCAGATGCTGTGGCCCCCATATGTCACTCATACTTCTGCCTTCTGCGTCTGGGCGTCATTCCTGATGTCTGGCTTGACCTTCGAAACTCTTCTCATACTACTCATATATACCTATATACACAAATATGTATGCACATACACATACAATATATCTATACATAAACACACACATGCACGTATACAATACACACCTGCACTTGCACATACATGAACATCCATATACATGTGTGTGCACCCATATACACATACATATTTGAACACACACATACACTCATGCCTATGCACACATACATATATGAAAATGCAATATACATATGTAAACATATACATACATATATATGTATGTATAAATATATAGCACTTCCCCCATTTGAATATAAATTCCTTGGGGGTGGTGACTGTTTTTGCCATTCTTTGAATGCCCACCAGTGCCTGGCATCAGTAGGTTCATAACTGTTTGTTGGTGAATGGTTTTTCAATCCCTAACTTTCTCTCTTTGTTGTTTGGCTGGATCATACAGATTCAGTCCTGATATATGATCTCACTGGTATGGGGGACTTCTCCTGCTACAGGCAGCCTCTTGCTCCATGCCTTATAATCTTAGGGAGTCATCTCAAGGCACTGAGAGGGTAAGGGGCTTGCTTAGGGTCACCCCTCCAGGAAGTGTTAAAGGTGAGGCTTGAGTCAAGGTCTTCATTCTGAAGGTGACTCTCTATGCACTATGATTGAAACAAAGCCTCGGGCTTATACACCACCTTGTACAGAATTGAACTTGTTATGTGCCTATGTCTTTTTTCTCTAGCTCCAATGAGAGCTGATATTTATAGAACCCTTAAAAGTTTACAAAGTGCTTTACACACCTGATACAGGCTGATTAAACTGGGCTCATCCTCTGAAGGAGGAAAGGGGAGCTATTGGCAGAAACCCCTAGAATTACTGATGAGTTCATTTGTTGGAGCATCTGTCTGGCTCAAAAGAGAATTCTGCCAACTCATGTGTTCATCTCATCTGGCCTGCTCATGAGCATCCTACCCAAGAATGACGAGAATCAAAGAATAGCCATTAATAAGCAGTTGTGGTGGGGTACAGTGGATAAAGTGCTGGGTCTGGCATCTAGAAGACTTGAGTTCAAACCTGACCGCAGACATTATCTATAAGACCCTGGGCAAGTCACTTCACTGATACCTGCCTCAGTTTCCCCATATGTAAAATGTGGATAATAATAGTATCTAACTCCCAGGGTTGTTGTGAAGCTCAAATGAGAGAATAATTGAAAAACACTTAGAACAGTGCCTGGTACATGGTAAGCACTTAATAAATGTTAGCTGTTTTAATTTTTAAGAGGCAACTAAGTGGTTCAGTGAATAGAGTGCTGGGCTTAGAGTCAGGAAGTCCTGAGTTCAAATCTCTGACCTGGCAATCACTAGCTGTGTGACCATGGGCAAGTCACTTAACCCTGTTTAGTCAGTTTCCTCATCTGTAAAATGAGCTGGAGAAGGAAATGGCAAACCACTGTAGTATCTTTCCAAGAAAATCCCAAATGGTGTCAGAAAGAGTTGGACATGACTGAAAAATGACTAACATTATCTGCATTTTACAGATAAAGAAACTTGAAGGATGGCCTCTCATCACCTTTCTGCTAATAAATCTATGACTTTCTGACCCATTGGGATTATTATGTATTATTATCATATCTAGAAATGATCAAACGTCAGAGATATTGGGACAATATATGGACACTGGGGAGTACAGACCTAAGTCTGAGGTCCCCCAGGATATTCATTTGTTTGGTATCTGGTATCAGAGTTGAAGAGTCCCCAGAGTGGGTGGGACCTGAGAGGAGATGGATGAAGTCAGGGAGGAGAAAGGTGAATTAGATGAAATGGGTAGGACTGGAAATGAAGTTCCTCTGCTGAGGGAAAATTTCAGATATGCAGGTACTGTGGTTTAAAATATGACTTGCTAAGAAAAGAAATGAAAGCAAGACAGTGAGGTCAGGTAGAAAGATGCTGACACTGAATACTAACCTGACATTGAATTGACTTGGATTATCTTCCCAGCTCTGTTGAAGTGGCCAGGAACTAGTTAAGTAGAAACTTCATGGACTTGAGACAGGAGTCAAGAAACTGGCCTAGAATAATTTGCCTATTTTTCATTTGCTTGCTCGGTCATCATGCCCTGTGCCCCTCCGCTTACCTTACAAACCGCGCCCCCCTTGCCTTAGTAACAGCTTTCTTGCATCTATATGGTAACCTGCTTAGTAACCAATTGTGTTAGATACGTAAACCAAAAAAACCGTATAAAAGGCTCTTCACCTCTGAGCTCTGGGCTGCCCCCTCTTTGAATTGGCATGGAGTAGCTCCTTAAAACTTTTTATTCGGACTCTGTGGTCACTTTGTTAAGACTCATCATTTCACTCTCACTGACCAAACTGAAGATGACCGCTTCTATCTCTATCCCTTTGATTTTAAGAGAGGGTGAAAGATGGGGGCAAAAAGTATAAGGGAATTATGGCTCTAGAATGAGCCTTAGGGCCATCTACTCCATCCTCCTCATTTCACAGGTTGAGGAAAGGGTCCAGAAAAGGAAAGTGGCTTTCCCAAAGTCATGCAGGTAGGATCATGAATGGATCATGAATTTACAACTGAAAGGAGGAGGTAATGTAGTCCGATCTCTGTTTTACAGAGGAAGAAAATGAAACCCAGACAGATGAAAGGACTTGTCCATCGCCAGGAAATGGCAGATTTAGGCTTTCAAGTCATGTCTAATGACCCTCGAATTCAAAATTCTAGACATTATCCCATAATTCCTCCCAAGAATGTGTGAGAGAAGGTTGCAACCCAGAAGCAGTCAGTAATAATCAGTAAACATATGTTAAGTGCCTACTATGGGTCAGGTACCGTGCAAATAAAAAGAAAGTCCCTGACCTCAAGGAGTTTACAGTCTAATGGAGGAAGGCAGCCCACAAAAGGAAGCAGAAAAGTGGGTGGGAAGGGGTATAGTCACCTTGCGGGCATGATGGAAAAGTTCAAGAAAGTTCAAAAACAGTCTAGCTGATAGGAAATGGGGAGAAGACTGTGGTAGAGTCCTTCCTTAAATGGAGATCTTGCAGCTCCTGACTCTTCCCTCCAATCAGAGGGGCAGAGAAGATTGATGGAATGTGACTACCAAGGCTGATACAATCTTGCCGATAATGAGATTTCCTGAGGCCAGAAGGCAAAATAGAAAAATCCAAAGAGATCTGAAGGCAGTGTGACTGGTGGGAAATGTTGGAAAATGGAAGGACTGTCTTCCTTATTGCTTACTCTGTAGTCCCCTTAATTCCACACAATGGTTCTCAACCTTCTTAATGCTGCCACCCTTTAATACAGTTTCTCATGTTGTGGTGACCCCCAACCATCAAATTATTTTTGTTGCTACTTTATAACTGTAATTTTGCTACTGTTATGAATCTATTTGTTATGCAGGATGATTTTCATTGCTACAAATTGAACATGACCCACAAGTTGAGAACCGCTGACATAAAAAGAATTGTGGAGGACAAATCTTTAGGGGATAGTGGATAGTGGCAGACTTAGGAAATAGTTTCCAGAAGCTCAGATCTCTTGTCAAAAGAAGGATGGCAAATAAAGGTTACCTCACCCTAGGATACTAGTGGACATCCAAGTGACCTCTTGGATTCTACCATGGTGACAATGCCTCACTTACAATAGAAATGAAATACAGCAGGAATAAAGCTAACCTCCTTTAACACTCTGACAAGGGTGCTATGGACTGGTCATACTACTTTTTTTATATCCTGCAAAGGAAATACTGAATATTGGAAGCTTAGAATTATAGGACCACAGAATCATGAAACTGTAAAATTAGGCAGGTGGTTGGTACAGTGGATAGAGCACTGGGCTTGGAATCAGGAGACTCATATTCCTAAATTCAAATCTGGCCTCAGATGCTTACTAGCTGTGTGACCCTGGGCAAGTCACTTCACCCTGTTTGCTCAATTTCCTCATCTGTAAAATAAACTGGAGAAAGACATGGCAAATTACTCTAGAATCTCTGCCAAAAAAAAAAAAAACTCAAATAGGGTCATGGTGAGTCAGATATGACTGAAAAACAACTGGATAACATTTTCTAACTTTGAATAATATGAAAGTTAGAAAATAGTAAAACACAGAAGCTTGGATTGTATAATTAAGAACTCTGGGAAGCCCCTCAGATTCTCTGGGGTCTCAGTTTCCTCATTCTCTAATGGTTTCACTCCTACATCTCTGGCTGAGCTGATGTGAGGTTCAGTGAATTCCTGCATCTCAAGTCAGTGTGTTCTAGCAGAAGAAATCTTGGACTTGGAGTGAGCAGAGATCTGGGTTTAAATCCTGGGGTGACTCATTTAAACTCTCTGAGCCTCAGTTTACATACTGGCATAAATGGAGAGCCAGTGATGCTTGCAATGACTACCTCAGTGGCTTTGGGGAGGAAATCCCTTGGCACACATGAAAAGTGGTATAGAAAAGGGAGGTGTTATTAATACCTGTGCATGTGCTTTGAAACTCATAAAACTCCCCCTACACACGTGAAAAATTGTTGTTGTTATTATGGGATCTTAGAATCTGGGAAGTAGTGGCTCAAAGAATTACAGTCATAGCATTATAGTATTACAGAGCCATAAAAATACATGGAATTACAAACCTGGAGAATGATGCCTTCTAGGGGTCCACAGGCATTGTGGGTCAGGGGATAAGTAGTGGGAGATTAAGGATCAGCAAATAGAAATTCTAGAGGAATGAAAGGTCTGTGAGGGAAGGTCTCTGTATCCTCAGTGCCTAGAACAGTGTCTTATATATTTGGGGAATGGGGGCTAAGGAAGAGAAGAACATTGGGCATAACAACTCCTTCCATCAATACAAATTGGCCATTCTGCTATGACTTAACCAACTGAAGAGTTGCCCAGAGCACTGAGAAATTGACTGATTTGTCCATCCTCACACAGCTAGTATACATCAGAAACAGGACTTTATTATTGTTGTTAGTGGCTAATGTTTGCACAAGGCTTTAAGGTTGCAAAGCCATATGTGCATGTTTAATAAACATGCATATTTGTACATATATGTGTACTTACACATGTATAACACATATGTGCACACACACATATATACATATATCTTTGTATTTATATAGTTACATGACTTAGTTGAGAGAGGAACCATTTTAAATCCCATTTTTACATATGAGGAAATAGATTTAGGTAAAATAACTTGTCCAGGGTCATATGGCCAGTAAATTTCTGGGGTAGGGTTCATACTCAGATCTTCCTAACTCCATGGGCGGTCCTGCATTTGCTCTGGCATTTAGATGTGCCCAGAACACATGAGGTGCTTAATAATTGGTGTGCAGGGCAGTGGAAGGAGTCCTGACTCCGGAGTCAGAGAAGATGGGTTTTTTGTTTTTTAATTGTTTTCTTTTTTTTTCTTTTTCTTTTTTTTAGAGGAGATGGTTTTAAATCTTAACTGTCACTTATTACCTTGTGACTTTGGTAATGTCACTTAATCCCACAGAGCCTCAATTTCCTTCCTTCTCCGTAAAAAAGAAGATGCTGAGCTAGATAGTCTCTAAAGACCCTTTTAGCTTTTGACCTATGATGCTAAACTTGACCTTTCTTGGCCTCAGTTTCTTTTTCTGTAAAATGATGGGGGATGACTCAATGGTCTAGAAGGTCACTTACAACCCAACATCCTATGATTCTATAAATTTAATTGAATTGAAATAAAAAAAGAACCCTCAGCTTGCTTCCAATTAAGATAGAAAATGACCTAATTTCCCATAAAACCACCTCTTCTGCAGTTTTCCTAGGATGGCTTGTGAATCCCTCTTCCTTTCACTGGTGGCTCCTCTCTTGGTCATTGCAATCTCCTTTCCCTCATCTGTTTGGTTCCCTCTACCCCCATCTGTCCCCATTCTAAGCCCCCTGCCCTCGCAGGCGGAAATGATTCTATAAATATGTAAATTAGTTACTTGAAACTCTCCAAGGGAGAAGACTTTGGTGGTGGAGAGAAGAGATATTTCCTCTTGGATTCCCACTGTGGCAGATACCCTGAGGCTGGTGAGATGTCAGTTAGGCTGACTTTTCCATCCCCATCGCTCCCACCCTCTTGCTTCTATCTCACTTTTCCATCCAACACAGCTCTGCTGACAAGCTACAGAAAATTCAGTAATAGTAATAAAAGAAATATTATGTAGCATTTTTATATAAAATTTTTATTTCTTTTATCTCATCAAACACCCACAAAACTCTAGTCTAGGGGAAAGGGAATAAGCATTTAAGCAACACCTTAAACTTGCCAGATACTGTGTTGGGTGCTTTACAAATATAATCTCATTTGATCCTCATAACAATCCTGGGAGGTAGTCCCCATTTTACAGTTGAGGAAACTGAGTCAGAGGTCAATTGACTTGTTTAGAGTCACACAGCTAGTAAGAGTCTGAGGTTGGATTTGAACTCATGTCTTCCTGACTTTAAACCTATGCTCTGTGCACTATGATCTGCCTAAATGATAAAGATATTATAATCTCTGCAGAGAGAGAGAGGAAGGGAGGGAGGGAGGGAGGGAGAGAGACAGACAGATAGACAGAGACAGAGAGAGACAGACAGAGAGAGGCAGAGAGAAAGAGACAGGGAGAGAGACAGAGAGAGAGACAGAGAGAAACAGGGAGAGAGAGGGGCAGGGAGGGAGAGAGAGAAAGTTAGAAGATATTAAATGATTTACCTAAAGTCACAAAGTTGGAAGAAGTAGAACTTGTACTCAGATCCTATAGTTCTCGAGCCAATGTGTTTTCCAAGTAACTACATTGAGTATATGGATTGATGCTACGTTCATTCAGGGAATCCAACCCAGATTTTTTGACCCTGTTAACACCATCACGTAATGTAACCAACACCATAATGTAACCCCATGACTTGACTGACCATATATTAGAGCAATGATCATAATATACTTCTTTAGACTTCTGAAGATTAAAAGTATATATGTAGAACAACAAATTAATTATATTCACCAGGACTTTAATACTTGCCTCCTAGAAGCAAAGCATTATTCTAGGTACTGAGAATACAAAACACAAAATAAAATAGTTCCCTCCCTCAAGGAGTTTCCATTCTACAGTGGGAAGGAGATAACATGTATTTAGATAAGTCCATAGAAAGAGTCCACAGAATATTTTGAGGAAGGGGAGTGCACTCATAACTGGAAAGGATAACTTGGGCAGGAGATGGCACCTTACCACAACTTTGGCATTAGGGATTCTAAGAGATGGAAGTAAAGAGGGCGACATGGAGGACAAGCTGGGCAAAGGCACACAGGTAGAAAATGCAATATCATATACAGGAAACTTCATGGAAGCCAGTTGTCTGGAAGGTAGAATATATGAGGACTACTGTAATATGAAATCAGTCTGGAAAGTCAGGCTGGTTCCAGAATTGTCTAAAAGCTTGAATCCCAAACAGATTTTTATTTTATCCTAGAGTTGATAGGGAGCTAATGAACCTTCTTAAGAGTGATATAGTAAGACCCTGTTTTAGAATGATGCTTTTCACTGGCTCTGGAATCAGGAGGACCTGAGTTCAAATGTGATCTCAGACACTTGAGACTTGGGCAAGTCGCTGAATACCAGTGGCCTTATGTTAGGGAGAGAGAGAGAGACAGAGACAGAGACAGAGAGAGAGACAGAGACAGACAGACAGACAGAGACAGACAGACAGACAGAGAGACAGAGAGAGAGACAGAGAGAGAGAGAGAGAGAGAGAGAGAGAGAGAGAGAGAGAGAGAGAGAGAGAGAGAGATATGCTTCTGGTAGTTGGAGAAAGGATAAACTGGAAAGAAGATCTGAAACACAGAAAAATAAGATTTTTGCAAGTGTCCAGGTAAGAGATGATGAGGGCTGGGGTGGTGACTGTGTAAGTAGAGGGAAAAAGGAATAAGTGGGCGAAGGAAGGAAGGAAGGAAGGAAGGAAGGAAGGAAGGAAGGAAGGAAAGAAAGGAGGGAATGGGAGTCATGAGTGTAGAATCCACGTCTGGCAGCTGATTGGAGGTGTGGCGAGGGGGAACGGAGAACTGAGGATGCCTCTAAGGTTCTGGGTCTGGATGTGACTGGAATAAGGGGAGCATTCTTGGAAGAAGTAGGGAAATAAGGAGGACAAGAAGGGAAGTATGAGTTCTATTTTGGACTTCAAGTCTGGGATGCCTATGGGACATGCAGAGAGCTGCTGTCTTATCTGATCTTCACAAAAAGACTTGAGAGATATTATTTTTGTGATGAGAAGACTGAAGTCTGGAGATGGGGAAGGTCTTGCCCCAAATCACAGAGCAGGTACATGGCAAATTAGAGACTAGAATTCGAGAGCCGTTGCTATTTCTGTTTCGCACCCTGCCTTGGCTGAAGTGCATCCAGTGCTTAGCACGCTGCTTGGAGCATGGGCTATTCAGTAGTTTTACAGTCATTTCTGACTCTCTCTGACCCCATTTGGGGTTTTCTTGGCAGAGATACTGGAGTGGTTTCCATTTCCTTCTCCAGCTCATTTTACAGATGAGGAAACTGAGGCAAACAGGGTGGAGTGACGTGCCCAGGGCCACACAACTAGAAAGTGTTTGAAGCCACATTTGAACTCAGGTCTTCCTGACTCCAGGGCCAGCGTCCCGGGCACCATGGCACCACCTAGCTGTCTGATTCGTGGAATAGAGGAGACCCTTAATAAATGTTGATTGATTCATTGATTGGTCATCCAGACGTGCTTCAATTTAGGAATGTAAGGCCATAGATTTGAAAGCTCTAGGTGCCCTCAGAGACTCTCTAGTCTAATTCCTTTGTTTTACATTAGGAAATTAAGGAGATTGAATGAATGACTCAGAGTGGCAAGGGGGAGGGTGGGTATTTGAACTCAACTCAACTCCAGACATTGTTTGAGCCATTACCTTGAATTGCCTCTAACTCTGGCTGAGCTGAATGAAAGCAGGAAGGGCCCTTCCTTGCCCTCTATTTTGTTTCACATCTCACCCATAAAGCCAGGTGAACAATCCATTGCAATTTATAGGCTACAGCCTCATAAACCAGCGCAACAAGGGCTAGGAGGGGTAGCAGCCACAGGAAACTTAGTGGCTCCTTGGCCACATACTTAAGAATGTGTTCCTCTGGCATGACCTTGGTTAAGAGCCCTGCCTGGCTCTCTTGCTGCCTCAGTTTCCCTAGCTTATAAATAGAGGGAAGAAGGCATATAGTAAAGCACACAGGACCTTGGAAACAAAAGATACTTGGGTTCAGATTTCAGCCTAGAAACTTGTTATCTGTGTGACCAGAAAGGCAAGATCCAGGTTGGTCCCAAATAGTGCAGGTAATTAAGCTTATGAAGTGGTTGCTTGTAGCTGAATTACATTAAATATAGTCGTTGGTTCCAGCCTGAAAGGAATAGTCAGTGTTACTAGAAAAATGTAACTACGTGGAGACAGTTTGGTGGCTTAGTGAACAGAGCTGGGCCTGGAGTCAGGAAAACTGGAGTTCAAATGTCTCAGATGTCAAATGTCAATGGCTCAGGTACTTAATAGCTGTGTGATCCTGGACAAGTCATTTAACCTCTGCCTCAGTTTCATCAACTGTAAAATGGGAGTATAATAGATAATATTATAATAATAGATATTATTATTATTATATAATAGAATTTACCTCCCAGGGTCATTGTGAGGATCAAATGAGATAATATATAAAGTGCTTAGCCTAGTACCTGGCACAAGGTTGCCATCTACAAATTCTTGTTTTCTGTCACCTTTATTCCTTCCCTTTTTCCTCTCTCCCTCCCTCCTTCCTCCCTCCCTCTCTCCTTCCTTCGTCTCTCCTTCCTTTCTCTCTCCTTCCTTCCTCCCTCCTTCCTTCTTCCTTCCTTCCTTTTTTCCTTCCTTCCATCCTTCTTTTCTTCCTTCCTTCCTTCCTTCCTTCCTTCCTTCCTTCCTTCTTTCCTTCCTTCCTTCCCTCTTTCCTTCTTTCTTCTCTTCCTCCCTTCCTTGCAGCATTTGGGACCTAACTGTACCTGCATCTCTCTTATCTCCTGTCTCTAAGACAGGAAACAACTGGGTTATTCTAAAGATCTACTGAGCTAATACATGTGAAATGTTTTCCAAACTTGAATACGTTATACAAAGATCAGCTGTTATTATTATCATCAATATTGTAAGTTAATGTTAAATATTGTTAAAGTCCCATGGAACTATCTGGGATGAGAATGTGGTAGAGGGTATTTCGGAGTAATAATGATACCCACCTCAGAGGACTTTTGCATGGAATGAGATAATGGGCTATAATAAACTGACTTATTGTTATCTATTGTTATTTGGTGACTGGGGCATGGACTCTTATTTTCATATCTCAATAGATAAGGGTACGAATCCTACCTCTGACACTTATGATCTAGGGCAGGTCACTTGACTTTGTCTGCCCCAGGTTCCTCATAGATAAGATGAGGGGGCTGTTTCAGATGGCCACGAGGTCCCTCCAACAGCAGACCTAGGATTCTGCGATCACAACCAGGAGATGTCTTTTCATCCTGTGAGATCTTCGTTTATACTCTTCCATGCTGAACAGAAAGCATGTCTACCGAATGCACCAAAAACCTTCCCTTGGTTCTTCTAACGTTTCATGGAGACTGATGCAGGAGTCCAGCCGGCTCTTGCTTATTCTTGCTATGTGACTTGACAGCCTCATTTTCTTTGCTCATAGATCTTCAGTGATTTCCCCCATCAATTCTCATGTGAAAGTCATCTTTAGTAATAGATGCCAGGCTGCTTACACCCACTAGACACCTCTCCATAGCCCTGTGGGTCACTGGAAATCAGAATACTTTGAGGATCATGATGTCTCATTACCCACAGCTACATGGCATTACTGGGAGACCCTCAGGATCTTTTAAAAGATGTATTTTTGCAGAAGAGATTTCTTTTTTGAAGAACTGAACAATTACCCAATTGTGATTAAACCATCCAGGTGCCCTTCTGTTCAATTCGGAGTTCAACCCATTGTCCTTCTGTGGTGCCTAGATGGAGGTGTTGGTTAGAGGAAGAAAAGTGGGATCTATTCTCTCTCTCTCCACTTCCTCTTTTTCTTTCCTCCTTCATTCCTTTCCTTTTTCTGCCTTTCCTTCCTCTCTTTCTCTCTTTCCTTCTCCTCCTTCTCCTCCTCTTTTTTCTTCTCTCTCTCTCTCTCTCTCTCTCTCTCTTTTTCTTACCTTCTCTCTCTTTCTTTCTCTCCCCTTCCTTGGCTGTCTCTCTGTCTCTCTCTCTCTCATTGCTAGAGATGCTAAATGTGGCCTGTTGTCTTTGTTTATAGACAAGAGGTTTGGTTTTTCTCAAAGTCAATTTTATCTTTTATTCTGAAATATCAAGAAACAAAAAAAACCCATTTTTATATACACAGAAAGATACAAAAAGAGAGTTGTATATGAGACTCTGAATCTCCATTTTCTACCTCTTGCTTTTTAAAAAATATTCAGTAGTTCCACAGGATACTTTTAACTATCTTCCTTTTCTGTGCATCCTTCAGTATTTCCTTCTGTACCCTTCTCTTCATTAAAAAAAAAGTTTCAATCATCCATTAGTTAACTAAACTATGCTCTGAAACCTCAGTCAGAATTTAGTAAAAAAGCATTTATTAAGTGCCTACTATACCCACAAGTTATGTTAAGTACTGAGATATAAGAAAAATCAAAAATACTATGGTAAGTTATTAAACTAGTCCTAACTCGGGCTGAGGCTGTAGTGAGAGATTAGACAGGCTTATCAGGGCAGGGCAGGCAACCAAACCAGGAAATCCAGGCAGTCAGGAGCATTGACATCTGGTAGGAGCATCAGGGCAGATGTCTTAGTGGGCACATGCTACGTGATAGTGAGGAGTCTGAGAGCAGGCAGCAGGCAGAGGTCCAGGCAAGCAGGTGGTTGTCATTAGGGAGATCTGGCAGCAGATAAAAGGGCCTGGGACTCAGGAGCAGGACTCCAGGCCCAGAGGACTGGGGAGAGAGGGTGGGAAGCAAGGTAGGACAGCAGCTTCAGAGGAACTTGGTGCTTGGTAGAAAATCAGTTCAAAGATTCGGGAATGAAAGAATAAATCCAATTATTCGACATTGAACAACATATGGAGGTTGCTTCCAAGGAAGAAGACACAACCCTCACCACTTGGAAAAGCTACCAGGTTGATGCAGGAAATATACCAAAGGTAATTTGTTGCTGAACTGCCAATTTATGATCCCGGGAGTCCTCGTATTTCCACTCCCTGGGGTTTGAGTCTTGGATCCTGTGTTATATAAAACACATTATTAAGTTGATGGAGATGGAATCCTAAGTGTGATGCTGTATGAAAAACGCAGCTAAAGCTGTCTCTCAAAGGTCTAGTCATCAGACTCTGCCATTGAAGGGACATTGGTCTCTAGGACACCAACCTCTGACTGCCCCAAGAAACCAGCTGCCTAGGGAAGAGATCCTGGGACACACACACTTTCTTACTATTCTTTTGGTCTGTGTATTAGAGAACAGAAATAAGAACAACTTCGGGGTTCAGTGGATAGAGTGCTGGCCCTGGAGTCAGGAAGACTCATCCTTGTGAGTTCAAATCTGGCTCCAACACTAACTACATCACATGTGTGATCCTGGGCAAATCACTTTACACTATTTGCCTCAGTCTATTCATCTGTGAAATGAGTTGGAGAAGGAAATGGCAAATCACTCTAGTGTCTTTGTTAAGAAAACCACAAATGGGGTCATGAAGAGTCAGACACAACTGAAAAAAAAAAAGACCAAACAACAAAACCTTAAGGGATCATCTTTCTCTAAAATTTAGACAGTGAGACAAATGAAAATCCGCAAGAGACAGAGTTTCTGGGTAATTAATAATAAGTTTATTAACTGGACTAACCAGCAATCAATAAATTGATGGTCAGTGGTTTCTCTTGGTAACTAATGATGCCAAGGAATACCCTGAGATGCCTTAAATATCTTCTTAAAGGGAATTCCCCTGACAGGTGAAAATCAACCTTGATTGGTAGATATTTAATTAGGAGGGGGACTGAAAGAATTCAACTCATCCTACTGAGAATGTGGCTTGATCATGAGACTTACCAGACTCCAGCAATCTGGTCAGGGAGGATGTCATCTCCATCCCAACCTCTCAGGTTAGTTTTCTCCTTCATGAGATGGATCACCCTAAACTCTAATGGAGGGGACCAGGACAAGGAATCCATTCCTGAGGATAAGAGTCTTACCCAGATGGATTTTGTTTATATTTTAGATAGAAATTACATCTCCTAGAAGAGTGGGGTCCCACCCAAGACCTATGAGCTTGTTTCCTTGAGGGCTATGAGTAATCTTATCAATTATTCACATCCTTCAGAAACTGACTTTAAACAAGAGGTGGGCCTTAATGAGGAAATAGGAGAAACACCTGGATCACAAATTAATTATTAGTTATTGATACAATAGTATGATAATAATTTCTCTCAATAGAGCACGTCCTCTTCAATCTCCAATTCACCAATGTCCTTCCAAAAAATGATACCCAGAACTAAAAGCAATACTCAATGTGATCCAACCAGGTGAGTGTTTAACAGGACTAGCCATCACTCAACTCCTGGACAGTCTCCAATTCATCAATGTCCTTCCAAAAAAATGATGCCCAGAACTAAAAATGATACTCCATTACTTGATTCCTGGGTGCTTTGCCTCTTAAAAAAAGCCTAAGATTTCAATAATTTTCTTGGCTGCCACATCACACAGTAATTTTATATTCAATTTGCTGTCTTTATAGTATTTCCAATGAATTGAATTGTTTTCTAGGCACACCTTCTTCCATTTCCTGTTCTTGAGAAATTGATCTTTGGAACCCAAGTATAAAACTTTACCTTCATCCCTCATCAATTTTATCTGATTAGGTTTGGTCCAATGTTCCAGCCTGCCAAGAAACAAATCATCATTTTTCCCACCAGCACATCTCACTTGTCCATCTCCTTCTCTCCCTCCCTCTGCCCAAACCACCAACCTAGACCTTGTCCACCTCTTGCCTAGACTATATTACTATCTTCCCCATTGATCTCTCTGCCTCTAGTTTCCCCCCATTCCAATCCATTCTTCCCCAGCTGCCAGTGATTTTCCTAAAGCTCAGTTCTAACCACATCACTCTTTGATTCAAAAAACTCCAGTGGTTCTCTACTACCTCCAAAAGTAAATATAAACTCTTCTGGTGGGCATTTGAAACTCTTCCCAGTCTGACTCCAGTTTCCCTAAGCTTCATTACAAATGACCTCAGAAGGAGACAGAAAAGGGGACCCGATCCCAAGTGTGCACCCCTTGACCATGAAGGGTTATGGAGGTACCTTGGGGGAAGGGGAAAGGGTGGAAGGGAATGTTAATAGATGATCTCAAATGTCAGTTCCAACTCTAAATCTATGATTATGAAGGACTTTGGGTGAATAATTTTGATGGCCTACATCTCTTAAAAAAACTATCAAGAGAATAAAGAAGAGAAGTTCCTTGAGAGCACATACGAATCCCTGTTTGTCTTTGCACTCCTAGCCCTTAGCACACTGCCTGGCATACAGGGCGTATTTGCTAAATGTTTGTTTCATGAATTAATGATGTTTGAACATATGATTTCTTTTTCTCAATAAATATCCCTGTAGCAACCTAAAAATTCAATAGAGTAGGTACTTGAGAAATGTTTGATTGATTGTCCAATTTTTGATGGTTTGGAGGTCAATCAGTCAGTCAACAAGGATGTATAAAGTTCCTACTATGTCTTCTGCTCCAGTGTTTCTGCCAAGAAAAGTCCAAAATGGGGTAATGAAGAGTCGAACATGACAGACCCAACTGAACAACACTATGTCTTAGGCTTTGTACTGAGTACTGGGGATACAGAGAAAGATGATAAATACCACTGCCCTCAAGGAGCTCACAGTCTAATGGGGGGGGGGGGGGGACATGTAAAGAACTGGACACCTAAAACACACATGCACAATACATATGTATATATATACACACATGAATGTACACATATGAAAAGGCAAAGATCAATCATCAAAGCCTTGAAACCTTTGCTCTATATTGCTTTATTAGTCTTTTATCAGCTATAATCATTAGGATAGGAAACAATTGTGTGATTTATAGTAAGAACATTGTAATGGGTAAAAAAAACTAAACCTGTGTATAACCAAACTTTGATGAAGTCCTAGGGAAATTCCTGTGTTTGTTAACCTGAGAAGTGTTACTAAATCATTATAAAGTGTATATCTTACGTATGTGACCATAATAATCACACCTACGTATTGATCTTTATATTAAAATGATAAAGTAAGAAAGGCCTGTAAAGGGCTAATTGAGACATCATGGTAAGAACAAAATTAGAACGTCATAAAGTTAAGCCATAAAGACCTGCAAAATGCAATCTTGCATGAATCAGCACCTAGTGGACTTTATTGCACCATACAGGAATCAAGAGACCAATGAATAACTGGGAATTTTGTATCTTGGGGTCTCAGACTACATTGGGTGGACCTCACTTTTATTTCTCTTAATAAAGGTTGGTTTCTTTACTCAAATAAGTGCCCCAATTTTTTTTACACATGCACATGTGTATGTGTGGGCATGTTTGTACATGTATACAAATATGTGTTACTATATATATATGCACATATAAGTGCATATATTATACATATATACATTAGAGGTAGCAGGATATATATGTATTATATACAAAGAGAGAGAGAGAGAGAGAGAGAGAGAGAGAAATGGAGAGAGAGAAGGACAGATAGAGGGAGAGAGAGACAGGGAGAGACAGAGAGACAGAGACAGACAGAGAGAGAAACAGAGAGAGGCAGAGAGAGAGAAATGGAGAGAAATGAAGAGGGGGAGAGAGAGAGAGAAGAGGGAGAGACAAAGAGACAGAGACAGATAGAGACAGAGAGGGAGAGACAAAGAGAGACACAGAGAGAGAGAGAGAGAGAAAGAGAGAGAGAGAGAGAGAGAGAGAGAGAGAGAGAGAGACTTATCCTGGCTCACAATAAGTGTGTTTACTTGAATTTTCACTGCCCTGCCTCATAGTTTATTCTGAAAGCTCTTTTAAGGTCTTTTGAGCAAAAGGAAAGGTTTGAGGAGCTATTTCCAATTCAGATTTCTAGTCCTATAGAAAAAATCCTGCATTTAAGTAGCACATGCATAGAATCTTCTCTCATGTTGAGTCTTTGATCTCCAGTTCTAGCTTTCTCTGTACCTGTCCCTCCAGCCCCAGGCTGAGGGCTCACAAGTTTGGGGAGTCAGGGTGGTGTAATGGGAAAAAATGCTAGTTCTGGAGTCAGAGGACCTGATTTAATATATAAACTCCTCTGCTGCTTACTATCGGTGTGACTTGGAGAAGTCCCTTGATATCTTGGAGGTCCAATTTCCCCCTCTACAAAATGGGGGTAGTGATAGTTCTGCTACTACATCACTATCAAGATATTTATAATGGGATAACTTGCATAAAGCCTTGATGAAGCATCAACCATCATTGATTAAAGAGTCAGTCTCAGTCAGAAAGATCTGTGTTCAAATTCTGCCTCTCACATTCTGAGCTATTTCCACTGCACCAGCAGCATACTTATTGATGGGTCTGTTTTCATTGTTGTGATTTTATCCCCAGTGCTTGGTGCAAACTTGTTCAGTCATTTCAGTCCTGTCAGACCCTATGTGACCCCATCTGGAGTTTTCTTAGCAAAGATCCTGGAGTGGCTTGTCATTTTCTTCTCCAACTCATTTTACAGATGAGGAAACTGAGGCAAATGGTGAAATGACTTGCCCAGAGTCACACAACTAGTGTCTGAGAATGGATTTGAACTCAGGAAGATGAGTGTTCCTGATTCCATGCCTGGTACTTTATGCACTATGACACCTCCTAGTGTATACAGTAGTGATTGTTATTGTGAATTGAATTAACTTGCATCGTAGGGTCACCCCATTTTCTCTGCCTCCAAGGCAGAACCTGTTTGAACCCAAAGGGCTAGGGCATTCCTTCCCATCCTCCTTAACTCCAGACAACTCCCTGTCTTTAGATCCTGGGATTCTGGACTGATAGATACCTTTTCCTATAGATGAGTTCCTCCTTTTGGGGGAGAAGCTCAACTTAGCCAACCTTGATTCTCTTCCTGGCTCTATTTTTGCTTTCACCTTTCCAGATTTTGACACCATGGTCCTATGTGGGTGCCTCCCCCAGTCTCCACCTTTTCGGCTCCCTTCTAACTGTCTTCCTCTCTTCCCCCATTAGAACATAAATCAATCAGCAGGTAGGTAATAAGTGCTATTATGTGCCAAGCATTGTACTAAGAGTTGAGCTCATAAATACAACTAGAAAGAGAGACAATCCCTGCCCTCAAGGAGCTTACATTCTAATGAGGGAGAGTCAACCAGGGTCCGGGAAGGGAGAGAAGGTCCCAGCCTTGGGGGCTGGCAGCCTGGGGAGGAGGAGGAGATCTCCCGCGCGGACCTCCGCCTTAGATGGGAGGATCTGGAAGGAACCAGCTGAGCAGAGGGTCTTTAAATGTGCCCTCCCAGAACTCAGCTCAGTGTCCGGCATATGGCCAGCTCCTAGTAAATGCTTGTCGTCTTGTTTGGCCTCATACCGCCATTAAGTAGCCAGGTCAGCCTTGAACGTAAGCCTCTGACTCCAAAGCCTGCGTTCTTGGCTCCTGGGGAATGCCGCGCTGTTCAGATGGGTTTGGGGCTCCCTCCATCCCTCCGGCATCCCCCTCACCTGTTAGTGGGAGTGGGACTCAGCCCAGAGCCCGCCTTCTGAGGAGACCTCTCCTGGTCCCCCAGACGCTAGTCCCTTTCCCGAGATCGCCCGTCACTTACACGGCAAACATCTTATATGGGCGGAGGGATTGATGTGCACGTTGCCCCCTTGGGGGCTAGGTCGGAGGTTTGCCTTCCTTTGTATTCCCAGCGTGGAGCACAGTGCCTAGCATGTGGAAAGTGAAGAATAAATGTTTGGTGACTGATTGACTGATTGGAGGGAGGCAAAGGGGATGAAGGCTCCCTTGGCTTAACACGAACAAAATCTTGGCAGTTTTCTTTGTCAGTTTTTCTCTTCCTGGAGACTACACCTTCTGAGACTGGGATCAGGGTCTGCCAAAGACCAGGGCTAAATGTCATCTCTCTCTCTCTCTCTCTCTCTCTCTCTCTCTCTCTCTCTCTCTCACTCTCTCTCTCTCCCCTCCCCCCCCTCCCCTCCCCTCCCCTCCCCTTTCCTCTCTTTTCCCTCTCTCTTTCCCTTTTTCTCTTTCTCCCTTGTCTCTCCCTCCTCCTTTCCTCTTTCTCCCCTCCTCTTCTCTCACCACCCGTCTCCCCTCCCCCCATTTTACAGTTGTGGGAAATGAAGCCCAGAGCAGTGAAATCACTTGCCCAAGGTCACTTTAACTCTCAGCTCCTCAAGACAAGTCTCTCAAATTTCAAACTGCTGAGTAGAAGCTGATAAAAATTGGCTGAGGGAGCTTCCCCTCTCCACTGAAATCACAGTGCATGTGAACCCCAACATATATTATTAGCATTAAGACCTGTCTGTTGGAGCTTAAGGGATGAGGATGGTGAGATCCCCGCAGGCCTAGGCCACCCCACCTCCTGTGCACATCAGGATTCAGCTGAGTGTCTGCCTGTGACAGGAAATATCCCCCCTCCCCCACTTCCCCAGGGCGCTTGCCTCTTCTCCGCTTTGGCTCTTCGGGCACAGACCTTACATTGGGGTGGTGATAGTATTAACAGAACCAGCTGCTCCCCCAGCTCTTCCTTGGATTCTATCAGACTCTGCCAGGGAGCCAGGCTAGCTGGGAGCCACCTGACCTTTCTCTTTTGCCATTTCAGGAAGGCTCTGTTTTAATAAATCTTTCATTGCAAAGGGAGCTAAGGGGCCTGGGAGAAGCTGGAGTCTGCACTCTGCCTGACTCTCCGAGCCTGTGAGCAGATTTCTGCAATCAGTCCTGGTTCTGGCCAAGGAATATCTCCTCCAGACGTAGGTGGGGGGAGCCGCTGAGACTGGGTCCTGTCTGGCAGGGTCTACACTTGCGTTGTGACAAATGGTTTATTTAATACCAGCTTATTTTAGCTACATATTGTTCTTCCTAATAGAATGTAAGTTCTGGGAGGGTGGAGACCATCTACTTCTCGTCCTTGTATACCAAATACCTGGGACATAGTAGGCGCCCAGTGAATGCTTATAAATGGATTGCATTTCTGGGATATGCAGAAGGTAAGGGAGATGGAGACAGGAGAGCAGGGAGGATAGTCTTAGCTAGTTATCTGGTCCCCATCATGCATCTTGTTACATCTCAAGCAGCAGTGACATCCCATGGACCACCCCTCTAATCTTCCCTCTCTAGACCAGAAACCCTCCTGTCCCACACCCCTACCTAGCCCCAGTCCCCAAATTAAAAACTGCCTAAAAGAAAGGGATAAAATCTAAAATTTAAAGAATTTGCTGGGGTGGAGCACTTAGAATTTAATTGAGTCACCCAAGATCACCCCCTTCAAATGTGTTAGAAGTGGCTCTTGAGCCTTCTAAGGTCATAGGAACATAGATTTAGACTTGAAAAGAGACCTCTGAAGCATCTAATCCAAATTTCCTCATTTTACAGATGTGGAAACAGGCCCAGGGAAGGCATGGGGCTTTCCCAGGGTCACACGTTTAGCAAGTAGGCTTTGAACCTAAGTTTTCCTGCCCACTTCTTTCTGTTGTTTCTCCTGTAAATTTAGGAAGTATTTTTGAGGCCATTGAGTCCAAACCTCTTATTTTATAGATGAGGAAACTGAGCTATATGGAGGTTAATTGACTTCCCAAAGTTGTTTAGTATACAAGGTCTAAGAAGCAGAGCTGGAATTCGAATCCAGAACCTCTGTCTTCAAATCGATCTCAGTCATCTTGACTCCAAGTCCAGGCTGTTTCTCTAACAATTAACAATGACTAATCAATCCTTATTAACATTTTCTTCTTGTTGCTGTTCAGTCATTTCAGTCGGGTCCATCTTTTCTTGCCCCCATTTGGGGCTCTCTTGGCAGAGATGCTGGAACGGTTTGCCATTTCCTTCTCCAGCTCCAGATGAGGAAACTGAGGCAAACAGGGTGAAGTGACTCACCCAGGGTCACACAGCTAGGAAATGTTTGAGGTCAGATTTGAACTCAGGTCTTCCTGGTTCCTGATCGGCCACTCTATCCACTGCACCACTTTGCCCGTATTCAACACTAAAGTTTATTAAGTCCTGAATAATGTGTCCAGTTTCATTTTATCATCAGCCTAGCTCAGAGAGGTATGGTTATCCTCAGATAAGATGTGACCTGTGATCACAAATTAGTGAGGAGCAGAGGTGAAATTTGAACCCAAATCTCTCCTGATTCTGAGGTCAACCCTTTCCATGTTACTATTTTGCCTGTCCTGAAGCCTTCCAATGCTGTAAGACTGAGTAAGCATCCAACAGGCTGGGAAATAGGGCTGGTCCATCCTCACAGCAGTGAGACTCTGTGGCAGAGCAGAGAGAAGTTGGAGAAACCTGAGATGGAATCTGGCCTCAGATGTTTGCTGGATGCACAGCTCTAGATCCTTTCTGGGCTTCTGTTTTCTCGTCTGTAAACTGGACATAACAAAAGTGCCTGCCTCATGGGATGGTCATGAGGATCAAATAAGATAAGAAAGGTAAAACATTTTGCAAACATTAAGGCAATACATAAATGCCAGTTATTAATATCATTTTACAAACCTCCCTGTACTAATTAATGGGGAAACCGAGGCAGCTCAGTCTGGGGTGGGGCAAGTGCAGGACTTGGAGTGGAGAGAGATGCAAGTCTGAGTCTTAGCTCTGCCAATTGCCAAATGACTGACCTAGGGCAAGTCATTTATCCTTTCAACCTCAATTTTCCTATCTATAAAATGGGGCTAGTACTGGTGCAGAATATTCTTTGTAAATAAATCTTATAGCACCAAAGAAATGTGGGCCACTGTAAGTGATATAAATGACTTGCCCAGAAGTACCCAGTGAGCCAGTAGCTGAGATGAGGTTAGAAAGGAGATCTCTTGACTTTCTATCTGTTCCATCCCTGAACCACACTCCCTACCTGGTCAAAGGGAAGAATCACAGAAATTTATAAGATGAGGAGGTGCAAGGAGCCCTTTCATTTGAAAGTAAGGGAATCCAAGATTCCATGAAGGCTGGTTGGTCCCCAGAGCACCCAGTTATCAGTTTAGATTCAAGGAAAGTGAGACAGGGTAGGGGCTGAGGAGGCAGTGAAGGACCATGGCTGGAGAGAAGGAAAATGACCATGATGAGGCATCAGTGACCAAAAGAAAGTGAAGGTACCTAGATCCTGCATCCTTGGTTCTGTGATATCCATCTGCTTCAAGATTAGACAAAAACTATATCATAGATCATGGCTTTAAAGTTGAGATGAGGAAACTAAGATCCAGAGGGTCAGTCAACAAACATTTATTAAGCACCACTTTGTATCAACAAACATTTATTAAGTCCCTGTTGTGTGCTGATAAACATTTATTAAGCACCTACTATGTGTCAACAAACATTTATTAGGTACCTGCCATGTGTCAACAGACATTTATTAGACACCTGCTGTGTGTCAACAGACATTTGCTAAGTACCTACTCTGCCTCATGTATTGTGCTAAGCACAGAGAGGATTGCTTGACCAGCTTACAGAGGTAGTAAGTGTCTATAAATTCATAGATTTAGAACTGGAAGGGCCCTTAGAGATCATTTACTTCAACTTACTCATTTTACA
This sequence comes from Pseudochirops corinnae, assembly GCA_028646515.1. Classification (NCBI taxonomy): domain Eukaryota; kingdom Metazoa; phylum Chordata; class Mammalia; order Diprotodontia; family Pseudocheiridae; genus Pseudochirops; species Pseudochirops corinnae. Next base: position 336,760,405 of record CM053587.1, read on the forward strand.
GATGAGAAAAGTAAGGCCCAGAGAAGTAATGTCTTGGCCAAGGTCACATAATACTAGGTTTTGAACTTAGATCTCTGGGGCTTTCCTTCCAATTCTCTTCTGTCTGTACTGCTCTGACTCTCCTGGCCTCTAGTCCTGAGGTGTGTCCAGTTTAGAATCTGCCAGTGAGAGTACTTAGTGAATCCATGTAGAGAGAAAGTTGGAGTAGGAGAGATGGCAATTCAAACACTTATTAAGTACCCACTGCATACAAAACATTTCACCGCATACTGGGGAAGACACAAAGTTTATTCAAAACACGGTCCTTGACCTCCTGGAACTCTCATACTCTAAGTATGAGAGAGGAAAAGGGTCATATTCACATAACTAACATACAGTTTTGTATAATAAAGTCATTAGTGAGTCAAAAAGGTATTTGTAAGATCCACAGAGAAGCTTGTGACAAAACCTTACAGCCATTGTAGTGGAGGATGCTCTGGTTCAAGAGTTAGCACCTCTTGGTTCAAATACTGCCTCATAAGATTTACTATTTCTGTGACCTTGGGTGAGTCATTGACCTCTTTGGGCCTCAGTTTACTCACCTGTAAAATGAAGGGATTGGAATAGATGACCACTGAACCCTTCCTCCTGGCTCTAAAGCCCATCTCAGCCACTTTCTGCCTATGTGTCCTTGGATGAATAACTTGATTTCTTTCAGTCTCCATTTTCTTTTCTGTAAAATGAGGGGGTTGGGCTAGATGACCTCTGAGGTCTTTCTAGATCTGTGATTCTATCAACTAGGGAACCAAGAAAGATTTCCTGGAAAAGGGAATCTACATATGAGTTGAGCTTGAAAAGATAGCAAAGAATTCAATCGTTTAAGCAAAGCTCTAGCCAGAATCAGTCAGCAGAGAAAAGCCCAGCCGTTCAGAGCCTTGACTGGCTAGAAGACAGAAGTGCCCACCAGTCGGCCCATGGGGGAAAGAGTTCTTCCATTTACAATTGCCTCTGCTGGAGTCTCGTTTCCAGACAAATTCAGCAAGACAGATCTGAGTACCGGAAAGTAAACAAAGGAAGATGTAGGTCAATGGCGGCGTTCAAGTCACCTACCAGCCTGTTCTTCCCCAAAGCAAATCATGTCAACTTGATCTTCTGCCCCGAAATTCAGCTGTCCCTGGGATCTTCTTTCATTTCATAAATTATGCATTCTTAACAAAATATGTACTCGACAGATTAGAGACTCAATTCTCCTCCTGGTCTTCCTGGCAGTTCCCCACCCACTGAAAAATCTCTTCCCCCTATTCTCACATAGTTTTTCTTGTCTCCATTGCATAGCAACCAGAGATTTTTCAGCATTTCTCCTTCCTATTGTTTAGCTTTGAGAGAGGCTGCTTGGTGCATTAGAGAGTTGGCCTCAGAGCCAGAAAGACACAGATTCAAGTCCCATCCCTAGGTCACAATGACCATGGGACTCTTAGCCTTTCAACCCTCTAGACAACCCTCTGAGACCCTACCTTGGCAACAAGGCGTCAGCCTGAAGTGATAGATGGAGTTTCCGAATCTGAGCATTCTGTAGCCTAATGAAACAACAGTCTAGTACCTATTTCTAGGTCTGGATAGCCTAGAATATCTTTCTTGGAAAGGGATGATCAGTTTCTCCATGCCTGGTGCATGGGAACCCAGGCTTTAAAGCTACAAAGAATGCTTGAGCTCATCTAGTCCAACCTCTCCCTCTCATTTTAGAGAGGCTGAGAGATGGGAAGTGATTTGGTCAAGGTCACACAGTCAGTAAACAGCAGAGGTGGAATTTTATCTCACATCCTCTGGCTCCTGTCTGTTCTCTTCCTGGTAGACTGCATGCCCTGCTCAGTAATGTTGTCTGAGGATTCTGAGGGACGGCTGAGCTCTCTAGAGCATCCCTCTGTCCGTTCTCTCTGGTGGCCTAGAGGAGAGGCTGCTGAGATTAATATTCCAGTCAGTATCACAGGGTCAGCATGACACAGTGGGTGGTGCTGAATTTGGAATCAGGCAGCCTTGGGTTCAAGTCATTCCTCAGAAGCTTGCCAGCCACCTGTCACCTGGGCCTCTGTTACTTCCTCAGACTCAGTTGTCTAATCTGTAAAATGGGATGTGACAGTAATAGCACCTACCTGACAGGGGAGATGTGAGGAGAAAAGGGGAAAGCTATGTGAACCTTAAGGCTCTACATGAATGGGAGATTCTTGATTGATTCATTCATTCATCCATTTATGTATTTATCTATTCATTCATTTATTTCTCTATCTATTAATGAATTAGAAGTTTGTTTCATGGCAACTAGTGGTTCAGAGGGTTAGAGGACCTAGACCTGGAGTTAGGAATACTTATCATCCTGAATTCAAACCTCACTTTGGACACTTAATAGCTGTGAGACCCTGGACAAGTCACTTAACCTTCTTTGCCTCAGTTTCCTCATCTACAAAATGAGCCGGAGAGGGAAATGGCAAACCAGTCCAGTACGTTTGCCAAGAAATCCCCAAATGGGGTCACAAAGACAGGACTCAATAACAACAAAAGGGTAGTTTCAGTGGGACTGAGTTATCGTTGCTGTGTTTAGTTGATTCAGACTTTGCCCTTGACCATGAAGGGGAAAGGGCAAGAGAGTTTGAATGATGTGGTCCATACCATCTGTACAAGTAGGAACACAACTCTGAGTACCTGGCAGTAAATTATGGTCACTGGAGCATAGATTTAAAACCAGAAGGAACCTCAGAAGCCATTTAGACCCCCCATTTTTATAGGTAGTGAGGCAAAGAGGGTGTGGACAAGAATCATCATCATCATACTAATTCATATAATGCTTTAGGTTTGCTGAGCACATCACATTTATCATCTCATTGTAGGTATCTTTATTCCTATTGAATTGTCCAGGAAATGGAGGTGCAAAGAGGCCAGCTTGTACAACCTCACACAGCCTGGGAGTGTCAAAGGTAAGATTTGATCTCTGATGCTTAGCACGTTGGGCAAGTGACTTCATTTTTCTGGTCCTCAGTTTCCCCATCTGTAAAATGAGCACTTTGGGCTAGTTGGCCCCCACGGTCCTTCCCAGCTCTAGATCCTAAGATACTTTGATCTCCCATCCTCCAAGCTGTCCACTGTGCGATGTAGCTTCTCATCATCTTTGTTGCATACTCTACAGAGTCACTCCCCTCTCCCTTTAATATTGGCCAGAGGGAGACACAGATTGCTCATTCTTAACAGCATGGCCCCAATCTGCCTATCAATCAGTCTGCCTCTAGCATTATCAGACATCTGCTGTTGTTCAGTTGTTTCAATCCTGTCTGATTCTTCATGACCCCATTTGGGGATTTCTCGGCAGAGATACTAAAATGGTTTACCATTTCCTTTTCCAGCTCACTTTACAGGTGAGGAAACTGAGGCAGACAGGGTGAAGTGACTTGCCCAGGGTTGCACAGCTAGTAAGTGTTTGAGGTCAGATTTGAACTCAGGCAGATGAGTCTTCCTGACTTCCCAGCATTCTATACATCATGGCGCCACATTAGATGCTCATTAGGCATCTACCCTGAGTAAAACACTATGCCATAGTAGGGGAAAGCATGAGGGTACTTTAGCTGTACATTAGTTGAGCAGAGGGGACAGACCAATGAAAGAGTCTGAGGAATTCATTTAGGACCACCTGAGGTGCTGGGTTTAAATCATGACTCTGTTCCTTATAGGTGTGACTTAATTCAAAGCTACTTCTCCCATCTTAGACCTGTTTCCCCCTTTACACAATGAGAAGATTGGACTGTGATTTCTAAGGTCTCTTGTAGGTCTAAATTCTCTGAATTTCTACGTGTAAGCTACAGGTGAGACATGTTCATATGATGAGGGATGCTGAGGTGAGTCACAGGGTCAGAGCTGGGTGGGGTTAGCATAGGAGCAAGGCAGTTCAGTGGGTAGAGAGTTGGACTTGGAATCAGGAAGACCTCCATTGAAATCCTGCCTCTGACAACAAAGGGAAGAATTTGATGCATTTATTAAAATTTGTTCAGATAATGTTATCCTAAAAACCAAATTAGGTATTTATGGCAAACTTACAAAATTTGGAAAGTAACTCAAATTATATTCCTTGCATTGAGTTACTTTATAAATTTTTCTTTTAATCTCTAAAAGGCTTAGCAGCTGTGACAAGGATTACAAGATGAATGTGAAACCGATTGTAGGTGTGTCAATGTTATAAAACGGAATAGCAACTTCAATTGCTGTGCTTCTTACTTCACACATGGGCATCTCAAGTTCAATTACATACCTGAGAAATTACTTAAAACTAGTCACACTCAGAATCGAGCATGTGCTTCATTTAACACTGCGTTAGTAAGTTGGAGGAATCATGGAATTCTCCAAAGTACTGCTTTGCTACACACACACACACACACACACACACACACACACACACACACAACGCTTACGTTACAGCACCTAATAAATAAAATCTAAGAAAGGAAAAATTATCGATCGTCCCACCACTCCCAAACTACCTTGGATATACTTTTCTGTACATGTTGACTTCCCTTGAGACAATGTAAACTTTTTGTGGACTTTTTGTTTTTTTTCATTTTCATCTTTGTAACCTCAGTGCCTGGCATGTAGATGATTCACAAATACTTTTTGCTTCATCAATTGATTACTAACCATGTGACAATAGGCAAGCCATTAACTTCCCTGAGACTCTTTCTCAAACTGTGCCATAGGACCTACCTGGAAAACATCTGCAAGCATGACTCCAATGAGATAACATTGAGAAATGTTGGAATTTGCAATGGAAGTCTTCATGGAGGGGATAAGACATTGTGGGGACAGTGGAGAGAGCATGGACATTGGAGTCAGGGGATTGGCTTCAGAACCATAGAACTAGAGAGGTAGACAGTACCTCATTATTCATCTAATCCAACCCATACACAAAAAGGAATCCCTATATAAAAAACCAACAGTTAGTGGTCATCTAACTTCTATTTGCAGAACTCCAAAGACGGGGAGCTCATTACCTATCCAGGCAGCCCATTTCCCCTTTGAGGCTGCTTGAGTTGTTAGGAAGTATTTCCTGACCTTGAGCCAAAATTCTCTTCTTCACAATTTCCACCTGATGCTTGGGGGCCAAGGCTTGCCCTCTTCTGTGTGACTGGCCTTCAAAGGATAACCCTGAAATTTCCTGACTACAACTCAATGCAAATTGCTTGACCTCACTAAGCCTTGATTTGTCCATCTGTAAAATGAAAGGGGTGGTCTGTGTTTTCTTTTCATGATAAATTTTATAATCTTCTGACCCTCAGTGACTTTTAAGTTGCGTTTTACAGCTTGTGACAGAGTGGCATTGACTGTTGGTTGATGGCACCCCAAGCATGGTTATCCTGAGCCTTTTAGACCTCTCACCCGCTCTGTATTCATCATCCTCATCATTACATATATGTAGGGTAAGGTTTGTAAAGCACTCGTAAATGTCCTTTAATTTAATCCTCACAACAATCCTGTGAAGTAGGTATTATTATCTTTCCCATTTTCCTGAGGGGGAAACTGAGCCTGAGAGAAGTGAAACAGTTTGCCCAAGTGCACACAGTCTGTGAGGCAGGATTCAAGCTCAGGTCTTCCTGACACTAAGCCCAACCTTCCATCCTCTGTGCTACCTAAATGACTCCAGCCCTCTGTCCCTCAGTTCCTTCCTCTCCAAAGCCAGGCTCCTGCTCCCTTCCTGGAGTCAGGCTGAGACACCACAAGACAGCTGTGAGAAGCGAGAGTTGACTGTGTTGGAAGGATGGTTTGCAATCCCAGGGAAGCCTGGTATAAATCACAAATTCCTGGTATCAGCCAGCCACATCTTTAATCTTCAATACTGGCCTTCTTCTCTGTATTATAACTCTGACCTGCTTGTCTGTACCACTCACAACTGCACTGAGGTTTCCCTGGCTGAGAATGCAGAATGAGGCTGGGGAAGGCTGCAACAGACAGGAGAGCTGAGAATCCCAATGCAGGGAGCCTAATTTCCCTTTACAGGAGAGAGGGAGTGTGGCTTCTGAGGGATAGAGCCTGGACTCAGGAGTCAGGAAGAGCTGAATTCCAGTGCTACCTTTGACCATCTGGCTGTGGGAGCCTGTGGAAAGTCACTAAAGCAACTCTCTAAGACCAAAATATTGAAGAGAATGTGCTAGCCTGTAGTGGTGGAGGTAATCTCTTTCCTGGGGGTTCTTTATATCAATGACATCACAGGTCCAGTTCCTATCTTTGTCACAAGCACATGCAGAGACCAACATCATCATCATAAGGGCAAGCTCACTACCAGTAAACAGACCATCATGGAGATTGCTTTAACCTTGCTACCCACAGATTAACAGTACCCACAGCTGTTTCTACTCCTCTGATTGGAGCCCTTTATAGTGGCCTCAAAATCCTAGCCCTCTCTTCCTTTGCTACCCTCTGCTCTTAGCTTTGACTCCAATATCATCATCATCATGCCTCCAGGTAACCTCTGGCACCCACCCACCCCTTTTCAGCTTCCTTTTGTATATCGTCGTTCCATTGTTTGTCATGTCTGAATCTTTATGACCCCATCTGGGGTTTTCTTGGCAAAGATACTGGAGTGTTTGCTATTTCCTTCTCCAGCTCATTTTACAGATGAGGAAACGGAGGCAAACAGGGTGAAGTGACTTGCCCAAGGCCACCCAGCTAGTGTCTGAGGGCAGACTTGAACTCATGAAGATAGATTAGTCTTCCTAACTCCAGGCCTGGCACTCTGTACACTATGGCGCCACCTAGCCGTGCCCTTTTGTATCTTCCCTTACTAGATTGTAAACTCTTTGAGGCCAGGAACTGTCTTTCTTTTTCTTATTTGTACACTCAGTGCTTGGTACATTTTAGGGGCTTAATAAATGTTTTCTGTGTGTGAATCTAGGCTCAACCTAGGAAGCAAATGCAACAAAGGGACAAATCATTCCTCAGCATAAGAATTGTTGCAACCATTTGTGTGGTGCAATGAGTAGGGGGCTCATCGGAAGAGGGAGTTTCCTCATAATGAGTACACTTATTATGCATCAGTGAATTGAAAAGTTTGCAAGACATAGTTGCTATGTAATTTAATTATTTTATTAGCTAGAGTAGCAGGTTATTAATAAAATGATGGTCATTTGGTTGTCTCTCTTAAACCAAAGAGAGTCCCCTAATGGTGGGAGGCTCACAGTTTATATGCCCTTTGAAGAGGAGGTGGTCCTGAGGGATGCTTAATCAACTCTGATTGGTTAATCAAATGGAAGGCGGGCTATCTTAGGGTATGTTACTCAAATCTTGGTCCAAGAGACATCAATTTCCTTATCACCTGTCTTGATAAAAGGGAGAATCAACATTTTCTCAGGAGCTGTCTGAGCAAATACAATGAACAGGAATATGCCCATTAGCCCAAACTCAGAATTTCTATTACTGCCTGATTAGATCTTGGCCTGGGTAAATCTCTAAGAGAAATTTCCCATAGTGGCTGATTTCTGGAATACAAAGCAGAAAAGGGGGAAAACCTTTGGTCCTACTACAAAAATTAGTTATTAAATATACTTCTGAAATATTCATTCACTACACAGATGAACTTATAAGTCTAGCCTACCACATTTCATAGATGAGGAATCAGATTACCCAGTCAGTAACCCTTAGTATCTGGATTGGAATTCAGACCTTTTCCTAATCTAAGCTTGGCTACATATTACAAAGAAAATGTCTTTTCAAGACCATAGCTTGAAAGTGCCTGGAATCCTTCATTTCCAAACCATTTCTGTTTAATTTTGCTGCTCCTAAAAACCATTTAGGAGGGACCATTCCATAGAGGTCATTTCAATACAAGCCCCTCTTGGTATAGATTAGAAAACCAGCACTCAGAGATGTGACTTGTCTAAGACCAGAAAGCAAATTGGGAGCATCCCTGGGACTATGTGTTCTGACTCCCACATATGGCCTCTCTCATGGCTGGGTGGGCTCTCCTTTCCACACAGTTCATTTGACCTGGTTTTTAAGCCAGAGTGTGCAGCTGGGCCATTGAAGGAGGAGGTCAACCTTGTTTAGGCATGACATTGGCTAAAGCATTGAGAAGGGAGAGGTCTGTCTTTGGTCATCTCAACTTTCAGCATCCTATCCTGACCCCCAGTCCTTTCTTCTCCACATCCTTCCTGCCCAGCCTCTTCTATACTCCTGGGATCAATTCTGCTCCCTGGCCATTGCCCCATCCCTCAGCTATAAATCAAGGAGAAATCAGAGATGGGAAGTTTTCTTTCTAGTTTCTGTGAATGGTTTTATGAGACAAACCTGGAATCCTGGAATGAGGTCTCCCTGAACCCTCCACATGAGGTAAGAGGGCTTGATGGGGATGGGATCTGAACCCACAAAAGGAAAAGACCAGGTCTTTGTGATCTGGACCCCAAAAAAGGAAAAAGCCCCTGGACTCTCCCACATGGCCCAGGTCTCTGGCCTTTGCCTGGGGCATCCAGTTCTTCTGGGTCCTTCTTTGTAACCTCTCAGCCACCCCAGACTACTTGGCCACTCCTAGATACTTCCTGCAGTTTTTCTGCATATAAGATCCATCTCTCCCCCCTCCCTCCCCGCTAAAATGCTCAGATTTCTTAAGAGTCTGATCAATGCTCAAATTCAATCTGGCTGGTTTGTCAATACAAGTGTCACAAGTATGGCGGATTCTTAAAATCTCTCCCACCCAGACCAGTGTTCTAATAAACCTTTTCTCTGACTGAAAGAAGGCTTGAGTTGAACTCTTTCAAGGCAGGACCCGTGCATCGTTTGCCCTTTGATTTCAGCATCCCAGCACCTCTACACCTCAACAGATTGAGCTCTGGGCTCTTTTCTTTCTAGGTCCCCTCCCTCCAGCAGATTATCAAGCACCTAGGAAAAAAGGAAACCGGGAATCACTGGATGAGCCAGTCAAACAGCTTGGTAAACCAGTCCCCCAAGGGCTGGGGATTTGGAAGATTTCATTCCACTGGGGCCTGGAACTAATTGGATCGGAAGCAAAGTTCAGCTTATTCCCACAATTAATAACTCCAACAGCCACTCATTATCAGTGGCAGGCTAATGATATGTAATGGGAGATGACGTTCAGGCTCCCTGTGGGGCAAAGGTATTTTGCAATGTTCGTTGTCACTGTAGGGCTTAACGGGGTCTCCACAGGTTGGAGGGCCCACTGTTAACCCTTTCACTGCCTTAAGCCTCTGGGTCTTGAGGGTTGAGCTCTGGGTTTACCATCCAAGTGATGTTCACCTCCATTTTCACCACTAGAGGCCACTGGAGCTCACTCTCTCTCTCTCTCTCTCTCTCTCTCTCTCTCTCTCTCTCTCTCTCTCCCCCCTCTCCACCCCCAGCAATCAAAGCAACTGAAGATCCCAAAAAAGGAATTTCTCAACACCACAGTCACATTGTCAAATCATTCAATATCAGAAATATTCAATCACTCAGCAAACATTTATCCAGCTCTTACTATACACCAGGCAGCTGGAGCAGCTAGACTACATGGCACAGTGAATACAACTCCAGGTTTGAAGTCAGGAAGATCTGAGTTCAAATCTAGTCTCAGATACGTAGTGACTGTGTGACCCTGGGCAAGTCACTTAACCCTGTTTGCCTCAGTTTCCTCATCATGAGCTGGAAAAAAAGGAAATGGCAAACCATGCCAGTATTCTTGCCAAGAAAATTCCAAATGGTGTCACAAAGAGTTGGGCATGACTGAAAATAACTGAACAACAACAAAAATGTTTTAGACATTGTGCTAAGTCCTGGGGCTACAATATAAGGCAAAAACAGTCCCAGACCTCAAGGAGCTTACTTTCTAATGGGAGAGACAACAAGCAGAGAACTGATACAAATATATATGTACATGTTAAATACATAGAGTGTAATGGGAGGAAATCTTGGGGGGTGGGGGTGGGGAAGAAGAGGGAGGAGTGGAAAAGATGTTTGACTTTATGCTTATGTCTTCCCTTTCCAAAGATAGCCCTCCATGTCTCCTACCCATATCCCTTATCTGAAATGGGATGGAATAAACATTTATTCAATCATTCATCCATTCATTCATTTATTTATTCATTCATTCATTTTTTTTCCATCTATTTATTTGTTTATTTATTCTTTTATTCCTTTATTTATGCTTTTTGGAGGGGGAAAGGTAGGACAGTTGGGGTTAAGAGACTTGCCCAAGGTCAAACAGCTAGTAAGTGTTAAGTGTCTGGGGCCATATTTGAACTCAGATCCTCCTGACTCCAGGACCGGTGCTCCATTCACTGTGCCACTTAGCCGCCCCAGGAATAAACATTTATTAAGGACCAACTATATGTCAGGCCTGTGTTAAGCACTTTATGATTATTACTTCATTTGATCTTCACAACAACCTTGGGAGGCAGGAGTTATTATTCTCCCCAGATGAAGAAACTGCAGCAAATATAAGGCAGATGACTTGTTCAAGGTCACACAATTAGAAAGTGTCTGAGACCGGATTCAAACTCAGGTCTTCCTGACTTCAGGTTGACTACTACACCACCTAAACAAAACACAGAAATCTACAAGCTCTCCTTGAGGCTGGGACTACCTGAGAAAGAGTTGCCCTTGTCTCTTCATAGCCCCTCACCTCTCCTCACCTTCCCTCTTTCTTTAGGACTTAGCTATTATGTGTCTCAGACAAGCCAAGGGGTAACCAATACTGAGAGACAGCCCTGGGTAGGGGGAAAGGTAATCCTTACTGGGGAGGGGAATGGAAGCTACAAATAGGAGAAAAGATGGTTTAAACCGTCCAAAAGGCTGGTACCTTTCTAGGGTTCTGCTGTTTATCCCAGGATCTAAGTTCGTGGGTCTTTTGCCCATAAGCATTCAAAGCCAAAGAGATCTCCCAAAGCTTAGCAAATCTGAAAAAAATGAATGTTTTATTGAAAATATAGTCATTTCCTAGAACTTTAGGTATTTATTCTGGAGAAATGAATGTTCTCTCCAGTGGACACTGACCCTGATACACAATTTTTATTTCCTTTCAGTTGCCTTTGAAGACAGCTGGTCGTATAGCAGATAAAGCACTGGTCCTGGAGACAGGAAGACCTCAGTTCAAATCCACTTTTAGACACTACCTGTGTGACTCTGGGCAAGTCATTTTACCTTGGTCTGCCTCAGTTTCTTCCACTGTAAAATTGAGATAATATCAGTACCTTTTGTTGTTCAATAGTTCAGTAATATCCAACTTTGCATGACTGTGGACCCTTCTATTCTCCACTGTCTCTCAGGGTCTGTCCACGCTCATGTTTGTTATTTCCATGACACTATCTATGCATCTCATCCTCTGCCACCCCTTTTTCCTTTTTTCTTCAATCTTTCCCAGCATCAAGGTCTTTTCCAATGAGTCCCATCTTCTCATTATGCAGCCAAAATATTTAAGCTTCCGCTTCAGTATTTGACCTTCCAGTGAATAGCCTGAATTAATATCTTTAAGTATTGACTGATTTGATCTTCTTGCTGTCCCAGGGAGTCTCAAAAGTCTTCTCCAGCACTACAGCTCAAAAGCATCAATTCTGTTGTGCTCAGCTTTCTTTATAATCCAACTCTCACAGCCATACATCACTACTGGAAAAGCCATAGCTTTGACCATATGGATCTTGATCAGCAAGATGTCTGCTTTTCAGTATGCTGGCCAGATTTACCAAGCTTTCCTTCCAAGGAGCAAGTGTCTTTTAATTTTGTGGCTGCAGTCACTGCCTACAGTGATCTTTGAGACCAAGGATATAAAATCTGACATTGCTTCAATTTCTTCTTTCTCTGTTTTCCAGGAAGTGGTAGGACTAGTTGCCAAGACCTCAATTTTTTTAATGTTAAGCTTCCATCTAGCTTTTTAACTTTCTTCTTACTCTTTTATCAAGAAGCTTCTTAACCCTTCTTCACTTTCTGTCATCAGAGTACTATTGTTGACATATCTGAGATTGTTGATATTTCTCCTGGCAACCTTAATTCCAGCTTTTGATTCATCCAGTCTGTGATTTCACACAATGTACTCTGCATATAAGTTAAATAAATACGGTGATAATATACAGCATTGTCATGTTCCTCTCTCAATGTTAAACCAATCAGTTGTTCCATGTTTGCTTCTAACTGTTGCTTCTTGGCATGCATACAGGTTCCTCAGGAGACAAGTAAGATGACCTGGTACTCCCATCTCTTTGAGGACTTGCCACATTTTGTTGTGATCCACCACATAGTGAAAGGTTTTCATGTAGTCAATGAAACAGAAGTAGATGTTTTTCTGGAACTTCCTTGCTTTCTCCATAACACAGTGAATGTTGACAATTTGGCCTTCAGTTCCTCTGTCTCTTCGAAAACCAGCCTGCTCTTCTGGTGATTCTCAGTTCACATGCTGCGAAAGTCTAGCTTGCAGAATCTTAAGTATAACCTTGCCGGCATGTGAAGTGAGAGTAATCTTTTGGTAATTTGCACATTCTTTGACTTCCCCCTTCCTTAGGACTGGGATATAAACTGATCTTTTCCAATCCAGTGGTCACAGTTGTGTTTTCCAAATTTGCTGGCGTTTGGAGTGCAGACTTTTAACAGCATCAGCTTTGAGGATTTTAAATAGCTCAGCTGGAATTCCTTCACTTCCACCAGCCTTATTGTCAGCAATACTTCCAAAGGTGGCCTACTTGATTTCATTCTCCAGGATGTCTGGCTATAAATCAGTAATCACAAAATTGTAGTTATCAGTAGTGTTAAGATCTTTCTTTCTTTTTTAAAAAATATTTTTTATTTTATTAAATTTATTTGTTTAATTTTACTTTACAGCATTCAGTTCCACAGTTCTTTGAGTTTAAAATTTTCTCTCCCTCCCTCTCCTCCACCCTGCCCCTCACGGCAGCATACAATCAAATGTAGGTTCTACAAATACCTTCACATTAAACATTAGTCAAGTTGTAAAGAAGGACTATGACCAATAGAATAGAGTGAACAATGAGAAAGAAGAAACAAAACAAAACAAAACACAAAAGAGAGAGAACCAGTAGTTTGTTTCAATTTGCATTCAGACTCTGGTTCTTTCTCTGGATGTGGATAGCCTTTCCGTCATGAGTCTTTTGGAGTTGTCTTATAAACTTGCATTGCTGAAAGGAGCCCAGTCTATCAAAGTTAGTCATCACATGTACGATGTGTCTGTAATTGTGTAAAAAGTTCTCCTGGTTCTGCTCTTCTCACTCAGCATCAGTTTATATAAGTCTCTCCAGGTAAATACGAAACCTGTCTGCTCCTCATTGCTCATAGCACTATAGTATTTCATTACATTCATATACCAAAACTTGTTCAGCCATTCCCCAATTGATGGACATCCCCTTAATTTCCAATTCTTTGCCACCATAAAAAGAGCTGCTATAAATATTTTTGTACATATGGGTCCTTTTTCTACTTTTATGATCTCTTTGGGATATAGGCCTAGAAGTGGTATTGCTGGGTCAAAGGGTATGCACTTTTTTTATAGCATATATAGGGCTATAGGGCATAGTTCCAAATTGCTCTCCAGAATGGTTGAATCATTTCACAACTCCACCCACAATGCCTTAGTGTTCCAATTTTTCCACATCTTCTCCAGCATTTATCATTTTCCTGTTTTGTCATAAGATCTTTCTTGTATAGTTCTTTTGTGTATTCTAGCCTCTTCTTAATCTCTTGTGCTTTGGTTAAACCCTTGCCATTTTGGTCTTTTATCATGCCTATTTTTTTTGAAGGGGGGAAAGCAAGGCAATTGTGGTTAAGTGACTTTCTCAAGGTCACATAGCTAGTAAGTGTGTCAAGTTTCTGAGGCCAAATTTGAACTCAGGTCCTCCTGACGTCAGGGCAGTGCTCTTTCACCATGCCACTTAGCTGCTGCATATCATGCCTATTTTTGCATGAAACTTGCCCTTGATAGCTCTAATTTTCTTGAAGAGATCTCTTGTTTTTCCCATTCTATGGTTTTCTTTTATTTCTTTACATTGCTCATTTAAGAAAATCTCCTTATCTCCACTTCTCTGGAATGATACATTCGCTTGTCCATAGTACTTCAGACACTCTATCTACTAAATCTAATCCCTTAATTCAATTTATTACCTCCACTTTATATTTATAAGGGATATTATTTAGGCCATACCAATATGATCAGATGGTTTTCCCTACTTTCTTCAATTTAAGTCCAAATTTTGCAATAAGAAGCTCATGATCTTAGTCAGCTCCAGATTTTATTCTGACTATGTAGAGCTTTCCCACACTGGATCACTGCCTTGTCATGGTGGAGGGGCTTGTGTAGCTCAATCAAACAATGAGCTCTTCTATTTAGAATTACCCAAGATGGACAGATCAGAGTGGAGATTTCTGACAGAAGGTGATTTGGGGAAGGAAATTGTAAACCACCCCAGTATCTTTGTCAAGAAAACCTCTAAGACAATAGCACAGAATTGTTGTGAGGATCAAATGAGATAATATTTGTAAAGTGCTTAGCTTAACACCTGGCACATAGTAGGTATTTAAAAAATTCTTGTTTCCCAACTCTGAGGTACCACCTCCCACCTATGAGATTGGCTAATATGACTAATGTGGGAAGATGTGGGAAAATTAGAGCATTAATACATAAACATATAGTTATGAATTGATTCAACCATTCTAGAGAACAGTTTGGAACTATACCCAAAGGGCTATAAAACTGTTCATTCCCTTTGATCCAGCAGTACCACCACTAGGTCTGTGTGCCAAAGAGATCATAAAAAGGGGAAAAGGACCCACGTGTACAAAAATATTTATAGCAGCTCTTTTTGTGGCAACAAAGAATTAGAAAATGAGGGGATACTCATCAATCGGAGAATGGCTGAGCAAGGTTTGGTATATGAATGCAGTGGAATACTATTGTTCTATAAAAAGAGCAGGAAGATTTCAGAAAAACCTGGAAAAATTTACATGAACTGATGCCAAGTAAAGTGAACAGAACCATGAAACATTGTACACAAGAACAGCCACACTGTGCAATGACCAACTTTGATAGACTTAGCTCTTCTCGGCAATGCAAGGATCTAAGATAACTCCAAAAGACTCATGATGGAAAACGCTATCCATGTCCAGAGAAAAAACTATGGAATCTGAGTGAAGATCGAAGCAGACTATTTTCTCTCTGTTTTGTTTTCTCTTTTGTTTTTTCCCTTTTGTTCTGATTCTTCTTCCACAACATGACTAATATGAAAATGTTCAATATGATTGTATGTGTATAGCCTGTATCAGATTGCATACTCTGTTGGGGAAAGGAGAAGGAAAAGAAGGAGGGGAAAAATTTGGAACTCAAAATCTTATAAAAGTGAATATTGAAAACTAAAAATACATTTGAGAAAAATAATAAAAAAAAAAAAGAAATGCTTGTTTCCCTCCTTCCTTTCAGGTGGAACTCTTCCAATATGCCTGCTGTCTCTTGTCTATTTCCTGTCATTAACTGTATTAACTTTGTCAAATGTCTTCACTTTCTGGGCCTCAGTTTCCTTATCTGTATGATTGAAGGAATTTCCAAGGTCTCTTTTACATCTAAAGGAGTACATGCTAAAGGGTCTTCCTGGTTTAATCATTAGCTGTATCCACAGCACAACTTTAGCCTAGTCTGCGCAGGCTTGGCTATGTTGGCCATTTCTGTTTGTGAGATAGAGAGCAGTGCTGGGCTTGCAGTCAGAAAGCCCAGATTTCAGTCTCGGTTATGACATTAATATTGTGCTGGTGAGCCAGGAACTTTATTGGTCTCTTTGGGTCTATTTATTCATCTGTCAATAGGGGAGGAGAATGCTTGTGCTACCTCTGTTGGGAAGAAAGTATTTTATAAAACTTAAAATGTCACAGAATTATTTCCTCCTCCTCCTCTTTCTCATTCTCTTTCTTCTTCCCTCCTTCCCTTCCTCTCCTTTCTCTTTCTCCTCTTCTTTCATTTTGCCTTCACCCTGTCCTCCCTCTCCCCCTCCTCCTTAACCTCCTTATTCTGGTATTGGAGAAGGGATGCACAAACAAGAGTTGGGCTAGATAATTCCTAAGGTACCTTCCAGCTCTAAGATTCTGTGTTTTTGGTTTCTCTGGTTGGTTGGTCCTTGGAGGTTGCCCTTCCTCAGTCATCGCGTTCCTAAGTGAAAGGGAGTGGAACCAACTTTGGGCAGATAACCAGTCCTCATCATAATGTAAACAAACACTCAGGGGCTATTGGCTTGTTCAAAGTAAATGTCTCAATTAACACCGAGGACCTTTTTTTTTCTTCCTTTCTTTATTTTTTTTTTCTTTGTAGCTGCAGGCGAGCTCGTCTTTTGGATCAATTAAATTGTTGACAGTCCGCAGGGGAGGCTACATACAAATGAACAACCAAGGTGCCTTTTGGTGTCTGTAATTTGTGCTTTTACTCACACTGGTGGAGAAGAAGGTCCCTCAAGGTTTGCCAAGAGACTTGGAGCCTCATTGTAGTCTCAGATCTTTAGGGATGGGCCTTGTGTCTGGGATGACCCAAGGACAGTCCAGCCTGGAGGCAGAGTGTTGGACTAGATCAGTGCTTTACAACCTTTTGCTTACTGAACCTATTTCCTCACTGTATTTCCATGTACTGTCTATAGGCATTTAGTCGGCATAATTAACAGTGTCCTGTCCCTAGAGTTTTGAATAGAGTACTTGAGTTTGAATTCTGACCCAGATACTTATTAGCTGTGTGACCATGGACAAGTCCCTTAGCCTCAATTCTCTCATTTGTGAAGATAATAAAAGTACTTCCCTCAAAGGACCGAAGAAAATGTACGTAAAGTACTTTACAAACCTGAGTTATTGGAATATTAGCTATTATTAGGATGACTATTATTATAGGAACAATAAAATAATTAATAAGAATAAATAAGAACAGAGCCTGACACATAGAACAAATCCGTTAGTTGATTGAACATTTATAAAAGATGTTGCTATACCAAGTACTCATGATCACATTACAAGGAATGGAAAGATTGTTTAAGAACCAGAGACTTAGGATTAAAAAACCTTCAAGTTTCAGGTAAGTTCCACCTTCTCCAAGAAGCCTTTCTTTTGGGGGGCGGGGGAGGCAAGGCAAGGTAATTGGGGTTAAATGACTTGCCCAAGGTCACACAGCTTGTGTGTCAAGTGTCTGAGGCTGGATTTGAACTCAGGTCTTCCTGACTCCAGGGCCGGTGCTCTATTCATTGCACCACCTAGCTGCCCCCAAGAAGCCTTTCTTGATTCCCCCTTAATCTTAGTAACTTCCCTCTGTTAGGTATTTCCATTTTTTTCTGATCTATATCAGATATGTAAATAATTGTTTGCATATTGCCTCCCTATTAGACTGTGAACTCCTTGAGGGCAGGGATTGTCTTTTGTTTCTCTTTGTATCTCCTGTGTTTAGCACAGTGCCTGGCACACAGTAGGCACTTCATAAATGTTCGTTGACTGACCACCTCACACAGATTAGCAGGTTTGAGATGTCTTCAGACTGTTTCTATCTGAAGTCCGTTGAAAGAGATGCTATCATCATGATAGCAATGATAACACTATCTCCCCTTTTTGTAGTGTTTTAAAGTCTACAAAGTATTGGTGATCAAGCATTCAACAAACATTTTTAAGCACCTACTATGCATGTACTATGCATGTACATTTTAAAGCACCTCCTATGTATGTACATTTTTAAACACTACTATGTATGTGCATTTTAATCACTATGTATGTACTAGGTATGTACATTTTAAAGCACCTGCTATGTATGTACTATATACACACATTTTTACACACCTACTATGTATAAACATTTTTAAAGCTCCTACTATATATGTACATTTTAAAGCACCTACTATGTATGTACATTTTTAAACACCTACTATGCATGTACATTTTAAAGTATCTACTATATATGTACATTTTAAAGCACCTCCTATGTATGTACTATGTATGTACATTTTACACACCTACTATGTATGTACTATGTATGTGCATTTTAATCACTTACTATGTATGTACCAGGTATGTACATTTTAAAGCACCTACTATGTATGTACTATATACATACATTTTTAGGCACCTACTATATACTATATACTACACATACTATGTACGTACATTTTTAAAGCACCTACTATTTATGTACTATGTATGTACATTTTTAAACACTACTATAGATGTACTATATACACACATTTTTACACACCTACTATGTATGTGCATTCTTAAAGCTCCTACTATATATGTACATTTTAAACACCTACTATGTATGTACATTTTTAAACACCTACTATGTATATACTATATACACACATTTTTACACACCTACTACGTACGTACATTTTTAAACACCTACTATATATGTACATTTTAAACACCTACTATGTATGTATTATGAATGTACATTTTTAAAGCACCTACTGTATACGTACATTTTAAACACCTACTATGTATGTACATTTTTAAACACCTACTATATATGGACTACATACACACATTTTTGCACACCTACTATGTATGTACATTTTTAAAGCACCTACTATATATGTACATTTTAAAGCACCTACTATGTATGTACTATGCATGTACATTTTTATGTACCTACTATGTATGTACATTTTTAAACACCTACTATGTATGTACATTTTAAAGCACCTCTATGTATGTACATTTTTTAACACCTACTATGTATGTACTATACATGCACATTTTTATATACCTACTATATATGTACATTTCTAAACCACCTGTGTATGTACTATAGTACTATGTACTAAGCACCTACTATGTTGGGGCTACAAAGACAAAATATCTGCTCTCGGGAAGCACTCTATAGGTGTCAAGAACATTAACCAACTACTAAACATTTATTGTTGTTTTTCAATCATTTTCCAGTCACATCTAACTCTCTGTGACCCCATTTGGGGTTTTCTTGACAAAGATACTGGAATGGTTTGCTGTTTTACAAATGAGGAAACTGAGACAAATGGGGTTAAGTGACTTTGTCCAGGGTCACCCAGCTAGAAAATGTCTGAAACCATATCTGAACCCAGAAAAAGGAGTCTTCCCAAATCCCAGACCAGAATTCTGTCCACTATGCCACCTAGCTGCCATAGTGCACCGAACCTTGGGTCTGGAGTCAGAAAGACTCATCTTCCTGAGTTCAAATAAAGACTCAGACAATTTCTAGCTGGGTGACGCTGGGCAAGTCAATTAACCCCATTTGCCTCAGTTTCCTTATCTGTAAAATGAGCTAGAGAAAGAAATGGCAAACCACTCTATATTTTTGGCAAGAATACCCCAAATGGGGTAACAGAGTCAGACACAACTAAAAAATGACTAAACAGCAGACTGTACTAGGCATTGTGTTAAAGCCCTGGGGATACAAAAAGAGGCAAAAGACATTCCCTGCCCTCAAGGAGCTTGCAATTTAATGAAGGAAACAACAAGCAAACTTATGCAAATATAGTATAAATAGGAAATAATTAACAGAGGGAAGGTGGCAATGAAGAGGGGATGGAGAAGCCTTCCAAGTAAAATATGAGATTTTAGCTGGGACTTAAACCAGGGAGATCAGTAGGGGAGCAGAGGAGCTAGAGCATTCCAGGCATGCTGCAGCAAAAAGAACACTGAACGTGGAGTTATAGACCTGAGTGCAAAGCTCAGCTCCGTTATTTCTCATCCATGTAACCTTACTGGTAGAATGAAGGGTGTAGACAGGCTGACCTCCAAGTTTCATTCCATCACTAAATCTATAATATCTTGTGCACCATAGAAGTGATGTTTGTTCTCTTCAAATATTATTGTGAGCTAGATAGTAAAAAGACTTCCTATCTTACAAGTGAAGAAACTGAGACCCAATCTGGGAAGGAACTTGCCTGACATGGTTTAAGTCATAAGTAGCAAAGCCGGGGCTTGAATCCTGGTGTTCTGACTCAGAGCCCAAGGATCTTTCCATGGTGTCACCATTTGAGTAATGTGGCTTTCAGTGAATTTTCATATCCTGACTTCCGTCACTCCCTCAGCCACTCCCTCCTGCCACTTTTTGTCTGACATCAGATAATAATAGAGAAGAGAGAATGACTGGGGGTGTGCATATATTTGTAGAAATCCTGAGATCATTAAAGCTGCAAAGAACTTTACATACCCTCTAATTCAACGCCCACATTGTAGAGAAGAAAAAAATTGAGAACCAGAGGAGGGAAATGACTTGGCTGAGGTCACACAACTAGTAAGTGTCAGACAACAGTGTTGTTTCCATCATTAGATTGTAAACTCCTTCAGGGCAGGGACTTAAATCCCATTTTGTTAACTCCGAGGACTGTTTTCTTTCCACTATTCCAGGCTGCTTCTCCAAAAAAATACAAAAGAGGCCAAAGGACAAAACAATTTCTCCCTGAGAAGAGTCTAAAAATGCAGTGTTGGGAGCCTCAGTGAGATGATGATGGTGATAGCAGCTAACAATATAGTGTCTCCTATGTGCTAGGCACTGTTAAGTGCTTTACACATGTTATCACATTTGTTTTTCATAACAGCCCTGAGAAATAGGCACCATTATTATTCTCATTTGCAGATGAAGAAACTGAGTCAAACAGAAGTTAAGTGACTTGCCCAGGGACACACAGCTAGTAAGGAACTGAAGTTGGATTTAAAAATCTCTGATTAGGGTCCTCAGTAAGATCTATAAGGTTATGTGAAAGGGTCTTTCTGCTCTAAACATGCCCCTTCCTCGTGCCTGGAACCCTTTCCTGGCATCTTTTCTGGAACCCTCTATCTCATGTATGGAGCATGACTACACCCCAGCCAATGGGCCACATGTGCTCTGGTCCCCTCTGCTAAAAAAAGGTCTCTTTAGTTGGTCCCCGAGGCCCCATGGCAGAGGGGTTGAATAGAAGACAATTGGAAACTGAGTCAAGAAGAGTCAGCCATTCAGTATGCTTTGTAAGTAGAGGTGAAGATCCCTTCCCCTTTCTTTTCCCTTCTTCTGAGTGACATTCCAAAGTCTCTCTTAAACTTCTGGGGGAGTAGGGAGGGGATCTCTCTCACTTCCTTCTCCTCAGCAGCAGCTAAGGTCGTTTATTATACATGGGAGTGAGAACATGTGCTTGCTTAGGTGAGCCTGAGCCTGGATCTCAAGACTTTGAGTGTCTCTTCTGCTTTGGATTTTTTCTTCCTTGAGCACAAGGCACTAAATATCAGCTCTCAGAAATGGACATTTTCAGCACCAGCAACTACCTTATGAGTTCAAGGAGGCAGTTCTGCAGTGCAGTGGACAGAATAATGGGCCTGGAGTCAGGAGGACCTGAGTTTACATTCAGTTTCAGTTACTTACTAGTATTGTGACCCTAAGCTAGTCATTAACCTCTGTCTGCCTTAGTTTCCTTATCTGTAAAATGAAGATCATAATAGCACCTACCTCCAAGGTTTTTGTGAGAATCAAAAGAGATAATGTTTACAAAATGCTTATCACATTATCTGGAACACAGTAAGCAACTTAAATGTTTTTTATTATTATTCAAGAGATTAGGTATCCTTGAATTGAGTACTTGTCTTTAAGCAGGAAATAGTTCTTGCCACTGGACCTTGTCGGATTTAACTAAGCCATCTAGTCAACAACTGTGCTGCCCTCCCATCATGATATGAGAGAAGCATTTTCTGTCACTGTCCTCAGAAACATTACAAGGAGGTACTTAGCGGAGGTTTTTTCCTTTTTTGTTGTGAATTATGGTATGTAGTAGGTATATGTGTGTTTGATGAGTGTGTGGGTATTTATCTATCATGGCTTGTATATGGTATCTGGGCACACACATATGTATATGAATATATGCATATAAATGTGTCAATATATGCCTATATCTATATATGTATATATGTGTATATATAACCCCTCTTGGATCACTGCCTTATCATGGAGGAAGGGCTTGTATAACTGAAGGAAACTATGAGCTATGCTATGCAGGGTAATCCAAGATGGACAAGTCATAGTGGTAAGTTTAGACAAAAAGTGATCCACTGGAGAAGGAAGTGGTAAATCACTCTAGCCTCTTTGCCAAGAAATCCCCATGGGAAGGATCCATAGAATCATTAACAGTTGGACATCACTGAGCAACAAAATGGGTATATATACTTGAATATGCTATAAATGTAGACGTGCACATATAGTGGGTTGTAACTGGTATATTGTATGTAGGGAGCATGGCTTGCTATGTATATTTACATATATGATGTACTACATGTTAAAAGTTTGGGTTTGTGTAGAAGGTATTTTCCAATGATATGATTGATAATTGGGCAAGCAGATGGCAAAGTAGTTAGAATGCTGGGCCTGGAGTCTGGAAGACCGGAGCTCTAAATTGGTATCAAACACTAGATGCGTGACTCTGGACAAGTCACTTAACTGTGTTCACCTCAGTTTCTTCATCTGTAAAATGAGCTGGAGAAAGTAATGGCAGACCACTTTAGTAACCTTGTAAAGAAAACCCCAAATGGGCTCCCAAAGAATCAGACATTACTCAACAACCACAACAACAACGACGATATGATTTCTGAGCCACCATAAAAGATATTTGAAGAATAATAGAGAATGAGTGAGGTAGAATTGGAGAATGACGAACACCCTTATTTTTAAAAGAAGGAGGGGGTAGGGGAGAATGACTCTGGAAACTATAGATCAATGAACTTGACTAACCTTTATTCCTTGTGAAATTCTAGGGTGTGCATTAAAAGGATGGTTGGTGAATATTTTTTTTT
>CM053587.1:336791072-336841317 GCA_028646515.1 Pseudochirops corinnae
TCAGGAAATGTCTGCTGCAGAAGGTGGAATTTGAGTTAAGTCTTTAAGGAAGCCAAGAAAACTAAGAAATAGAGATAAAGAGGGAGAACATTCCAGGCATGGATATGGGAGATGGAGAGTCATGGGTAGGCAACAGTAAGTAGGTGATTGTAGTTAAATCTTAAAAGTGTGTGAAAGGAAGTAATGCATAAAATGACTGGAATGATAAGATGAGGCCACGCTGTGAATTCAAATATAAAATAGAGGGACCCAGACTGTGCCACTCCTGTCCCTCTGCTCCCATTAGTCACCTGTCCAAAGTGCTCTCTGTGCATTTCTCCAGTGACACCTTTGAGGAATCTCTTACACAATTCTTCCTTGGTGATATAATCACACCTATTATGAACCCCTCTATCACTTTCTGGATGACTCTCAGCTTTAATCCATCACAGTGAATCAAAGCAATAATCAAAGGAAAGCCCTCCATGTCTGTCACCTAATTTCATTTTTTTTTTTTGGAGAGGGGAAGGCAGGGCAGTTGGGGTTAAGTGACTTGCCCAAGGTCACATGGCTAGTAAGTGCTAAGTGTCTGAGGCTGGATTTGAACTCAAGTCCTCCTGACTCCAGGGCTGGAGCTCTATTCACTGGGCCACTTAGCCACCCCATGATTTCATTTTCAGTAGAGCCAAGATACCACTGATCTAGTTCCCTTAATTAAAATCTGAATGCAGATTTAAGGTTTTCAGTTATGTCCAACATATTGTGATCCCATTTGGTGTTTTCTTGGCAGAAATACTGGAATGGTTTGCCTTTTCCTTCTCCAGCTCATTTTACATATGAGGAACTGAGGCAGAGGGTAAAGTGGCTTGCCCAGGGTCACACAATTAGGAAGTATCTGAGGTTAGATTTAAAATCAGATCTTTCCTGACTCCAGACCCAGTACTCTATTTACAGCACCACTGAGTTGCCCCAGATACTCAAAGCAGCAAGATCCGGGGTTTGGGACTCAGAAATGTGATGTTCTAGTCCCTACTCTGACATCCCCTGTTCTCAGGACCCTCCTAGCCCTGACATCCCCTGTTCTAATGCCCCTCCAGCTCTGACATCCCCTGTTCTGAGGCCCCTCCCAGCCCTGACATCCCCTGTTCTAAGGCCCCTCCCAGCTCTGACATCCCCTGTTCTGAGGCCCCTTCCAGCCCTGACATCCCCTGTTCTCAGGCCCCTCCCAGCCCTGACATTTCAGACATTTGTAAGCTCCCTGAGAACTTGGCATACCCAATGCCTAGCACAAGGCCTTGCATCCAGCACTACTTCATTAATGTTGAACTGAATCTGAGGAAGCTGCGCTCTGTATCCATCCATCCTTGACATTTCATATTCTTGAGACTCGAGCACTTTGCTGCTGCCTGCCACTCGGGCAGCCCCAGGATCCTTCCCCAGGGCAGAAAGCAGGGGCCCTGTTTCTCTTGGGCTGGTTCCACCCAGCTTCCCGTGCCCAGCCAGCTCTCCACTTGCCCATGCAGCTCTAGTTCCCTCTTTCCCGGGACTTTTCGGACATTCTCTCGGCTCCTCTTCCATGCTTTTTTCTCATTTTGAAAGGCATTTTTTTCCTGTGCTGCCATCTTTATGAGATTTTTATTTCCTGCTAATCTCCCCAGTTTGTTATTCATTTCCTCCTGAACCATTTACATATATATTGAGTCCTCACAAGACTATAGCACTAGCTGGCTCCCTTTAATGAGGGGCTGGGGGTGGAGGTGGGGGAGGAGAGTTCTTTTCTTGGTGTCCTCAGCTAGGAAACTGGTGAATTGGGTCAGTGCTGAAGTCACCACAAGTCAGGCTTGCAGGGTTTAGAGGTACTATGGGTGGAGGATGGGGACTGGGCACTCACCAGTTGTGAGAGATTAGGGCAATCCATTTCACCACTTTTCCTGATCTATAATATGGAGCTACTAGTAGTACCTGCCTCACAGGGGTTATCGTGAGGCTCAAATGAGATAATGTTCTGTCAAAGCTTTTCACGATGTTTATCTTTTCTTCCTTTTCAGTTTTTTTTTTTTTTACTCTATTCTCCTTTATCTACCCTATGATTCTGCTACATTGGTCTGCTTGCTGTCCCTCAGATTTGACACCCAATGTCCCATCACCATGCCGCCATTGCAGTGGCCGTCCCCCAAGCCTGGAACACTCCCCTTCTCCAACCTTACCTGCATGATTTAGCTCAATGCCCACTCTCTACACTGTAGAGTCTACAGGAAGCCTTCCTTCGCCTTTCCCAGTCATCCTCAAATCTGTTGATTCTCTCTAATTAATCTTGACTCTGTCTTCATTTTTATAGTGGTTTGCGCCTTGTCTCCTCCATTAGACTATGGAGAAAGGAAAGAAGTGTTTATTAACCACCTACTACGCACCAGGTTCTGTGTTAAGCGCTTTACAAATATCATCTCACTGATCCTCACCACAACCCTGGGAGGCTCTTATTATGCCCATTTTACAGAAGAGGAAACTAAGGCAGATAGTGGATAAGTGACTTACCCCGGGTTACACAGCTGTGAGGCTTTGAGAGCAGAACTGAACTCAGGTCTTCTGGACTCCAGGACCTGCACTCTGAATTTGTGCTGACTGACTTTCTCCAAAGAGGAAGTTGCCTGTTTTTCTTTGTGTCCCTAGTGCTTAATGAATACTAAAGGACGTGTCCTGACTTGACTTATTGAACCGCTACCCCTTTTTGTTTACACTATATGTCATTTATACCCATAGTTATTTTGATGTTTTCTCCTTTATTAGAATGTAAGCTTCTTGAGGGTAGGAACTTCCTCCTTTGCCTTTCTTTGTATCCCTAGAGCTTAGCACAGTGCCTGCACATGGTAGGTTCTTAACAAATAATTGTTGACCTACTTACTGCTTGTAAAACTCAAAGTGCCATAGAAATTTGAGTTATTATTATGAGTGGAGAGAAGGGGACACCAGACTGGAAGTAGGAGAATCAGGTTTGGGTGTTTCAGCTCTCCTACTAGCTTGCTTATGTGACCATATACAAGGCACTTTAATGCCCTGAAACAGTTTCCTCATCTGTAAGATGACAGTGATGATAATAGCACAACTCAGGCTGAGTTGTTGTGAGGTTCAAATGATGGATTCTGAAAAGTTCATGGAGAACCTTAAAGTTCACACCTGGTCTGCACACCTGACTCTTCAAACCATTCCACCTCTACTCCAGGAGTCTTTTGACCTGCTGCCCCCTTAAGAACATAAGCTCTGTGAGGGTAAGAGCTGCTTTTTCTGTTTGTGTTTGTTTTCCAAGAACAGTGTCAGGCACATGGAAAGTGCTTAATAAATGCTCTCTCTTCTCCTCTTCTCTCTTTTCTTCTTCTTCTTTTTCTTCTTCTTCTCCTCCTTCTCCTCCTCCTTCTTCTTCTTCCTCTTCTTCCTCTTCTTCTTCCTCTTCTTCCTCTTCTTCTTCTTCTTCTTCTTCTTCTTCTTCTTCTTCTTCTTTTTCTTCTTCTTCTCCTTCTTCTTCTCCTCCTTCTTCCTCCTCTTCTTCCTCTTCCTCTTCTTCTTCCTCCTCCTCCCCTCCTCCTCCTCTTCTTCTCCTTCTTCTTCTTCTTCTTCTCTCTCTTTCTCTCTCTGTCTCTCTTTCTTTCCCTCTCCCTTTAATTCTCCCTCTATGCCTCTTTCTGACTCTGCCTCTGTCTCCCTCTTTCCCTCTGTTTTTGTCTCTTCCTCTCTGTCTCTCTGTCTCTGACAGTCTTTCTGGCTATCTTCTTCTCTGTCTCTGTTGCTCTGTCTCTTTCTCAGTGTGGAAACTCCCTTCCATGATGAAAACTAGCAACTCCTCTGTAACTTACTGTCTTCCAGTTTCCTGGAGGCACCTAGAAGTTAAGTGACTTTACCATAGTCACTTGGTCAGAGGTAGGATTTAACCCCAGGAATTACTGACTTGAAAGGCAGCCTTCCAGCCACTTCTCTGCCCTGCCTCTCCCTTATAAGCTTTATGAATTCCATTTTACATATGAGGAAACTGAGGCTGAGAAGAAACTTAAGGGACCGTTCCAGAATCCCATCCTTAGCTAGTCGGTCAGTGTCAGAAGCAAGATTTAAACTCAGATCTTTCCAACTCTATGATTGCATCTATCTGCCGTACAATGCCGCTAACACGGATCCTGTCTTGTTGGGGTGGGGTGGGGGAGGAGCATACACTTACGTATATACGTAGACTGCCTCATTTTCTTTTTTCTCCGCTTTAAATGAGTCACAACCAGCCTTGCTTCCTTTATTCTACCACCCCCTGCCAAGCCCCTCCTGAGATGCTTTTCTGTGAAATGTAAGAACGCACTTATCTGGAAAAAGCCAGATTTCAGTGAATGGGCCCAGGCCCTCAACGCGCTCCTTCCTGCTGAGCACCCAAAGCCTGATGATTTCTGGGGATCCCACGAAATGGCTTGTACGCTCTGGTCTAATCGGGAATAAAATCATAACCATTGTCCCACTCCAGACCTAATCTCCGGCTCTCAGTGGCATGTGTTAGAAGGAGATAATGTACTGTTTTGCAGCCTGGCCTCCTTTGTACTTGGCCTAGCTGTTAAGCAGTGTCCAGCTGGCCAGATAAGAAGGGCTGACTGACTGCTGGGAGCAGGGGAGGGTGTCCTGGCCTGGTTTTACAGTTCACCCCTTCTCATTCACTCACAGATGAGACACAGGGACCAGTGTCAAAGCCTAAGGTTTTGTTGTGGACCTGAGTGATCCCAGGAGGGTCAAAGTAAATTTGGCTCCATTTAAGAGACATTTATTAAGGCCATTTATGTGTAAAGTGCTGTGCCGGGGAGTATAAAGACAAAACTGGAAATAGTTCCTGCTCTCAAAAGCTTGCAATTTATTGATGGTGGTGATGGTTATACAATATATATAAGTAACTAAATACAAATTAATCCAAACTAAATTCCTGCAGGAGAGTGTGCTAACAATTGAGGTGATCGGGGAAGGCTTCATGTAGGAGGCTGTGCCTGACCTGTGTTTCAAAGGAAGCCCAAAGTAGTAGGACCGGCTCCGAACTCAATGCTAGGGATACCAAGAAAAAAAAATTGTCTGTATATCTCCCTCCTTCAGTCCATCTTTCCCTTTGTAATCCTTTCCTTCTCTCCCTCCTTCCCCTCTCTCTGCCTTGTTCCTTCCCTTCATGATTGTCCATTTTGTTGTCAGTTGAATCTGACTCTTCATGACCCCATTTGGGGTTTTCTTGGCAAAGATATTGGAGTAGTTTGCCATTTCTTCCTCCAACTAATTTTACAAGTGAGGAAACTAAGGTGAACAAGGTTAGTTAAGTGACTTGCCCAGGGTCACACAGCTCATAGGTGTCTGAGGCCAGATGAGTCTTCCTGACTCAAGGCAGAGTACCCAATGCACTATGGCGCTACTTGGCTTCCATGATTTTCATAGTCTAACCTCAGCCTCCACCTCTTAGAGACCCCAGCTTTCCCTTGCAATGTGCTTTCTCCCTCTTCAAATACCTATATCTGAACCCATGTCCAATGCCCCCAGTAGAATGGAATCTCCTTGAGAGCAGGGTCTAATTTTTTATTTTTATTTTGATATTCCCAGTATCTGACACAGAGCAGAAAACTCAGTAGATATTTTGTTGAGTTGGACAGGATTCTCACAGTCACAGAATTGGAGAGACAGAAGGCACCTGAGCAGCTACTCAGTCCTCTCCATCCATGAAAGGAACTTTAGAGACCATATCATCTGATACTTTCTATTTACTACAATTACTACTCAATTTATTACAATTGAGAATCAGTGTGATGTTGTGGATAAGAGTCCTGAACCTGGAGTTCAAATACTGTCTGAGATACTTCCTAGATGTGTGGCCATGGTCAAGTCATTTCACTTTGCTAAATCTCATTTTCCTGATCTGAAAAAGTGAGAATAATAGCAGAACTCACCTCACAGGATTGTCATTATGCTCAAGTGAGAATACGTGCTCTACATGTCCATACTGATTATTCCACCTTTGATCTACAAATCACGGGATCCTAATGTCAGAGGTTCCTTCCAAGGAAGAGGAAGTCAGGGAGGGCAGGATCCTTAATGTGAATCACACAAGATTGAGTGGGAAGGAGGGGCAGCCTTTTACTCCTTCCACTCAAGGACTCTGAAGATGACTGAAAATCAATTTATTCTATACAGCAGGAAAAGGTGCTCCAAAGGAAGGAACTTTAGGAGTGATCTAGCTCAGGGCTTCTTAAACTTTTCCCACTCTTGATGTGATCCCTTTTCAGGTTTCATTGGGTTGCCTGGGGGCATGCGCAGGGCAAAGTGTACATACTTAGTGTTCAGAACCAAGGCTACAGTGAAGTTGCTGATGCAACATGGACAAGAGGTGCCAGAAACACCTCGGATTCATTACGGGTTTGATTTTGAACTAATTTTTGGTCATTGTACATTCAGAAACCTTTTACTATTGCCAAGTTTGGGGTCATGACCCACAGTTTAAGAAGCTGATCCAGCCCAAACCTTCATTTTACTAATGTGGTAGTAAGTATAGGCTCATAGATTTCCAGCTGAAAGGGACCTCATTAATCATTTAGCCCAATCAAAGAGGGACCCAGATTGGTGCCCGAGGTCCCACAGGTAGGAAGTATTCATAGTCTCATGTATCTCCAGCTGGAAGGGACCCTATCTAGTCCATCCAGTCTAACTCTCCCATTTTATAAATGAGAAAATGGTGCCTCTATGCCCAAAGTCACTCAGGTGGTATTTAAACCCAAGGTTTCGATTATAAATGGAGCACCTTTTCCTGCTACATAGAATAAGTTGATTTTCAGTCATCTTCAGAGTCCTTGAGTGGAAGGAGTAAAAGTGCCCCTCCTTCCCACTCAGCCTTGGGTGATTCACATTAAGGATCCTGCCCTCCCTGACTTCATCTTCCTTAGAAATTCATTCCTTATTACTCTAATTAGAAGTGAGGAGGCTGACCCCTTGTCCTTGAGCTTCTAGATTGCTCTCTCCCCCTGATTAAATAGAGTGTTGTTACAAGGAAGGCCACAGCACAGCTGGCAGGCTAGATTGATCTTGGAGACTATTACAGAGGGTCTAGAGGCGGGAATCAGGGTGTCTGGGCCACAAAATGGCAACAAGAAGTCACCCAGTCTATCCTTCACCTCTGACAAGATTGGTCAACAACCTGTCTTGGAAAGATAGTTCTTTCTTTTGCTTAAATGTAATATTCCACAGCTGCTCCTGTCCCTTGGCCTTCTCTGCTCCCCTCTTCTTCTCCATATTCCCCACAGCACCCCACTAGGGTTCTTTTGATGATTTGGTCCAATTCAACCAACATTTATTGGTGATGTTCTTAACCTGAAGAATGTGGAGTTGGTGTTGTGCATAGACATCTGGGGGAAGGGTCTATGAACTTGGGAGGGAAAAAAAAAATCACATCTCTATTTTCACAAACCTCTAACTGAAATTCAGCATTTCCTTCAATTATGAATGCAGGCAACAAAACATGATTTTGAAGAGTCCATAGGCTTCAACCACCTGCGAAAGCAATCTGATCCTCCCCATCCTCAAAGTTTGAGAATCCCTGACCTGGTCCAATCTCTTCATTATACAGATGAAGAAACTGGCAAGACAAGAGGAGTCACTCATCCAGCATGGCACAGGTATTAATGTTAAACCCCAAACTTTCCATGTGGGATTAGTGGAAAATTCACTGGACTTGAAGCCAATAGACTTGCCCAAGGCAGCATGGTATGGCTGAATTATCAGTGGAACTGTCTACATATCTTGTGTGACCTTAGAAAAGTTTCTTAATCTCCTCATCTTTAACATGAAAACTAGATGACCTCTGGGCTTTCCTCCAGCTCTAGTTCTGACTCTATGATCTAAATAAAAAGGTCTGGAGTCAGGAAAACCAAGTTCAAATCCTGCCTCAGACATTTCCAAGCTGTGGGACCCTGGTTAGGTCACTAAACCTGTTTGCCTCAGTTTCCTCATCTGTAAAACATAGGTGATAATAATAGCATTTACCTCCCAGGGTGATAAAAGGAGATAATATTTGTAAAGTACTTTGGAAATTTTAAAGAGCTATATATGTGCTAGCTGTCATTATATTAAGAGCTTTCATCATAAAATTTCTGTGACATTGGGTAAATCCCTTAACTGCTATGAGTCTCAGTTTCCACATCTATAAAATGGAAGAGTTGAACTAAATGATCTCTAAGTTCTCTTCAGGGGCAGTTAGGTGGCTCAGTGGATAGAGTTTGGGGCCTGGAGTCAGGAAGACCTGAGTTCAAATCCAACCCCAGATACTATCTGGGCAATTCACTTAATCCTGTTTGCCTCAGTTTCCTCATCTGTAAAATGAGCTGGAGAAGGAAATGACAAACCACTCCAGTATCTTTGCCAAGAAAACCCCAAATGGGATCAGAAAGAGTCAGACATTAGTGAAAATGATTGAACTCTACCATCACTTCTAACAGTCTGTAGATCCGTCTAGATCTGCCATTTTCTCTTTCCTTTGGCATTACCTGGTATGTGGGGAGAGTCATAGCCCAGAAGAGTGCTTTTGGGAAACACAGAGAACTCCCTACAAGAGGCCTTCCTTGTCCCCTGATTGATCCAAGAGGCTGGTTTGACTTTGGGAGCCATGAATTCTATATAGAGTCTAGCCTGGGGAGTGTCATGACTCAAGCATATGGTCTTGCTCTGAGGAATAACTGTGGATTCCAGATCTAAAGTGCTTGATGCTGAATTTGAACTCAGATCTTCTGGACTCTATGTACAGAGCTCAATCCACTGTACCACTTAGCTGCCTTAAACCTAGTCTGAAAGAGACTTCAGAAATCACCTACTCCTACATCCCCACTCTGTCATTTTACAAGGTCTAGGAGGGAGGTTGAAGTACTTGCCCAAGGTTGCAAGCATCATAGATCACATTTGAACTCAGATCCCCTGAATCCCAACCTAGTGCTCTGTCTGCTGGACACTGTCTCTGTTGCATTTCCCCTCTGGTCCTTCTCTGACCTCTGACAACATTTAGTCATTCTTAGTAACCAACTGTGGTCCCACTGTGACCTGTATTGTAGTTGCCCGTGTATATCTTTGTTTTCTTTCTCCTGCTGAGCTCCGTGGGAGCAGAGATCATTTCTTATGTCATTTGGTATCCCTCAGGGTAGCTAAACACAGCTCCATCCATGCACCTAGTAGGTACTCAGTAAATATTGCTAGGATAACTGAAAGAATAATCCTCCAGAGCCAATTTTCCAGCTGGGTGATAACCAGAGCCTGAGGCAATAATGAAGATGCATTAGCTTCCCGGAGAAGGAGCCATTAGCTTAGCTATTGTCACTGTACTGCAGCCAGCAATGGGGCCAAAATCGAAGGAGATTTTCTTTCCCTAGTCATCAGTGACATCAGTGCCTTAAATAAGCAGTTCCCAGCTTGTTACTCTGACCTACATGTGAGCAAGGAGGACGGGACAGGGAGAGCAGACTTGGGGGGAGGGGGAGATAAGGGATAAAGAGCCAGTATGGTGGACGGGGAGAAAGACACAGTCTGTGGGACGCTGGGAATATCTTTGAACTTCTCAACAACTCTCTAAAATGGGGATCATAATCAATCAGACAATCACTAAGGACTTTTCAGTGCCTACTATGTGCCTAGGTTGTGAAGACAAAAGTGACCTCAGCCCGCTTGTAATCCAATGGGAGAGCAAATATTCCTTCCTATTTATATACATGTTACCTGAAAAAGGTAATAATAATTCAATTCAATGAACATTTCTTAAGTGCTTACTGGGCATCAGACGTTGTGCTAAGTTCTGGGGAGGCAAAAAGAGACAAAATACAGTAATGACAACAAAACCAGCATTCATATAATGCCTACCTTGTGTCAGGCATGATGCTGAGCTCTTTGATCCTCACAACAACTCTGGGAGGTAAGTGCTATTATTACATCCCTTTTATAGTTGAGGAAACTAAGGCAGACAGAGGAGTCGTGTCTGGCTGTATAATGCTGGATTTGGAATCAGGTAAACCTGGGCTGGAATTTTGTCTGATGTTGTGTGACCTTGGGTAAGTCACTTAATCAAGCTCCTAGAGCCTCAGATGCCTTATCTGTATAATGGGTATAATACCTCTAATAACCACCCTAAAGGGTTGTTGTGAGGCACTCTCTGTCTGTCTGTCTCTCTCTCCACATATGTGTATATGTGTGTGTCTGTGCATACACACATATGTGTATACATGTACATATGCAGATATATACATATACCCATAAAAATACTCATACATGTGTGATGCACATACATATACTAATAGACATACAAAATACGTATATACACATATTTGTGATTAATAAATGCTTGTTTGATTCATTGATTGATTAGCAGTAGGGGAGGATGGTTTTGTTTATCTCAATAACTGGCTCCATATTAGACTGACATTAATTGGCTCTTGATTTGTCCACCCAAACCAGATCACTCTGTTCTCAGGCAAGTTTTTGGTGAAGGAGTTTTGGGTGCCATTCTGTGATTGGCCAAATCTTCTAGTTTTCCTGTCTCTTCCTTCTCACTAGCTCAGAGTTAGGTATGAGGCAGACAGAGTCGGGAAGGAAGACAAAGTCACAAAGAACACAAGAGAGGGCAGACAAGGGCAGGGGATGACAGGCTCACAGAATCATAGATTTGGACCTAGAAAAAAAAAACATTAAAAGCCAATGAATCCAACTTCCTTATTTCACAGTAGGGGAAACTGAGGCCCAGGGTGGTGAGGTGATTTACTCAAGCTCCTACACATGTAGCAGAGTCAAGATTTGAACACAGGTTCTCAGACTCCAACTCCAATACTCCCATAAAACTGTGTCATATAATGGGAAGATATAGTGACCGGTGATAGTATTCTTGAACCTATGGGAAGCCTAGGCTTCTTTTTTCTCCCTGCCACCACTTGCCATCATTCAATCGTTCATCCAAGAGCATTTGTTTAGTACATGCCAGAAAGGTCTTGGTCACCAAATTTACACCTGACACAAAGCTAAGAGGGACAGTTAAAACACTAAATAACAATTAAAATTCAAAATGATCTGGACAGACCAGACCATTGGGCTGACTCAGAGAGAAGAAATTTAAGCATAAATTTGTTTTTGAACTTGGGTTAAATAAAATCAACTTCACAAACACAAGATGAGGAGGCATGGCTATAAAACAGTTTGTCTGAAAAAGATCTGAAGGTCTTAGGGATCTTCAGCTTAATAGGAGTCAACAGTGTGATATGGCAGCCAAAATATTAATATGATCTTAGTTTGTATTGGAGGCATTGTAGATAGGAATAAGGAGTTAGTTGTTTGACTGGACTCTCCTCTGGTGAGACCACATCTGTCACGTTGTTTGCAGCTTAGGCACCAATAGGAAAGGTATTGATAAGCTAGAGAGTGTCCAGAGAAGGAAGAGGATGAAAAAAGACCTTAAGATGGTGCCATATAAGTGTCCATTTGTTAGTGGACAACAAAGATGATGAAGGGTCTCAAGATCATGCCATCAACTGAAGGAACAGAAGACATTTAGCATGGAGAAGAGAAAACTCAGGGAAGACATTAGAAACAGAAAATGCTGTCAAGTGGAAGGCAGGCAGACAAGATTGTCTAGGTTCCACTTTATCCTAGAAGGCAAACAGAATAGTAGATGTTAGAAACTAAGTGGCACCACATTGCACAGAGCACTGGACTTGGAGTCAGGAACTTCATGAGCTCCAATAGGATTCCAATGATATCAGATATGTATTTTATCAATACCAGGTCTATAACCCAAACCTCTGTAGCCTAGTGATACTCAAAAGGCAGTGATCGATAGAAGAAAGAACATAGGATTTGGACATGGAGGACCTACATTCAAATCCCACCTTTGCTTTTTGGACAATTCCCTACATTTCTCTGGGTCCAGTTTCCTCCTAGGACATTGTACTGAATCAGCGGGGATCCATGAACTTGTGTTAAAAAATATTTTGGTCACTGTATTTTTTCAAGTCAATAAGCATTTTATAAAGCATTTCTATGTGCCAGGCACTTTGCTAAACTCTGAGGATTCAAAGAAAGACAAAAGACATTCCCTGCTCTTGGAGGAATCACAGTCTAATGGAGGAGACAACATGCAAACAAGCATATACAAAAGATATAGCCAGTGTTAGCTTTCATAATCACAATCTTCATGATGATGATGATGATGATGAAGATAGTTAGCCTTTGTATAATGCTTGTTGTGTGCTAAGTACACATCTTAACTAATCCTCACAATGGCCCTTATAGGAAGGTATTATTATTATTATCTCTATTTTACAGGTGAGGAAACTGAGGAAGAAAGTGGTTAAATGACTCTCACAGGGTCATACAGCTAGGATGTATATGAGGCTGGATTTGAACTCAGAGCTTCCTAATTCCAGTCACTGAGCCACCCAAATGGCTCTGATTTCCCTAGAGCAGGGTTTCTTAACATTTTAGGGGGTCATGCTCTTCTTTGCTAGGTTAGTGAAGCCTATGAACCCCTTCTTAAAATAATGGTTTTTAGAAATATGAATAAACAAAGGAAATGAACTATACTGAAAGACACATCAATTTTTTTTAAGTTTAGAAAGAATGGAAAAAGCCTCTTGTATCTCAGTTCAAATAAAGCCTCATTGGAATTGAATGAATGTTAGTTTCTGAATCAAACCTCAGACACTTCCCCATTGTGTGCCTCTGGGTAAGTCATTTAACTTCTGTTTGCCTCAGTTTCCTCATCTTTAAAATGGGGATAATTATAGCACCGACCTTGTAGGGTTGTTGTGAGGGTCAAACAAGACAATATTTATAGAGCTCAGCACAGCCCTCAGCATATAGTTGTTGTTGTTGTCGCTGAGTCATTTCAGTCATGTTCAACTCTTTGCAAAGGTTTTGGAGTGGTTTGCCATTTCCTTCTCCACAGCATATAGTAGGTGATTAATAAATGCGTAGTTCCTTTCCCTCTGATATAACTGATTTCCTTTGCATTCCCATGCATCTCACTTGATGCTTTTAAAAACACGATTGTGAGAAGGGGGTCCATAGGCTTCATGAGCCTGATTGCCAAACAGGCCAGGGCACAGAAAAAGGTCAGAATCCTTGGGATGACCTCAGAGGCTTTTCCAGCTCTACGTTCTTGATCCTATGAACCTTTCAGAACTTGAGATCCAATGGAATAACCTTTGGGTCACCTTCATGCCCACATCAAACATCACAATAGGTCTTCAGTTTGGTGGAATGGGAGGAGTCTCTCAGTTGTAAAGGACCTCACATGGCATCCTGTCTCCCAGGAGATTCAGCAGGAAGAACAATGGTCACACATCTAACAAGGATTAGAACCGAGGTCTTCTGACGTCCTTTGTGAAGTGAGGATAGATGAATGACCTCTAAGTTCTCTTACAATTCTGTGTCTGGGATCCTACCAATACTGTTATCTTGCAAAGTACTTAACACCATATTGCTTTATATGCAGTATGAGAGAATGAATGAATGAGCATGTATTAAATTCTTACCATATGCCATGTGGATAGCTAGGTGATACCCTAAAGGATAGAACTCCAGGCCTGGAATCAGGAAGACTCATCTTCTTGAGTTCAAATACAACCTCAGATACTTACTAGCTATGTGATCCTGAGCAAATCGCTCAACCCCATTTGCCTCAGTTTCTTCATCTGTAAGATGATCTGGAGAAGGAAATGACAAACTACTCCAGTATCTCTGCCAAGAAAACCTCAAAATGGGGTCACAAAGAGTCAGACACCACTGAAAAATGACTAAACAGCAAGCAACATGTGCCAGACACAGTGTTAAACCCTAGAGACACAAATATAAAAGTAACAGTCCTTTTCCCCAAGGACTTTTCATGTAATAGTGAGATACCATCCATATGAGAGAGCGGAGGTCAGGAAGGGATGTTGTTGTTTGGAAAGCCACAGGGATGAGGGGTGGAGCAATAGGATAGTTGGTCAACAGTAGACTTTTTACCTGTTAAATAACCTAAAATAAAACCCATGCATCTAATGCTGTAACAAACCAAAGAGCCCAGTCCCTATGAATATAACACTGATGGAATGAAGAATGTTACTTCCAAAGCTCTCCCCATGGAAGAGACCAGAGAGCCTGCTTCCAGAAGAGTTCCAATGACGATAACGGAAATGCCTTGAAGGCATTTGGGAACATGTGTAGATATTCTGCATTTGGTTCTAGTCTACCATTCAGTGGTGAATGACAATTATTTTGATTTGCTGCAACTGGGGGATTGGAACTTGGAGAGCCTTCAAAAGGTCTTAATTGGCCTTAATTGGCCTTAGCCTCTCCTACGTTTGGTTGGAATGCTTCTCTTAGTTTGATTCCTTCCTTGGTAGCATCTTGTGAGTCAGTGCTATGAGAGGAGAACGTTTTCTCCCTCTGAGACTGCTGTGTAGGCCTGTGCATTTGCCTGCATCAACATTTGTGCTTTTGTTTAAATCAAAGAAGTTGAAGGATATGATTTTGTGAGTTTTGAAAAATTAGGAGATGGACCCACTCAAGATCCCAGAGTCCAGAAATCTGACAGTTGAGTCCATGCCAAGATTTGTAGCCCTCCATGCCAATATCCACTCCTCAAGGAGTGAGGATCAATCTCCTGGACTGAGCCCAGAGATAGCAGAGATGATCTTGTTGATCCTACATTAAGATATGAATTTGGTGGAATGAATGCACTTGAAAAGTCTAAGGCCACTTGCCCCAGAGCCTGAGCTGGTATTAAGGAGAGTGTATTCCCCTAGGTGCTGAAGGATACATTTGCAATTTTGTTTTTGCTTTTTCTTTGAAGAAAAGAAATATCCCTTCCTAAAAGCTAGTTAAATGGAATGAGAGTATTAGTCACTGATGCCAAACCATTGGGAGAACACAATTCAAATGAGCAGAGAAGACATCCTCACTCCTCTAGATGTACCCTTAGAGGTAATCAGCCTTGCTCTAGGAAAGGAATCCAGAGAATATTGGCTACAAAGCCTTTCACAATCTATCTCCAGATAACCTTTCTAGGCTTTTGCCCATGATTCCCCCTCACTCTCTCTACATTGTGAAAAATGAAAAAAGCAGACTGGCCAAGTTGGTTTTCTGTCAGCCTTGGCATTCAATCTTCCAACTCTGTGCCTTTTCAAGGCTGCTCCTCATGCCTAGAAGGCAATCACTCTTCTGACAAGGCTCCACTTGTAAACCACTTCCTACAGGAAGTCCTTCCTGGTCTCCTTAGTTGCTCTTTTCTCCCTCCTCCTCAAATTACCTTGTATATACCTCTCTGATCCAGAGGCTAAGTGGAGAGGAAACCTACTGCTTGTGTGACCTTGGGAAAGCCACTTAACCCCTCAAGCATTCTAGTCAATTGATTAAAACAATAAATTTCAGTGAAGGTGCTGGTCTGCATAGGTAGAGAGAATTTCCTCTCTACTAGGGTTCAATGAAATTTGGGTTCAATCCAAGATCATTTGATCATGTATTGAATCCCCTAAGACACAGAATGTAAGCTTCTTGAGCAAGAGACTTATTAGTTAGTATGAATAATTATCAATATTTTAATACTAATTAATATTAAGAAGTATCATGCCTACGACTAATTCTTAATATTTCATTGTAAATTAATATGAATAATTCTTGGTGGTTTATTATTAATATCAAAAATTCTTACTATTTTATTATTAATTAACATTAAGAATTATTGTGCTTATTAATAATTCTTAATGTTTTATTATAATCAATGGAAGCTAGGTGGTTTAGTGGACAGATAGAGCACTGCCCTTGGAGTTGGGATGACCAGGAGTTCAAATCCCACCTCAAACACTTACTAGCTGTGTGACCCTGGACAAGTCACTTCACCCTGTCTGCCTCAGTTTCATCATCTATAATGAACTGGAGAACTAAGTTGCAAATCACTCCAGTATCTTTGCCAAGAAAACCCCAAATAGTCATAAAGAATCAGACATGACTGAATAAACTGAACAACAACAATAAAAAATAATCAATTATATACTATCATCAATATATTATTACTTTTATTATTACGATTATTAATATCCCAGAACTGTAGACACATAGGGATAGAGAAAGGAGCTATCTCGTAATTTCGTTGCAATAGGTAACTCTATGGAGGAAATTTCTTCTTCCAATGCAAGTCAAAACTTTGTCTAAAGCATATCGATTTTTTTGTTTTAGTTTTAGAAAAGAAATTTATTAGGGCATTTAATAGAGAAGGACCCCTCCTGGGAGAGAGGGAAGAAGCATTTATTAATCACCTACTGTGTGACAGACATTTTACAAATATCTAATTTGATTTGCCTAGAACACAAAAGTTAAGTGACTTGGGTCACATAGCCACTATATATCAGAGGCTGGTCTTGAAGTAAGTAAGGGCTTTTTGACTCAGAAGCCAGCTCCTTCTCTACTGCCTCTCATGAGTATTCAGTAGGCCCTTAATTAATGCTTTTGAGATTGGCCCCAGTGCATCTGATCTTGAAGAATACTCCAGAATACCCCAGCTGGTCTCTTTTATAAAAAAAAAGCACCAGAGGAGGAGCTGGCCAAGGTCACAGAGGAGAGAAGGGTTTCAAGCTTGTTGATGCAAATTTGCTTCCAAACACAGCTGGGGAGGGGCAGTCAGGGAGAGCAGAGACACAATGTTCCCAGGCTTTTGTGAATGCATAGAGCTAATTCTGCCCATGACTGGACTGGGCGCTGGCCCAGCTCCATGATATATGATAGATACATAAGTAAGCGCAGACAGGCCGTCACAGTTGATCAATGGGAACAGATCAGTGGGGTAAGAATTAAGATCCCCAATCGATGGACCTGGGAATAATTAATCATGCCTCCATTTGGCTGGCCCACTGTCAGTCTGGTGGTGGTCTCACATTAGAAATAATTATACATAGTCCAGACCAAAGCCAGAACCTGGACTGTTTGGTGGGGGATAAATGACATCATGATGCTCCAGCCGAGACCTCGTTACCAGCCATCAATCTTGCCAGCAGATGTTGGGACATGGAGCGTCTGACAAGGGGAAGGCCAGATATGAGTCCAAGGTGTCATTAACAATATCAAATGTTGTGTGTGTGTGTGTGTGTGTGTGTGTGTGTTCCAAGCTCTCTCATAGAACACCTTTCCTGTGTATTCTATGCTCCTTGGATTTCCCACTGGGTTGCTATGGTAATCTTCCTCTCTATCCCCCACCCTACCCCAATGTGGTATCTTGAGTAGACTGATAATCCTGAATCTTTCAAAGCTATTCTGGAGCTCTATAGTCAGATGGGGCGGCTAGGTGGCATGAAGAATAGAGGGAGTGGCTTGGAGTCAGGAAGATTCATTGACCTGAATTAAAATCTGGCCTCAGATGCTTCCTAGCTGTATGACCATAGGCAACTCATTTCACCTTGTTTGCCATAGTTTCCTCATCTGTAAAATGAGCTGGAGAAGGAAATGACAAACCACTCCAGTATCTTTGCCAAGAAAACCCTGAATGGGGTCATAAAGAATCAAGTAGGACTGAAACACCTGAAATAGAGTTATAAAAACCTGGGGTAAAATCTCAGTTCTGTGCTTTACTACCCGTGTGATCTTGGGCAACTCACTTCTCTTTGGGCCTCAGTTTCCCCATGTGTAAAAAGAGGGGGTCCAATTATTTCACCTCTTTTGTATTTCTTCCAGCTACAAGTCCACGAGTTCGTGAGTCTTTGAAAGCCTGAGCCTTGCTTAGTGGGCCTTAGGAAAGCAGGACTTTATAATAGGATGGCTTTTCTGTTTCTGATGGCTCCCCTCCTGGGCCAGCCCATGTGTAAAAGGTTTGACTGAAAGACCAGTTGGGCTGCAGACTTTGGAGTAGACTCTTTAGCGAAATTGTTGGGAATGGGGATGTGAATTACCCTTGTATAATTTAAGCTGGCTTAAGCTTTGTCTTCAAACAGCTTTCCACAGAGACATGTGTGTACCCAGGACTGTCTTGAAATTGGCTGTTAGAATAGTGGAGGAAGAAAATAGTGTTAAGGTATTCTGGGCAGAAAAAGTTAGGGCTGAGCAACAGGAAGTACTGAATACATTAGAAAAGGGGTTTGGGAAACAGAAGAATCCATCTTTTTCTGACCTGGGCATTTTGATTTTCCAGTGTCAGTAGCTAAATTGTCTGTAGCTGCAGGTTTGGGTGCCCTTCCAAAGTTTGGAACCAGGGACAAAGTCGTGTTTGCCTAACCCTCATTCTAACTCTTACATATAGAGAGGCAGATAGACAGACAGAC
Organism: Pseudochirops corinnae; assembly: GCA_028646515.1. Lineage (NCBI taxonomy): Eukaryota > Metazoa > Chordata > Mammalia > Diprotodontia > Pseudocheiridae > Pseudochirops > Pseudochirops corinnae. The sequence goes on from CM053587.1 coordinate 336,809,351, forward strand.
AGACAGACAGACAGACAGATAGATAGATAGATTGATGTATAGATGGATGGATGGATGGATGGATGGATGGATGGAAAGATAGAGATAGATAGATGGATAGCTGGATGGATGGATAGATAAATAGATAAATAGATAGACAGACAGACACAGATAGATAGACAGATAGATAGATAGATAGATAGATAGATAGATAGAGGAATGGATAGATGGATGGCCTTTGTTTGAAGGTTTATACTGAGTGGGGGAACCTACTAATTTGCAAAGCAGACCATCCCATATTTGAGCAGCTTTATTAATTGAGAATATATTCTTTACATGCAGCCTATATCTGCCTCCTTCCACCTTCCATCTGGGGTCAAATAGTACCAGTCCAACTCTTCTTTTATATGACAGGTCTTCAGATGTTTGAAGATGTAGCATATTCCCTACATCTTCTTTTCTCCAGGTTAAAACATCCCCATTTCCTTCCATCAGTCCTTGTATGGATTGTGTAGTTATCAGTCCTCTCATCATTCTGACCATCCTCTTCTGAACCCCCATTTCATTACAGGTCAGGGGTTTCAGGAGGGCAGGTACTCCCCTCTAAGATGTACTATATTTGAAAGTTAACCTGGTTGAAAAAAATCTACTGTTCTGTGGCTAGCATGGTGATGAACCTTTCTGACCTTAGCTAGGCCGGTCCTTGGATGACAGACACAATCCACCAGTGGTCCAAAACCTGAAACACCCAGCAAGAGCCATGGTCTTCCTTGGAGAAGTAAGGGTCAACTCTATGCTTAATAAGGCAGAGGAGTAACAATCATTGTTACTTACAACAATTGTTGACTTATTGATTGATTCATGCATGCATGTATGCTATTGGGTACCAAGCATTAAATGCCTACTATGTACCAGGCAATATTCTAGGCACTTGAGAAACAAATATAGCCACTGCCTTTAAGGGTCTTACATTCTATTGAGGGATAAGACTTATTTAGAGATAAGTGAATACAGGACGCATACAAAAATAAATACGTTGATTTAAGAGTTGGGGACACTAATAATTGGAACCATCAGGAAAGGCCCTTTGAAAGTGGTCATCCTTGAGCTGAGCCTTAGAGGGAGCCACTCTTGGCTCTGAGAGGTAGGAGGGGGGGTGGCATTACAGGTTTGGGAGATAGTCTAGCAAAGGGCTGAAGGCAGGAGAAGGAACACCCTGCATTGGGAAGAGAAATTAGATTAATTTGGCTATAGCCAGTGATAGTAAAGGGCAAAGAGCCTATAAAGAAAGATTGGAGTCAGATTGTGAAGGAGTTTATGCCAAAAATTTCTTTGTATAATTCTAGAGGCAACAGGGAGCCCCTGAATCTTCTTGAACAGCAGAGTTCTATGACATATTTGGGCTTTTTTGGGCAGCCATGTGGAGGATTCATTAGAGAGAGGAGAAACTGAAAGCAGGAAGACCAGTATGGATGCCATTGAAGTTGCTCAGGCAAGACATAATGAAGGTCTGAGCAAGGGTGGTCACCTTGTGAGTAGAGAGAAGGGGACAACTGTTAATGATGCTGAGGAAGAGGATGCTGGGGAAGTGAGAGAAAAGAATAAAGAATGCTTCCTAGAATGGGAACCTGGCAGACTGGAAGAATGGTGGTGGCAGGGGAGAATTTTTTTTAACCATCTTAACTGACATTTACATTGATAGACAGTGTGGTAGATTGGATAAAATGGAATCCTGACTGAGTCAGGATGACCTAAACTTGTAATCCTGCCTCTGATACTTAGAAGCTGTAGGACTCCAAGCAAGATTCTCTCCCTGGGCTTTAGACAAGTTTCTAAGACTGTCCACTTAGGAACAGATGGCTTGTGATCTGCATAACGGAATGAACTTCTCACACATTATCGATCTTGATGGATACTTTTTGCACTGTATTTCATGGTTATAAAGCATATAAAGCAAGAGACCTGACAACCCTGGGAAGCAAGGATCTCTTTCAGTTTAAGGATGAAACTGAGACCCAGAAAGGTCAAGTGATTTATTTAAGATCACACAGATCATGAGTGGCAAAGTCAGAACTTTGTCTCAGATCTTTTGATTGAATGTTCTGTCCAAATAATAATATTTATCTAGCAGTTTAAGGTATGTGAAATGGTTTACAAACACCTCCTTTTATAGTCACAACAACCCTAGAGGGAGGCACTATAATTATCCTTGTTTTACAGATGAGGAAACTAAGGCAGGCAGCTGTGAAGTTATTTACTTAAGGTCACACAACTAGTATGTGTCTGAGGCTGGATTTGAACTCAGATTTTCCAAGTTCAGTTTTCTATCTACTGCACCACTTTGCTTTCTCTAGGCATATTGCCATGTTGCTTCACTTGCCCTTGATCAAATAAAGTATTTTTTCTTTTAGGAGTAGGTAGTATGGTTTAGTGTAAAGAACACTGATTTTACAGTCAGAGGATCTGGGTTCAAATCATAGCTCTTCCTTTTATTGGTTGTGTAAGTCTCTTATCCAATGTGAGCCTCATTTTTCTTACCTGTAATAATAATAATGACAGCTAGCATCTCTGTAGTTCTTTAAGCACATTAGAGTACACCATTTCATTTGGCCCTTTCCACAACCTGCTGAGGTAGGTGATATTATTACTCCCAGTATCTATGGTGGGATTTCCAAGTCAAGTGTTCTCTTCAGCATGGCACCAAGATCCAGGGCCACATGTTAGCACTTCACATAGACCATTTGGGGAGGTAGGATTTGAACTCTCGTCCTCTCATTCCAGGTCTGGTATTTTCTCCCCCGTTTTCTTTAAAGCTGACTTCCTTCTTTCAGAAAGCTCCTTGAAATGCATTCCTGTCTGTGATGTGCATCTTCCTTGAAGATCTCTTCCAATTCCCCATGATTTATCTCTTCATGCCTTTTGTTGTTGTTTAGTAGTTTCAGTTTTGTCCAATATTTGGGGTTTTCTTGGCAAAGATACTGGTGTGGTTTGCCATTTCCTTCTCCAGTTCATTTTACAGATTAGGAAGCTGAGGCAAGCAAGTATCAAAGGCTGAATTTGAATCCAGGTCTTCCAGACCCAGGCTCTGACTCATTTCTATCCACTCTGCCACCTAACTGCCCTTCCTAATATCTTAATTGAACCCTCTCACTGTAGTTTGGGTCATAAATCCACATTTCTTTCCTGAATACTCTTTAAACAATGGAATCATAGATTAAGAGATGGGAGGGACCCTGGAGATTGTCTAGTCCAATACCCTTCATTTACAGCTGAGGAAACTGAGCCCAAGAGACTTCAGCAAGGTCACAAAGGTGTACATGTCCTTAAATTCATAGATCTAGAACTGGATGGAACCTCCGAGATCACTAGTCCAACTCCATCGTTTTATAGTGGAGGAAACAGGGAAGTTCCTTTACCCAACCCTGGAAGCCAATATTAGAACCATTTCTGCCTCCAAACCCCAAATGGGTTGTTTTTCTATGTCCTTGTGATGCCTCTCAGCATAAACTGTGGATAGAATTGATTGCAAGGATGGCTAACTCTGTTTCTGTTTTGTTTTGTTTTTCTTCGCTTTTGACTGTCAAAACAGTTGGGCTCTGAACAAATGATTGGATCAGCTCCAGGTTGATTTCATTGGGTCATTAGGACATCCCAGGTAATCAGACCCATAGTTGGCTGGCTGGTCAATTTTGTCGTCTTAACAACCAACTCCGTTCAGCTAGTTGAACAGCAATTCAATCTGTAACTGGTTGAATCCACATCCCATATAGACGTAACCTCTCTTTCTCTCTGTCTCTCTCTGTCTCTCTCTCCCTCATTAACTCCACGTCTATTTTCAGATCTCAGTGAAAATCACAGCTGTTTCCCCTCTTTGTCATGCCAAGCTGGGTGTCTAGCCATTTCCTGCTATTGTGAGGTTTTTTTTTTTCATTCTTGACTTTTATTTAACTCCAAGGAGTGCTTTCTAAATTCTCAGTCCTAATAGCAAAGATGAAGCTGGAATGAGAAATGAAGTTGGCTCTATTGAATGTCCCTTTCTGAGGGTCCTCTGCATGATTGTCAGCCCGAGACAATCCACTTTGTGCTTAGGGAAATTGGGGCAATCTAACCTGTACGTGCAAGGCAAGCTGTTGGGTGGGATACTGCTGGCATGTTTCTGAGGGGGATGGCTGTCTGCTGCTTCCTGATCTGAGGACCAGGACAAAGGGGTTCAGTGGGAGGAGATGTGGGTGTGGAGTCAGAGGAACTAGGTTAAATCCTAACAATAGGGAGCCACTTGAGTTTGTTGAGTAAGGGATGATCTGTGTGATTTAACCTCTCTGGATCTCAGTTTCTTCATTCGTAAGAGTTGTACTTCATGGAATTTAATTTTTGTTTTATTTTTGTATCAGCAAGGACCCTAGCATACCCAGGGTGGCTGCTAGCACAGGTTCTTAGATCTCCTTTTCTAAAGGAAAGCAACTCAAAATGGGTTAACAGTCTCACTTTAATCAGTCAAACACATATCATTTACCTAGTTCAGGGGAAAAAGTCAGCACCCTGAACTTTAGAGAATGAAAACAGAATACAAACAGAAGTTATAAACAGACAAAGAAACAGAGCAGCAGATAGGCTTCCAATCTTCTGACCATTACATCAGTTACCTATTCAGTTACCAGAGAGGGAAGCACTAACATCTGGGTTTTTCAAAGCTGGGGAGCTCAACAGCTTCCCAGAGTCTCGTCTGGCCAAATCATACAACTCTTCTTAAAATGAGCCCCAAAGCAAAACCTCACATCAAGGCATATATATAGCCTTCTCCTGGATAGAAGATTGTCACAGCCCTCTTGACCCACTGCCCAATCACAAAGTAATAAGGAATGGGCATTCCTGAAGAACAAGCCTCCCACCACAGGCTCCATGTGACCACATTCAGCCTATTAGGGGACAGAGTATACTTTCAAATCTGCGAAGGTTTTCAGAGTCACTTAAGCCACTTAAGCAAAGGGCCTAGGGGCAGGGAAGATCTTCAGATTCCCATAACAATTTCCCCCCAACTTCTAATTGTCCTTCAGTTGTTTCAGTCATGTCTGGCTCTTCCTGACCCCGCTTAGTATTTTCTCGGCAGAGATACTGGAGTGGTTTGCCATTTCCTTCTTCAGCTCATGTTACAGATGAGGAAATTGAGCCAAAGAGGGTTAAGTGACTTGCTCAGGGTCACAGCTAGTAACTGTCTGAGGCCTGATTTGAACTCAGGAACATGAGTCTTCCTGATTCTAGGCTTGGCACTGTATCTACTTCACCACCTAGTTGACCACTTTTTCTCAATTACATGTAAACAAAATTTTTCAACATTCTTTAAAAAAAATTCTCTTTGAGAAAATGAACAATTTGATATAAATTATATATATGTGGTTATGTAAAACATTTCCATATTAGCCATGTTGCAAAAGAAGACACAGACCAAAAAACCTAAGAATAATAAAGTTGAAAAAATGCCTCACTCTGCATTCAGACTCCATCAGTTCTCTCTCTGGAAGTGGATAACATTTTTCATCATGAGTCCTTTGGAATTGTCTTGGATTGTTATTTTGCTGAGAATAGCTAAGTCATTCACAGTTTATCATGATGCAATGTTGCTGTTGCTATGTACAATGTTTTCCTGGCTCTGGTCACTTCACTTTGCATCAGTTCTTGTCTTTCCATAGCTTTTAAGGTTTTTCTAAGCTCAAAAATCTATGAACCTCTACCTAGATGTCTTGTTTGAGGGCTTTTCCAGATCTAAGGCAATGATCCTCTAGGAACTCTGGTTTAGCATCTAATGACCCAGATGGTAGTACAGTGGAAAAATCCTGGCTTTGGTGTCAGAGGATCTGGGTTCAAATCTCACCTGACCTGCTTAATTCTTGTATGAACTTGGGCAAGTAGCTAAATCACTCTGGCCCTCAGTCTCCTTATCTATAAAATGAAGGGGTTGGACAAAATGATCTTTGAGGTCCATTCCAGTTCTAATTGTGTGCTCCTCTGAAAGATCTGGGTTCAATACTATTTTTTGAGTGGGGAAGGCAAGGCATTTGGGGTAAAGTGACTTGCCCAGGATCACACAGCTAGGAAATGTGTCAAGTGTCTGAGGTCAAATTTGAACTCAGGTCATCCTGATGCCAGGGCCGGTGCTCTATTTGCTGCTCCACCCAGCTGTCCCCCAATCCTATTTCTTTTATGTTTTAGACAAGTCATTTTACCTTTGAGATCCTCATCTGTAAAATAAGGAGACTGTAGAAGATCATCTCTATAGTTTCTTCTACCTTAAAACCTATTTTGGAGTCAGAAGGTTCAAAACCAGTATCTTTCACTAACAATTTGTGTGTCCTTGAGAAAATCACTTACTTTCTCTGTGTCTAGGTTTCCTTATTTATTAATTGAGGGTATTGAACTCAACATTCTCTGAAGTTCTTTCCAGCTCTAAACATGATCCTTAAATCACTTTACCTATCTAGGACTTAGTTTCCCCACCTACCACATAGAGTGTGGACCAGGTGACCTCTGAAGTCTCTTTCAGCCCTAAATCTGTTATCTTGTGAGACTCTCAACTTAATCAGCTTTTTCCTGGCTCTTAGCACAACCTTGTGGGGCTTCTAGGCAGGTAATTTCTAAAAACAGATAATGGGGGAAAGAAAGACTGGAGCATTTCTGATGGAAAGTGGACTTCATAAAAATACCCTTTATGGAAATCATTTGGTGTAAATTTGACCAATTAGAACCTGAGAACTTCTCTTTTTTAAGTAAATAGTATTTTTTCCAATTACATGTAAAGATAGTTTTCAGCATTCTTTTTTAATAAGATTTTGAGTTCCAAATTTCTCTTTCTCTTTCCCTCCTACCCCCCCCCCCTCCAAGATGGCAAGCAATCTGATATAGGTTCTACATGTGCAATCATGTTAAACCTATTCCCACATTAGTCATTTTGTAAAAGGGGAATGGGCTCTTTTAATCCTGGTTTGGGGATCTGAGATTTGGAGATGAAGGGGACATGGAGGGTCATCTGGTCTAACCTCTTGATTTTACAAATGAAGACAATGAGATATACACACATACACACACGTGTGTGCACACACATACACACAACCGGTAGCATGGATGGAATGTGAACCCCTCCCCCATTGGTTCCAGAAGAAAAAAGAATGAGCTCAAATACCTATTTTAAATATTCACATCTCTTCTGAGAAGAGAAAAAAAAAGCTCCTGTAAAGACCATTCCCCCATTACTGCATTTAGATGTTGGGAGGAGCTTTTTAGGTCTCTCTGTGCTTGTTCTGTCTGTGAAAAGAGCTTTGAAAGGAATTTCTGGAATTGTGCTTGGCTTTCAAATGCTAATGGAAACTGTAAGACAAAATATTGGAACCTAAATGTTTACAATAAAATGGGAAAACTGTAATTGATTTTTCGAATGTGGCCTTCTAGTCTCTTTAAAAAAGCAACTTCGGGAGAAAAATTGCCATGGGCAGAGATAGCCTTTCGGAGAGGCTGTGGCCCAAATAAGCAAGTGCTAAGCCAGCAGCATATCAGTGTCACAGTGACTTGGTTCTCCACAAAGCATCCTTACCCTGGGCAGCATGTGGAGGGAGCTTTTTTTTTTTTTTTTTAACATAGAACCATCGATAGGAATTTTTGCCCAAGGGGCAGGAAGCCTAAATGACTCTGAGGACAAGAGATAGTCTACATGCTCTCACTTGAGGGTATGGGGGAAACAGTAAGCTCAGTACAGCTATTTGAAGCTGCTACTGGAAAGGCCTGGATGGGGATGGAAGTGGGGGATGGGAAGAATGGATAAGAGAACATAACACGTAGCTTTCTAGCTTAACTATTTATTTTACTGATATAATAGCCAGCATTTATATAGTATCTTAAGGCTTACAAAGCGTATTATACATATTAACCTCATTGGTCCCAACTAACACACTAATACTAAGGTTGTTATTAATATCATTTATTGAGGGTTGGGGACATTAAGGATCACACATCTTAGCACTGTCTGAGGAAGGATTTGAATGCAGGTCTTCCTGACTCCAAGTGTAGCAATGTATCCACTGCATCACCAAGCTGTCTATAGGTCAACACCCTCTAAATTCAAGGCCCTGTTACAAAGCCCCAGTTATTTTCACCTTGTTACATTTCTGCTTTATCATCATTTCTGAATACCCAAGAAGAACTCAAGTTCCTCCCTTTTGAGCACAAGATGCTGGATTTAGAGTAAGCAAAGCCTGGGCTTAAATCTCATCTCTGATGCTCACGGTCTCCTTTAGCAAATCAATCCCTCTCCCTGTATTGAAAGTTATGTGGACTCAGTATCTCACTGTTCCAAGCCCTGCTTATCCACCAGTGTTGGATGAGGCTCTGGTGGGGAAGGGGTCTGCAGATGTCTGTATCACCCACTTTTTTGTCACATACCCCTACCGGCAAATTGTCAGGTTCTTGCTACCTTGAGGAGGAATTAAGATGCAAGGGCCCAACCTCTCCTGCTCTCTCTGAATTGTCTTAAAGTTACTTATAAAAGCTGGCCCCACCTTGAAGCCAGTGCTAATCTTCAGTGATCATCCTGTCAATGTTTCCCTGACATACTTAGAACAAAATCCTTTAAAAACTTTCTGTCCTGAGTTTTGCCTCATTAATTGGGGTGAAAAGCCCAAATGAAGAACAACACCTGGGTCTTTGCTTCTTCACCTGTGAAATGAAGAAGTTGGACTGCATGGCCTCTGAGGTCCCCTGTAGCTCAAATCTAGAATCCTATGTTCTATTAAAACAGGGGTGGTGTGCAAGAAATGGAACCACTGGGTGTCATTTGACATGCCCCACTTTAGAGAAGATACGGGCAAACTAGGGAGATTGCAGAGAAGGGCATCCAGAGCAATGTGGGGAGAGGAGACTGAGCTATATTGTAGTGAGTTAAAGAAACCATGGATACTTAGCCTGGACCTGAGTAGTACTTGATTGGAATGTTCTAGTATACAGGATTGTAGGAGCATAGGACTGTAGTTGCAGAGATGGGAGGGATGTCACAGGCTACTTAGTCTAATCTCTTCCCTTTACAAATGAGGAAATTAGGGTCTAGAAAGGCCAATGAATTGTTGAAGGTTACCCAGTTAATAAACATCAGATGCAAGATTCAAACAGGTCTTTGGGTTCCTGAATCTTTGCTCTCTCCACTGTGTCACACTGATATGACAACCTGATATGTGAAACATAGAGGTGGACTGGTTCTGTTCATCCTCAGAAAGTAGAATTGAAAGCAATGGGTAGAAATGTAATATTAAAGAAGAAAACAATAACAGAATAAAAATTTCTTGACATTTAGAGCTATTCCAAAGTGAAATGGGACGGATAGGTGGTGCAGTGGTTAGAGCACTGGGCCTGGGGTCAGGAAGATTCATCCTGCTGAGTTCAAATCTGGCTTCAAACACTTACTGGCTGTGTGACTCTGGACAAGTCACTTAACCTTGTTTGCCTCAGTTTCCTCATCTGTAAAATGAGTTGGAAAAGGAAATGGCAAACCACCTCAGTATCACTACCAAGAAAACTCCAAATGGCATCACAAAGAGTCAGACACAAGTGAACAAGCAAGAAATCTAGTCTTTAAGCAAAGACTGCATGACCACTTATTGGGTATGTTATGGAAGGGATTCCTATTCATGAACAGGTCAGACTAGGGAACTAATGAGATTCTTTTCAATTTAAAGATTTTATGATTCTTCCCTTCTGTGAAAAAAAAGTTTTTCCAAATCCTAACTGTCCTTTAATATCAAGTTCAAATTCTATTTCTTCCAAGAAGCCTACTTTCACTAGATTTTCTCGTGTCCTTCCCTGTCCATGGTCCTTATCATCTCTATTAGTCATTACACTTAATCTCATTCAGTCAGATCATTTTCTCATTGTTCAGGTGCATGATCTTTTGCCTTAACTATAATAGAAACTCCTTAAGAACAGGGACTGTCTTAGATTTCTTGATATCCTCTGTAGCACCTAGCACCAGGCTAGGTACACAAAAGGACTAGACTCCCTAAATATTTGATGAATTGAACATTCACATTTATCCCTCGGCATGTCCAATATTGATTTCATAGTCTTCCTACCACGACCCACCAGCAACTGTTGTTTGGGCTGTCAACTTGCTCTTTTAATTAATGATCAATGTGTCTGGGTTTGGGCCTGGCAGGAAACATTCAGTTATTAGCTGAAGAGGAGCTCAGAAGGCAAACCTCAATCCATCTGAAAGGCCCTCTTTTCAATATTCTAGTGCCCCTCCCAGCCTATATTCAGTTACAGCAACTTAAAAATTTCCTGTTCCCTTTATTACTAAGATTATAGGTAAGAATGGATGTTTTTGCTTGTCTCACTGGAGTCTCAGAATGTTAGCACTGGGGTGACCCTTAGAAAAGGATGTCAGAACTGGAACTTAGACCGTGGAATGTTAGGGTTGGAGGGGCCTTAGAACAGGGAATGGCAGAGCTGGGAGGGGTCATGGGACCTTAGAACACAGAACTTGTAATTTCATTTAGAAAATGCCTTGCAACTAAGGACCTTAGATTGAGTCTCCAATGAAATAATCCAATTAATAAACATTTCTCCATGGGAGTCACATTTAAATCCAATTCATGAACAAGTCAGGGCATCACCCTCATGATATCATTGGTCTTCTTTGAAAATGGAGGATGCAAAGAACAAGGCTACGAATAAAAATTTCAGAAGACTGAAACCTAATGGTCTTGCTTCCAGCTAGGATGGAGAATTTCATAGTGACCTGTGTGATAGTGCTTGGTACTCTTCCTTCTGTCCTGGCCAGGTACCTGCTTTCTATTCTCAAAGGGCTGGCTGGTTTCCCACCTACAAGAAAAGGAAATTTTGCCATTGTTGTTGTTGCTTTAAGGAGGGTGGGGCTGGGGGAAGACCTCTGTACTTCCCAGGTTTTTAGGGATAATTAAATGTTCCCTTAAAAGGGGCAGGTGGGGAAAATACTTCAAGGTAAAGACCAAGGAAAAGAGGAACCCAAAAGTCACAAGGAAAGTGACCTGTCATGAGGTCAGAGGATAATGTTATGGTACAGAAAAGGAAGGGAGGAAAAATTTGGAGACCCAGGTCAAATTTTATCACCAAAAAAAATCATAAATGATGTGATTTTGAGCAAACTATGTAATACCCCAGAGTCTTGGTTTTCTAATTTAGAAAATAGAGATAACAGTGCATGGAGCTGTGTTTGACAGGGAGGAGGTGGGCTTTCTGAGGAGGAAACAGCTGTTTATTGTTTAAGGAATGATGATGTGTGACAACAGGGGGTGAGAGATCAGCCACGAGAATAAGAGAAAGAGGAAATGAGTGGAGGATGCTGATTCCTAGTAGAAGGTCCCAAGGCAACTATTTGTTCAAATGATATTAACAATAGATGGGTCTGTTCTCAGGGACATCAGTTGGTCAATAAGTCAATCAACCAGCATTTATTAAGCTTGTGTCAGACACTGAGGATAAAAAGATGAAACCCAAACATTTTCTGCCCTCACGGAGCTTACGTTCCACTGGGAGAGATGAAATGTGTCCACATATAAACTAATATAAAAATATATGCCAAGTCAATGCAAGATAATTAGAAGAGAAGGTACTAGAATCTGTAAGGACCAAGAAAGAAAGGCCTCTTGTAGAAGGGGAGTCTGAACTCAATCTGGGAGGAACACTAAGAGGCAGAAATGAGAAGGGAGCTCATTACAGGATTGGGGAACAGCCAATGAAAAGACATAGAGACAGGAGAAGGAAGGTCAGAAATGAGGACGTTCACAGGCCATTTTGGCTAGACCATAGAGTGAATACAAGGGAGTAATATATATTGAACCTGCAAAAGTAGGTTGAAGTCAGACTATTAAGGACCTTAATTGCTAAATAGAGGAATTCATATTTTATGTTAGAGACAATCGGGAGCTAATGGAGCTTTTTGAGTGGAGGGTGACAAGGTCAAATTTGTGCTTCACATTGGCAGCTGTGTGGAGAGTGGATTGCAGAAAGGAGACTCATGAGATGGAGAGCAATTAGGAAGCCATTGCAATAGTCCAATTTGGAGGATGAGAGACTAAACTTGAACAGTTGCTAGGGGAAAAGCAAGAAGGGAAGTATGACAGATTCTGTGGAGGTAGAAATGACAAGATTTGGCTTTTGATTGGATATGGAGATAGATCGATATGGGATAGATGGATGCATAGATGGACAGATGACTAGATAGATGGATTGAAGGACAGATAGATGGATGGATGGATGAATAGTTAGAGCATTTGTTAAGTGCTTAACATATGCTAGGCAGTGTACTGGTGATATAAGTAAAAACAAACAAAATGTCTCTAATTTCAAGGAACTTATATTTTAATGGGGGAAGATGACAGATAGAGGTTATGTGACTAGGAAACATGGGGGAGAGGAGAGGAAGGGTACTTACATGGGAGGATGGATATGGAGGAGTCTGAAGAAAATCTGGTTGTGATCTAAAATGATCATTCTAGGGTTAGAGTCACCACTGAGGAAAGGAGAGTCTCAGGATAGGAGGAGAGTATGAACAAAGCTGTGATGGAGAGCATGACAGGGCTTGACATACCTAATGGCCGCTATCCACATTTGGAAGTCTGATTGTGAAGAAGAAGGATCCTAGAAAGCATTGCTAGATATTAGAAAGAACTAGAGAGTAACAAAAGACCTTAGGGTCATAGGTGGTGTTTATGTCACTGCTGCTGATTGAAGGCACAGGCTCTGGAAAAGAAAAATAGGTTGAGAAAGTGAACAGTTAGCTAAGAAGATAAAGTCTGAGAACAGGGTTTGGATTTCTGGATAACATTCAAATATAGAAATGACAGACTCTGGTCCATCATGCTGTATACCCGACAAAAGATGGCTTAAAATATACCTGAAATCTTTGAAATCTAATCAAGAAGGTTTTAAACTGAAAAGAGATGGGAAGGGAGATGTCCTTGTCTTCACAAGAGAAAAATCCTGAGAAAGAAACCAGCAATGAAACAAATTGTCTAAAAGGTCAACACCAGAAAGGTGGGCAACAAGCAAAGAGAACTAAAAATTAAACCCAAAGAGGCAGGGGATGGCTTAACTAATAGCATCAAAACTTAGTGGGATAGGATCTATAACCATAATATAACTCTCAAATAATGCCTTTATTCAAAAGGAACAGAATAGACAAGGAAGATCAGAGATTGATACTAGACTTGAGATTTCACTGTTCTAGAGAATTCTCAAATGAAGAAACTCCCTCTACCAATGTAGCTTGTCATCTTCTCTGCAGCTTACCTTCTAAGTGAGTTGCTTCGAGCCCTGAGAGATTCTGTAACTTGTTTGACTTGGGTCAAAGAACTAAGAGGGGTAACTTGAACTGAGGTCTTGTTGCCTTCCAGGCTGGCCCTCTATCTACTATGCCTGCTACAGGGTGTGAATTAAGAAGATATACTAATGTGAAGAAATATAGGAGCCAAAGGGAGAGGAGAGTGGATCATGTTAGAAACCATTGAAGTGAAAAACAGTGGAATAAGAAAGAAAAGTGATATTTCTGGGGAATACTATACTAAAGACCCTTGCCAGAAGGAGAAGCAAAATGGTAGGGTGGGGAGAATGCACAACCTAGAATGTGTCTCCAAAAAAAGACATAGGTTCAACTCTCACCACTCTCTCTCTCTCTCTCTCTCTCTCTCTCTCTCTCTCTCTCTCTCTCTCTCTCTGTCTCACATAAAATCATAAACAATGTGCTTTTGAACAAATCATGCAACATCCCAGAGCCTTGGTTTTCTACCTCACAAGATGGGGAAAACAATGCTTTTATTATCTATAGTGAAGCAAATACTTTGTAAACCTTATACTTTATAAGTATAAGCTAAGGCATTTAGGAGAAAAGCTGCCCAGAAGACAAGAGAAATTTGGAGTAGTAAATACATTTCAGAAATTGGCCAGGGATAAGGATGAATGTGTGTTTACTGTCTAATGGAGGAGAAGAGACACATCCCACTTTCTATAAGGGTCACAGAGGGAGTTTAGAAAAAAAATAAGTTTTGTGGCCTTTAAAAGAATAAAAAAGGGAAGAAAAAGAAGAAATGTGGAAGAAAAGGGGTGGACTTAATACTCTTCATTGTTGAGTTACTTTTGAGTACAGTATAGAAACATTAAGGGGAGTGTGCATCTCATCAACTTCAACCTTACCTGAACCAGATTTAGAAGGGTTCAAAACTCTCCCTCCCTCCCTCCCCCCCTTTCTCTCTCTCTCAACATACACACACACACACACACACACACACACACACACACACACCCATATAGACACACAAATTTGATATAGAAATACATCAAATTTAATAGTGAAAGTGGTGGGAACCAGAAGAGGGAAGGGGAGGGGAAGGTGGGAATATTAAAGAACACTGGGGAATATTGTGATGGACATGGAGATGAAAAAAGAAAAGAAAAGAGCTTCAATGGCACATTTAAACAATACACAGAAAACAACAGAAGGAAGTTCAGAAGGGGACAGAGACAAGCAGAGCAGGGTTAGTACTTAGAAGTTCACTTTAATGCATACTTTTAAAGAAGAATCAACTTATACCTAATGGAGATTTATAGTTTCATATGAAATCCATTATTTACATTTGGAAACATTCATATTTGTTGATACTTGTAAATTGTTAATAATAGTGATGATGATGATGGTAATAATAATATTATTAATAATAATAAAGAAAAATACCTGGAATGATTTTTTGTGATAGTCAAAGACTGCAAACAAAGTCAGTGTCCACGGAGTGGAGAGTGGTTGAACAAATTGTGGTACACGAATATAACAGGATATACCAAACCATAAAGAAATGCCGAATATGAAAAATTCAAAGAGGCATTAGAAGACATATATGAACAGATGAAAAATGAAACAGGCAGAACCAGGGAAAGAATGAACACACAGGAAAACTACTACAGTATAAATTGAAATAACAAGAAGAGTAAAACAGCATTTTGTAATTATAAAAACTAAGCTTTGCACCTGAGAAAAGGCGGGCCATGCATCACCTCTCTCTCCAGACTCTTCAGCTCTATCTGCTGCATTGTTGTTATGTGGATAACCTTACTCTCCTCCTGCTGCTTTCCATTTCCCTTTTATGTGTCATCTTCTCCCATTAAAATGTAAATTCATTCTTTGCAGAGGTGGACTATGGAAGTGGAAAACTGCCACACTCATTTACTGAATTACTTTTCTTTCTTTTTTCTTTGTTATAAGGGAGAACTCACTGGGGGAGAGATCTACTGGGAAATTAAGGTGATTAAAAAATTAACATTTTTAAAAAGATTGGCATAGAAGAATAATGAGATGGTGATGAAAGACTTCATTGAAATGGACTGCTTCTGGAGCTTTGGCTTGACCAAGAGCAGTACAGCTAAGAAAGTCATGGCTTGTCCTAATGATTGCATTGAGAAGCACTGTGACTAGAACATTGTTAATTGACACATCCCTGTGATGAAAAGAATGTGGGAACTGCAATCATAAGACCTGCTTTCAAACTTGAGCTCTGCCATTTACTGTGTGACTTCAGGTAAAGCACTCACCATCTCTGAACCTGTTTCTTCCTCTATAAAATGAAGTTGGATTATGTGATCACCAAGGCTTCTCAGATTCAATGTATCTAGTGCCAGGTAGCCTTCCAGGACCCCCTGAGTGAAAGGGGGCTTCCAATTCAGGAGAATTTCTCATTGACCTGTATTTTTGTACACATCTTTCTGAGCCTACAGCTGAAATTGGAGGGAGGTTAGGGTGGACATGCTCTGATGACTCAAGCTGCAGTTTATTGGAAATATGTCGGGACTTTGAAATGCATTTATCCCTCTCGGGGGCTGTCTTGGAAGGAGCTGGCACTAGTCTTATGCATTTGGCAGTAGCAGCAATAAATTAGGAGGAGGTCACTTGGAAATGGTGTGCTCTGGTGGATTGCATACCTGTCTGCTGCCTGGTGAGCATGACTAATTCTAACTTGCCCCTTTTCCCCCCTAGTGCATAGAGGGCTTGCCATGAGGACCTGGATCCAAGTCCCAGCTCTGACACACACTGGCTGTTTGACATGGGCAAATCACTTAACCTCTCAGGGTTCCAGGAAACAACTCTGAGTCGTTAAGTTACACAGCAGGTGAATAAGTGCTTACAGTTTAATGGCAAAGTTGTGAGTTTCTTCACAAAGAGTTCCTTTTGAGCAGGGGTTCTTAGTCTTTTTATGTGTCATGGACTTCCTTGCAGCACTGGTGAAACCTATGGACCCTTCTCAGAATCATACACAAAATAAAATACATATGATGACAAAGGAAATCAACTCTACTGAAATAAACATGTGTTTCCCCAAATTAAAGTTCACAGATCCCCTGAAATCTATCCACAGACTTATCACTTTATATCAATGAAACCACAGGTTTGAGACCTCACTATCTTTTATCCCTACACCAACACCTCTCCCCCAAAAAGTTCTAGACACTAGCCATAGAGTCTGAACCTGTTATTTCATATGTATTATGTATGTATGTGTTTGTATTTATGTATGTATATATGTATGTATGTATGTATGGATGGATGTATGGATGGATGGATAGATGACCTGGGCAGATCATTTCACTTCTCAATGCTCTAGGCAACACCTGAAGACTACAAGTTGCAGAGAAAGTGTGGTTGGTAAAGAAGTTTTCTCTGCAACTTATAGTCTTCAGGTATTGCCTGGAGTGTTGAGAAGTGAAATGACCTGCCCAGGTCCACACAGCTACTAAATGTCAGGGCCAGGACTTGAGCCCAGTTCTCCCTTGTCCCAAGAGTGACTCTCTGTTCACTATGATCAGCTGGCTCTCCAGAATTAGGGATACATTCAGTATCCAGTGAAGATGGAGGTATTTTTGAATTGTGATGCTGGAGAAGACTTTCAAGAGTTTCTTGAACAGCAAGAAAATATAACCAGCCAATACTTTTATGAAGTTAATTCAGGCTATTCACTAGAAAATCAAATACTGAAGCTAAAGCTTCAATACTTTGGTCACATAATGAGAAGATGGAACTAATTGGAAAAGACCCTGATGTTGGGAAAGATTGAAGGCAAGAGGAGAAGGGGATGGCAGAGGATGAGATGGATGGATAGTGTCATGGAAGCAATGACCATGAACTTAAACTTTGGGAGATATGAAGGCTAGAAGGGCCTGAAGTGTTAGCATCCAGGGGGTCACAAAGAGTCCAACATGACCAAATGACGGAACTAAACAAAACGAAGAGCTTCATATCCATTCTCAATCCACACTATTTTTCTAGGGATACAGAAGCTAAAAGGAAATAGTCTCTGCCTTTCCAGGCACTTACATTTTTTTAGGTCACAACTTCCCTGAGCCTTAGTTCCTTTCCTTCTAAAATGTAGATAACAACAGCTGGAGTATCTGCCTTATAGTGTTGTTTTGATGATCAAATGAGATAATGCATGTTAAAAGCTTCTCCAACTAAATAAATATCAGGGATTTTTAAGAAACAAGATTTGGGGAGCCCTTGAGGAAACTCAGGTGAAAAAGCATAGATGTGGGTGTCTAAAACGAAGGTGGAACTGGGAGTGTTTCCAAGGATTTTCAGATTGAATTCATAACATGTAAATCAGCATTGACTTTTGAGCCAAAGGTGGGAGTCCATTGGTCAGTACCTCTTACATCCTGTAAGTACTGATCTTCTGGTGAGAAACAAAAGAGAGTGGAAGAAGGGTAGAAATGAAAGATGACATCATGATTAATTTGCTGTCATTGGAAAATCACTTTAAGCTCTAAGATAGTCCTTCAAAGGAAGCTAAGCAAGAACTCAACAAAGGGATACAGAAGATACAGCCATGGGAGACAAAGTCTTGCAAACAAGATGGCAGGTGATTTGGGTTGACATGAAGTCATGACGCTTGAAGGGTGGGCCCCCACAGTTCATTGAATGCTGTGTTTTTATTGTTTGGAATAGTTACACAAAGCTGTTTATGGCCATTTGAGAGAAAAATCAACTTCTATCAAGGGAATAATTGTCAGACAGGAACAGCATGTCCTCAGTGTAAGGTGTTATCTGCACTATTTACATGAAGTATCATATTTTGGATTTCAACCCCTTCTCCTGGTTTGAGTGTGTGCTAACAAGTGAAGCTCTGTTGAGAATAGGAGAGGTGCAGAGTGTTATTTTCACTCCGTCTGTCTACTTCTCATCAGCAAGAAATACACTTGTTAAAAACATTTCCTTGTGTAAGCTAAACTAGAGGGAGGCAGACATGGCCATGACGAGCCAAGCAAGCCTGTTGGCTATGAGTTCATAGGGTTTGATCTTTCTGTGGTGGTCACATCTACCTACCTGAGTCCATGTTGTTTATCCTGATAGAACATAAGCTTCTTTAGGGCACAAAACATTTCATTTTTCCAATGCCCAGCGCAGTGCCTGGAACAGATAGGAGCCCAATACCTGCTCATTGATTGATTAATTAGAGATTACCAAGTCCTAGTCTAACCTTTTTTTAATCTGTAGGTAATTAAATTGAGGCTCCAAAAGGCAGAGGCAGATAGGAAGAGGAGGCATAGAAATTTGTGTGTAGGTGATAGGACTACAGATTTTTAGTCAAAAGGGACCTCAGATGCCACCTAGTTTAAGCCCCTCATTTTACACATGTGGAAACTGAGACTCTGAGAGAAGTAACTTGCCCAAGGTCACACAGGTAATGAGTGACAAAGGCAGAATTTGAGCCCAATTCATAGGATCACTGATTTAGAGCTGGAAGGAGGGCACTTAGTCTCTTCCCTCATTTTTCAGACAAGAAAACTGAGGCCAATACCATTTTAAGGAACTTGCTCTGGGATCACACAACTAATAAGGATCCAAGGCAAGGATTGAGTCCAGATCTGGACACTCCAAATGCAACTCTTTTTTCCATATCATAGTGAATCCCTGAGGTGGCTCATTCAAGCCTTTGTTTTTGTCATTCAGTCTTTTCAGCCATGTCTGACTCTTCATGACCCCCTTCTGGTGTTCCTTGAGTTCTAGTGCTTGATTCCTATTGGAAGATCCCTGCTTGCTCTGGTTATTGGAAGACTGCCACTAGCTATCACTTTGGGTGCTGTCCCAACCTAGGGACTAGGGTCCCAAGAAGCAACAAAGCCACTTCTTGTCTAGTAACAAGTGCCAGTGATAGCCAGGCACCTCAGCTGTCAAAAATGCTGTCCCCTTGAAGGTGAGAGTTGCAAAGAGATGGAGTACTTATTCCTCCACATGGATACTTTGACTAACAAAACAACCTATTAACTGTTAGCCAGTGAGCATGCCTTGTTATCACCTAGCTAGGATCATAGATTTCATGTTGGATAGGATTTTGGCTAGGTGGTACAGTGGATGGAGCTTGGAGTCAGGAAACACTGAGTTCAGATCCAGCCTCAGACACTTCCTAGCTGTGTGACCCTGGGAAAGTCACTTCACCCACTTTGCTTCAGTTTTCTCATCTGTAAAATGAGCTGGAGAAAGAAATGGCGAACTACTCCAGTATCTCTGCCAAGAAAACCCAAATGGGGATATGAAGAGTGGGACAGGACTGAAAACAACTGCAGAGCAACAAAGATCTTAAAGGCCATCTGGCCCAATCCCTCTGTTTTAGATAGAGGAACCTGGGACACAGAGAATGCAATGTTTTGCCTAAGCTAGCAAGTAGAAGAGTTGGTATTTGAAGTCAGATGTCCTGACTCCAAGTCCACCATACAACAATTCCTGTCTGGGCTTAGCTTCTGGAAACTTAAAGAGAACCTAATATAATTATAATTATAATAAATAGTAATAATAATAATAGTAATAGTAATATACTATAATATAATAATATATAATAATAATAAAATCCTAATAATTATAACTAATAAATCTTTGATGAAATTTAGTCTGATAAATGTAAAGAGTTAACATGGTGGAATGGGTAGAGTCATAGAGTCATGCCCACCTGGATTCTAAGTCCTCCCCAGGCATTTGCTAGCCATGTGAACCTAAGCAGGTCACCTCATGCCTTGGTTTCCCCCACCATAAAATATGGGAGTTAGACTTGATGATCTGTAAAGTCTCTTATAACTCTAAATCTCTGATCCTCTGAAATTCAGCAAGCATTTAAAAATGTCAGCTATATGCCAGGCATGGATCTATGATCTTCTGGGTATATGGAACTCCTGGAAAGGAAGCTTCCCTTATCAATTCAGGTCAATACTTTCTCTACACCTTAGAATCTTGCTGGAACACTGAGAGTATGAATGACTTTCCCAAGGTCACATGTACAAGATATGTCAGAAAGAGAATTTAAATTCAGTTCTTCCTGGCTCAGAAGCTGACTTTCTATTCACTATGCCTCAGTGTTTATGTAGCATTGGGATATAGTGAAAAAAAAATGATATGGTCTCTATTCTTAAGAAACTCACATTGGGTCTGCCATACTTCTTGGAGGTAGAGTCAGTCTTAGAGGCATCCATCCAACCCTTCCTCCTCCCTCCAAAACAACATAAAAATCCCTATCAGATTCTGCTTAAACACTTAAAATGATGACGAAGCTCATTCCATTTCCAAACATATGATTGTAAGGAAAGCCTTCTTTCCACTGAGTCAAAATATGTCACCCTGTAATTTCTCCCTGACTCTTCTTGGTTCCACCATGTAGGTGAATACAGAATAATCCTGTTTCTTTGTCTTCATGGCACCAGAGAGAGCAATTATGTCTCTCCCCAGGGAATCTTCTCTAAGGTAAGCATCCTCAGTTCTCTCAACTATGCCTCTTATGATATCATGCCCAGACTCCTCATCATTCAGGTACTAAATCTACAGGGATGGTCCAAATAAGCTCCTTCTCTAGTAGATCCAGAATATTGTCTGTTACAAAGGGATAGAAACAAATAGCTGACCAAAGACAAAAGGCAAATTATCAACATCAGTCTGGAAGATTCCTTCAAATCAAGAACAATAAGAGAAATGCAAATGGAAAGAAACTCTGAGCTATACTTCATTCATGCTCCCCAAATTAGCCAAAATGATATCAAATGGAAATACTCATTGTTGGTAGAGCTGTGGGAAGTCAGACACACCAATATACTATCAGGGGAGCTTTAAATTCTGGAAAGTAATTTAATTCTATAGTAGAAAAAAACTAACCTGTTCATATCCTTTGATCCAGAAATCCTATTGCTGGGCATGTACTTCAAAGAGGTCAATAATGAAGCAAAAGTTACCATATATATCAAGATAGTCATAATATAGTTGTGGATGCATGTATCAAAAAAATGGAAACAAAATGAAAGACCATCAGTTTGGGAATGACTAAACAAATTGTGGCATATAAATGTAATAGAAAATGATGGTGCTTTAAGAATTCAAGAAACCTTTGAAGATTTGTATGAACTGATACAGAACAAAGCAGGCAGACTCAGGAGAAAACATACACATATGTTTTACATAATAAAGTAAGAGAAAACAAAATTAAAAGACATCAAAACTCGTATCAATGCTATGACCCACCTTGATTCCAAGAGAATGATCAAACAAGCTTCCCTTAGCTCACTGTGACATGGTGGACTACAGATACAGAATCAGGCATATACTGTGAAAAAGGACAATGTACTGGTTTGTGTTGCTAAAATGTGCTTCTTCATTACCAAGGATAGTTCAATGAGAACGGACGATGAATAGGAGGGTGGGGAGTATTGTTGGTTTTTTAAGTGTTAATAAAAATGTGTTTAATAATTTGTCCACATCATGTTTATAAGTTTTGAAAACTAATAATAAACTTTAGTCAAAGGAGATCATAGTGGGGCTGGTAAATAGTAGATAGGGACTGGTAGATTAAAGGGCAGGCAACATTAATTAATTCTCTTCTAATTACTCTGTTTTTTCCCCCTATTGTTTCTTACAACGTTTCTTTCCTAGTCATTCTTGACTGTCCTTTTGACTTACTCCACCACGCCCTGGAAACTTCCCTACCCTGAAAGCTCCTTCTAGCCCTGGGCTTGATACGTTGGAAGTGCTGGCCACCATTTTGGCTCATCCCTCTGATTGGCTGGTTCTTCTCAGAACCTCTGTTTTACAGAGAATGTCCACACCACCCATGTCTTCATTCTTTTCCAGGCTGTACTCCTGACTATTCCCCATACACTTTCTTTTGGCTCCTTTGTTCCTGCCCCTATCCCCTTTTCTAGATTCCTTTTATGTGTTATACTCCCTCATTTGAATGCAAACTCTTTGAGGGCAGGAACTGTCTTTCTGCTTGTAATTATATTTCTAAATTTAGTACAATGCCTAGTGTATATAGTAAGCACTCAATAAATGCTTGTTGACTTGAAACATAGTAAGCACTTCCTTTTTTTCTTCCTTCCTTCCTTCCTTCTTTCCTTCCTTCCTTCTTCCTTCCTTTCTTTCTCTATGTATCCCCCAAGCTCAGCCCAAAGACCAACACACAGTAAGCACTTAAAACATGTTCGTTGATTGATGGAGGGATTGATCAAACTATGATTTTTAGATTTCTTTTGTTTCTGTTCCCAAAGAAGAGAGAGTTCAGTTAGCCTCACAGTGAAGAAATGATGGACATCACAGACACTTACCCAACATACACAGACACACACACACACACAGAGTCCTATAAATCACAGACTCTAGAGTTGGAAAGGTCTTTAGAGGTCCTCTGCTCTAGCCTTTTCATTTTACAGAGGGGAAACTGAGGCCAATAGAGGGTAAGTAATTTGCCTAAGGCCACATAGACAGTAAGGAGAACTAGAATTTGTCCAGATGTGGACAGAATGATATCATAGAAAGAATACAGGGTTGGAGCCAGAGCACATGTGTGACCTTAGACAAATCTCAAACTTCTCTTGATTTGCTGGGTTCCTTTTTGCTCCCAGGAAACATCCCCCACCCAGTTTATTTTTCCCAATAAAAAATAATAGCAACACATATTCAGGAATGACTGAAAAAATAAATAACCCGTGGAAAGTACTTTGCAAACTTTAAAGAACAATAAATATGTTGGTTATTTATCTGCATGTGAATTTAACAGAATATTAATGTGCAGTAAGATGTGGTGATAATGAACAATTCAGGGAATCATGGGAAGATTTGCAGGAACTGGTACAGAACAAAGTTGTTGTCCAGTTGTTTTAGTCATGTTCAACTCTTTGTAACCCCATTTGGGATTTTCTTGGCAAAGATACTGCTATTTCCTTCTCTAGCTTATTTCACACATGAGGAAACTGAGGCAAACAGGGTCGAGTGACTTGCTTAAGGTCACATAAGTGTCTGAGGCTGGATTTGAACTCAAATCTTCTTGACTCCAGACCTAGCACTTTATCCCCTGGACCATCTAGCTGCCCCAGCAGGATCAAAAACACAATAGACATGAGGACAAAGACAAAGTAAGTGAAATGGAAAGTAAACTCTGAGCAAAAGGAAAAGTGAATGGTGGCCCCAAAGTACAGAGGCTGAAACTTACTATCTTCCTCTTAGCAGAGAGGTAGGGGGCTACTAGGGCAGAATGTCATATACCTTGTCAGATGTGGCCATGGCATTGAGAGTTTGTCTTAATTGTTTTAAAAATGAAAATAATATTTGTAAAGAGCTTAGGCCCAGTGGCACACATATTAGATGCTTAATAAATGTTTGCTCTCCTCCCCCTCTTTCTTTGTTATAAAGGAAGATTTCATTTGCAGGGTATGGGGGGAGTCCATCTATCAATGACTTCGATATAAAAAGAAAAGGTATCAATAAAACTTGCTTAAAAAAAGTTCTCGGCTCCCCATTCCCAAGTTCCCCTGGCCTGGAATTCCAATAGACCAGGGAAGTAAGTGATGTAATCTCTCTAGCCATTGATGCATCCTTGGGCTTTCTTAACCTCCTTGTGCAGCCGGGCTGTCCATGGACATCAGATTTCTCTCTTAACCTGATCAGCTATGTCACATAGAAATAGGTCAACCCAGCTGGGGAAGGGTCCCCAGGGGATAGGATCATCCAGGCCCTGGACTCAGGCTCTGTAGTGAGTGATCTGTGTGGACAGTCTGTGGCTTCCTGAGTGGAGCAGAGGGGATGCCAAGGGAATAAGCAGCCCTGGGCTCTTCCTTGGAGGACTGAGGGATCTGGAAAACCCAACGTAGCTATTTTCTCCTTCTTGCCACCAGTGACTAGCTTTTGAAGAGGCCTCAGGCCTTAAGAAGTTGGACAGCTGAGGACTGAGGCCCCCGTTGGAGCTGATGGATACTTTTCACAGGCATGAAATCCTTCTCTCCTTAAAAAATAAATCTGCAAGATTGCTTAGAGTTAGTAAGAAGATCTGAGTTCAAATGCTGACTCTCCACCATTCGCACAATCAATCATTCAACAACCATGTGCACATTTACATGTCAGGCACCATGCTAGGGGTATAAACATAATGATTGGAGGAATCTCTAATAATAGGAGCTTACAGTCTAATGGAACGATAAGTACATAGGCAGCTGGGTGGTCCAGTGGATAGAGCCCTAGACCTGGAATCAGGAAGGCCTGAGTTTAAACCCAGCCTCAGACACTTACTAGCTGTGTGACCCTGGGCAAGTTGCTTCACCCTGTTTGCCTCAGTTTCCTTAGTTGTAAATTGAGCTGGAGAAGGAAATGCCAAACCACTCTAGTACATTTGCCAAGAAAACTCCAACAAGAATTTATAATTTATCATTGGGGCTATAGAGAGCCACTGACTTGTCAAATAAGGAAATGATTCTCTGTGTAACTTTGGGCAAATAACTTCTCTTGGCCCCAGATTCCTCGTCTATAAAATAAGGAGTTTGTTTTCATTCTAGAGTCATTGCTGGAATGATCAATAAGCAGAACTTTCCTGCAACATCTGGAACTTCTGTCACAGTATCCTGGGTTCGAATCTTCGCATTGTTACTCATTAGTTGTGTGGTCTTGGGCAAATCCCTTGACTTTTCTGAGGCCCAAGTTCCTTATCAGCCAAATGATGGGTTTAAAGCAAATGATCTCTGAGTCTCTTTCCAGCTCTAGCATCAGGCTATATGATAACCTATGTATTTATTTTGTCATCTCAACTCTTAATTATCCACAACCATAAATAATAAGCTTCTTGTTGGAATGTATGGAATTCTGAACTTGGGGTCAGGAAGGTCTAAGTTCAAATTTGGTAGGAATGGCCTTGGACAAGTAACTCGCTTAGCCTCTTTCTCAACCTCAGTTTCCTTATCTGTAAAAGAGATATTAATAATAATAATAATAGCTCAGTAGATCCCAGAATTGAACACACTTCACCTGAGATCCAACAAGATTGTCACGTTCCCAGTCCTGGACCTTATATGTAGTGCAGGGCACATGAGGTCCTTAATAAATACTAGATTATGTGAACTACCAATAATCTAGAAAAGTGGTTCTCAACCTCCCTAATGCCATAACCCTTTAATACAGTTCCTCATGTTGTGGTGACCCCCAACCATAAAATTATTTTTGTTGCTACTTCATAACTGTAATTTTGCTACTGTTATGAATAGTAATGTAAATTTCTGATATGCAGGATGTATTTTCCTTGTTACAAATTGAACATAACCCACAGGTTGAGAACCGCTGGTCTAGAGAGACCAGCTCTTGATAATCTACACAGCTAGGTTAGAGATTGAGTGACACAGTCATGACTCAGACAATCAAAATGACCAAGGTTCACTCCTATCCAGTCCATGTTCTCTTCCTATGACATGTGAGATGCTTCCAACCAATCACACCTCTACAGTTTAAAAAAATTTTTTAAAATTGATTTGTTTGTTTACTTTTAGTTTACAAGATTCAGTTCTACAATCCCTTGAGATTCAAATTTTCTCTCCCCCCTCTCCCCCGTCCATGGCGGTGTGCAATCAAGTCTAGGATCTACAAATACTTTCACATTGTACAATAGTCTGGTTGTATAGAAGGGTTGTTACCAATGGAGTGAACAATGGGAAAAAAGAAACAAAACCAAACATAGGAAAGAATGATAGCATGTAGTTTGCTTCAGTCTCCATTTAAACTCTGTTCTTCAGTGTTTTAAAGCCACTTTGGGCCCCCAGTCCTTTCCATTTTGACGAGCGTGTTATCTCTTTTTATTTCTGGAAGCTTCCTAATTTTCCTGTGTGTCCTCCAAGGACATAAGCCCATGAGGACACGGGCTCATGGGGTCAAATTATCATAGATCTAGGGCCGGAAGGGACCTCAAAAGTCATGGAGTCCAAACTACTCATTTTACAGATGGGGAAACTGAGGCCCCAAGAAATGAAGTGACAGCCTTAAGGTCACAAAAGTAGTAAAGAACCAGAGATAAGATTTGAGCCCATATTTTCTGACTCCAGTTAAATTATACTGATATATCACCCCTTGTGATCTATCCATAAACCCTCTGGGTGTTCATGCATTCTTAGTTAAGGAACCCTCCTATAAACTTAAATCCTCACTTTGCTTCTGTGGGCCTCAGTTTTCTCATCTCTGAAATGGGTGGAGGAGATATGTGGACAGATGGTCTCCTTAGTCCCTTTTACTTGACGGCTTTTAATCCTAAATCTTAAATCACTTCATTTTGGATCTTAGTAAGCATAGGGTGGGGGAAGGGGGCAGCATATTTGGAACAGATGGTCTCCCAGA
The DNA here is from genome assembly GCA_028646515.1 of Pseudochirops corinnae. Lineage (NCBI taxonomy): Eukaryota > Metazoa > Chordata > Mammalia > Diprotodontia > Pseudocheiridae > Pseudochirops > Pseudochirops corinnae. The sequence goes on from CM053587.1 coordinate 336,835,998, forward strand.
TTCCTTCCAGCTCTAAATCTCTTGTGAGGCACCCTGAATTCTAACCACTGAGATCTGAACAATTCCAGCCTTTTCCTAAATGGGCAGCACAGGAGTGTTAAAGTTGGCTGGAGCCAGAGAGCAGGTTAACAGGATTAAACAAAGAGCCCATTTGTTTGGCTGGTGGGGAGCAGGGTCATTGATAAAAATGGGTTGTATTACAAATACCAAGCTCTCTGCAGCCACATGCCTAATAAATCATAGCCAAGAAAGGGCCATTGAATTACATCTGGAAGATGGATGGCACCAACCTGGAGGGTGGTTTGATAAGGTTTTCCTCTGAATAATTTCAGACGGAAAGTTCTGTTTGAGAAATAGGGTCTCTCCTCCTGCTCTGGCTCCTGCTTCCCCTCTCCCTCTCCACTTGCCACCTCCCCCCTGGCCCAGCCTCTTTCAAGATGAACATTGTACTTTCTAGGAAGGCATAAAACAGTGGAGGAAACTCCTTTGTGGAGGCCCTAGCCCCTGACAATGACCTTGGCTAGGCTTTGGGACCAGATCTAGGGCTGGGGATGGAAGGCCCATAGCCTAAACCCCTCCAAAGTGGACTAGCTTATTCCAAGGTTTCAATTAGCAAATATTTGAAACTGGAAGCAACCTTAGAGGCCATTAAGTCTAACTCCTCCATTTCACAGATGAAGAAGGTGAGGCCCAGGGAAGTGTCCAAGATCACACAGCTAATAAGTTTTTGAGGCAAGATTGGAAACCAGCTCTTCCTGTTTCCATGTCTAGTCCTACAGCCTATCAGGCCACAAACAAGAAACTACGGCTAATGGAAATAATATCAATCAGAACAATGATAGCTAGCATTTGTATAACACTTTAAGGCTCACAAAGTGTGTTACAAATGTCATCCTATTTTATTCTCACAACAATCCTGGGAGGTAGGTACCATCGTTATAACTGAGGCAGACAGAGGTTAAGTGACTTGTGCAGGGTCACACAGCTTGTAAATGAGGCTGGCATTGCTGACTACAAGTCTACCGCCCTTTCTAACCCAAGCAGTTCTAACCTACATACTCTGAATTTTGAGGTCCACGTGACACTTCCTCCATGAAGTCTTCCTGGATTCCCCAAGCTAAAAGCATTCTCTATATTGTCAAATTGTCCTACAGTACTTTATCTGCATTACTCCTTACTTTGTAATACATATACTTGGGTCTGTACATTTATTATTTTTTCTACTAGAATGTAAACCCTTTGAGGGTAGGAAATGCATTGTTTTCATCTCTTTATTCCTAGAACCTAGCACACTGCCTTATACTTTAGTTCAACAAACATTTACTGAGAACAGTATTCAGATCAATTCCTGGAAAGGACCAGTTGATCATCCCAGATGAGAACAGCCCTCCTCAGCATTCACTCCCCTATGTTATTTCCTCTATTAGGTGAATTCACTGAAAGCAGGGACTATTTTACACATACATACAACACACATATGTATGTATATATGCATGTATACATGTATGTACACACATATACATACACACACATTATATATACACATATAGATAGAGAGACAGAGACACAGAGAGAAAAACAGAGAGACAGACAGCGACAGAGAGACAGAGTTAGAGTTATGTGGTTACAGTTATATAGTTATATATGTATAGTTTTATAGTTATACAGTTGTATTTCATATAATATAATTTTATAGTTTATATATAATACATAATTATATACAATATAATATAAAGTATGATGTACTTATTTTATATATCTAAGTAAAAATGAAAGTAGGGACTGTTTTATTACACATACACACACACACTCAGATCCAGTGACTAACATATAGCAAACACTTAATAAATGTTTTCTTCTTTCATTCATTCATCACCTGCTAAATGCTAAGTGTTACACTTGGTACTGGGAATACAAAAACAAAAATGTAATAATGCAAGCCCTCAAGGAGCTTATATTCTACTGATAGTATTAACAGTGACTCCTATTTCTAAAGAGCTTCAAGGTTTTCAAAATGTCCTCCTCACAGCAATGCTAGGAAATAGGTCATCCAAATTTTTAATATTCCATTTTACAAAAGAGAAACTCAGGATGGGAGAATAGAAGTCATTTTCCTAAGATCCTATAGCTATCAAATGTCAGGGCTCAGATATTATGCTCTTAAATCATTGAATTGAGTTGCTATGAGTTTTAAGCATGGCATTTCAATTAAAGTAGCCTTTCTTAAGTACTTACTTTGGGTCAAGCACAGTGCTAGTTTGGGGGTGGGTTAAGGATATCTAAAAAAAAAAAAATTCTTAGGAAAAAAACCTTGGTCCCAAGGAAGTGACTGACACATTATGTAACCTAAACGAACAAGCGAAACTATCTCAGCCCTCAAGGAACTTATATTAAATTAATAATTGAGCCCTCCCAGAGAAGTGAAAGCAGCAGTGTCAAGTAGAGAATCAGGAGAAGCCGTATGGTATAGAAGAAACAGCCCTATACTTGGAATAAGTCTAGTCTCCATCATCGACTTTTTGTTGTAAAATTGAGTTAAGTGCTTTTGCCTCTCTGGCCCTCAGTTTCTTCATCGGAAAGCAAACAAAATTCAGTGGTTACGGGTTCTTCCATCTCTACCATGCTCAGAGGGCTGTTTCTGTTTTTCTGGGAAGTATTCACAAAGCAAACCTGCCGATCTGATGCCAGCACGATGATTAGCCTCAGGGTGGGCAGACAGGAGTGAGGAGGACATGGCTCTGGCAGAGCCCATCTTGTAATAGTTTGTTTTTTAATTCTTTCTTCATCTCACCAGGTGCTGATCTATTAAGCCTCAGTAGGGAGCTGATGAATAAGATACAACCTCCATTCTATTACTGAGCCTCCCGGGATAATCTGTGTCAGACTGGGTCATCCATCCTTCAATTACATGCATTTTGCTCTCATCAGCCACCAGACATAGTATGCCTTTCTCCAGGTCAGCTGGCCTTTGGGATCTCTGTTGGGTATTTTACAGAACCTTAGAGCTGTGAGGGACTTCAGTGGCCAACCAGCCCAACCCTTAACTGAACAACAATAAGCGATCGCATTTATATAGTGTTTTAGGACAGCTAGAGTATTAGGCCCAGAGTGATGGAGACCTGAGTTCAAATCCAGATGCATACACTGACTAGCCATGTGACTCTGGGCAAATCACTTGACCCTGTTTGCCTTAGTTTCTCTATCTGTAAAATGAGCTGGAGAAGGAAATGGCATTCCGATATCTTTGCCAATAAAGCTCCAAATGGGGTCAGGGAGAGTCAGAGGTCACTGAAAAAACTGAACAACAATAGAGTGATTTAAGATTTGCAAAGCACTTTTATAAAGTGCTAAACTCACTTGATCCTCACAATAACTCTGAGAGATAGGTGCTATTACTACCCTCATTTAACACATGAGGAAACTGAGGCACAGGAAAGTTAAGTGACCTGTGTCCAAACACCCCATCTTTGCCTCGGTAGATATGGGGGTCACCCTATCAGTCTTGGGTCCTAGAAAATTCCCTGTTCCCCATCCCTTCTTGAAGTAATGATGGAATGGGCATTGTCTCAGTCAAACTGAGAGCTGCTAAAGACCCTAGCTGGAAAAGGCCAAGGTCTCCCACTGCATCCTGGGCCATCTCCAATCATCTTGATGCATATCCGTCCTCTGGACTCAGATGGTTCTGGAGGAGAAAGTGAGGCTGATGACTTTGCACAGCCTTCCCTCACTTAAATCCAATTCATTTGAATATTATAGCATCACCTACCCAATGTCATGGTCCTCTTTGAAAATGAAGGACAAACAGCAATAATATGCAAATGGCCAATTCCATCATTCGAAGCTCTCTAGTATGCCCCAGCCTACCTGACCACCATTTTACTTCCCTGACCTGGTGGAGGGAATGTGTTCGCCAGAAGTTTTCTATAGAAAAAAAGAACTATAGGTCTAGACCTTGACAGTCCTACGCCACCCTTCCTACAAACATCACCTGATGAGAAAAGTTTTGGGGACAGCAAGTTTTGAAACAATCTGCTAAGGTGGGAAAGCAATTGTAATCTACATAAGAGAGACGACTTATATCAATGAAATCTTGAATCATTTGATGTTAAAGTTTATTGGTAGCAGATAGGAGGAGGAGGAGGAGGAGGAGCAGCAGCAGCAGCAGCAGCAGCAGTGGCGGTAGTAGTAGTAGCAGCAGCAGCACACTCATTTTACAGATGTGGAATGTGGGTCCTGGAGAGATATATGACTTGCTAAAGGTCACACAGAAAGTAAAATATCAGATGTGAAATCTGAACCCAGATCCTCCACTTCCCAAATTAGCACATTTGATGGTGGCTTCTCTTTATGATTGGTCACTGTTTAGGTAGAAGTGCGGGGAGGGACAGAATGGTTTTCCTGGTTATATATTGTGTTCCTCTGCTTTTGAGAATTTGGAAATCTCTTCCTAGGCATATCCTTCCCCCACCCAAATAGCAGATGTATTGGGAATTAGGATTTGGGGAATTGGGGATACTTAGGGCTGAGATGAACCAGGGTCAGCTTTCATGGAAGTTGTAAAATTTGGTTTGCTTGTTTTTTATATAACACACATAATTTCAATGTACCAAGAAGGGGTAGAGAGTGAAGCTTGGGATATTGGATCTCAGATACCTAATCTTCTCACTTCAATGTAAATTAATTTTTGATGGGGGGAGCGGATTTATGTTTTTAACAGAATTTGTTGAAGAGCAGGGGTTCTTGGAAGTGATGTAGTATATAATAAAAATAGTTCTAGATGAGCATCTGGTACTTGATACTGAGGTGACTTTTGGCCAGTCATTTTCCCTCTTTCTCATCTGTAAATTATGGGATTGGACCAAATGATGCTGTGCTTCAGGAATCTTTATATCAGGCTCCTGTGCTCCAGACTCCACTTCTGGCCCAACATTCCATTGCCCTTCTCTGGTCCTCATCTTCTGATTGGTGAGACTTTATCATCCTCAGTCTGAGCTAGAACCCTGTGCTGCCAACCACCACCCACCAACTTCATGTCATGCTGCTGCTCCCCTACAATCCTTACCCCTGCCCCCAACTTCAGCTTCTAATTCTGGGAACAAGGATCAAATCAATGCTATTGTTCCAGAAAATAATCTGTTATTCAATTACTCTATGAATGCTCACCATCCTGGTGACTTCCGTGGCCATATCACTCTTTCTTTACCCATAAACTCTTATATGTAATGCTTTCTCTTAGAATTAACTTCCTTCAGGGTAGGAACTGTCTTGTTTTTTTTGTTTTTATCCTCAGGACTTAGCACAGGGTCTTGCATACAGTGAG
>CM053587.1:336841817-336859442 GCA_028646515.1 Pseudochirops corinnae
CTGTCTCCTCTCAATCTAATCCTCTCTCTCCTCACAGTTTCACCATTTGGAATATTATCCCTTCCTATTCAATTGATCTTATGCCCTCTAAGCAAGTTTCTTTGATAAAGGCCTCATTTCTCAAATATATAGAAAATTGAGTCAAATTTATAAAAATAGCCATTCCCCAATTAATAAATGATCAAAAGATACAGTTATCAGATGAAGTAATCAAAATTATCTATTGCTATATAAAATGCTTTAAATAACTTGATCAGAGAAATCTAAATTAAAACAATTCTGAAGTACTACATCTTGCCTATTACATTGCCTAATAGGACAGAAAAGGAAAATGACAAATGTTGGAGGGGATGTGGGAAAAATGAGACATTAATGCTCTATTGGTGCAGTTGTGAACTGATTCAACCATTCTTTAGAGCAATTTGGAACTATGCCTAAGGGGCTATAAAACTACACATACTCTTTGACCTAGCAATACCACTACCAGGTCTGTATGCAAAAAAGGATACTTTTTAAAAAGAAAAAAAGAAAAGGAACTATATGTACAAAAATATTTATAGCAGCTCTTTTTCTGGTGGCAAAGAATTAGAAATTGAGAGGATGCCCATCAATTGGGGGAATGGCTGTACAAATTGTGTTATATAATTGTGATGGAATACTATTGTGCTCTAAAAAATGATCAGCAGGATGCTCTCAGAAAAACCTGAAAAGACTTTGAGAAGCTGATGCAAAGTGAAATGTACTGTCTACAAACTAACAGCAATATTCTGAGATGATCAGATGTGAATGACTTAGCTATTCTCAGCAATACAATGATCCAACACAACTGTGAAGGACTTATGATGAAAAATGCTATCCATCCCTAGACAAAGAACTGATGGTGTCTGAATACAGATTGAAGCATTTAAAAAAAACTTTATTTTTCTTGAGATTTGTTTTTTTGGTCTTTGTTTTCTTTCACAACATGACTAAGATGGAAACATATTTTGCATGACTACGCATGTGTAACCTATAACGAATTGCTCACCTTCTCATTGAGGCGGAAGGGTAGGGAGGAAGGGAAAGAAGTTCAAACTTAAAATTTTAAAAAATGAATGTTTTTACCTGTAATTGGGGGAAAATAAGATAAACAAAAAAACCAAAGATAAACAAAAAGAAAACAAAAGGGGAAAAAAGGAGGCATCTGGGTGGTACAGAAGATAAATTAATGGACCTGGATAAAGGAAGACCTGGGTTCAAATCCTGCCTCAGACTTTTATTAGCAGTGTGATCTTGAGCAAGTCACTTAATGTGTCTGCCTCAGTTTCATTCTCTATCTAATGAGATAGTGATAGCACCGAGGATAAAATGAGATGATTTTTGTAAAAGTGCTTTGCAAATCTTGAAGCCCCATATAAATGTTAGCTATTATTATTATTGATAATAATAACAACAATATCCAACATTAATGTAGCATTTATTATGTCCTAGGCACTCATACAGCATTTAGATCTGAAAGGATCAGTAGATCCTAGAATCATAGAAATAAACTTGAAAGGGACTTTAGAGATGATTACTTGGGACCTCAAATATCTAGTTTAAGCTTCTCATTTTACAGAGGAGAAACTCAGGCTCAAAATGGTTATTTGTCGGAGGTGATACAGGCAATGCATACACAGTGAAGATAAGAGTCAAACCCCAGCATTATTCCAATTCTGGCAGACTCTCTACTACTCCGTAGCTGTCCATGGTGCTGAGAACGTACTATCTCCTTTTCCAGATAATTATTTAATTTCAAAGGGGCTCTGGGAATCTTCATTCAATAGAATAACTAATAGTGGCAACAACAGGCAGGCCTGGAGAGATTTTCATGTTGGGGCCTGTCAGTACCCATGCAGAGCAACAGCCAGCACTGAGTTCAGTTATCAGCATTGAATGAAAATTCAATTCAATGCACATGTATTAGCTCCTTCTAGACAATAATAGCTAGTATTTATGTAACACTTTTAAGGTTTGCAAAGGCATTTGCAAATATTATCCCAGTTGATTCTCAACATCCACAGGAAGTAGGTGCTATCTGATAGACAAGGAAACAGAAGCAAACAGAGGTGAAGGGACTAAGTGTCTGAGACAGGATTTGAACTCAGGTCTTCCTGATTCCTGTACCACCCAGCTACCTTTATTATATACTAGACTCTGGAGCCAAAAGGGCAAAATAGCCTTGGTGTTTAAGGTGCTTGTAATCCTTTGGGGTGGGGTGGAGATATGATATGTATGCAAATTAGAAAAATAAGGTAGCGAAGTAGCAACAGGGGTAATCAGGGAAGGCTTCATGAAGGGGGAGGCTTTAAAAGGATTCAGACTTCCTGAGAGGCAGAGATGAGGAGGGAACACATTCCTAGGCAGCTGTACAAATTCACAGAGGTGACAGATGGAGCATTGAGTTTGGGGAGCAGCCAGTGGTCCAGTTGGGCTGTGACAGAGAATACATGAAGGGAATGATGTGAAATTGGGGCTGGAAAGGAAGGCTGGAGCCAGGTGGTAGAGGACCTTAAATGTCTGGCAGAATCTTATACACCAAGAGAAACCACAAATGACTTTGAATTGGGGAGCGACATGGTCAGAGTTAGGCTTAAGGAGTATTGGTTTGGTACCTTGGTTGAGGATGAATCAGACTGAGGAAAGACTAGAAGGAGGGTATCCAATCAGGAGGCTATTTCACTGATCCAAGCAAGAGATGATGAGGACTCCGAGCCTGTGGGAATGGAGAGAAGGGGGATGAATTCAAGGGGTGCCAGGGAAGCAGAAATAGTAAGATTTCATGCCTGATTGGAGGGGATTGAGAGAATGAGGGAAAGAACAGAATCAAGGATGTTTGCAAGGCCACAGACCTGGGTGGCTGGGAGGATGGAGGTGCCCTTAACAGCCAAGACATTCTGGTCTGTTTCTCTCTGTGGCTGCCGAATGAGCCTTCTCCTCTGAGACTGTACTTGGAGACATTAGGCCTGGGTAATGAGCCACAGCTTCATGTCTGCCTCCTTTCTTTCCCTGTGGTATCATCTGTCAAATGGGGGAGTTGGATTGGATGCTCTCCAAGGCCCCTTTAAGCTTGAATATTCTACAATTCTATTAGTCTAGCACCTGTTTTAGGGGATCAGGTGGGGAAGAGGGGAGGCCTGAGGCTTTAGGGGAGGAGGAGGATGGGGTTTAGGGGGAGGGGCAAGTTAAACTATTGGTTTTCCATCTCCCTTAGGTGAGCAGTACTGTAAGCTAGGTCATTTTACAAAGTATGGAGGAAGATGAACTAAGAGGCAGAAAATGGACCCCACCAGAGCAAAGAATGTCCTACCCTACCCACTTGTCCAGATAGTTAAAAATTCTTATCATTGGCCACTCCTTTTTTTAAATTAGACTGACTTTAGAGAAAATATACTGGCTGGGAGAGGAAACCCTACTTAATACAGATAGAGACTGGACTTGAGATTTCACCGTTTTGAACTCCCCGGCGAGGAAAGTTTCTTTACCAATTCAGGTAAGCTAAGCCCCTTTGCAATTTAGTCTTAAAGATCTGCTTGGGGCAATGAGAGGAAGGAAGGAAGGAAGGAAAGAAGGAAGGAAGGAAGGAAGGAAGGAAGGAAGGAAGGAAGGAAGGAAGGGAAAGGAAGGAAGGAAGAGAAAGAAAGGAAGGAAGGAAAAGAAAAGAAGGAAGGAAAAGAAAGGAAGGAACAGGAAGGAAGGAGGGAAGGAAAGAAGGAAGGAAAAGGAAGGAGGGAAGGAAGGAATGAAGGTAAGGGAAGGAGGGAGGAAGGGAAAAGAAGGAAGGAAAAGAAGGAAAGAAAAAAGAGACCAATGTAACTAGACTGCAGAAAGTAACATCAGCAGTTCATTTCTTCTCTAGAGCTATGAGCTTACGAAAGTAATATGGGATAATATTTTTTGAAAGCAAAAAGTGAACAAATAAATGCTTATTGATCAACAAGATGAATGATGCTCCTTGACTCAGGGAGTTTAGAATCTAAACTAACTAGCCCTTGTTCTGGAGTGAAGGCCACCAAAACTAGAAATGGGGCTTGGATATGAAGAGGGCAACGTTTGTGTCCTGAGAAGAGAGATGAGAGCAAAGAAAGTAATGAGAGAAAGAATCGGGAAAGGAGAATAGAATAAGGGGAAATGGGCCCAAAGAAAGGGAGAGGGTAAAGGACTGAGGGGGAAAAGATACCTGTAGGGGACTGAAATGGGTCTACAGAGTTCTGTTCTCCTAAAATATGCCACATCTGTAGGTTAATGTCTGATGCCCTGGGAACTGCCCCAGTTGGCACTGATGGTAGATGCCTAAAGGGAAGTCCCAGCTGGCACACATTTACTCATTCCTCCCTGCAGACCCAGGTTAGATCATGTTTCCACCCCTACCCTGATAGAACATTTTCTGCTCACCAGCCTTCTCTCACTGCTGTTTTCTCTATTTGTCTGCTTATTGAGTAAGCCTGATGCCACTATGCTTCAAACTCTGCATTTTTTTTAGCCAGGCAGTGTGGAAGTCATTGGACCAAGAGTCATGGGAGCTGGGTTCAAGTCCTGGTTCCACCATATACTTGTTGGGTGAGTCATTGGCAAAAGTCATTTCTCCTCTGGAAGTTGTGTGATAGGGAACAAGCGTTAAAAACCTACTTGTTCTTTACAAATATCTCATTTCATTTTCACAACCCTAGAAATTAGATCCTGTTACCTCCATTTACAGTTGAGGAAACTGAGGCAAATAGTGGTTAAGTGATTTGCCCAGAGCCACACAACTAGTAAGTGTCTGAGGCTAGATTTGAACTCAGGTCTTTCTGATACCAGCACTCTATCCATTACACTGCCTAGCCAGCAGTGGAAAGGGCACTCTCTCTAATGTCAGAGAACCCTGGTTCAGATCTCACTTTTGATACTACCTCTCTGACCCTAGGCCAGTGACATCATCTTTCTAAGCCTCAGTGTCCTCATAGATCTAGTTAGGATCTTTCCTGAGCCTCAGTTTACTTATCTATCAAATGACCAGTATAACCAATAGAGTGTTGGACTTGCAATCAGGAAGCAAAGGTTTAAATCCTATCTCAGATACTAGCTGTGTGACCCTGGGCAAGTTGCTTGGCTTCTCTGTGCTTCAGTTTCCTCATCTGTTAAATGAGGGGGTTGGACTAGATGCCCTTTAAGACTTCAGCTCAAAATCCATGATCTTATGGTATTGGAAACACCTTCTAGCTCTAACTTTCTAGAATGCTGTAGCTCTGTTGACAATAGGGGATAGAAGAGAAAGATGCTATCAGGTAACCCTATGAGTGGAAACTTGGGATGCTGAAGGAGCAGCGTTATCAGTGGGCAGAGAAGTTGTCTGCCAGCTCTGACAGGAGATCAATAGAAGCCAGTGATCAATGCCATCGGTGGGAGTTTTGTGTGATGGAGGCAGCTTCCTGAGCCAGCGCCTCCCTGCTTGAGGCTGGGGTGCAGGATGCAGGGTCAGGGTGTGGGATGCAGGGGTGGGGAGTGGGAGGCAGGGATGGGATGCAGCTGCAGGGATGGGGTGTGGGATTCAGAGGTGGGGTGTGGGATGCAGGGATAGGGTGTGGGATGCAGGGATGGGGTATGGGATGCAGGGGTGGGGTGTGGGATTCAGAGGTGAGGTGTGGGATGCAGGGATGGGGTGCAGGATACAGGGGTAGTGTCCCAACAATAACAGAAAACAGGAGCAGGGTGGAATGGCCCAGGGAAAGCCCCTTAAGAAGCAGTCAACCAAACTGGTGCTGCAGGGAATATTGTTAGGCAATGCCTGTCTAATGTGGTATAAGGAACTTCCAGTGAGAAAACACCCTTCCCCAAAGCAAATAGGCATCCTATTCAAATCCTAGGAATTTGAAATTCCTAGTTATCAAGGGGCACTGGATGATCAGGGGATTGTCTTGGGTCACCTTGGGTCAGACGAGGCCAGTTGCCTAAACTTCTATGTTGCCTTCTCAACTTGAGGCTGATAACATGAAAGACATCAAGATAATAGCTGGCATCTGTGTAGTACTTTAAAATTCACAATGTACTTTACATGTGTTATCTCATTAGAGCCTTCTATTATTATCCCCATTTTACAGATAAAGAGATGGAGGCAGACAGTGACCAAGGGACTTGCTTAGGGTCACATAGATAATGAAGATCAGAAGCAGATTTCAAACTCAGGCTATCTGGGGGTTCAGACTTAGAATTTAAATCAACAAGATACTTGTAGCCCACATTCCAATTTATAAACAGAAGTTTATTTAACAATAACATGGGAAGGATATTAAGCAAATATACAGTTTTGGTTCTGTTAGACACAGCTCCCTTCATCTATACATAGAAATGTCTCTGGTCACATGTATGGATTTACATGAAAGCCAGGAGCCCATTATGTCTGAGCAGTCCTGGGTTCTCATAGGCTAAAGCAGCTGGGAAGCTAGGTCAATAGTTCCAACCATAGTCCCTGGAACAACAAAGACTTGAAAAGTCTTGAAAAAAGTTTTCTTACCTTTTTTTTTGGGGGGGGGGAGTGGGGAGTGGAATAGCCTAGGCTAAGTGGAGTACATGTTCTTGTCATAGGAAGCCAATATAATGTAAAATCAGGGGGGAGGGCAGGAAGGAGGTATGCCTTGAGTCACTCTGGAACCTTGGACAGGCAATACCAAGTGTAGAGGCCATACTCAGGGAAGGAACAGAATGGGCTTAGAAGGGGCATGGAACAGCACAACCGGGTTATATCTACCTAGTGGAAGTCCTACTATCTGTTAGCTTTCTATTTTAAGCAATTACTATTAGTTGCTAAATTACTACTTTTACTTATTACTAAGTTACTAATTTACTAGTTAGTACTAAATTACTACTACTTGCTAAAACCAATTCTCACTTGCTGAAAGAAAAGAAAGATTGTGAATATTGAGGCACTGGGCACAAACCCTTTGTCACCTTGCCCCAGTTGAAGGTCTACAGAATAAGATACGGTTCCTGGCCTTCAAAAGTTTTCAGAGTAGTGGGGAGAGGAGACATGTTCTATAACAGGACCTTCCTGGGCTCTGTGTCAGACCATCTTAAGGACTGCAGTGAAGGATGATTGAAGAGAGAACTGGCGGCAACCACCCCAGCTGTGGAATGGGGAATGATCGTGTTCTCCAGCCTCACATGGTTTCTCCCATCACCATCACTAAAACTCACTAGTCCTCCATTTTAATCAACTGAGTAGCCCAATAAATGGTATATCCATCCATCCATCTATCCATCCATCCATTCATATATTCAAGCACACATTTGTTCATTTATTTACTTGTTTGTTTTTGCTGTTCTTTGGCTAGCAAAAGCACACTTCCTACCAGCATAAACTTCTTGGAAAACATGACTTCATTTCTTACCAAGCTGAATTCAGCCCACAACTCAAAAGTACTTTCTGTCCCTATGATTGACCTCTCCTTAGATTGGATGACTCTTCCCAGAACTCCCCCTTAAAGAAGGTATCCAGGACAATTATATTTTTAATTCTAACCAAACTGCTCTTTGCACTTGTCTACCATGGCCCTAAGCAGGGTTAGATACCTTTAACACCCTTCCCACACTGCATGTACTGCACATACTTTTCATCTTCCATTTATATGTTTTTCTTCCATTGGAATGTAAGTTCCTTGAGGACAGGCACTGTTTTTGTTTTTGCTTGTATTTATATTCTCAGCACTTAATATAGTTCCTAGAACAACATAAGCGCTTAATAAATGCTTGTTGACAGTCTCAGAGTTCACCCATAGTCTATTCCATTTTTCTCTTTGTATCCTTAGTACCAGAGGAAACAAAGAATGAGAAGATTATGAAAAATCCCTGCCCTCAAGGAGCTTACATACTAATGAAGGAGATAACAGGTAAATAAACATGAACATTCAAGATACATAGAAATTAGAAAGAAGGTTACCTGAGAGGGCAAAGCACACGTCCACTGGGGATAGGACTTAGCTCCTGAAGAATGGGGGCATTTGAGCCAGAAAGACAGGAAGGGACCAGGTTATAAAGAGTTTTAGAAACCAGAAAGAGGATTTTATATTTGATTCTGGAGGTAACAGGCAGACATTGAAGTCCATTGAGCAAGGGATTGACATGGTCAGTGCTGAAATTTAGGAAATTCCCTCTGACATTTTTGTGGGAGGATGAATTAAAGCAGAGAGAGGTTTGAGGTATGGAGACAAAATAACAAAGTGACATTAATAGTCCAGGGGAGAGGTGATGAGAGACTGAAATAAGGTGGGTGCTGTGGAGAATGAAGAGGAGGGCATACACACAAGAGATGTGAAAGAGGAAACAGCAAGATCTGGCAACTGACTGGATATGAGTGAGAGCTAAGAATTACAATGAGGTCATGACTGTGGGAATCTGGGAGAACATGGGTGCCTCAGACTGGAATAGGGAAGTTGGGAAGAGGAGAAGATTTGGGAGGAAAGACAATGAGTTCTGGTTTGTACATGTTGAGTATGAGCTGTTTATGGGCCATTCAGTTTGGACCATCCAGTTGGAACTCAGGAGAGAATGAGGCTGGTTTGCCCTCTCTCTCTTCTCTGTCTGTCTGTTTGTCTCTCTCTCTCTCTCATATAAAGAATAAAGCTGAATCAATAGGAACTGGTTAGATCATCAAGTGAGACTATAGAGAGAAATGAGAAAAGAGAAGCCAAGGGAGAAGTTTGGGGTTCACTTTTTACTAGAGGATATAACAAGCACAAAAATCTAGCACAAGAGATTGAGAAAGAACAAATCCCCATTGGCACATCCATATCCTTCATCTGCCTTGATAGCTCAATGACCTTTAAAGATAATTCAGTTTATACCAATGCCTTGCCCAGCTCCTCTGCTGGCCTTTAGATCCCTCATCCTACTTTATCAAGGACTCCAGGCCCTGCTTCACAACATTCCTCCAATTCAACCTCTTTTCTTGTATTTGGGCACTTCAATATTCACACTGATATTCCCTTAATCATCCTGGTCTCCAAATTTACTAGCATCCTCCACTTCTACTACCCATACCTCCACTGTATTTTGGCCATCTATCAGGGCTGTTAAATCTCTGATACCTCACAATCACCTAAAACTCTTTTTCCTTCATGATCTTGAAGTCTTAAATTCCTCTTGTTGGTTACAATCTTCCATTTCTCCGTTTGTCTCATTCTTGTTAAACCTATTTTTAAAATTAATTTTTAAAAGATTAATAGAAGTTGACTCCTCTATTCCATTTTGGAATTGGAAAAGAAAAGCAATACCCTCAACAAATTGTTAAACCTATTCATCATCCTCACCATGAGCTTGCCTCTCTATTTCAATAATCAGTGCCTGGAACATCATAATCACTTAATAAATGATTATTGATTAATTATTTCTCCTATTCTCCTAATCCATCATCCCTATTGACTTCACTGACTGAAAAATCAGTCTTGACCCTACAGTTAAATAGTTTAACTATGCACTGTCCTGTATCCTTGACTTCCTTGGCTCTTGTCTTTCTTCTGCTCAAATCCATTAATCTTCAACCATGGGGCAAACCCATCCTCTCCACTCCTGTTTCCAATATGTTGAATCTTGAAGAAGAAAGTAGAGGTGCATGCTAAATCCATTAGACATTCAGGTTATCTAGCCTTAATGGGATCTTTGCTTTGGTGGGTCTTTCAGTTATTCTTCCCAGTTACACTCCTGTTATCACAATTGAAAAGTCTCTTGTCTCTCCCAGACCCTCAAATTACTCCTGAAATCTTTCTCTCTTAGCAGATAATTCCATCTCCTAATTTTCCTTCCTTCCTTCCTTCTCTCCTTCCTTCCCTTTCTTCCTTCTTTCCTTCCTTCTTTCCTTCCTTCCTTCCTTCCTTCCTTTCTTCCTTCCTTCCTTCCTTCCTTCTTTCCTTCCTTCTTTCCTTCCTTCCTTCCTTCCTTCCTTCCTTCCTTCCTTCCTTCCTTCCCTCTTTCTTTCTTTCTTCAAAAATGAAGGTCCCCATAGTGATCACTCTTTTTCTTCCCTACTTCATAGCTCCAAACCCTTCTACATCTTCAAATCAACACTCATGGTTTCAAATATCACCTCTATGCAAAGAACTACTATATATTCAGTTAAAGAGCCTTGAGCATAGGCATCTAGATAATTTAGTAGATAAAGCAATGAGTTTGGAGTCAGTAAGATCTACATCAGAGACTTACTGACTGTGTTACTCTGGGCACAGAGTGAAATCTCTGCCAACCTGAGTTTCTTCATGGGTCAAAGGAGGATGATAATAGCACTTTCTTTACAAGGTCATCATAAAAATAATATAAATATGATACAAAAATGTTTTGCAAATATTAAAGCTTATTTATAAATATTAGTTATTAACAACAATAACAATTGTTATCATTGTCTAAAATGAGGTCCAAAAATACTATCACCTGCTTCTTGGCCTTGGCCATCTTCTATTAAAAATCAGAACTCAATTCAAGTCTTTGGTGAGAACCCAATGCTACCTTACACTCTGTGAATGACACAGGAATGATAGCAAACACAGACTTTACCTCTGAGTGACTTGGAGTTTAATCAGAGAGAGTAAGATTGTGAAGTTCCAATTATAATTACTCCTGCCCTGAAGGAGTTGACATTATACTGGAAGGGGATGCAAATTGGATTTAGGTAAGGAAATACATAGTAATTTGAGGATGAGGTGATAATTAGAAAATAATGGCATGCACCTGGGAATTCTTGAAGGAAGGAAAGGAGGAAAGGAAGAATGGAAGAAAGAAATGAAAGAAAAATGGAAGTGAGGAGAAAAGAAAAGAGAGAAGGGAAAAGGGGAAAAGAAAGATAGAAAGGGAGGGAGTAAAGAAAGAGGGAAGAAGAAAGAAGAAAGGAAGAAATGGAAGGAAGAGGGAAAGGAAAAAAGGAAGGAAGAAAGAAAGAGAGGGAGGAAAGAAGAAAGGAAAGGAGGAGGGAAAAAGAAAAAGGGAAGAAGAAAGAAATAAGAAAAGAAAAGAGGTAAGGAAAGGAAGGAAAAGGAAAGAAAAAGGAAGAGAGAAAGAAAAAAGAAGGAAGAAAGGGGAGAGGAGGAGAGGAGAGGGGACAGGAGGGAAGAGGAGGGGAGGAGGAGGAGAAAGAGGAAAAGAAGGAGGAAGAGAAGGAGGAGGAGGAAGGGAAGAGGAGGAGGAGGAGGAGGGTCAGATTTAGATTGGAAAGGAAAGGTAAAGATCACTCAGGGTGGGTGTGACAGCATGGGGAAAATGAGGCTTAGAGAGTTTCTGCTTTACTCTTTTTTTTTCTTTCTTGATTAAAGGGGTCACCTCCCTTGATTAGCTTCTTAAAGAGGCCTCTTCACTGAATGGGCCTCACTCAAAGCGAGAACCTGAAAAGACCTTAACCTACCAGGGCCAGTCTTGTAAGGCATTCTGGGTTATTTCCAGTCATCCTCATGAATATCTGGCCACTGGACCCAGATGGCTCTGGAGGAGAAAGTGAGGCTGGTGACCTTATAGCCCTCCCTCATTCAAATCCAAGTCAATTGCAAGTCATGTCATCATTTCCCTGATGCCGTGGTCCTCTTCCAGAATGAAGGACAAACACAACACAAGCTTTACCCTTCTACATTTGACAGAGGTTCACAGGATCAAAGCAGGGAATCTCAAGATATAGTTTTCCTGAAGGAAACCTTTGTGTGAAGTCAGCCTAACCAAGAGATGATACTGTCACTAGCACATGCATCCTGTTAAGGGACCCTAATGGAAGGTAAAAATATTTTCCTTGGTTGTAATTGTGTTGATGCTGCCATGGATCTGTGGCTCTTCAGGCTGTTCTATTCTTTCCTGGCTAACGGGAGCACCCATTAAGCCTCAGCAAAATTACCGAAAAAAAACATGGGATCCCTAGGAGATGACAGGCAAAGACATTACTCAGTTGTCCATTTGTTTAGTCAACAAGCATTATAAGTGCCTAGTATATTCCACAAACCATGACAGGTACTGGGAATATAATGACAAAGACAAAACCATTCACCTTCCAGGACAGGGACTGTATCATTTTGTCTTTTTTTATCTACAATGCCTAGCTCTGTACATGATACATATTAGATACTTAAGAAATGCTTGTTGAATGAATTGATCATCTTCTTTGAACCTTACTACAACCCTGAGATAGATAGTACAGTTCAATTAAGTTTCAGTGAGCACTGATTAAGCCCTCGCTATGTGCCAGGCATTGTGGTAAGCAATGATATCACATGTATCCCTATTCTGAAGACTCTTTCCCTCTTTAGACCTCAGTTTCTCTTTCAGAAAAAGCAAATGATCATGTCACAAAATGGAAAGATCAATTTCATGGGGCTATAGATCTACATCTGGAAGGGACTAAATGTTTGATTCTCTCTGAGCTTCACTAGTTGCTACAGTTTCAAGGGCCATTGCTGCTCGGTAAGTGAAATGCCTTTGCACTCTCCATCCCTCAGCCCATCATGTTTCTCTACTTTTAAAAATTCCTACTTAAAAGGATTGCTCTTGGAGAAGGGGAAGGGAGAGTGATACATCAGCAAATGTAGGTGGTAAAAAAATAAAAGGGGGAGTAAAAGACCCATGATTCTATGATAAAGAAGATGCCCTACACCTAAGAGAGAAGATGGGAAGACTTATATGAATGTGAAGTAAGGAGAATCAGGAAGACAATATAACCAATGACATCGACAACATATATAATGGGAGCAAGAACAGAAAAAGAGCTAAAACAGAAATTTAATGACCAAGGTTGCTCCAAAGAAGACATATGAGAAGATATACCCCCTCCCTCACATACACACCTTCTTTGCAGAGGTGGGCTATTATGTATGTGAAATACTTCCTATAATGTCAGATTTTTTAATTATGTTGGTTAGTTTTGATGCACTATCCTTTCCTACACCCACATACTTCTTTTTTCCTAATTGTAAGAGATTGTTTTTTGAGCAAAGGAGAAAAGATAGATGTATTTTGAAAGTTAAGTGATGTAAAAACTAAAAAAAAAAATCAACTAAAATTTCTTTTTAAAGCCTCCAACATTTAAAAAGAAAAGAAAAGGTCACCACAAGGTTATATTTCAGATATAATTTGGAGAGCACTGTAAGATCACTGTTACCTCAAAATATCTTCTCCCACTGCCCTTCCACAGTGCTGAAAATTTCACTATTAGAAATTAATTGCTTATGATTAAACCATTGTTCTCTTGGGAAATTTTGAGATATTGCTTAAAATATTATTCAACAACAGTTGGGATCTTCTGTCCTTGGAAGAGATCACTGCCTTCATCCCATTATTCACAAACACTAAATAAGATCACTGGATCATAGATTTAGGGCTGGAAAGGATCTAAGAGTTTTCATCCATTCCAACCCCCTTGGTTCATAGCTGAGGAAATTGAATCTAAGAGGGATCAAGTGACATTCCCCAAAGTCATGTAGGCGATGAGAAGCAGAGCTGAGATTTGAACTCAGGTTTTCTGATTCCAAATAGAATATACTCTTTTCTACACAGCATGCTACTTCTTAATTAGTAAGGAAAGTCACAATATGCTTGGGCAAACAGAAAGCAGTGCCCTGAGCACATAAACTCAGGACAGATAAAATTAAATTGGAAGAGGGGGAAGAAATGAAGAAACGCACTTGGGGCATTATGTTCACTTCTGGGTCTCATAGTTTAAAAAGGACATTGATAAAATGGAGAGGGCCAGAGGAGGACACTCAAGGTAGGTAATAGGCCTTATGTCCATGTCATATGAGCACTAGTTGGAGGAGCTAGCATGTTTAACCTAGAGAAGAGAAGACTCAGGGGAGACATAGCAGTTGACTTCCAGAATATTTTATGATGATGAAGGAATAGACTTTATTTTTTTCATCTTAGCAGAACCAAGAATTGTGGGTGAATCTTGGGGAGGGGAGGCATGAATTTAGGCTTAGTGTCAGGGAGGAAAAGTTTCCTAACAATTTGAATGGTCCCAAAGTGGAATGGGTAATGGCAAGAGGTGGTGTATTTACCACCACCATCACCCACCCTCCTCGGAGACTGGATAACCATTTGCCAGGCATGTTATAGTAGAGATTCTTTTCATGTATGGATCAGACTAAATGGTTATTAAGGAACTTCCCATCTCTGAAATTCTGTGGCTCTGTAATTCGGTGACTTGATAACCCCCTAGGTTCTTTCCTGTTCTAAATCTATGATATTGTGAAAAGAGCTCTATCAAGCCTGTGCCCTTTTGCTAGCTTACTCACAGTCATTGTTTTTAAGAGGTGTTTGGGACTATTGGTATATTTGAAAGAGGCCTAAAGTTCCCTTGACCTCTTAAACAGAACATAAGGGTGTCTTTAATGACTGGAGTTTCTCAGGCCTAAACTGAAATTCTGGATAGGTCTTGTTTCCCACATCATCCTAGAAATGCCATGGGTACTGCTTTTCCCTTCTGGGACCAGATCAGACCCCTGAGAAATGAGAACATTCCATCCCCCATCACCATGCCTTTGCAAAGACTGCTCCCCCACAGAAGCATTGGGAATGCTGTCTCTCCTCACCCTTGCCTCTTTCAAACCTCCAACTCCCTTCAAAGCACAGCAGAGAAGCTACCTCCAACATGAAGTCTTCATTGATATCCTTTCACTTATTACTCCCTTGTTATTTTTCTTTCTGTCTCGAAATTGCTTTGTTTAGACTTTGTATTCACTGTATTCAACTGCATACTTATTGCAACACCACCCCGCTCCAGTTCATCAGTGGCTTCTTGAAATGAGGGACTGCTTTCTTTCTATTTTTGCACCCCCAACCTTAATCACAGTGACTTACATTCCTTGTTGTCTAGACCTGATTTTACTTCTCCTCTCGACCACTAGGGGCAGCTGGGTGCCCTAATAGATAGAATGCTGAATCTGAAGTCAGGAAGACTCATCTTTCTGAGTTCAAATCTGGCCTCAGACACTTGCTGGCTGTGTGACCCTGGGTAAGTTACTTAACCCTGTTTGCCTCAGTTTCCTCACCTGTAAAATGAGTTGGAGAAGGAAATGGAGAACCACTCCAGTATCTTTGTCAAGAAAACACCAAATGGAATCATGACGAGTTGGACATGACTAATTGGACTAAACAGAAACTATAAAGGGGTGCCATTTGAGATAAGCGTCCAAGGAATCCAGAGATTCTAAGAGGGCAGAGGTGAGGAGAGAATGCATTTCAGGCATGGCAGGTAGCCAGTGAAAAGACTCAAGAATGGGAGAGAGAATGTTGTTTGCAAGGAACAATAAGCAGACTTAAGCATAGAGTTCATGAATGGCAACAATATATAATGATTCTGAAGGGGAAGAATGAGATAACACTGTGAAGGGCATTAAAAGTCAGAGAAGTTCATATTTGTTTTTAAAGGCAATAGGGAGCCATTGTAGTTTCTTGACCAAGGGAGTGAAGATCTATGCTTTAGGAATATCAGTTTTGTAACTGTGGAGGTTGGATTGGAGAGAGGAGGCTTGAGGTAAGGAGATAAATTAAGATGTGTTTGCACTAGTTCAGGTGAAAGATGATCAGGGTTTGGACTAGGGTACTGGACTAGGTTTGAAAGAACCCTCCCACTCTAAATACTATGACATTTGTTGCTGATATGAATTCCTTCACTTCTTCCTGGACTCTGTGGGAGAGATGGCCAATGTAGATATTCTCCTGAGCTTCTCTCTTCCATCCCACAAGTCAGCCTGATGGCTCCATTCGTGGGAGGCAGAGAACAGAATGCTGCATCCCAACCACCCATCAATAGCAGCCCTTGGAAGGCCAGAGCATCTCCAACCTGGAAGGGCAGTTTCTGAAGAGTGCTTCTCGGCCAGCCCCCTTTCCCTGCTGTGGTCAAGTCAGTCCTTGCAAGTCTATTGTGGAATTGGTGATTACCTTGCCAACCTCATCCTCTTGAGAGCTCAGCAGGGAGATTGATTTTGAGCTAGTGTGGAATTGAAAAGGTGATGGGAGGGGGAGAGAGGGACAAATTGATGGGTTTCTGCTTTCTCTCCCTGTCACTCTGTAAATACAGTTTTAAAAGGCACTTCTCGAAAATGCTGAGACGCTCCCCACCTCTGAGAGGAGACAGGGAAATGTGGACCAGCTGGCTGGGAGCCAGACATCCCCATTTTTGGCTCAGCTCCCTCTCTGTGCACCCCCTGCATAACTGTAGTATATGGAAAAGAACACTAGCTGTTCTTTGTAGAGGTGGGGGACTGTAAGTATGCTTCCATGCTTGGTAGATCCTGTCTGTGATACTTGCCACCTGTGACCTTGAGTAAGTCACATGACCTCCATGGCTCTCCCTTGTAAAAATGAGTGCAGCTAGGTGGTGCAGGGGATAGGGCACCGGATCAGGAAGATCTAAATTCAAATCCAACATCAAACACTTACCAGCTGTGTGACCCTGGACCAGTCACTTAACACTCTTTGCCTCAGTTTCCTCATCTGTAGAATGAGCTGGAGAAGGAAATGGCAAACCTCTCCAGTATCTTTGCCACGAAAACCCCAAATGGGATCGTGGAGAGTTTAGACATGATTAAAACAAACAAAGGACAACAATGAAAAAATATGAGGGGAGTGGGCTAGATGGCCTCTGAGGTCCCTTCCAGCTCTGGATCTAGGATTCTACAAGGCTATCAATTCTATCTTATCTGCAAGAGAATTATCATAAAGAACATCTGCTTCTATTCCCTCATTTTTCAAGTGAATTATCTTAAGTCATACAGGCAGTGAGCATCACAGGGAGGGCTCACATCCAGCCCCTAGCATAGTGTGTGAACATCTCATGGGAACTTAAATACAGATACACTGAGCCATGCTTTCTAACTCTGAACCTAGTATTGTCTCTACTGAGTTTAGCTCAGGGCCTGGCACATAGTAAACACTGTTATGAATGATTGTTGACTGGTTGATTGACTACCATGCTGCCAGGAGAGTTGGTGAAGGAATTTCTTTAGTCCAGTGATAGAAGGATACTTCCTGAGAACCAGAACATGCAGTTGGGAAAGCTCTCGGCTCAAGTTTCACCTAAATCTTCCTTCCTAATGTGTAGATGCATTCCCATTCCATTGGATTGGGAATGCAAGAAGATGTAGAGGTGGGGATGGGACCCAGGTGTCCTGACTTCAGATCCAAGGCTCTGTCTACTGTAGACCAATACTTCTCTGAGAACTGTCTGATTCATGACTGGCTTCCCTGATATTCAGAATGCCCTGGGACATATACCTTCTCCCGACCTGGAGGAGACTCAGAGAATTACTGACAAATCCTTCTAGATCCAAACAGGGGTGTGTAAATCTGTTTCCCCTAAATCATAGACAAACAAAATAGTTTAATGCCAAATGACATCTCTCTCTCTCTCTCTCTCTCTCTCTCTCTCTCTCTCTCTCTCTCTTTCTCTCCCTCCCCCCTTTCTTCTCTTTCTCTCTCTGTATATGTGTGTATGTAATATATCTATGTATTCATTTACCATTACATAAACAGACGCACAGAGAGACAAAGACAGAAAGAGGCAGAGAGATTGAGACAAGGGGGGTGGAGCCAAGATGGCGGCGTAGCAGCAGCAACATATCGCAGCTCTCACATAGCCACCCCAAAATACCCATAAAATAGGACTCTAAA
>CM053587.1:336859942-336941051 GCA_028646515.1 Pseudochirops corinnae
GGAAGAAAAATTGGGAAGAGAAATAAGAATGCTGCAGGAAAATCATGAAAAGAGAGTCAGCAGTATGACTGAAGAAATCAACACCCTAAAAAATAGACTAACTCAAATGACAAAAGAGGCCCAAAAAGCCAATGAGGAGAAGAGAGATTGAGACAAGACAGAAAGAAAGAGACAGACTTACTGACAGAGTGAAAGAGAGAGAGGACAGAGAGAGACAGACACAGAGAGTAAGAAGGGGAAAGAGGGAAAAAGTAAGAGGGTGACAGAGATACAGAGATAGAGATAGGCAAAGACAGCGAGACAAAGAAAGAGACAGGCAAAGACAAACAGAGACAAAGAGGGTCAGAGAGAGACAGAGTGAGACAGGGAGAGATAAAGACAAAGAGACACAGAAAGACAAAGGCAGAGATTACTACATACTGCATACTCAATTCTAGCTCACTAGTCAATATAAAGGCTTGGTTGCCATATGGTAAGTCAAACAGGAACAAAGTCCCTGCATATACTCCAAATGGGTAAAAGTCTCCTGCAATCTACATGCCCAGAAACAAACTCATCAAGACTGCATGTGGAGTGGTTCTAGGCAAAGTATGCTGCTCATGTTCTAAGCCTAAAATTAGGTCCTTATTGGCAAGACTCCAGTTGCATATGTATACATATGCAGTGTGTGTGTGTTCCCCTCCCCAACCCTTTAGAGTGGTTTATGGAAATGCAATTATGCTGTTGTGTAATTATGACCAAGACTGATCAGAAAGCAGAGATGTGAAAATGCCCTCCCACCCACCCCACCCCGTCCTTGCAAAGAGGAAAGACTATGAGTGTACATACACTGACAGTTGCCATTGATGGCTTGGTTAGTCTTGCTGAACCACATTTTTTTTTCTCTATGCTTCTTTACAGCAGATAACTCTCTGGGCAGAGGAGGAGGATAGGGCTATATCTGGAAGTGAAAGAGATGCAAAAGTGAAACACAGCAAGGAAATTTTTGAAAAAGGAAAATTGACTCTATCTACCCAACTGTGTTGACATTTGATTGGGGCATTTATCCTGATGTGACCTTAGGTCTTCATGGATTTTTAAATACAGTCTCTCTCTCCCATTGGCTTGTGAATTCCTCAAAAGCTAAGATTTTGTTTTTCATATATCTCCCAGATTGCCCTAGAGTGGACACTGTCTACACATGGGGCATCACTGGAGATCCAGACCAGACTGGTATTCATTTTCTGAAGGGATTATACTGTATCTAGAGGTTTTATTAGGATATCACTTTGTGTCTTAGCCATTTCTTTGAATTTTGCATGAGAATTCTGGATCAGTAGCAAGAAGGAAGGCAGTGGAAAGAGCCTTGGCTCTGGATTCAGAGGACCAGAGTTTAAATCCTGACTGATGGATGCTTATTAGCTCTGTGACTTTGGATAAATCAGTCAATAAATATTTTTAATTATTCAATTTAATTTTATTTTCAATTCTAAAATTTCTCCCTCTCTCTTCCCATCCATTGAAAAGACAAGAAAAGCAAAACCCTCTAAAATATGACATCATTTTTAAAAAATCCCTTATTAATCATGTCCAAAAATAGAGATAGAAACAAGGAAAGGAAAGGAAAATTAAAATAAAATATGCTTCAAACTGTTCTCTGAGTCCATTAGCACTCTTTCTGAAAATGGGTAGAATGTTTCATTGTGAGACCTTTGGAATCATGGTTGGCCATTGTGTTGGTCAGAGTTCCTAAAGTCTTTCAAAGCTAATTATCTTTACAATATTGTTATTATATAAATTATTCTCCTGGTTCTGCCAATTTCACTTTGCATCAGTTCAGAGAGAAGTCTTTTCAGGTTTTTATGAAACTATTTCCTAAATCATTTCTTATAGAACAATAGTATTCCATGAATAAGTATTTATTAAACATCTACCATATACCAGTAATTCAAGAGGATCAATGCTTTCCTTACCCTGCTTTATGCAGAGCAGACTCTGACAACTGTTCATCAGAAAGTTAGTCAGCCTACTTTGCTTTAGGTAGACAGTATGCTAAGTTCTGAGAATATAAAGGGAGGTGAAAAACAGCTCCTGCTGAAAGGAGTTTACAATCTAATGGGAAAGGAAATGTGCAAATACCTGTGTGTGTGTGTGTGTGTGTGTGTGTGTGTTAAATTAGAAATATATATATATGTGTGTATATATACATACATACACACATATATACATATATATATATATATATCATTGTATTATTGAGAATAGCTAAGTCATTCACAATTCTTTGTCTTACAATATTGTTGTTATTGTGTATAATATTTTCCTGGTTCTGTTCACTTCACTTTGTATTAGTTCATATAAATATTTCCAAGTTTTTCAGAAATCATCCTGCTTGTCATTTCCTTTAGTGAACCAAGATTTTTATGACTGCATCCAGAACTTCAGCTAAACTAGTGGGCCCACATCTCTACTCATTTCTTCAAGGTCAAAAAAAAAAAGTTAAACTCTACCCAGGCCTATCATTCATATTCCACCTCTCATTTCTACAGTTTTGCATAAATAGTCCCCTATGCCTAGAATTCATTCCCTCCTCACCTCTGCAAATCCCTACTCTTCTTTGATGCTCATTCAGATCAAACATTACCTCATACCTGAAACATTTTCAGATGCCCCCAGAAGCTAGTGCCTTCCCCTAAAAATTATCTTGTGTTCATTGATTCTCTATTTATAGAGAAACAAGATGAAAAAGAGGAGGAGGAGGAAGAGGACAAGAGAAAGAGAGAGAGAGAGAGAAAAAGAGAGAGAGAGAGAGAGCTGGTCTTTGAGTAAGGTAGAACTAGGTTTAAATCCTAGTCATTCAGTCAAAAAACATTTTCTTAGTGCCTACTATGTGCCAGGCACTGGGTTAAGTGCTGGGAATACAAAAAAAAGTAAAAAAAAAATCAGTTCTTGCTCTCAAGAATCCCATAGTCTAATGAGGGAACTCAACATGCAAACAACCACATCCAAACAAGATATAAGCAGAATAAACTTGGGGGTGGTCTCAGAGGGAAGGCATGGAGATCAGGAAGCACTGGGAGAGGATTCTTGCAGAGAATCCCTCCCCCCCCTTTTTTTTTTTTTACTGAGACTTGAAAGAAGCCAAGAGGTGGAGATGAGAGAGCTTTGCAGGCTTAAGGGACAGCCACTGAAAATGTCCAGAGCTGGAAGCTGGAGTATTACTGAATCAAAGAGCAAATGTGGCGGGGTGTAAAGTGTAAGAAGACTGGAAAGGTGGAGGGGAGGGAGCAGGTTATGAAAGGTTTTGAATGCCAAACAGAGGGTTTATATTTAATCCTGGAGATAATAAAGGAGCAACTGGATTTTATTGAATAGGGAAGTAGCAAGGTCAGATCTCTGCTTTAGAAGATCACTGACAGCCAAATGGAGGGTGGACCCAGAGAGGGGAGAGGCTTGAGGCAGGCAGACCTACAAGCAGGGTATTACAATAGTGCAGGAGTGAGATGATGGTCTACACCAGGGTGGTGGCAATGTCAGAGGAGAGAAGGCAGTATACATAAGAGACATTAGGAAGGTGAAAATTACTTAAAGTCATAGGTGGAGCAGTAGATAGAGCACCGAGCTTGAAGTCAAGAAGACTCATCTTTCTAAGTTCAAATCTGACCTCAGATACTTACTAGCCACTCAATCCTCTTTGACTCAGTTTCCTCATCTGTAAAATGAGCCAGAGAATGAAATGGTAAACCACTCCAGTATCTCTGCTAAGAAAACTGCAAATGGGGTCACAAGGAATCAGACACGACTGAAATGACTGAACAACGACAAACTTCTGAGGGTTCTAGCCATCTCTGTAACCTACAGAGAAGGTGCTACACAAACCTTTGTAGAGGGAGTTCTCTCCTCTCTTCTCAGTTCCCCATAACATTGAAAGAAGAGTGGATGTCTGGTGTATTTTATGTTTATTTTGCATACATTTCTATGTCTACAAATTATCTCCCCCGGATTGAATATAAGCTTCTTGAAGTCAAGACACATAGTAGGTATTCAATAAATGTCTGTTGAGCAATTATAGTGATAAACCTCCATATTATGTTTTAAGGTGTACAAAGTGCTATATAAGTATTCAAGAGTATCCTTACTCTCCCCTTCCCAGCTATAGCAGTCCCTGACTGCCATTTGTCATATACACCCTGGTGCTCTAGTGAAAGCCTCACTGGAGATGTTGAGAGCATCTCAGATCCAGCCTTTTCATGTGTATCTGTTATAAGGTGGGCACATTTGATGAAGGACAGGTCCCATTAGCAAAATCTCTTCTTTCAGGGGTCTTAGAATGCTTGTGCATGATGCTTGCCTGTTTTTGCAAGCTGAGATGAGAAGCCTGGTGGGCCAGAGAGCTTCCTATCTCTTATTCAGAGGAATGAAAACAATCCCACTCATCTGTCTTCCTTTGGAGGTTGTTCTGCCCTCCTTGTTCAAACAATGTGTCATCCCTGCAGATCCCTGCTGAATTTGTTCAACCCAGTTGAGCCTTGGCCCGTGATCCTGGATTCAATGGGAAGAGGGAGGGTGTCTCTCCCCTCCTTCCTAGGTGAGCTATCTTTCCTGTCCTTCTTTACACCCAGGCTTGCTCCTCAGACCCCAATTACCTCACCAAAGCCTTCATGATTGATATACTGTCCTTACAAGCCAGTAGCATATCAATGAGGCAAGGATCGGCAATCTGTCAACCCGCCTCAGAGGAAACTGGGAGCACAGTTTGATGTTTGTGGATGAGACAGTAGAAGTCTTACTTGCTTTGATGCAAGAAGGGAAGAAAATAAAAACAGGGAGAAATATGCTGTCTGCTTTATATCTGATCTTAAGGTTCTTCCAAAAGATGGGCTTTCCTGGTTCTCAGTGTGATATAGTGGAAAGAATGCTGGGTCCTGAGCTGGGATGCCAGAGTTCAAATATCTCCTGAGATGGTACTTAACCATGTTAGTTTGAGCAAACGCCTTTCATGATGAACCTCAGTTTCCTCATTTGGATGTGGCTACAAGCCTAGGGAGCTTTGTTCCTGGCTGCATGCACACTCACATAAATGCACACAGAGTTATAGAGTTAGAGTTGGAAAGTACCTATAGACTTAGTCCAACACACATTTTTTAAAACAAGGAAACAGACACAGAGGATTGTTGTAAATAAAAGGGGAGGGGATCTTTGAAAACATCAAAGTGAAATTCAATAGATATCTGTTACATACCTCTTATGTGTAAGACATGGAGGATGCAAAGAAAAATCAAAAGCAATTCCAACCTTCAAGGAACTTATAGTCTGTGAGTAATAATTATCCACAGCTTGAAATGCTGACAAAAAGGATTTTCCAAGGGCATCAGACACCGATTATGAGACCAAGTAGAATCACCAATTAGAGAACTTTTAATTTTTTAATATGTGATGAGGGATCACTAGACTTCTTTTTAATCAACAGGACAAGTGTCTTGAGCTGTTTGTCTAACAGTAGAGATTAGTTTGCTCTTGGAACATCCACATTCAATCACTTGCTCCCTTTTGAAGTACATCATAGGGTGACTTCTTTATCAATTAAGAATTATCAAAATGGCTACTGAGATCCTTTACAAACCTGAAATTCTGTGATCCCAAATGAATGAATGAATGAATGAACATAGCTCTATGGTCTGATGGGGCAGCTAGGTGGCACAGTGGACAGAGGGCCAGACCTAGAGTCAGGAAGAACTGAGTTCAAATCTGTCCTTAGATTCTTACTAGTTGTGTGACCCTGGGCAAGTCACTTATCCCTATTTGCCTCAGTTTAGAAAACTCTTCATTATGTACAATTTATAGCAAGTATTGACTATGTTCCAGGCAATACAGAAAGTTCTCCAAAGACAAGTCCAAAGAAGGGGTAGTGAGGGTCCTCAGAGAAGTTACATTCTAAAGTATATAAACTCCCTCTCTGAAGGGAGAAGATCTTTGCAAAGGTACAGTGGGCACCTATAGCTTCTGTTACGGGGACAGAGTCCTGGATCAGGCTGGGAACATTAGAAACTTAAATAAGAACTACTTCTGTTGTACTATGTAATGTCCTTTTCACATGGTCAGTCCAAGTTGACCCCCATGGCTCCTTCAGGAACATTAAATCTTGTTCTATGATTTAATCCATTTCAACAAGCATTTACTGAGTATATGCTACATGCCAGGTATTGAGCTGGGTGCTAGGGACTGAAAGGCAAAAATATCTAAGTCCTGGCTCTTGAGGAGGTTATTCTACTGTGAGTGATTGTGAAGGGGATATTATGTACTTAGAAAATAGATAGGGGTGGCTAGGGGGTGCAGTGAACAGAGCACCAACCCTGGAGGCAGGAGGACCCGAGTTCAAATCTGGCCTTAGACACTTGACACACTTACTAGCTGTGTGACCTTGGGTAAGTCACTTAACCCCAATTGCCTTGCCTTCTTCCCTCCAAAAAAGAAAAAAGAAAAGAGATGCAAAATGTATGAAGATGCAAAATGCAATGTAAAGAATCCTCACTATGGAGTCAGAAGACTGCCATTTCAATCTCTGCCTCTCACACTTGCTCTCTTCATGACGCAGACCTCAGTTTTGTTATCCATAAAATACACCTGGAATAAATAGCTTTTGAGGTTGCTTCCAGCAGTAGATTTATGGTCCTAAAGAAATCAATAAATATAGATGGTCTCTGAAGCCTCTTCCACTTTTCTACGATCCTAAAAGAGAAAGTAATTTGGGGAGTGAGGGCAATAGAACATGGGGTACACTAAAAACTGGAGATCATGAAAGGCTTCCTGTAGGAGATAATATCTGGGCTGTGAGCTGAAGGAAGTGAGGGATTCCAAAAGGTGGAAGTCAGGAAATAATGCATTCCAGGTGTGAAGGACAGAGCGCGTGAAGAAAAAGAGACAGGAGGTAGATAAAGTGTTGTATACTGGAAACAATAATGAGGCATTTGGTCTGGGACCTGGAGTGAGATAGTCTAAGAGGAGGAGGAAGGCAAGATTAGAGGGTGTGACAGACCAAAACAAGACTCAGGAACTGCTGCTTTCCATAACTTGAGCAAACACCCCAGCAATAGTAATTGGTTGGTACAACACAGTGGTGGTGGTGTTCAGTCATGTCTGACTCTCGGGGACTCCATTTGCAATTTTCTTGACAAAGATACTGGAGTGATTTGCCAGTTCCTTCTCCAATTCATTTTAAATATGAAGAAATTGAGGCAAAAAGGGGAAGTGACTTGTCCAGGGTCACAGAGCTAGTAAGTGTCTGAGGCCAGATTTGAACTCAGGAAGATGAGTCTTTTTGATTTCAGGCCCACACTTTATCCACTGTGCCAACTCACTACCCTACACTGCTACTCAGTAGTCCCTGTCAGAAATCAATGATATGTAGCTAAGACCTGTGTCTGAATCTCTGCACAAGTACTGGGTATATGACCCTGGACAAGTCATTTCACTGGTCGGAAACTCTGTTTCCTCATCTGTAAAATACACATAATAAAATCTGTAAAAACTACCTGAATAGATGACTGTGAGGATCAAATGAAATAAAGTGTGTAAAATACCTTTCAAGTCTTAAAATGTGATGTCAATGACATTTATCATCCTCATCATCTCACTTTCATCTTTCTGTTAAGATTCAGATAGAAACCTCTGCGGGACAACCTAGAATTCTAACATTATTCTTTTGCATCTTCTCATCTAGAAAATATAGCACAATAGAATAATCTGACCTCAGAGTCAAGAAGTCATAGGTTTGAGTCTCCCCTCTGACACAAGCTGACTGCATCACCCTAGTCAGGTCCCATGATCTCTCAGTGTTCCAGGCAATTCTCTAAGATTATAAATTGTAGAGAAGGCACTGCCTTGCATTTGGAATAGGGTGCTCCCATACCTTGGAGTTCTCTTTAAAAGTAACATCACAAGTCCAGTCCAAACCTATTTGACATATAAGCTCATCTTTAACAGGACTGATAGGTTAGGTAGTGGTTAATGTTGAACACAGAATCAGGAAGAACTGAGTTAAAAACCTGCCTCAGACACTTACTAGCTGTGTGAACTTGAACAGATCTTTTCTATTTGAACCTTGGTTTCCTCATGTGTGCAATGGGCTGTTGGATTCAATTTCTAAGGTTCCTTTCAGTTCTAATCTAGAATCCCAGGATGACTCATTGAAAGCATTTTGGGGATAGAGATGGATCAGGGGAAATTACAAAGATAAAAGGTTCTCCCATCGTCTTAGTTTCAAAGCTTTTCATTCTGTGTAGTTTAGACATTGTGATTGATCATTATTATGTTTGTTATCATTATTGATCCTACTCTAATTAGATTCAGAGACTGCACTAAACAAAGCTCTGACTACCAACGAGTGGAAGGGGAACAATCCAGGTAAGAACTCATCTGGGATGTGACCATGGGGATGGGCTTGGAAGAAAAGAGAAAATGTTCCATTCAATTCAACAAGTAGATATTAAGCAATTACTATGTCTTGTGTTAGGCACAGAGTATACAGACATGAAACAATCCCTTTCCTCAAGGAGTTTACATTTTATTTGGGGGATAAAGCACAAACGTGTAAAGAAATACAAAATAATTGAAGAAATAGAAGGCACTAGGCGCTTGGAGGGGGAAGGGGCAAGGAGATTAGGAATGGTTCCCTGAAGAAGGCAACACCTGAACTGAACTTTGAAGGAAGCTATTTTTCTACGAGGTAGAGGTGAGGAGGGAGTGCATTCTAACTATGAGGGAAAGCTGATGATAGGTTCTAAGTTCTGTTATTTCAATGCCTCTGAGGAACTAAAAGTGCCTCCAGCGGCCTTTAGATTCAGCACCTTGGACAAAACTCCCAACCCATCTCTACCATGTCAGAAATGTGAGTAGTCCTGCTTGAGGGAGACTCTGCTGCTTCACTCCCCTGGCTGTGTGGAGAAGAGAGAGCTGAGTGAGACTTGGGTTCTCTGCTATTTCCCCTGGTGGGACCAACATAGTCTAAAACTTCCTCTGCTCCCAAGAGAATGATGTATGAGATCAGCCACTGTGAGAGGTTAATTTTAACTGTAGGTGAAGATGGAATATGGTGAGTATCCAGAGTCCTTTAAATAAATATCCATTTTTCATATTCCCTTTTTCCTTTTCCTCCCCTTGGGATAAAGATCAAATGCTACATTTATCTTTGTGTGAAGGATCCATTATACTCTAACACACAAGACATTGCACTACAATTGCTTAGTCTACTTTTTTTTTCTCCTCTCCTAGCAAGTCCAGTCTCCATTTCCAAACCTTCAGTGAATAAATGATGCATCTATAGCAGGTCTAGCTGTTGAGAACATAGAAAGAAACACAGTAGTGTAAGTGTTGGGTGGCAAGTTGAGAAGGGAGATGCAGTAAAAAGAGCACTAGCTTAGAGGCAGAAGACCTGAGTTCAAGTCTAACACTTAAAACCTAAGTGACTGAGGGCAAGACACTTAACCCCCTTAGGTTGCAATGTGATAACAGTAGATAACACTGAGTTTGGAGTCAAGAAGATCAGAGTTCACATCGAACTTCAAACACTTACTAATTGTGTGATCTTGGATCATATTCACTTAATTTCTCTCAGACTTTGTTTCCTTACATGTAAAATGAAAGTGTTAGACTGAATAGTTTTGAAAATTCCTTCTAGGGATTCCTTCTAAGTGGCACAGTGAATAGAGCACCAGCCCTGGAGTCAGCAGAACCTGAGTTCAAATCTGGCCTCAGACACTTAACACTTACTAGCCATGTGACCTTGGGCAAGTCATTTAACCCCAATTGCCCCACCCAACCTCCTCCAAAAAAAAGCAAAAAAAAAAATTCCTTCTAGATTTTGGATCCTCTGATACTCAGTTTCCTCATCTGTGAAATGGAGATAACCATGGTCACAGAATCAATTCAATTTAACAAGCTTTTGTTAAGTGTCTGCATTGTGCCAAGCAGTGTGCTAAGTGAAACATTATACAAAAGTGAAACATTCCCTACTCTCTGTTCACTGCGCCACCTAGCCACCCCATTCCCTACTCTCGAAGAGGATAGATTTTACTGAGAGGATGGGATATGATTTGTTCGTAGATAATCAATCAACCAACCAATAAGCTTTTATTAAGTGCTTACTATGCTACGTGCTTCAAGAACTCATTCTAGGGACTGAGGACACAGAAAAAGTCAGTCTGTGTCCTCAAGAAGCTTACATTCTCTTAGCTCATGAATCACAAAATGTTAGAGTCAGATGGAACACCAGAAGTCATCTAGTCTCACCCATGTCTGAAAAAGAATTTTCTCAATCACTTCTCTGACAATGGTTCATCCAGCTTTTGCTTGCAGTCTTGTAGTCTTATTGTACTACTACTTGCCAAAGTCAGTGATCCATTATAACATTTTTTTGGTATTGTTCAGTTGCTTAACTCTTCATGACCCCATTTGGGGTTTTCTTGGTAAAGATACTGGAGCAGTTTGCCATTTTCTTCCCCAGCTCATTTGATAGGTGCGGAAACTGAGGCAAACAGGAGAAAATGACTTTTCCAAGGTCTCACAGCTAGTAAGTGTCTGAGGTCTGATTTGAACTCAGGAAGATGAGTCTTCCTGACTCCAGGTCCAGCAGACTATCCACTGTGCCACCTGGCTGCCCCCATTCTAATTTAAGAAGTATATAACTATTAGGAAGTTGTTTTATACCTTTACCTCAAGCCTTAAATCTCTTTGCAACTTCTACGCTTTGTTCCTAGTTCTGTCCTCTAGAGCCTTCATAGACTTGAAGATAGCTGTTATGCCCCCCCCTGCCCACACCCCAATATTCCTTCCCTAAGGATAAAAAAATTCTCGCTTCCTTTAACCAAACCTCCTATGTTTTGCCTTTCAACATCTTGGTTTCCCATCTCCAGATTCTCTCCAACTGATCACAAAATGAGAGGATTTTAGAGTCACAACTAGGGACCTCAGGGAAAGTCTAATACAACACATTTCTGAATGGAAACCCTGCCATAATATTCCTAACAAGGACTTATTCAGTCTCTGCTTGAAGACCTTCAGAAAAGGGGAGGATTTACTTCCTGAAATACCTCATTCCACTTTTGGTCAGCTCTAATCATTAGGAAGTGGGTTTTTTTTTCTTTTTTACTTTTTTTGGAGGGGGAAACATGGTAATTAGGGTTAAGTGACTTGCCCAAGGTCACATGGCTAGTAAGTGTTAAATGTCTCAGACCAGATTTGAACTCAGGTCCTTCTGACTCCAGGGATGGTGTTCTATTCACTGCATCACCTAGCTGCCATGGAAGTATTTTTAAATATTAATTAATTAATTAATGTTTAGTTTTCAACATTCACTTCCATAAGATTTTGAATTCCAAATTTTCTCTCTCTCCCCTCCCCCGCCCCAAGATGGCATGCAATCGGATATAGGCTCTACATATACATTCATATTCAACATATTTTAACATTAGTCATATTGTAAAGAAGAATTAGAGCCAACAGGAGGAACCACAAGAAAGATAAAGTTTTTCTTTATATGGAGTCTAAATTTCTCTCTTTGCAACTTTCACCAATGCTCTTGGTTCTGTCCTCTTGGCCCATGCAGAAAATCTCAATTTCTTTTCTCCATGAGAATCCTCCAGATACTTGAAGATAAAGTTATCCCTTCCACATTGAGATTTTCCCCATCAAGATTTTGATATATGAAGGGTAGACATTCAAAATAAAATGGGAATTTTAGGGGAGTTTTGCCAAAGTTACAGATGACAGATGAAGGCCAGCATAAAATATATGTATAGTATTACACAATATTGACATATTTTTATCTTTTAATATCATAATAATTCAGACTTCTTCTCTGGTATGAAAAGAGGGTCAAATATTTTACATGGATTTTCTAGACTGCACCCACATGATGTGGAAGGGATACCTAGTTATTATGTCTCTCTTCTCCCCTTTCATTTAGTTTTCTCTCCTCCAGCCTTAACATCTCCTAGTTATCAATGTCCTTCCTAAAGTGTGACTTGTGAGGAAGGCACTTCGTAAACTGTCAAGGGCTATAGAAATATTGACTCTTAGTAATTTATGACTTTTTACAAGTTTTAAAAATATGACCAGCAGCTCCAGCCAGTAAGGCATCATTATACTGTTCAGGCTATTGCTGCATGAGCTCAAAGCAGCTAAGTGGAGGGAAGGTCGAGGGAGGGTGGTGATGATTTGGGAGATGGAGAAAATTCAGACAGATCTTCAAGGCGGAGAGCAATTTGAGAGGTTATTGTTCGGAAGCAAAAGAGGACACCAGACCATTCAGCGCCATGCTGAGGATGAACAATGATTTAAGGGTCCACCGTGACTAGAGAACAAGGGAGCCATGGTGTAATTATCTGGCACCTCCACCTCCATTGTGCCCAGAGCTCTTCTGATTTCCTCACTGACTGCCTAGGATTTATCTGGGGAAAGGAGAACATCTGTCTGACCCCTATGCCTCTCCTCATCTTCAGAATAGCTCCTGACAATTGTCCTAATCTGACATTGTTGGGTGCTTGGGTGGGTAGGGAGGAGATCCCAGTGACTACTCATTGAAAGCAAACTGCCTGGCATGCAATATGCACTTAATAAATGATTATTGATTGATTGACTGGACTTGGGGAAAGAATGGAATGGGAGGTTGGAAGGATCATTCAATATTTATTATTAATTATAGCAGGCACTGTGCTATATTACTACAGAGAAAAGAATGAATAAATTCCTGCCCTCAAGGAGTTTATATTCTATTAAAAGAAGGAAGATATACATAGATGAGTAAACACAAAATGTGGAGGGGAAGGACTAGAACTGTAATTCCTTTGATATAGGAATCTCCTGGAGACGAACATTCCCTGTACCATGCAGGTTGCTGCCGCCTCTGCAATTTTAGTCTTAGACAATTGTCTAGAGCTCTGAAAGCTTAAGTGATTTGCTCAAGGTCGCACAGCCAGCATAAATCAGAGGCAGTACTTAAACCTAATTATAGTTGACTCTGAGGCCAGCTCGCTAACCATTATGGAACACTGCCTTTTGGAAATAAAAAATATATACAAAGTCAATGCAAAATAATTTGGGGGTGCACTTGGAATGTGGAGATCGGGAAGGATTTCCTGTGGCACTTGTGCTAGGCTTTGATTGAAGTCCGGGATTCTAAAGGGCAGCTAGGTGGCAGAGTGGATAGAACACTAGCCTTAGAATTAGAAAGATTTGAGTGCAAATTCAGCCCAGACACTTACTAGCTGTGTGACTCTGGTCAAGTCACTTAACCCTGTTTACCTCAGTTTCCTCAACCACCCCAGTATCTTTGCCAAGAAACCCCAAATGGGGTTGCAAAGAGTCTGAAAGAACAATAACAAAAGGGGTTCTACGAAAAAGGAGGAAAGGAAGAAATGTATTCTAAGCATGGGGAGGAGCAGAAGATATCCTTTGCAAAGGACTAGAGCTAGGAGCTAGACTATCCTGTTGGGTACAAGGAACAGGAAATAAGTCAATTTGTCTGGAATATAGAGTGTGGGGAGGAAATAATGTATGAATAGGCTCTTTGTCCTACAAGAAGTCAGTGTGTTGACCAATAATGATTTATTAGGCATTTCCTAGGTCACTGAGACAATAGGGTGTTGACACTGGATTCCACACTAGCAATTTAGGGCCTGGAGTAACCTTTACAAGCCTCATCTGTGTCAAGGAGGAGCATGAATTGTGGCATCAAATCTGCTTTCAAAAAGACAGATCTACTTGAGGGAGGGAACCAGAGACTGCAAGGTTGGTGGCAAAGAGACCTTCTCTTGGGGGAGTGGGGGCCAGGCTGGGGAAGTGAAGAGTTTGTTTGAGGGACAATCACTGGGAAGGAGGGGGGGTGATGAGGAGCATACCATTGGTAATTTCATGGGGGGGCAATGAGGAGCACACCATTGGTAATTTCATGGGGAGGGCAATGAGGAGCATGCCATTGGTAACTTCACAGGGTAGGGGAAATGAGGAGCATGCCATTGGTAACTTCATGGGGGGGAATTAGGAGCATACCATTGATAGCTTCATGGGGGGAGCAATGAGGAGCATGCCATTGGTAACTTCACAGGGTAGGGGAAATGAGGAGCATGCCAATGGTAACTTTCTACCTTAATCTTACTGACCTAGCAGTGAAGGGATTTGTATTTACTTAAGGATTGGGGAGTTTTAGTCTGGAGAAGAAAAAACTGGGGAGGGATGAAACATGACAGCTTTTTAATTGGGAGGGCATAATAGATGTCTTCAAGTATTTGAAAAGATGTCACCCAAAAGAGGGATTAACCTTATTCTGCTTGGCCCCACAGAGTTGTACTAAGAGTAATGAGTGAAAAGAGCAAAGAAGTAGATTTAGGTTGGAGGTCGAGGTGACCTTCCTACAACTAGGTGGCACAGTGATTATAGTGATGGACTTGGACTTTGGAACATTTGAGTTCAAAACCTGCCTTATGCATTGTACTATCTGTAAGACCCTGTACAAGTCAATTAACCTCTCTCAGCCTCAGTTTCCTCATCTATAAAATGAGTCTTAAAATAGCTCCTACCACATAGGGTTGCCATGAGGATCAACTACAATAGCATATATAAAGTGCTTTGAAAACTTTAAAGCACTATATACATGTGATAACATCACCATCCTCAGCAATTGGGGCTATCCAAAATGAAATGTCCTAAGAGATAGTGGGTTCTTTTCACCGGCCATCTTCAAGAAAATTCTGAATGATCATTCAGTGGCTGGGTTGGGGGGAGAATTCTTCTTCACATATGGATGGGACTAGATGGCTACTGAGTTCTTACCAACTTTGAAATTCTGTGATTCTTTGATTTTGATTCTGAATGTCAGAGATTATCAGTGCCTTCTAACATTCGATTCCCAGGGGCAAAACTCTAGTTGCTTCAGTCTACTCATGGATCTGGTAGACAGATTTAGTTGAATGGAAGCTCCTTAACTTCCCATTCCTCCCCTCTCCCCCTTCCCCATTCCCATCACCTACAATAGGCAGTCAATTAGGAATGGATAGAATGCCTGGCCTGGAGTCAGGAAGACACATCTTTGTGAGTTCAGATCTATCTGTGTGACCCTGGACAAGTCACTTTACCCTGTTGGCCTCAGTTTCATCTAGAAAATGAGCTGGAGAAGGAAATGGCAAATCACTCCAGTATCTTTGCCAAGAAAACTCCAAAATGGGCTCACATGACTGAAATGACTGAACAACAACAATGAAGCACCTAGAACAGTGTCTAGTACTTAAAAGGTGCTTTTAAAAATTGCTTATTGATTGATGGATTAAGTCTTAACAATAGCACAATCAATTTTAGTTAGACCTAGAAGCTTTGGTTCTCTACATAGGATATGGTGACCTTAGTTGTATGATAATGATAACATACAAATTTAGGACATTTGGGGAATGGTTTATATCTGTAGCTAAATGTGTTTGCTGATTGAGATGAATATTCAGGCTAGTATTTCCTTACCATCTCAATCTCAACTGCTTTTATGCTCCTTCTTTCTGGGGGGCAGCATGGTGCAATGGAAAGAGAAGGGTTTGTTTTTAGGAGATCTGGATTCAAATCTATGTTCTCTATGTCCCTGGGTTGGTTTCCTCATCTATAACATGGTCCATTTGGATGAAACATCTCAGAATCTTAGAACCTTTCCAGCTCCAAATTTCTCATCCTGTATTGGGGCAAATTGGTGTGCTGTATCAACTCTACACCTAGGAACAAATGAATCAACTTAATAAGAAAGGGAACATCTGTGTGGGCTGAGTACTTGAGGAAGTAAGCTTGGTAGGAAGAGGAATAAGCTGTGTATATCAAAAATAGTTGGGTCAATGGAGCTGAGACAAAGGCTGTTAACTTGCTTTTACTTAGTCAGAGAAGGCTTCTAGGAGGTGGGATCTTGAAATCTCTTTGAAGGCTGCTAAGGGAGGGTCACGGTGACTTTCTGGGGATGTGTCAAATCACATCCACCCCCCTGACTTACATAAGATATCTGTCATCTTATTTGGTTAACTCTTTGAGGTAGATGGAGTGGAACCAATGGGATGCAGTGGAAAGTAGGCAGGACTTAGAGCCAGATTGCTACGTTTGTCCTTTGTTTTTGAAGATGACAGTGGCATCAGGGAAATGATGACTTGACTTGCAGTTGACTTGGATTTAAGTGAGGCAGGGCTGTGCAAGGTCATCAGCCTCATTTTCTCCTCCACAGCCATCTGAGTCCAGTAGGATGACTGGAGATGACTCCACTTAGAGCCAGAGAACCTGTGTCAAAACCCTTCTCTGTCATTCATTATCTAGATGATCTTGGAACACTTGCTAACCCTAATTGTCTCATCTGCAAAGTGAGAAGGCTGGAAGAGATGGCCTCTAAATTCCCTTCCTGATCTAAGTCTTGGGTCTTACAGATTTATAACCAGAAAGAAACTCAGGCATCCTCTAGTCCAATTTACTCATTTTACAAATAAGATAACAAGGTCCTAGGAGATTAAATGTCTGGTCCAAGAGCTGGGATTCGAACCAAGGTCCTCTGATTTCAGAACTAATGTTCTTTCTACTGTATCACCCTGCTCTCTAATAGACCCAGAACTATTCAGTTACTCTCACACAGTAGATACTCGCTCACAGTAGACATACTCATTGACTGACTTTCCTGAGATCATACAGTGGCAAAGCCCTGAGTGAAGCCCCTAATTCTATTGAATAATAGATAAATGATTTGGTGAGATCCAGAGTTCTCCCCCTTTTTCTAAAGTCCTTATTTCAAGCCTCAGCCTCTGAAGAACTAGGATGATGATGATCATAGAGTTAACATTCTCATCAATCTAGATATTGTTACCCCACCCAACCTTAAAAGGAATTTAATCTAGGGTGAAACTCCTGGCCCACCAAATTCTCAGAGGTGCATATAGATCCTTTGTCTAGACTTCCCTGAGGCTGGGGGTGATTTGAAAGCAAATGCGTGTCCCCTAGTCCTCATTAGAATAGATCCACCTCTGATTATAATATTCATTCTCACTCACTACTTATTGACAAATCAGTCAATTGCCATCCTCAGGAACACCTACCCTTTCAAGGGCATTTAAGCATTGAGTGGGTTCCATGATGGGTCTTTGGCATTCAAGAGTGTCACTGATCCATTTTATTGGTAATATGCTAACATTATTAATAAAATTATTAATTACCCAGAAACTATGTCTCTTTTTCAGTGTCACAGAGAATACCACTGTTCTCCCAGTTACTCCAGGTTTAAAACCTCAGGACAATCTGGGATTCTACTTCACCTTCCATCTATAATCATTTCCCAAATCTCCTGGAGGCTACTCCAATAATATCTTTCTCCTCCATCATTTTTTTTTGCCTTTTTTTTGAGGGGCAATTGGGGTTAAGTGACTTGCCCAAGGTCTTACAGCTAGGAAGTGTTAAGTGTTTGAGCCCAGATTTGAACTCAGGTCCTCCTGACTCCAGGACCAGTGCTCTATTCACTGTGCCACCTAGCCACCCCGCCACCATCATTTCTTGCCTGGACTATTGCAACAGCATCATAATTTGTCTCCTTCACTTCAGCTTCCCCCCTTATCGAGTCCTTCCTTCAAATTGCAGGCTAAACCATCTTCCTAGTGATGATACTTGATATTAATATAGCACTTGAAGGTTTTAAAAAATGATTTGTGTATAATATCTCATTAAACTACACACAGACCCTATCAAATATTACTAGCCCCAGTTTACAGGTGGACAAACTGAGTCTTAAAGAGAATAAGAGACTTGCCAATGATCACATAGTCATTAAGTATACAAAGGCAGAACATTGCATCTTCCTGATCCCAAGCCAGATTAGTTGCCTCTCAGTGTAAGGTCTGACCACATCATTCCCCTGCTCAAAAAAATATCAATTGCTCTCTACTGCTCCTAGGATAAAAATTCAAATTTCACAGATGGACACTGAAGCCATGCTCCAACCTGACTCCAATCTACTTTTTTGGCCTTGTTTCACATTTTTCACTTTCATGTGCTTTAAGTTCCAGCCAGACTGGACTCCAATTCAACATTTTATTGCTAGCTAACCTCTGTAAATTCACACAATTTGAAACCCACACCTGAAATATTCTCCTTTTTTGCCTGCCTTTTGGAACCCACATATTCCCTTAATGTTCAACATAGGTTTCACCCCATCCATGAGACCTTCTCTGCTTCCCCAATCCATCCCAAATTGAAAATTCTTTTCCACCTCAAATGTCCCAAGAACAATTTTTTCCTCATCCCCTATTTTGTGTCATGTTTATCTTTGTCCCCATCATATATCAACCACCCACCCCCTAACATACAAACGTAGTAGAATGCAAGTTTTTTGAAGAAAGAATCTGTTTCATTTTTGTCTATGTCTCCTCAGCATCACATACATCATCAAAGAAAGGTGATGGTCTGGTCTTGCAATTTGAATGAGAGAATCATGGGATTTTAGATCTAGAACTTCAAAGCCATCTCATCCAATCCTCTCATATGAGAGGGCTGAAGAAACTGAGGACCAAAAGTTGAGTGATTGGCTCATAGTCATAAGGCAGCAAGCAGTAGAGGGGAGATTTGAGCCTGCCTACTCTGACTCTAGGACCCATGCTCTTTTTACCATATCATGTGGCCTTTCTCTTACCAGAGTGATACCAGAGTGATGTCAAGAGGTCTAAGAGGGTGGCCTCTGAAAACATAAATGGATCTTCCAGGAAGGATCTGTGGAAGGTAATGGACAAGAGTGACCCAGATGAGAAGGTGTGAAAAGCTTTCATCAGTATAATGGAAGGAAAACCAACATCAGTGTGGTGAGATGATGATGACAGTGGTGGTGGTGGTGGTGGTGATAACTAGCATTTATTTAGTAGTTTGTGAAAAGCTTTACAAATATTATTTTACTGACCCTCACAAAACTTCTGTAAAATCGACTATATTATTATCCTCACTTTACAGATGGGGAAATTGAGTCTGGTATAAGTATAGTGACTAGCTCAGGGTGATCCTGCTCACAAGTTTCTGAGGCAAGATACAACTTCAGGCCTTCCACACTGCAAATCCACCAGTCTACCCACCATTCTAGTTAGATAACCTAAAGATCATACTTTGATTGCATTTAATGGATGCATATAGTAGGTGCCTAATAAATGCTTGTTGCCTATTCTCAAGTGAAGAGTGACATACCAAAGGACCTCCAATGTTGAGCATAACATTTCATTCAGAGCAGATACTGAACAAATGCTTATTGCATAGAAATGAATCAAAGTCCCTATTTCCTGGCTTTTAACCTAGTAGTCTTTCTCTTACCTAATGATGCTGGTCAATGATATTTAATTAGACTGTAAGCTTCTTGAGGGCAGGAAATGTGTTTTTTTTTTCCTTTTGGCTGGATACATATTTTAATGAAGGGTGATATGATGTGCTTAATGTGTTAAATATACAGAGGCCAAATTGTTGTTGTTGTTGGGTTATTTCAGTCCTGTCTGACTCTTCATAACCCTATTTTGGGTTTTCTTAGCCAAGATACTGGAACAGTTTGCCATTTCCTTTTCCAGTTCATTTTGCAGATGAGGGAACTGAGGCAAAAAGGGTTAAGTGACTTGCACAGGGTCATACAGCTAGTAAGTGTCAGAGACCAGATTTGAATTCAGGAAGATGAGTCTTTCTGATTCCAAACCCAGTGCTCTACCCACTGCACCACCTAATTTCGCCAATAGCCCACATGGAACTTATCAAATTTAAGAATCCCAAAGTCCTAGCATCTTTTCTATTGCAGTCCATGTTCCATTTCTTTTTCCTTCCTTTAGTGTATAATCCAGTACTAAATATATTGTAGGTACCAAATTAAAACTTGAAACTAAAT
Organism: Pseudochirops corinnae; assembly: GCA_028646515.1. Classification (NCBI taxonomy): domain Eukaryota; kingdom Metazoa; phylum Chordata; class Mammalia; order Diprotodontia; family Pseudocheiridae; genus Pseudochirops; species Pseudochirops corinnae. The sequence goes on from CM053587.1 coordinate 336,879,819, forward strand.
TATAATGGGTTTTTTTTTTCTTAGAGCTATGGTTTTCAGGGTCCAGCTCCAGGGAGTTAAGTAAAAGCTCAGTCTTTCAAGCTAAGAAGGGGACTAGAGGGGCCAGATAAGGATCTGAATAGAGCTGGAACAGCCTAGGCTGACTCAGCCTTGATAAAAACTGCAGTCCAGAAATCAATGGGGCTTTTTCCCCCACTGTTGCTATTATCCAACAAAGAAAATTTTCAAAAATAAATCACTTAGTGGCATAAAATCAGATTAAGCAGATAAGCAGGCTTTGCTAACTTCTTAGTGGAGGAGTGGGGGGTGGGAGAGATGAGATGAGAGAGAATTTGCATCTTAATGAGCTTGATTCTCCTCTTTCTTACTTAAACTGGGGAAAATGCCCCTTCTCAGATCATGAAGTGGAGAGTGGGGTGCAGCCAATCAGCATATTCAGGATCCATCTTAGAGCAGAAGTTACCATGATTCTTCACACATGACCTGTGCAATGAAGCTTAGTCACCACTTGGAACATATAAGAAATATAACTTGGTCTTCCTGACTGCAAGGTCAACTATTCATCTACCATGCCTTTCACTTAAGAAGCACTCTAAAAAATGCTCAAATCTACTGAAATATAGTGAACATCTTTGTCAACATGAGATAATTCTCTTGGGGCATATTTTGCTCATTAGGACCCAGAATGGCATAAAGGTCAAAATGATAGAGTTTGGGTCAGGAGAACTTAGGTTCAAATCCTCAACTGATACTACAGATGTGATCCTGGTCAAATCACTTAATGTCATTAAGACTCGCTTTCCTTATCTGTAAACAGGAATGATAACACCTGGAGAATTGACCTCCTAAGAGTTGTGAGATGCAGATGTAAAGTGGTCTGAAAATTTTGGAGTTCTGTTTAAGTGTTGTTTTTTGTCCTTCCTTCTCCAAGAGGATCATGACATCAGGAAAATGATGCCTTGACATTCAAGTGAATTGGATTTAAGTGAGGCAGGGCTCTGCAAAGTCACCAGCCTCACTTTCTCCTCTGGAGCCATCTGGTTGAATGGCAAGATATAGATCAAGACAACTGGAGATGTCCCTGAGTGCAGTGGGAGACTTTGGCCCTTTTAAATGAAGATCTTTAACAGGTCTCAGTTTGATTGAGGCAATGCTCATTAAAGTGATTGAGGCTAGCTAAGAAACGAGGAAGAGAATGGCTTTTGTGAGAGGCATGGTGCATGGAAGGCTGACCTGGGAGTCAGGAAGATCCTGTTTTATGTTCTGAGTCTGATACCTACTAGATATAGGAGCATAGATTTAGGGCTAGAAGGGACTTTGGAGACTATTAAGTCTTCCATTTTACAGAGGAGAAAACAGAAGCTGCCAGAGTTTAAGTGATTTGCCCCCAGATGAATAAGTAATAAATATCAATGTCATGACTAGTATTCCAAACAGAGTCTCTGATTCTACAGGCAGGGTTCTTTCTTCCATATCATATAGCATAGGTATCTTCCATTGCATCTTGAACATGAGGATTCTGATGCTCCTCCCTTATGTTGCTGAGTATCCATGTCTGTCTCAGAATGCTACTTCTTTTTCCTCAAATCCCAGCCCCCAACAAAATGTTTGGGGAAAATTTCTCTAAATATCTGAAAGCTCTTTCTCTTACACTGAACCTTGTAAATCAATTGTGTTAACCTCAAATAGAAATGGGTTGACATTTCTGTTGTCAATAACCACCCACTTATCCTAGTCTTTAGAGTCAAACAATGAATGAATGAGTCCTTTAGTCTATTCTATTAATTGACCATCATTGGGTTGGCCAAATGACCATTTTTTATAGTTTCCTTGGTCTCTCTCCTGATGATCCAGGCATCTGGTGACACACTCCCATTCTCCCTTACCCCACTCCCCCAGCATTCACATCTTGGACCCTTGGTAACAAAGGACACTAGCTAGGAATTTGGAGCCTTGGGATAATGACAAATTGTAAATACTTTAAATGCACTCTTAGTTGATAGAGGGAGACATTTTCTGCAGTGGAGAAACAGAAAGAGACAGAGACATAGAGCTTAAAACACTGGCATAAGGTTTCTGGGTGAAGGGAGTATTGGAGAAACTCACCTACATACAACTTAAAAATGTACTATTTTAATTAATTATTACTGTTAACTCTGAGAGGCATTTCCCTGCCTGGTCCTATTCTGGGCTCCTGGACTCCCCAATCATTCTGTCTCATGCTCAACTTCCCTCAGCACGTGGGACCTTGTCCCCTTGGAACACAAAACTACTCTGAAGTCTTCTCAACCTGGAACATTGCCCTGTAGTTCCTTACTGTGCAGGGGCCAGGCTTGTCTTCATTCATATTCCTGGCTTCTGGACTTCCAAACAATGCTTTTATGTGAAGTACTATCCTTCTATCTGTCTGTCTGTCTGTCTATCTATCTATCTATCTATCTATCTATCTACCTATCTATCTATCTATCTATCACTTTGCATTTGCTCTGTATATACCCATTCATTTAAATGGTGACTCTCATCAGACTTAGAACTTGAAAGAAAAAAATTTACGGTGGCTTTTTTTTGTCCATTTTCTGTGTATCCCCGGTGTTTAGCACAGTGCCTGGAAAATAGTAAGTGCTTAATAAATGCTTGTTGATTGACTGACAGCATCTTCTTGTAGACTTATTAACTTCTGTTCTTTTTGTGTTCTTTGCCTCTCTCTCTCTTCATGTGTCAAACAGCCACCTTCCTGCCCTTTGGATTTCTGACAGTTATATCCACTTGACATTCTCTTAAAGTCATGAACAAGTCTTTTTCTGTGTCTTTCATCATACTGACTTCTCCTCTTCTGGGGGATTCCCATCTGGCCTGGCAAGTTCATCCTCTATCCCCTTGGTCTATTCCTGTCTAGCTGCTTGTTTCTTTAATACATCAGTTGGATCTTATTAAAGGTTAGATTTTCCTCCATTTTAATCACATGCTACAACAGAGCTCAAAAAGGATGCCTTCAGAGCACTTAACAGTCATGGTCTTGTCAGTTTCATTTAATGCCCACCTTTGCCCATCATGGGGTTAGCCAGTAATTTTCCCTTTCCCATTTTTCCATTGTGTAGCTTTCTCACCTTTGCTTTCTTCCATAGCATTTGTGACAAATCACAAGGTTTCTCATGATCTCCTCACCTGTCATTATGCTTTGGAGTTTACAAATTATTATTTTACTGTCTCCTGTAGTTCCATCTTCCCCCTCCAGGGCCATACCACCTCCTCCTGGCAATGAATAATGCCCTTTTCACAAGCTCAAAGGCACTGAAAAGTGAGAGGGAAGGGAAGAGGTAGTAGGGAGGAATGAATCAGGGGGTACAGTCTGGGGGCAGATCACAGAAGCTGAGAGATAGAAGGGACCTCATAAGCCATCTAGTCCAGTCCATGAATGAAAGGAAATCTGATGATAAAATACCTGACAAGTAGTGGTCAGGTAGAAGGTGGGAAGAATAGAACTGAAAACATGCTTAAAAAGGATTAGCTTTGGCAAGGAGGAAGGATTAAAGCGTGAACAGGCACACAGAATCTAGATGGAAAGGAGGGTAGGAATGTCAGGAAGCTTACAGAATCATAGGATCCTGGATCTGGGATTAGGAAAAAAAAAAAACAAGTGAGACACCATCTAGTTCTTTGTTTGCTACAAGAGGAACTGAACCTCCTTTCCCTAAAATGGTCATCCAATCTTGAATGGTGGCCTTTCAAATACTTGAAGACAGCTGTTCATCTCTTGCTCTGGGAAATAGTAAATAAATACTGATATTACTTTTAGAAACGGCATGTCATGCAGCTCTCTTGTGGCTCTACTCACCCGCACTGTGACTGTCCAAAGCTAAACATCCCTCCCCACCCACTGCTACCTTTTACATGTGCAGTGGAGGACTGGCCAATGGAAGACCTCTCCTGAGAGCATGATAAGGGGTTCTGTTGGGATGTGAGACAAGCTTGATGCTGGAAATTTCTGATGATATGGTGCCCTGGCTTTCCACTTCTATAAGCAGATTCATCAAATTTCCACATGGATCCCCTGCATGTATTCCTAACATTGTCTTCTCCTATTCTAATCTAAGTGCAGCTAGGTGGCTCAGTGGATAGAGTTCTGGACCTGGAGTCAGGAAGACCTGAATTCACATATGCCTCAGACACTTACTAGCTGTGTGACCCTGAGCAAGTCACTTAACCTTGTTTGCTTCAGTTTGATTATCTGTTAAAATGATCTGGAGAAGGAAGTGGCGAACCACTCCAGTATCTCCGCCTAGAAAATCCCAAAATTGGGTTATGAAGAGTTGGACACAACTGGAACAACTGAAAAACAACATCTGAGGGCAAAGACTTGTGTTGTACTTGTATTTCCAGTATTGCCATCCCCAGTGCTTAGCATGATGTGTGACAAATAAGCAGATAATGGATGTGATAAATGTAGTGGACTTGGAATCAGGAAGACCTGAGTCTGGATCCTGTTTCAGATACTTCCTAGTTGTATGACCCAGGTAGTAACTTAACCTTGCTCACTCTCAGTGTCCTCATCTATAAAATGGGCATAATGATAGAACCTAACCTAAAAGAACTACACACACACACACACACACACACACACACACACACACACACACACACACACACACACACATTTGCAAGCTTTAAAGTTCCATGTAAATGCTAGGTAGTAGAGTAAATACTTACTAAACGCTTTTTATCCGTGCAATCATTATTTCATGCGCCCCCTTAAATCTTCTCTTCTCCAGGTTGACCTAGTTCCCGGTTCCTTCAGGTGACTCTCCTATGGCATCATGTCCAGTTCCTTCATCAGTCAATCAAACAATGAACAAGCCTTAATTAATTAAGATCTTAGCATTTGTCAGTTGTTGTGTTAAATACAGGGCAAACAGAGGAAATGAGGAAATTGCTCCTGGCCTCAAGGACCTTACATTCTATCGGGGGAGATACATTTTATAAATACTTGTACACAAGATACCTATGGAGTAGATACAATGTAATATTGGAAGAGAAATCAATAGAAATTAGAGAAAATGGAAAAAAAAACCCTTTTGCTCGTGTCTCTTCTCCTGGGCCTTAGATATTCAGTTGGGTCAGGAATTTTAAGAGGTGAGAAGGGAAATCATTACAGGCAGTGGGAACAAGTAGTGCAGGGGTTGGGTTTTGGCTTACGCTCCCGTACCTCCAATCACACACACACACACACACACACACACACAGACACACTATGGGTCCTTGCACACAGTAGGCAATCAATCACTGTTTGCTGATGAATGGATAGCGCAGGAACAAGGGCATGTTTCTGGACAGGCTGTAAGTAAAACAGCTGCAGTGAAGTTGACAAAAGAATGTCATTCATTCTCTTTCCCAAGGGGGTGGGATGGCAAGGGAAGCATTGCGGAATAAGAGAGAGAATGAAAGTGATTGGCGGGAGCTGGGCTAGGAGGGGAAGTGGGGAGTGAGGAGGGGAGGTGGGAGGGAGCAGTGTGCAGCAGGTTACTTCAGGTGATGTCAGCCACAAAAAATCTTTCTCTCTCCCAAAGTGATAAAAGGGGACAGTTCTCTCCTATTCCCAGACGTCCCACCCCAGTCCCTTTCTCCCGGAGGGCTCTCAGCTAAGAAAATACACATTGCGTTTGATTGCACAAAAGGTCCCAATCCTTTTATCTCTTATTGCTTTTTATGTTCCCTGGGGCAAACTTTGCTAAGGACCGTGGCTAGCCTCTGGTGTGTAGCATTTGAATGTTCTAAAAAGGCTCATGAAGTGAAGGGAGTGTGTGTGTGTGTGGGGGTGGTTTATAGAACCTCTTTTTCAATCTAGCCCCTTTTCTAGAATGAGGAATACCCTTTGCAAAGAGAGCTCAGACTCCTTGGAGTCTGCTTCCCCTTGTTCTGCTCCTATGGAAACAAGGCTGCCTCCTCTGCCTTTGAGTACATTGACTGTGGGGCCCAGGTGGGCTGTGGGGATGCTCTTAGTTAACTTCTATTAAGTGGAAGTGAATTTGGAGGGGAATTTCTCTCCCTATTTCCCCACTCCATCCTCTCCTCTCCTTATTTCTCCATTCCCTGTCCTATTTTTTTCTCCTGTTTCCCTTGTATCCCCTTCTTCTCACCCCTTCATTCTTCTGTCTTTACTCCCCTCTTTCCTTTCCTCTAATTCTTTCCCACTCCTTCCTCTCAGATCAAGGGAATCTCTTGATCTGGCTCTCTGCAGGGCTGGGGTTCAAAAAGGTGGAGGAGCTTCTATGGGTCTCCAGGTTGGGGAGGGGCCTTAGACTTTGGACCCTGTCTCTCCTGGAGTTGGTCTGAAGCTGAGAGCACATGGCTCTGCTATTGTTTCTGACTATGATATTTATTCTTTTCACTTTGGGGTGAATAAAATGGAAGATGACTATGGTATTGTGAGTTTCAAAAGGTCAGGAGAGGGAGCTACCTGAAATTCAATGCCTGGTGACCATGCTGGGATTTGCCAGAAATCAGACAAGTTCCGAGTTACCTGTTTGACCCAGCCCAGCAGTAGGATAGCTGCTGCCTCGTGCATCCAGCCACCATGTCACATGTGGAAGAGAATTTGGAGGGGAAATACAGCTAAAACTGCTTTAGATCTGATCCCATTCTCTCTAGGTGGTAGAGAGGAAAGTGTGCCTTCAGCTGTTGTAGGGGAAATTTTACCACTTCCCTTTTTTCTCTATCTTTGAAGTCAATATCCCTTTGGAAAAACTAATTGATGTTAATTGAGTAAATGAAACTAGGACTTTATTCAGTAATGGCTAATGTGAGAGTGGGAAAAACACACTGGATTTGAGGCTGAGGCTGATGGGGTTAAGGCAGTCACTCCAGTTCCTCAGGGCTACCACTGTGGGGAGCTGTAGCCATCCTTGCCTGGGAGAATGAATCCATCATTAATGGCTTGGACACATTGGAAAGAGACGCAGAAACCAAGCCAATCTCTTCACATTGAGGCTTTCCCAGTTGCTGGAATGTAACCATTCCAGATTTCTTTCTTCTCTGTATTATGCCTTGGTCCCTTGCTTCTCTGCCTTCCACCACCAGGACCATGGGACCAATCATCTTTTTTAAGAATTGCAATGTGTAGGCAATGTTTCTTCCACCAAAAGAAGTCCAGGGCCCTGAACTTTCAACCTAGGCATTATCATCAACAAGGTGGCCCTTGAGACCAGTGCTGCCTAGAAAGTTATTTTTCACCAATTAGAATAAGATTCAGGAACAACATAGTCCAGAAACTTTTCTTCTCCTCAGCATGTCCATTTGCCACAAGGTTGCTACCAGCACCTGGACTCTCAGGATCTTTCTGGGGAAAGGAGAAAAGATGGGAGAAAACACAGTTCCTCTGCTTCCTTTTATGCTCTGGTTAGTACAAAAGGGATGGATCCTCCCAGGAATATACCTTAGCACCTAGAACCTAGACCAACCAATCTCTCTTGGGGACAGCCATTATCAGTGCCTTCTTTGACTAAGAGACACCAAGGGGTAGTTCCAACCTAGCCAATTCATCTTAGGGGCAGCACTAGTCATATTTAACACTGCTAGTGTTTAGTATTTAATTGAATAAACCCACCTTGAAGGTAAGCCCCTTAAGAGAAGAGACTGTGCTGTTTTTCATCTCAGAACCCCCAGGTCTTAGCAAAATCCCTTTCACATAGTAGGCACTTTATCAATGATTTCTTAAATCTGTAGACCGTATTTCTTAATCTGCTTTCCTTAACTTGTAGCCCTCTATCAGTTAATGATAAACCATGAAAACTGGAAGTTTTCCTGTTTAACTCCCAGGTCAGGGCCAGTCTTTTAAAGTACACAGTTCATCTGTGGGATGTGATTTCAGAACATGTTTGAAAACAAACAAACTGCTGGCCTTTTGAGATATGAAACGCCACCATAGGCAGTAGGTGACACATTCATTCAGGCAACAAAATGCCCCCTACTCTCCCATGCAAAAAAAGATGTTTGTGTTTTGGGTCCTTTTCATGGTAGGAGAAATGAGTTTGTATTGAGCTGCACATATCTCACCCTCAATCAATCAACCAAACAATGGCTTCATTCCCTCCAGACTGTGTTCTTGACTCTAATGACTCAGTTGCCATCCCACTCTGGAACCTTCCTCAGTGCCTGGTGCCTTCTTGACCCAAAACATCCATCTGCCATGCCTGCCCCTACCCTCTCATTGCCCCTTTGAGGTCCTCTATTTTGAGAACAGCCATGCTTCCTTTCCCTGCTGACTCTAATGGCTTTATCACCGTGACTGCTCCAGGAGTACTCCTTATCCCCCAACCCAATCTCTCTACTGTCCCGCCCCCTTTTATGTGTTGTCTTTCTCCGTTAGAGTATAAACTCCTTGTGGACAGGGGCTGTCTCTTGTTTTATTTGTACCCTCAGCACTTAGCACAGAGACTAGAAGATAACCTAAAGTGCATAAAAGTTCTTAACAAATGCTTGATGCCTAGTTATGTAACAAACATTAAGTACTTACCACGTACTAGGCACTGCAGACATAAAGATTGATATGAAGTATACCTTGCTCTCAAGTTTATAGTCTATTAGGGTAGAAAACATATACCTTTATAAAGCAAAACACTGGAGCAGCTAGGCAGTGCAGGGCATAGAGCACTGGCCTGGAACCAGGAAGACCTGAGTTCAAATGTGACCTCATACCCTGCCTGGATGACCCTGGAAAAGTCACTTAACACCAGCTGCCTAAAAAAAGAGAAAGATGTGTACCTTTTCTTTGTGTGCCTGCAGACTGTGACCATAGAGGAGAGGACCTGAAGTTATCTGCCCAGTGCTGTGACTTTGAGAGTCTTAATGGGAGCCTTCATGCCCATTCCAGCCTTAGGGTGGGATGAGATGACCACATAACACACATATACCTACACACACATACACACACACACCACCACATACCATCACACACCACATACACACACAAACACCATACACACTCACACACACACACAGACACACACATATACACACCACCCCCACACCGTACCACCCCCACACTGTACCACCCCTACCCCTACACACCACACACACTGTACCACCCCCACCCCTACACACCACACACACATACTCACACACACACACCACACACACAGCACACACATACACACAGACCATCACATACCATCATACACCACATACACACACAAACACCATACACTCACACACAGACACACATACATACACACAGCTCACACACATACAAACACATACAAACACACACACCACACACATACCACACACACTACACACACACAAACATACATACCCATACACACCTTGCAATGTCCTTAGTATTCAAAGCCAAGCCTCAATACAAATAGTTCTCATTGCTAGTTCGGCTGTTTAACTTTGGATTTAGAGCTATATTAGAACCTCAGGGGATTCTAGTCGAATCCTCTTATTTCATAAATGATGAAACTGAAACACAGAGGAGTTTATCAGATTCATAGATGATATGAAGCTGGCAAGGGTTGGCTAACACACTAGATGACAAAAACAAAAAAGATCTTCACAGTGAAACATTGGGCCAAATTTATTAAAATAAAGTGTAAAAGGGACAAATATAAAATCTTATATTTTAATGAACTTTGCAGGTACAAAGCATGAAAGTTGTAATTGGACAACAATACATTTGAAAAGGACCTGGGGGTTTTAGTGGATCACAAACTCAAGATGAGTCAACAAAGTGATATGGTGTCCAAGAAAACTGATGTGACCTTAGGCTGCGTTGAGAAGAATAGTGTCCAGGATTAGGGAGGTGATAGCTTCCTTGAGTCAAACTGCCTCTGAAGTATTGAATTAGTTTCTGGGTACTGAGGTTTAAGAAGGACATAGGTATGCTGGGTCCAGAGGAGGGTGACCAGAATGGTAAACAATTGAATTCATGTCACATAGTTTGAAGGAACGAGTGATATTTAGCCTGGAGATGAGAAAATTTATTGGCCACATGATAATTGCCTTCCAGTATTTGAAGGACTACTATCTGAATTAGGGATAGAGTCATTCCACTTGGGCCCAGCAGATTGGAAGTATTTTTGGGTGGAAGCATCAGAGAAGCAAATTTAAACTGGACATAAGGAAAAAAAACAACTCCCTACTAATAAGAACTATCCTAAAGTAGAATGGACTGCCTTAGGAGGTGGTGGGGATCTCCTTATATACAAGACCTTCAGACAGAGGTTACACAATCATTTGTCACGTATGCAGTTCAATAAGCATTCATTAGACAGCAACTGAGAAACCAACAAGCATTTATTAAATACCTCTTATGCACAAGACACTGTCTGAGATGCTAGAGATACAAATATGAAATATAGACAATCTCTGTCCTCAAGGAGCTTATAGTGTGTTCACAGAGAAATAAAAAGAAGATATATCCAAAGCAGACACAAAGTCTTTGGGGAAAGAGGAGGCACTAATAACTAGGAAAATCAGGAAAGATGAAAGAAATGACTTTTGAGATGAGCCTACAAAGTAACTTGGGGGTTCTAATAAGTGCAGAAGAGAGAACATTTCTGGAAAGGGGAGCAGCCTATGTGACTCGAAGGGTGCCTGTGCCATTAAAAGGGAAGTTAGGAAGGGGGGGAGAGTGTCATTTTTCATTTGTTTTTTTTGTTTTTTTTATGGGGAGGAGTACATGGTTGTGTGTTAAGTTTGAGACAGCCAGGGGAACTGCCCAGCAGTCTATTGTTGATGTGGAACTGGAACTCGGATACATTTTAGAGTATTCATATTCAGGGTAGATTAGATGATTTCTAGGGTCTTTTTAATTCCGTGTTTCTTTGGATCACAAATATAGGGCTGAAGGGGGCAATTGAATCCATCTTCCTCATTTTCAGATGAGGAAATTAAGGCCCAGAGAAGTTAACTGATTTGTTCAAAGTGGGATCAGAATGAAGACTAAAGCATCAACCATAGGATAACATATTTTAATCTGAAAAAGACCCTTAGAGGCCATCTAATTCATCCTCCTCATTTTGCAGATGGGAAAACTGAGAATCAAGGAAGCAACATGACTTGCTGAAGTTCAACAAAGGTAGTAAATGGCACAGATTAGATTTGAACCCACCTCATTTTAGTTTGGGGGCAGCTAGGTGGCACAGTAGATAGAATACCAGGCCTTGAGTCAGGAAGACTCATCTTCATGAGTTCAAATACAGCCTCAAACATTTATTAGCTGTGTGACCCTGGGCAAATCATCTAGCCCTGTTAGCCTCAGTTTCCTCATCTGTAAAATGAGCTGGAGAAAGAAATGACAAACCACTCCAGTATCTTTGCCAAGAGAACCCCAAATGGGTCAGGAAGAGTTGGACATGACCAAAAAGACCCTGAAACAATAACATTTGATTTTTAAAAATCTGTTCTTTTCATTCATGATCGCACAGATTGCAAGTCTAGCCAGGTTAGTCTGAGGCTAATTTTCAGTGGCTCATATTTCAAGCCACTTGATCAATTTCTTTTTATTATTGCCATATCATCATCATTATCATCATCAGACAATATTAAAGTCATATGGAAACAGAATAAGGTACATATTATCCTTGCTCTGTCTGCTGCTGGATTTGAATAAGGATGTGCAGAGTGAGCCTTCAGAGGTTATCTAGTGTGCAGAATATTAAATATAAAATATTAATAGCAAGGTCAATGCCCTGTCCCCAAAATATTTCTCTCTGAACTCCCTAGAAAAAGAGATTGATTAATAATAGTCTAACTCATAGCATTAGTAGAAATTATGAATGAATGGACATTTATTAAGCACTATGTGCAAAACACTTTGCTAAATGCCAGAAATTCAAATTGGGTGGTTGTTGTCCTTCATTCTCAAAGAGGACCAAAATGACAGGACTATGTTGGGGTCCAAGATACAGGGTGTCCGACTGTGGCTGATCAAACCAATAGGAGCTCAGAAGGCTCTACCACACCAAATCCAAATAGGAAAACCAAGACAGGCCTTGCTCTCAAAGAGTTCACATTCTGATACGAGGAGGCGATGCATATCGGAGGGTTCAACTTAGGATAATAAAAAGAAGGGGGAAGAAAGATGTCTCCAAAGTGTTTGATCTGGGGAGGAGGAAGCACAAGGCATCCAAATGCCCTGGATAACCCAGAAGTAGACACACATCTCAGGTGATGATCCAGGGGGAAATATATAATGGCCGAGTTAGGACAGTCATTGGATGGAGCAGCTTAGCCTCCCCCAGGTTCTCCATGGGCTTTGTGGCTCTATCCAAGCAAAGAGATTTTATCCCTTAATAACATCTTGCTTGCTGCTAATCTGTCTCATTTAGGCAATGTATTATCTCGAACAATTCTCTCAACACCTCAGCAAAGTAATCAGGTCAGTGTCTTGGAGTGAAAGGAACACTTTGGTTGAAGTTAGAGGACCTGAGTTGGAATCTGCACCAAGCTATTTCTTTCTTTATTCTTCCTTTTTTTTCTTTTTTAGCATTTTTATTTAAAATTTTGAGTTCAAAATTCTATTCCTCTCTCCTTCTCTCTTCCCTCCTTCCTTCCTGAGACTGTAAGCAAGAAGATATAGGTTATACATTGTGCCATCATGTAAAACGTTTCCATGTTTCCACTGAGCTATTTCTTACAGGCATCATCTTAGGCAAGACACTCCCCCCTTTTTCACTCTCAGTGTTCTCATCTGTAAAATGAGAGGGTCAGGTGATGTAGATTCTATAACATCCCTCCAAAATCTAAATCAGATTCTATGAGCTCAGTGTGGGACTCAGTTTACTCTGTAGTAAAAAGATTAGGATGCAGTAGAATAGACCTCTGCATACAGAGGTAAAGGATCTGGGTCCAATCCTTACTCTACAATGTATAACTTGTGTTATAGGGAGTGTGTCAGTCATTCTCCCCAACTGCAAAATGAGGAGGTTGGTCTCAATGGAATCTGAAGTCTCTTCTAAATTCAAATAGATGATGCCATGATCTCCATGAGTCTCAGTTCTTCATTTTTATGATGAAGTCATTGGACCAAATGAATCCTCTGGTCCCTTTCAGGCCTACATTTTATCCAGAACTCAGTTTCTTCATCTGAAAAATGGATAAGATAAAGGAAATGAATTCTGTGCTCCCTGCTAGCCCTAAATCTATGATATTATGACCTCTCTGGGCTTCAGTTTTCTGATCTGTAAACAGAATTGGTGAGATTTGAGGTTGTCATTCATGTTTTCTTTGTGTCTGACTCTTTGTGATCTCATTTGGGATTTTCTTGGCAAAGATACTGGAATGGTTTGCCCTTCCTTTCTCCAACTCATTTTACATTTAAGGAAACTGAGGAAAACAGGGTTAAATGACTTTCCCAGGGTCACATAGCTATTAAGTGTCTGAGGCTGAATTTGAACTCAGGGAGATGAGTCTTCCTAACTCCAGGTCCTGGCCACTCTATCCTAGTAGAAAACTGTTATGCTAAGACCTCAGTTTGCTCATCTGTAAAATGAATCAGTTGGATTAAATAGTTTCAAAACACCATGATTAGTTTTACTCATAATCATTCTTGAATGCAGATGACTAGAACCTAAACTCTTGGTGCCCTTCAATTACTACTGGCAGCAGAGGCCAAAGCCCACCAGGCAGCAGCCCAGGAGGGGAGAGGTGCTGCTTCTCTGGCTTTGCTGGTTACTGCCTCTGTTTCATTGATCTCCCCATGGATCTTGGCACTGGGTCTGGGAACAAGCTGAAGACATTGGAGAGAAGCTGATGGTTGCAGCCCTGACCTTTTGGGCATGGGGGCAGGAAGAAGGGAATTGACCCTTCTGGCTCCAATCGCTGCACAATTTCTTCTTTCCCTTCAGTGAGCTGGCTTTTTATTCGGGAGCTCATCTGCCAGCCCTCCCAGAAGGCAGGCCCTGCCCTTCCTTAGCCCCTCTCCTCTCACTTTTATTGCTACCATCAGCCCTTCCCCCCTGTCTCCATTTGACCTTTAATAAAATGGGGCTTTTGTGCAGAAACACCGGTGAGTTATTGCCCAGCCCGGCTCCCAGGGGCTGGCTACCTACCAGACCCATGGGCTCATTGCAGCTTGTAAGGCAAAATTACATTTTGATCTACATCCCCCATTTCCATTCTCTGCCACTCAGCTTTGGAGACAAAAGGAAAAAAAGAATGTTTTCTTTGCCTGTCTCGTGCTGTCTCTCCCCTTTTAATTTTTTTCTAAGTCCTTGATTTTGTGCTTTGCTTCTAGTTCTTTTCTTCCTTCCTGACTCCCTCATTTCCTGCATAAGGTAGACTTTCAAAACCTTGGTAGGCATGCTCACCTGGTAGGCATGCTCTCTCTTTCTGAACTCTTCTCTAGCAGCCCTGGGATTGATGGCTCCAGAGGCTCTTAGATCAGCTAAGAGGGGAGGGACTGAGCCCTTTGGGGAGCCAGAGAAATGCAGATCAGGGGATCATTATATCCTAGTTTTAAAGTTTGAAGTCAGCTCAGAGGCTATTTATTCCAAACTCCTATTTTCCAGGTGACGAAATTGAGGCCAAGAGAGGGTTAAGTGACTTGGCTAAGGCCACTAGGTAGTAAGTGACAGACCCTGGATTGGATCCTAGGATCATAGATGTAGATGTAAGAGGGACTTCACAGACCATTCAGTTCACTATTCCTCTTTTTCCAATTGAGGAAACTGAGTCTCATGGCAAGTTAAGTAATTTGCCTAAGGCAGCACAACTAGATGGCTCATGGGGCAGCTACATGACTCAGTGGATAGAGCACTTGGCCAGACATCAGGAAGACCTGAGTTCAAATCCAGCCTCAAACACTTACTAGCTGTGTGACCCTGGGCAAGTCACTTAACCACTGATTGCCTCAGTCCACTGGAGAAGGAAATGGCAAAGCACTCCAGTATGTTTGCCAAGAAAATCCTACTGGACTATTGTATTGGCATGCCATGGTCCACAAAACTCACAAAGAGTTAGGTACAACTGAATAATGACACAGGTAGTAGCTAGCCATCAAAGTTGAGATTTGAACCCAGTTGCTCTGCCTTCAGAATAACAGTACTTTCTCCAAAATACCATAATCCATATTACTGACACCCAAAGGTGAGTTTCCTCCAGTCTATAGAGTTCAAACTTGCCCACAACCGTAACTTGAACAAAGTCAGTTAAGTGCCAAAGAGGATGGTTTCACCTTGGAGGTTGCTCTCACAGAGATGCCCAATCCATGCCTTCTGTAGGCAAGTCTGATCCTTGGAAAGGAAAGCTAAGGTGAGAGGATTCTGGGGGCATCAGCCAGTGCCAGTTATACCTGATACTTCTGAAGGACCTCCAGGTGAGGCAAAAGGACAGCTATCTCTTGAAGAAGTGTTCCCTCCACATTAGCACCCTGGGGTAAAAGTTGTGTTTGCATTCATGGTAGTCATACTTCTGAATATCGGGAAGTATGATATGACTGTAAACAAAGTTAAATGGGTAACCCCTTTTTTTGTAGCAGAATTAACAAACTGGATGGGGGAGAAGACTCTCTGGTGACAGGAGATGAGAGAAAAATAGCTGGAATTGAAGATGAACTAAAATCAAAAGAGGAAGAGTATTATAATAATCACAAGGAGAAAGAAGAGAAGAGGAAGGGGAGGAAGGAAGAGGAGAGAGAGAATAAGAAGGAAAGGAAGGAGAATGAAGAGAAAAAGGAGAAGGAGGAAAAGGAGAGATAAAGGAGAAGTGGAGGACGAAACCAAATAATAATTGCTGAAATTTCTATACTGCTTTAAGATGTACAAAATGTTCCTTAAGGATCGTCTCACTTGAGTTTCACAGTATCTTGTATGTGTGATGTGGGTTGTTGTGTTTGTCCTTCATTCTCAAAGAAGACCATGATATCAGGGAGATGATGACATGATTTGCAGTTGACTTTGATTTGAGTGAGACCTATTCACTGAATGGGTGTTGCCTCACTCAAAGTGAGAACCTGAAAAGGCCTTATCCTAAAAGGGCCAGGGGCTCCCATTGCATCCTAGGTCATCTCCAGTCATCCCAATGAATATCTGACCACTGAACCCAGATGGCTCTAGAAGAGAAAGTGAGGCTGGTGACCTTGCACAGCCCTTCCTCACTCAAATCCTAGTCAATTACAAGTCCTATCATCATTTCCCTGATGCCTTGGTCCTCTTTGTGTGATGTGGTTGAGTGGAAGGAGACACCAGAGATATTATTCTTCCTATTTATAGTTGAAGGAACTGAGTCTCAGAGAGGCTACATGCCTTGTACATAACCACACTGCAAGTGTTGGAGGTAGGATTGATGGGTACACTCTCTGGGAACCCCCTTGAATTCTCCTTGAATCTTCCCACTTGATGAAGCATTTGCCTGAGGCCATAAACCTATAGGCCCAAATCTCTGTTACTCTTAACCTAGCCTAGCTTTTCTTTGTCCAGCTATTTCCCACCCTTGGTCCTATCAAAATATCTATACTCAAATCTGTTACTCTTAAACTAGCCTAACCCTCCATTGTCTGTCATCTCCCGGCAGCCTTCAGGCATTTCCCACCCTTAATCCCATTCCTGGAGTTTGACCTCAGTCCCCTCAAGATCCTCCTTAGACTCTTCCTCTAAGCTGTCCCCGAACCCCTCCTCTAGACCACCACTAGAACTCTTCCACATTCTCCACATTCTTTCTATATGTAACATGCATCTTGCCTCCATGAAGGTGCTCAGATTCAATTTAGCTCAGACTCAATCTGTGTCAGATTGTTCTGGCTGGCATGTCAATACAAGTATCACACATACTTAGGCTCCCTAAGAGTCTTAAGCTTAAGACTAAGGCTCCCATTATGGTGAATATTTAATAAACTTTGTTTTACTTTGGGCTTGAGTTGAATTCATTTGGCAGGACCTGGCATGTCAGTATTTTGGGGTCTTGAGCACCCCTAAACCCCAAACCTCAACAGGATAGAACTCAACTCTTCCTAACTCCCAAATCTGGCACTCTATGCAGTGTTCAAAATGTCATAAATTCACATATTCAATAATAGTTCAGCATGCAAGGATATCCATCTCTGATAACACCTGTGTATCCTTGGACAATTCACTTAACATCTCTCTACCTCAGTTTCCCCATCTATAAGTGAGGGGGTTGAATTCAATGTTCCCTGGGGTACCTTCCATCTCTAGGTCTATGCTTCTATTAATGATTTTAGCCAGTAGCTTGAGCAATCTCTGTAGGACCTTTGAAAATATTTTTACACTCCATGTGGGCTAGATGAAGAGATTTTCCAGTTCAGCTTCTCTGGCCTGATCCATCAGGATTCCCATCTTCCCACACCTCTAAGATCCAGAAGGAATTAGCCCTATTTGTATGTTAAACAAAGTCAGACTGCAGGGAAAGCAGTCTAAGACCAGCCTACAGTTCATAGCTCTAGACCTTCATTTCCTAGTCTGGAGAAACAGACCCAAATTTTCTTGGCATGCTTGTGGCAGGAGAGGACATTTCTGAATGGAGAGATTGGTGGTGGAGAAGGTGCTTAGGAAGAGCCCTGCAATGGCCATCAATTGCTCATTAAGCCTCACCTCACTAGTGAGGCTCTGGAGGAGAAAATAAGGCTGGTGACCTTGTACAGCCCTCCCTCACTCAAATCAAAGTCAACTGTTAGTCATATTATCATGCCCTTGATGCCATGGTCCTCTTCAAAAATGAAGGACAAACACAACAACAACTAATGAGAGACATGCGGTATAGTAAAGAACAAATTATCTAGTCAAAGAACATGGGTCCAAATCCTGTCTCTTCCACATGCTATCTATGTGACCTTCAACAAGTCATGAGACTTCTCTAGACTTGAGGTTTCCTCATCAATAAAAGAAGAAAGGAATGGAAGCAGTGAAGCTTAGCAGATGGGAGGGCTGGACTTGTGGGTAGAAATAAACGGGGTAGAGTCCAGTCTCAGACATTTGTTAGTGATGTGGCCCTATTAGCCTCAGTTTCTTCATCCATAAAATAGGGTTAACGATGATGTTGATGATGAATTATATAATTTATATTTATACTTACATAATACTAACACCTACCTCACAGGGGTGTGTGTGTGTGTGTGTGTGTGTGTGCATGCATGTGTGTGAGAAAGAGAGAGAGAGAGAATCTAAGGAGATTTTACATATATATATATATATACATATTGCTCTTCAAACTTTTAAATTTAATATGAATTTCAACCACTATAAGGGAGGCAATGTGGTTCAACAAGAAGAGTAGTGGTGAATTTGGAGACACAAGATGTTAGTTCAAACCCAGTCATTGTTGTCCTTCGTTCTCAAAGAGGACCAAAATGACATCACTATGTTAGACTCAAGTTACAGAGTGTCCAACTGTAACTGATCAAACCAATACAAGTTTGGAATGCTCTACCACAGGTCGGGCACAAATAGTCCGTGTGAACATTGGAGGTGGATTCTTTAAATTTTTGCATCTCACCCTTCTTTTGAGCTACTTCAATTCTGCTTTGCTCATGGAGCACAGCACCTTCTCTGATGACTGCACACCATGCTGAGTGGTCCTCTGCTGATGTCTCCCATCTCATACAACCAATTCCAATGTTCTTAAGAGAGATCTTGAGAGTGTCCTTGTATCACTTCTTATGACCACCATGTGAGTCAGGAAAGGTTGAATTAGATTACCTCTAAAGATCCTTATAACTCCAACTCCATAATTATTACTTGAGAATTCTAGGATCCATCAATTAGCCAACCCCGGGTTAAGCCTTTGCATATCAGAAGTATAAGAATGCCAAGTTTTAAAAGACCCAATCAATCAATCAATATTAGAATCATTCCTCAAGTATTTACTATGTGTCAGGCACCGTGCTAATCTCTGGGGATACAAAAGAAAGGCAAAAATGCCATCTCCACCTGGATGAGACCACAGTCTAATAGGAGAGACAATATTCAAAGAACTTTGTATGAATGTGATATTAAGTGCATAGTGTGTGGTGAGTACTCTCAGAGCGGAGAGCCCAAGCAGCTGGAGGACCCCTAAAGGCAAAGATGTGTTGGTAAAAGATTAGCAACTGGTTCTCTAGCCATAAGATGCTTTGAAATTTAATCTGTATCGTTAACATTTTCTTTGTCACTTACTTAAATCTAAGCAATCAACATGTCAAGTTAAGCTTTAATCTGTGGCATTTGCTGATTTCTGCTCACACAGAAGAAATAAGATTGATTCTTGGGAGCTGGTGAGAGCTGTCCCCAGCACACCCCTAAAGCTTGAGGATTTCCCATATAAAAGAGGGGACTTGAGTAGAATCTTGAAGGAGGCCATGGAGGCCAAAAGGCAGAGGTGAGGAGGATGAGTATTCTGTGAGAGGTTAACAACTGGTTCAAAGATATAGTTTCATGTATTGTCAAAAAGAGTGTCATGTGTGAACAAAGGTAAGTAGATGAATTTTAGTGCTCAAAGAGGTTATAAAGTGTTAAAAAAAAATACTGAAAAAATAGAAAGAGGTCAGGTAGTGAATGGTATTAAATGCCAAGTAGTGAAGTTTATATTTGATCCTTGAAATAATAGGAAGCCCCTAGACTTTACAGATCAGGGCAGTGACAGGATCAGACCTGGGTTTTTAGGAAGATGCCCCCACTCACTTCCCGTCCAAATGGTGATGAACTCAGTATAAAGAATCACATTTTTGTATGTGGTCAGTGTGGGACTTTGTTTAAATTAATTTTGCATATTACAAAGGTTTTTCTTTTTCTGGTAAGGGAGAAGGATAGAAAAGGAAAATAAAGGCTTGCTAACTAAGAAGATAATGGCTAAGAATAGCAAGTGTTTACATACAGTGCTTTAAGGTTTACAAAGCACTTCACAAATAATTATCTTATTTGAGAAAAAAACAATCCTGGGAGGGAGATGTTATTATTATGCCCAATTTACAGATGAGGAAACTGAGGATGAAGGGAAGTGACTTACCTAGGGCCACACAGCTAATACGTGTCTACAACTGGATTTGATCTTAGAATTTTCTGACACCCCCCCCCCCCCAAAAAAAAATCACTTTGGCAGATCGGTGTGGAGAGATCTGAGATAGACAGATGAGTTAAAAGGCTCTCCCTATAGTGCAATTGATGTATATTGAGAACCTGAGCTAGAATGGTGTTTGTGTGAGTAAAGGACATGTATGCAAGAGATTTGGGGAAGGCAGAAATGAAAACATTTGCCAATAGATTGGATATATAGGGTAAGAGAGCAAATAGGAAGCTGAGAGTAGTCCTGAGGTTGTGAACTTGTGTAACTGGGAGAGTGATGGTGTCTCAATAGAGAAGTTGAGAAAAGCAGAGGGTTTAGAGGGAAAGACAATGAGTTTAGTTCGAGATGCCTATGGGACACAGGATGGGCAACTAAGGTGGTGCAGTGGAAAGAGAGCTCACCCTGGAGTCAGGAAGACCTGAGTTCAAATATAGCCCCAAACAGTTATTAGCTATGTGACCCTGGGCAATTCACTTAACCCTATTTACCTCAGTTTCCTCATCTTTCAAATAAACTGGAGAAGGAAATGGCACTCCAAGTATCTTTGCCAGGAAAACCCGAAAGAGGATCAAGAAGAGTTGGACGTGACTGAAAGTGACTGAACAACAACAACATGGAACATAGAATTTCCCAGCAATTGCTCTGCAATCAGCCCATTTCCTCTAAATGTCTCATTCTAGCTCTATCATTCACTTCTATGACCTTGGATAAGTAATTGAAACTCCTTCAGCCTCAGTTGTCCCATCTCTAAAATGAGATATAAATAATCTTAAGGCTTTTTCCTGTTTTAAAATCCTGTGGTCCTGTGAATGCCTTTGCAAAGAGATGGTTTTTCACTTAGGTCCCCGACTCCAAGAGGAAGAAATACCAGAAATGGATGGGCTATAGAAGAGGGAGGGGGAATGGGAAAGGAGATTAAAAAGATCATGACAGGGAAGCATTTTTCATTGTTCCCCTTAATGACTGAACAATTTCAGGGGACTGAGGGGAGGGATGATGGAGGGGACCTGGTCTAGGATGCTGAAAACTGAGTGATCCCTTTGGCATGCCATTGTCCTGGAGCCCTCCCTGGTGCAGTTTTGATGGTGGAGATGAAGTACCAAGCAAACCACCAGATCCTTCCTAACTGGTCACATCTGGGGAATATTTTCTTTTTAGAGAAGCATTCATTTTTATTTTGACCAGAACACTGCTCTTGGAGCTGGAGGACTTGAATTCTAGCCCCACTTCCACCCCTGCTATAGGTGTAGAAATAGACTGCTAGTTCTAGGGATCTAGGCTATCAGAGACCATCTAGGTCAAGCCCCTACTTTTATAGGGGAGGAAACTGAGGCTTGGAGGCCTCATAGGTGCAGAGAAGTCACAAAATCATAGACCTAGGGCTGGAAGGGACTTTGGAGGTCACCTTGTTCAATCAAATCATTTTATTGAGGAAGCAAATGAGATCCAGAGAGGCTGTCAAAGAATCCTAATTCTAGAACTGGAAGGGACCCAGGGACCACTTAGCTGAATCCCCTCATTTTACAGAGGAAAAAACTGAGGCCCAAGGAATGGAAGTAACTTGCCCAAGGTTAGTCCATAAACATTCATTAAGTGCCAGGAATTGTGCTAGATACCAGAGATACAAATACAAATCAAAACAAAGTTTCTGCCCTCAAGGAGCTTACATTCTAATGGGGGAAGACAAAACACAAAAGGAAGCTGAAAAGGGGTGAAGGAAGAGAAGGTACCTGGCTCAGATTCAACTCAACCCCCTACCTTTTATGTGGGAAGTCCTCAGAATTCAGGGATGTGCTGGGGACAACTCCCACAAGCTCCCAAGTGCCAGTCTTAATTTTTCTGTGAGCAGTTTTTACATCAGAATAGTTCCAAAGAAGCCTAAAACATCATAGAGGTATAGCAAAAAGTGGCTAAGCTGGGCTTCAAATATATGTCCTCTAACTCCAATTTCAGCATTATTTTCCCTACCACACTACTGTACCACTTCATTTTGAATGACTTTAGACAAATCACTTCCCTTTTCTGGGTCTCAGTTTTGTTCTCTGTCAAATGAGTACTAGAGGACTTCTACATGAGGACTAGATATTTTCTGACATCCTGTAATAACTAGACTCTGGGCTTTCAGTTTCACCCCAGCTGCTCAAATCATCTCCTAAAGCATCAGCTCAACCATGTCATTGAGGTTCTTGCCCCAGAAGCCTCAATGATTCCATCTTGTCTCTGGCATATAATGTAAGTTCCCCTGCTTAGCATCTGAACCCCTTCACACTCTGTTTCCAGCCTCCACTCCCAGGCTTATTTTATTTTATTCCCTACCCCAAACACACTCCATTATAGTCAAACTGCCTTAGTTACTGTTTCCTGAATTCTAAATTACATATTTCACCTCTGTGCTTTTTCAAGAGCTCTCTCCCTGCCTGGAATGCCCTCCCTCCTCATTTTCCTCTCTTAGAATCCTCAAGTTTCTTTAAGGATCAATTTGTATCATCTCCTATATGAAGCTTTTCCTGGCTCTCCTCTCTCTATTTGTTAGTGTTCTCTCTCTTGTAATTATTTTGTGTTTTCTTATCTGGTTTCATGTTTTATTCCCTAGTGGGATGTAAGCTCCTTTTTGCATTTTGGTTTTGCACCCCCAGCACCTACAGCAGAGCCTGGCAGAAAGCAAGTACTTAAAAAATGCTTGCTGGATTGAATTGGATTCCGGGAGTCTATAAATACCACTCTATAATACAGTAGTTAAGAGAAACTGACTTAATGATCTAGCAGACATTTATCCTCTTGGTTTTATTGAAGGAGATTGTTCTTAATTGGCATTTAAACCAGATTTTGCCTCTAGAAAAATGTTTAGAGATGATGGCAAATCCCCTGCAATACGACTGTTCCTAGGGAAGCCACCCAGTCTAGAACTGGGTAACATTTGGATTCCTGGTCACTCTTACCCTCAACTGAGTTAACAGATGCCTCTCACGCATTGTTAGCCTATTTTGTTGCATATTTTCTTCTGGTTGTCTTGTGTGGTTAAACTCCAGGGGGCTCTTGTATTTCTTTCCTAGGCTTCTTTCCTACCCCACTCCCCAGATCTTAGATTTGGTATTCAGTAAGTGTTTAATAAATCAGTCTGAATTTTGGTGTCAATAGAGACACCAAGGACCACTAAGTCTGACCCATAGACCCACTACAATTTGGCCCACCAATGTCATCTAGCTTCTCCAGTTTCCTCTTGGATGTCTCTACTCATTAGGAAGGGATGCTTTGTTTTCTTCTGACACCAAGCCTCACTGTGTCTGCATTCAGCTTCCTCTCCTTGCTCCTGATTCTGCCTTCAGGGCTCAAATGGAATAACTCTAACCTATTTTATAATCCTTCAGATACTTGAAGGCGGCCATCATGTAGCCTCCTGAATCTTCTCTTCTCAGGATAAAAATTCCAATTTCTTCAATGGATCTTCATATCAGCCTTTTTGCCACCCCTTTATTATTGCTGTTCAGTCATTTTCTGTCAAGTCTGACTCTTCTTGACATTATTTAAGGTTTTCTTGGCAAAGATAGTGGGGTCGTTTGCCATTTCCTTCCCCAGCTCATTTTACAGATGAGGAAACTGAGGCAGACAGGGTTAAGTGACTTGCCCAGGATCACATAGCTAGTAAATATCTGAAGCCAGATTTGTACTCAGGAACATGAATCTTCCTGACTCCAGGCCCAGCACTCTATCTACCATACCACCTGAGTGTTTACCATCCTGGTTATTCTCATCTCTTCTCTCTTCATCTTATCATAAGGTCATAGGTTCGTAGATTTAGAACTTTCTTGCTAAAATATGGTCCCAAAGACTAAACACAGTATTCCAAGTGTGGTCTGATCAGGACACAGTATAATTAGACTATCACATATCTAATTCTAGAAGCACTCCATCTCATTTAAAGTGTCAGGATTTTAAGCCCTGATATTCATATATGGTAAGAATATAACTCTGTTATTCACTAAGTGTGAACCAGGTCTGGACACCTCCCTAGGCGCAATAGGAAGTTTGTTCAGATTGACTGGAAGTCTTGGCCACCCTCTTTGGGGCTATGTATAACTGCTCAATCTAGCTACAATCAGAGTGACTGGCAGTGGAAAGAAAGAGTGTTCCAGCTAACCCCCTGAAAAGAAATCAGTTGAGAGAGAGGATTGGAGCCCTGGACTTTGGTCTTTGTCTCTTTCCCCTTCCCTTTGCTTGAGGAGTCTCATCAATCAATCAATTAATCAATGTTGATTAACATTTATTAAGCACCAACTGTGTGCTAGATACTGTGCTGAGCACTGAAGATGCAAAAAGAAATAAAAGACAGTCCCTGCCTATAAGGATCTGACAGTCTAATGGGGGAGACAGCATGCAAACAAATATATACAAAAGCAAGCTATAAACAGGGTAAAGAAGCAAAAGTGAAAAGAGAGAAGAGACTGGAATTAAGAGATGTTGGGGAAGGCTTCCTGTGGAAGCTGGTACTTTAGTTGGGACTCATGAATTTCAAATGGTCAAGAAGTATTCCTAGTAGCCTTACCAGAACAACTAATGTTAGTGTCTGCATTAAAAGCCAATGGATAACAAGGAAAGACTCAAGGCTCTACAAAGAGCCCGCCAAAAAGTTATGCCATACCTAAGGGGAAAATGTTGAGTATTCTTTCAAAAGTACTTCCAGAGCCTTAGAGTCACTCCTTTGCCACCATTGTTTTTCAAATTTCAGCCTACTTTCTGGCTTTGTATGGATTGGTAGGAAAAAAAATGTCATAAACTTTTAGGGTTTGTTTTTTGTTTTTTTGGTAACTACTGTTCTTACTATATCTTTTTGGCAAATACGTTTTTTCAAAAAGCTGCTTAAATCTGGTTGACTGGTAATTATTTGATAATCATGGTAAGAAAAACACTGGTGGGGGCTCATAAGCTATATAGCACTAGAAGAACAACCCCACCCTCAACCAGAACTCCCTTTAGAGCCCTGAAGGAGCATAGTTAATTGAGTTTTGAGGACCCAGCCTAAAAGGGGAATTATAGTTGGGGTAGTTGCCCCAGAGCATGTTACATCTTAATGGACTCTAAGATTGAATGAAGTAGTTTGAGAACTATACTTAATATGAGCACAGGTTCTGTGACTCCAGGGAAAAGAGGGGGTCTCAGAACAGATGGATGCTGTCTCTGCCCAGGCTTAGTTGGCAAAGTGTGCTCTGTTCAGTGAAGTTTAACAACCCTTGGGCACTCTATGTTCTTGCAATCTGATAAAACACTATGAAACACAACTCCAGCCCACATTCGGGCACTGGGGGGAATAGAAGATATTAGACAAGATTAGTGCTATCAATTCTGCTCTGTCTCTGGGCCTATGGATCCCTGGATAACACAGCCCTCATATCACCTCTGTATCCTCCCTTTCTGCTACATGGGCACCACTCTGCCCCCTCCCTTGACTCATCTTTCATGAAAGTGGAACCAGCCTGGCCTCTTCCCCTGTACTTTTCCCCTTCACAATCTCTTCCCACTAAAGATTATTTCTAATTTTGTTGGAGTGATGTTACAGATGAACTGTCTTCCCACTTACAAAGGTGGGAGCCAAGCCTACGCCTGTGGTCTTTGAGAGTCCACAGCACAGCTCATCTAGAGGCTGTCAGACAATGAACAATTGATAGGGGGAGAAAAACAAGTTGATTCAATCAGTCTCTAAGATGAAGAATATGGAACTTGTTCATCTCTTGGGTCTCTTTCCACTCTATATCTTGTGATCTTATGAACCCCCAATGATCTTTCATCAAACTACTATGTACTTAGCACTGTGCTAGGTTCTGTGCTTCTAATTCAATCATTTCAATTCAATTCATTTTCAACAAGCACCTATATTAGGATCTACTATGAGCTAGGCACTATACTAGGAACCGAGAGTATAAAGACAAATGCACAGTAGTCCCTGTTATGGTGGAGCTGCATTCTGAGGACGAGGAAGAGGAAGAGGAAGAGGAGGAGGAAGAGGAAGAGGGGGAGAAAGAGAAAAAGAAGGGAGAGGAGGAGGGGGTGGGGAGGAGGAGGAAGAAAAAATGGCATATTCAGATAAGTAAATACTAAATATAGACAAATTAATCAAAAGTAATTTCAGGAGGAAAAGAACATTAGCCACTGGGGTATGAGAGGAAGATTTTGAAAGAATAATTTGAAAGGGCCTCATATAGTATGTGTATTTTGAAGAGAGCTAGGTAGTCTAAGAGGTGGAGTTAAGGAAGGAATGCATTACAGACAAGAAAGACCACCTGGGAAAAGGTATGGAGGTGGGAAACAGAATATGGAAACACCTATAATCCTAGAAGGCCAGTTTGTTTGGAACAAGGAGTGCATTTAGGGGAGTGCTATGAAACAAAGCTTGGGAATTTGGGATGGGGAAGCCAGACTGTGAAAGGCTTTATAAAATCTTGCGGATTTTTTATTTAATTCTAGAGGGAATAGGGAACCACTGAAGATTCTTGAGCAGAGGAGTAGCATAGCCAGATCTGTTTCTAAGATTATATTGGCAGCTGTTTGGAAGATTGACTGGAGAGTATAGAACCTCAATTCGAGAAGACCAATTAGGGGGCTTTTGCAATGACTTAAATGAGAGGTTATGGAGGACCTAAACTGGAATGAGAACTGTGAAAATTGGAGAGAATGGGACAGATGGTCTGAAAGAGTAGAAAAGACAGTTCAGGGGCATAGTGGATGGAGCTCTGGGTCAGGGACCAAAAAGACCTGAGTTCAAATCTAGACTTAGATTCTTAATTAACTGGACAAGTTAGTACCTGGACAAATCATTGAACTGTGCCTCAGTTTCCTCAACAGTAAAATGGGGATAAAAATAGCACCTACCTTGTAGGATTGTGTGTATCACAGTGTCTGGCACATAGTAGGGGTTTAATAAGTACTTGTTTCCTTGCTTTTTGAATTGGATCACACTCCATAGATTGCATTATAAAAAATTAAATTGACAAAACTCAGCAGCTGATTAGTTACAGCAAGGCAATAGTCATGTCAAGATGTCTCCAGAAATGGTCATGGCTTCAACCAAAATAGGAACATTTGGAGGACAGAAATATTTGATGGAACATAAAATAAGCCCCACTGGGCACATTTTGAGATGCCTTAAGGCAATTGGTAATCAGAGACTGGACATCAGAGGAGAGAATAAGGATGGTTAAGTAAAGGCAGATGGCAGAGAGCAGTTAGTTGGCACAGTGGATAGAGTGGATGCATTTCCAGGCCTGGAGTCAGGAAGATTCATCTTCCTAAATTCAAATCCCGCCTCAGACACATTTCCTAAATGTGTGATGCTGGACAAGTCATTTCACCCTGTTTGCCTCAGTTTCCTCATCTGTAAAATGAGTTGGAGAAGGAAATGGCAAACTATTCCAGTATCTTTGCGAAGAAAACCCCAAATGGGGTCATGAAGAGTCAGAAATGACTGAAAAATCACTCAACAACAAATAAAGTCAGAGTAATGGATGTATTCAACCCTTCCTCACTTAAAGTATGACTGATCAATTCAATCACAGGCCTTAAGACTAAGGGCGAAAAAAAAATGATGTTATACAAGAACCATGTTTGGCTTGGCTGAGAAAATTTGGTCACACAGTAGGGATCATCGAAATTATCAAAGAAGTTGAAAAGGCAGAGAAAGCTTTGGTCAAGTCTCCTGTCCACCTACCACCCTGAGTCTGGAGAATTTATGACTTTCCAACATCTCATTCTCGTCCTAGACACATCTTCAGAGCAACTGATGTCTTCACCAGGAGGCCAGGGCATACGGATGCTGATTCAATGTGCTTAAGGCGGACATGTTGAGTATCCCACAAGTGGGAGAAAAGAACTTCCAGCAACTGAGATCTGTGAGATACCCCTTGGCTACATGTGCTCCCCAAACTGGAGCCCACTTGCCCTTGGAATATTTCTGTAATGGTGGGAGAAGGTATCACAAACTTTTTTCTTTTTTGGGGGGGAGAGGAGTATTTTGTTCCAATTGTTGTGCTTAAGTAAATAGTCTTTTCCAAAAGCTATTTAAGGCTGGCTGACTAGTGATTCTTAGCTGAGAATCTTGGGGAGAAGCATACTAGTAGAGGCTTGAGCCAATAGTATTAGAGAATTATCTCCCCTCTTTACCCCTGAATATGCCATTTCCCCTGAAGGGGAAATAGAGCCAAGCTCTGAGGACCTAACTTGTCAATGGAAATGGGAGTTAAAGCAAAGATTTCTAGATCTTATATGTGCTATAGATATATAGAATCAGGAATCATCTGCTTTCAGTTGATATTTGAATCTGTGGTAGTTTCTAACATTGCCAAAAGAAAGGAGAGGCAGAAGAGAAAGTAGCCTGGACAGAGCTTTGAGGAATAGGTTGGGCGGGGAGGCTGAGGCTAGGTACTTAATGGGAAGGATATGGATAGTAATCTAGAAAAGGAGATTGAGAAGGTGCTGACAGATAGGTAAGAGGAGAAATAAGAAAGACAGACAGAGAGAAAGAGAGACAGAGACAGAGAGACAGAGACAGATTGAGAGAGAGAGACAGAGAGAGAGGGCAGTAACATGGACAGCTGAAATTGTTTAGACTTGAGAGTACAAGAAAAGAAGAATGAATCCATGCCTTCAAAAGGAGACCGAGCCCCAGAAACTTGTCCAAAGTCCCATAAGGAGTAAGTAGGAGGTTGTGATTGTTATTATTACTTCCCACAGCAGTTGGTTCTACTTTTGGACAACTTGTATAGGCTCTGAGTGTAGCAGGGCAATACAACTATAGACTGAGATTTGGAAGGGACCTCAGAAATCATCTAGTCCAGGTGTAAGGAACCTGCAGCTGCACTTGAGGACCTAGAGGGACACATGTGGACTTGAGGCCACAGCTTCCCCACCTCTGATCTAGTCCGACCCCTGCAGTTTGAAGATTGAGCCTTGAATGACTTGCCTAATGTCCCACAGGTGGTGAGTGGTGGAACTACATTACAAATTTAGTAATCTAAAGGGATTACAAATCTAGCTCTCTTGCCATTCCAAGCTCTCTGAGCCTGTTTCCTCACTTATAAAATGAAGATCCTGGGGTGAAGGAGAGGAAAATGTTTTGAATGATATATAAGTGAAATCTCTTAGAAGGAACATTGACCCAAGCACACCTCCTGCAAGCCCACTGATCAGGAGAAAGCCCAGCACTGATGGAGGTAACCTTGTGAACAGGATCCTTTTATCCAAAATGCACTAGGGTGCAGGCTTGGGTCTGAGCGATAAAAACATGGCCTGCCAGCAAGCTGGGGAAGAAAGAAATGCAGACTGTTATATGTGTGATAAAAGTCCCATCAATCACCGCCAGGACCGAGCAACTGCACTAATATCTGGGCTACATGATTATGCTTTCTTGGGCTTTTCTGTCAAACTGTTGTGTTCTTGCATACCAAATCACCAGCAGATATAAAACACTGGGAGGCAAGAGAAAGAAGTGGGAGGAGAGAAAGCGTAAAAGAAACCAAATCAAACCAAACAAACAAAATTCTAACCAGTCTACCATCCAAAAAACTGAATCCTAACAGAAGAGATTTGCTAATTAATTTAATTTTCCCAAATACTTTACTGAACATTTGTCCTCTATACAAAATTATGCTTTGAGATATCTGCTTCCCCTCCCAAACTATTCAGAGTTTTGTTGTTCTTTTATTTTATTTTTATCAACCAGCTAACTTAGAAAGTTTACAGTCAATGGAAATATTTCACTGATCCTCATGGATTAGGACTAGAAATTATTACATCACCAAAATTGGCCAGCCAATCAGAATGCTTCCTTGATCACCATGGGTCTGAACAGAGAATTGTGACATCACAGGCAATATGGTTGATGTTCTAATGGTATTCATCGTAATTCTCACTCAGTCTTCCATTGGTGGTGCACTGCCTATAGAGAAGATTGTCCTTCTTCTTGCTTTCATACAGGAGGTATGACTTCCAAGTATCACTTCTTAAATTCCAAGTCCCCTTACTGACCTGAAACATCTACTATGTATAAGGACTATTCAAGACACTTGGAATACATTGATGAAAAATATTCCCTACCTTCATTTTAATGGAATGGGGATGGGTAGATGGTGCTGAAGGAAATAATGAAATGTTTTCCCAGTATTTCATTCTCTTTAAAAACCCAGACCCTAGGAAACTTTACTTTATAACACTGGTACTGGCACATAGTCAGTGTTTAAAACATGCCATTGTCTTTTTTCCACACGTTATCTTTCTTCACACTTTGGGAAACTCCACCGGATCTGGGGTATTTCACTGACCAAACTACATTCTCCAAGGCATTTGAGAGGATGTCTAGGGCTCTGATCCTTAGTCCTCTCTCCTGTATCATAGATCCCAGGAGTTAGGAACCCAGTGTGCTACAATGGAAAGGGTTTTCTATTTGAAGTCAATAGCCCCAGGTTCAAATCCCTTCTATGATACATTTCTACCCATGTGACTTTGGAAAAGTCACTGAAAACTTCTGAATCTATAAGCTAAGGACCTGGTGACCTCTCTCTGAGGTCTCCTCCATCTTCAATCTATGAGTCATATGAACAGCCAGAGAAGAGCTCAATGGGAGCCACAGAGATGAAGGAACCAAACCAGACATTTGGCTCTTCCCATTTCCCTTAAATGGAAAAAAAAGCTGGGTCCACCAGCTGCTCTCCAGTATTCAAACTATTTGTCAATGTTTTCCCAGAGGGCTCAGGGCTGGTCTGCCACCCTGCACAGGTATTTAATATGGGAAAACTTTAATCACATTTGTTTTCCTGTGTTTTGTCCCTACAACAAATCATTTTTAATGGGAACCAAGGAATAAAAAAAAAGTTGTAGCAAATCTTGGCTGACGGTTTTATCGCCCACCTAACATCTCCATGCCCAGGGATGGCTTTGCTGCCTGCCACCTGCAAATCATCCTGAGAGAAGGGGGAGAGAAATAGATAAAGAGAGACAGAAAGACAGAGATACACACAAAGAGAGAGACAGAGATGGGAGAGAGAGAGAAAAGAGAGAGAGAGAGAGAGAGAGAGAGAGAGAGAATACAATTCTACCCTTTTGTCCAAGGGGAACTCCTGCTTATTCTCTTGAGTTTTCATTAAAGATGATAATCCCATTGTATTCTGCCCTGGTCAATCCATATCTAAAGTAGTGTAATTAATTCCGGGAGTTACATTTTAGGAAGAACACTGCTGAATTTGAGATCTTCCACAGGATGATGACCGGGACAGGGAAGGACCTTGAGTTCACATGCTAAGAGAATCAAATGAAAGAATTATAGATGATTATTTTGGACAGAAGAAAATTCAGAGTGGAGGGAGGAGATAGAGAGTGTTGGCTGTGTTCAGGTACTAACTAGAAGGACTAGTTGTGATGGTGATATTAATCTGACATTTTATTAGTGTTCTCAAATCAAGACATAGAAAATGGTAGGGAGATGTGGCAGGTAGCAGCAGGAGAGCTGACAAGATGCTAAAGCTAGGTTGGCCTTGGTGTCCTGGCAAATGGAAACAAAATGGTCTGGGGACAGCTAGATTCTTCCATTTTGGTTCTTAAGTACCTTATCCATGGTCACTCAGCTAATTACTGACACCACCACTGCCCTCATAATTATTATCCTGGGAGCTGGCTGTCTTCCTCATCTGTGAATCTGTTCCAGACTAGGGAAGGAGAAGTTGGTGGGCAGATGGGGCCATCAAATAGGTATTTACTCCCTAAATCAGAATCTCTCCAGTTCTGAGAGTATTTTTCCAGGACCTGGACACTTTCAAGTTCTTGTTTATGGAGCCTGCACCTCCAGATCTCTTTCCCATCCTTCCTCCTCCTCTTCTTTCTCTTCCTCCTTCTCCTCTTCTTCCTCTTCCTCCCTAAAGAGAAGAGGTTCCTTTCAGGCAGCAAGTTCTCATAGTACCCTTGGACACAGAAACTCACCTCTCCACCAACCAATACAACTTTGAGGCTTAGTCTCCATTTTTTACAAGTGCAATATCAGGATGTGTGTGCAAGAATTAATTTATATTAAGAACAAAAATTCTCTTTGGAGGATTAACCTGTTTGTACTTTCAAACCCAGAACTGCAGAATGTCAGAGTTGGAAGGGGCTTCTGAGGGCCTTGATAAAACCACATCTGAATAAGAGCCCCACCTAGGGCATCATTAATAATTGACTACTGAGCCTCTTCTCAAAGACCTCCTCTTAGAGAGACTCCTATTCCTAAAAGTCACCCAAGATGCTTTTGGACAGTTTGTTGTTTCCAAATATCCAGCCTTCATTTATCTCCCTACAACTTCCATTCATTGCTATTAGTTCTTCCCTCTAAGGCCAGCAAGGCAAGCCTAATCTCTATTTCACATGATAATCATTTAAGCATTTGAATAAAATGACTAAAACTATTGAGTTTTCTCTTCTTTAGATGAAACAATCCTAATTCTTGTTACTGAACTTCATGTAGCACAAAGTCTAGGCCTTTCATCATACTGGTTTCCATCCTCTGATCACTCCCTAGCTTAACAGTGTCTTTCCTAAACTGTGGAGCCCAGAAAAAACAACCACCATCCACTGACTCTTTATGTGGTCTGAGCAGGGCAGAGGCCTTCAAAATTGTCATTTTCTTAGTTCTGGGCACTATGCTTCTCGACCTATCTGAAGATCTGATTATGGAAGACCACTATGTTGTGCTGTAAGAAATGATGAGCTGGTTAATTTTAGAAAAACATGGAAAGATTTACATGAACTGATGAAGAATGAAGTGAGCAGAACCAAGAGAATAATGTATACAGTAATAGCAATATTGTTTGAATTGTAACTATGAATGACCTATTTATTCTGAGTATTATAAATGTTCAAGTCAACTACAAAAGACCTTAGAAAGAAGATGCTATGGACCTCTAGAGAGTAAGAATTGATAAATAGAAGTATGCGTGGCATGGTTTTACACACACACACACACACACACACACACACACACACACGTATGCGCACATGCATGTGCGTTTGTGTGTGAAATGGTGGCCTCCTCTACCATGGAGTGGAAAGGGAGGGAGGAAGAAAGTTTGGGACTTAAAATGTAAAACACAATTAAATAAAAAAAGATTGCATTAGTTTGCCTCATGCATTATTGATATATGCTTCCTTGCACATTATCCTGAGAAGTATATCTGGAGTATCTATATGCAATTAGAGTGTACATAAATGATTTGGCCTTGTGTCTTTGTATGAATGGAATTCTACAAGGAATAAATGTAGAATTCATGCAACTTCTAGTTTGGAGATGGCCATGTCCAAGAAATAGCAAACCTTTACTATTCCTGTAGGTTCAAGTTTCCCCCTCTCCCCATCTCCAAAAATCGTTTCCTTATTTGTCTCCCATCTTGAACACTTTCCCCTTTATGTCACCCTTTGCTTCTTCTCTTTCTTTCAAATTATAATCTCCATATGAGTTTACAACTCTTCAGAGATAAAGGGGACCTCAGAGGTCCTTCTTCACTCTCTCTTACTCCCTTAAAGACAACAAATTGCTATATCATATCTATACCATCACAACAAAATCTTTTCTATCTATCCTCTCTTCTCCACTAACATAGACTCCAATCTATACTGAACAAGAATCATGGATCTCTTCTACAGCACACCTAATAAGTGGCCACCCAGGCTTTGCCTGAAAACCTCTGAGGATAAGGATCCCACTACCACCCAAGGAATTCCACTTCTCTTTTGGACAGCTCAATGGATTAGAGCAATTTTCATCACATCTAGCCCCAAATACTGTTTCTCCCTCTGCCCTCTGGGGTCAAGAAGGACAAACCAAAGATAACTTCCATATGACAAACTCCAAAATACTGAGAATGTTTCCATGCTGATCTTTATGTCAGATATAAATATTTAACATGGCCCATTGTGGGGACTCCTGCTTTGTCTCAAACCCTGAAATCTGGGGATTGGTCAGTGAAAATCAAGGGGAATCCTAAAGAAATTTGACATAATGAAAATTGGCATTCTTGGCCTTGGGTTAACGAACTTTCAAAATGGGTAATTTTATTTCATTATAATGAGTTTCCGTTTGTAATTCTACATGCTTTATTTTCTGCACTTCAGAAAATGCTGAGAAAAGACTCATAGACTTTACCAAGTTGCCAAAGGGGTTCATGACACACACTCAAAAAATTAAGAATCCTGCGTTGGATAGAATGATGGGCCAAATCTAATAAGATAAAATCAAAAGATAAAAATGTAATGTGTGAAGTCTTACACTTTGGTTCAAAAGCCAACTTCTAAAGTTGGAAAGGTAAAGCTAGACAGTTATTTCTTTGAAAAAAGATCTAGAATTTTTTTGCAAACTTTGTAAGCTTGATACAGTTCAACAATGTGATAAAGCAGGCCAAAAAAAGTAACCTAATTAAATGTGAAGACCTATTAAGAGTTGAAAGGTGTTAAGAATAAGAGATCTTACACACCTGTCATTCTCTGCCGTGCTCAGAACACATCTAGAGTATTGTGTTCAGTTTTGGAAGCCATAATTTGTGAAAAAATACTGATTAAAGTGGAGAGTTGCCAGAGGAGAGGGACCAGAACAATTGGTGGATTAGAGATTGTGCCATATGAAAATCAGTTGAAAGAACTTGAAATGTTTAGTAAGAAGATAAGGCTTAGTCCAACATCATCAACAGATTGCTGGATAGCTCCTTCTGGATGTACCATAGATATCGCAAACACGTCCATAATGGAATTTATTATTTTTCCCCTAAACATGTTGTATGTAGCTTATTTCTATTGAAGATACCACTGAATTGCCTGCCATCCAGTTTCACAATCTCAGAGTCAGTCTAAGATCTGCACTCTCCCTTATCTCTCTAGATCTAATAATTTGGTATGTCTTATCTATCCAACCTCAACAAAATCTCTTGCATCCTAGTCAAATTAAGCACCTACTCTGCACCAGGCACTCTGCTAAGCACTAAGGATGCAAAAAGAGACAAAAGATGGTCCCTGAACATGAGAAGCTCACAATGTATGGGGGTGAGACAACTCCCCCCAAATATGCACAAACATGCTATATATAGAATAGATAAGAAATGATTAAGAGAAAGAAAGCACTGAAATTAAGGAGCTGGGAAGGGCTTCCTACAGAAGATGTCATTTAAGTTGGGACTTAAAAGAAGTTAGCAAAAGCAGTGATGTGAGTTGAGGAGGGAAGGCATTCTAGTCATGAGGAAGAGTCAGAGAAAATGCCTGGAGTCTAGAGATGAAGTGTCTTGCTTATGGAACAACAAGAGGCCACTGTCACTGGATCAAAGAGTGTGTGTTGGGGAGCAAGGTATAAGAAGACTGGAAATGGAGAAGAAGTCTAGGTTAGAAAGGGCTTTGAATGCCAGAGCATTTTATATTTGATCCAGAAGGCAATAGAGAGCCAGTGGAATTTATTGAGTAGGGGAATGACATGATCAGACTTGCATTCAGCATACTTTAGTGGCTGAATGGAAGATATATTGGAGTGGGGAGAGACTCAAGGCAGACAAACCCACAGCAGGTTATTGCAATAGTTCAGGCATGAGGCAATGAGGGCCCACATCTGAGTGATGCTGGTGTCAGAGGACAGAACAACTGGATAGATGTTACGAAGGTAAAATCAATGTGCCTTGATGACAGATTAGATGTGGGGCATGAGAGATAGTGAAAAGTAGAGGGTGACATTTATGTTGTGAGCTTGAGGGATCAGGAAGATGGTTTTGCCCTCAATAGTAACAAGAAAGATAGAAGGGAGGAAGGGTTTAGGGGAGAAGATAATGAGTTCAATTTTGGACATGTTGAGTTTAAGATGAATACTAAATATCTTAAGACTGAAATGTCTGAAAGTCAGTTGGAGGTCAGCATAGAGATTGTAATTAAATCCATGGGAATTAATGAGATCACCAAGTGAAGTAGTATAGAAGGAGAGGAGAAGAGGGTCTAAGACAGAACCCTGAAGGACACCTATAGTTAGAGGGTGTGATCTGGATAATGATTCAGCAAAGGACACTGAGAACAAGAGGTTAGATAAGCAAGAGGAGAACCAGGGGAGAGTGATGCCCTGAAGAGAGAGTAATTAACAGTGTCAAAGACTGCAGAGAGTTCAAAAAGAATAAGGATTGAGAAAAGATCATTGAATTTGGCAATTGAGATAATTGGTAATTTAGAAGACATCAATTTTGGTGTAATGATAAAATCAGAAGCTGGATTGTAAGGGAATAAGAGAAGAGTGAGAAGAGAAAAAATTGAGGCACATATCATAGATGGAATTTTTGAGGAGTTTGGTTACAAAAGGCAGAAGAGATATATTCAGTGGGATGAAATGAACAGGTATGGTTTTTTTTTCAAGATTGAAGATATGAGAATGTTTGTAGGCAGAAAGAAATGAACCAGTAAAGAGACAGAGAGGTTGAAAATAAGTGATAGAGTGGGGATAACAGAGGAGGTAATCAACTAGAGAAGATGGGATGAGATGGGATTGCTTGAGGAGGTAGAGGGTTTAGCCTTAGTAAGGGTAACATCTGCCTCATGTGAGATAGAAGTGAAGGAAAAGATCATGGCAGAAGATATATGAGATGAGAAGAGGAGAGAAGAGGGACCTCACAGAAAATAGCCTCAATTTTTCCTGTGAAATATGAAGAAAAGTCTTCACTTGGGAAGTTGGGAAGAGGAGGAGCCATGAGAGATTTGAGAACAAATAAAAAGGTTTGGAGAGTATGCGTATGAGTTGATAAAGGAGGCTTACTTAGTAGCATTGCCTAGCAGCAGTGAAGGCCCAGTTGAAGTTGTGTAACGTGAATTTGTAATGCACCCAATTAGAACATTTGTGTGATTTTCTTCACCTTTATTCAGCAGTTTGTGTGTAGGAGAAAAAGCAGGAATAGTGAGAATGATCCAAGGCTGAACTTAGAGGGTGCAATCAGAAAAAAATATTAAGGGGACAAGAGAACAATAGAGTTGAATTGGTTCACTAAAGGGTCAAGATGGGGAAAAGGGGAGAGAGTAGCTAGCATACTGGAGATGGTCTGGGAAAGAATTGAAGGCTTAAGGATTTAAAGACTGGGGGCCACAATGCTGATGAAAAGTAGGGTTTGTAAAGAAAGGCAGAGAGACAAGTGGAAAGTCAGTAGATTATTGTCAGATAAAGTCATTTCAGAATTCTTGAATGTGGAGGTGGTACATTTGTGGGTGGTGGTGTGACAAAGAATATGGCTGTCTTTATATGTGACTAAGGTGAGATGTAAGAGTAGGTCATGGGAAGCAATCAGATTGAGGAACTGACTGTTTAGGGTGTTTGAGGGAGGGTCGATATATGTATTGAAATCCCCTTGTATGAGTACAGAAACTGGAGAGGAAAAATTGTCACGTATTAAACTTATTGAGGAAAGGAGGGGAGTGACTTGAAGTTCTGTAGACAAAATTGCTACCAGGATTTTGATTGGGTGGTAGATATGAATAGCACAGCCCTCAAAAGAAGAGATTTTACTGAGTGAAGCAGTGCAAGAACTTGGAATTGTCAATGGAAACCAAGGATTCCAAATCTTCCAATTTAACCAATGAGCCAAGGAGAATGAATGAAAGTTCAGTCAGTATAGGAAAGTGTGACCAGGGAAATTAGGTCATCACGAGGGAGCCAGGGTTCAGAAAAAACTTACAATAAAGGTAAGTTTGTTGCCTATGGAATGAACAGACACTTTACAGGGCACAGTAGAAGGTATGGTTGGAACTTTGGGACGGGAAAGTTAAGGGGGATGGGAAAATCATATGGTAGGGGATGAGGAATGGGACTTGTATGATGACCTACAAGGGTTCAGAATCACTGTAATGTTTAGAGTATAAACAAATGTGAGGATGTTCGTTATTGAGTGGAAGATGCCAGTCCTTTTCCCAAGGGAGGCTAAGAGGCTGGAGACAGATGTAGCATGAGATGGCAGGTATATAGGCAGAAGTTCAGATGAGAGGCCCCACTTAAGTTCTTTTCCTCTGAAGGCTGGAGATTAGGAAGGAAAGGGTACAACAGGAGAAGGGAGTCCCACTCCCCACCAATTTTTCTCTTCCTGTTCCTCCAACAGACAGGCATAGCATGAAATAAAACCTATCAGTCAAAAGGAAAGTCACTTTTCTTTGCACTCCTGGAGGATTTCCACATCCTAGTTGGGGCACCAGGTTGGCAACAGGAGGTAAAGTTACCATGTTCTGGCACAGATACCTGCCCAGTCCCTTGCTCCCTTCCCTAAAGATTTTCCTTAAGAAGATTCAGTGGCTCCCTATTGCCTCATTCAGCCAATCAGCAAGTATGTGTTAAGTGTCCACCATGTGGCAGGCACTGAACTACGTGCTGGTTAGAACAACATTTAAAGCCTTCTGATGGTCATTTAAAGTCCTTTACAATCTGATCTCAGTCTATTTTCCCAGTCTTATTTCTCATTCTTCACCTCAGTATTTTATTTCTCATTCTTCATACCCCATATTCTAGCAAATTGCCTTATTTGCTGTTTCTTAAACTTGACATTCCCATTTCCTGCTACCATGATTTTGTACAAGCTGTCCCTTATGCATGGAATTCAGTAACTCCTCATATCTGTGTCTTCAACATCCTTGTTCCTTTCAAGGTTCAGATACATTGCCAGCTTCTACATGAGATTTTTCCTGATCAATAAGGCAGCATTTATTAAGCACTTACTATATGCCAAAAACTGTGTTGATCTCTCCTACTCACTCTTTGGTTCTCCTTATTACTTTAGTGTGTGTGTGTGTGTGTGTGTGTGTGTGTGTGTGTCCATGTGTGGATGCATTTGTGGATGCACACACTTATCAGAGTGTATGTACACCCCTGGAAGAATGCAAGCCCTTAAGTAAGGTGCCCATTTTATGTAAGTCTTTGTATCCCCCAGCAACTAGCAAGAGCCTTACATTAGAGTCAAAGAAACTTGTTATATTCACTTAATGAAGGACATGAGAGCTACCTTCAAGTATTAGAAGAGATGTCACGAGGAAGAAGAATTCCACTCATTTAGTTGTTTATAATTATCTTCCCATGGATACTATGTGTATTTGTTGAAAAATTCACCCTAGCTTAATGAGGGGGGAAGAAGATGAAAAGTTCTGTTGCTATTGTTTTTACTATGTCAACTTAGTAAATGCCTGTGAACCACTTGTGTTTATAGGGTAGCTATTGATGGGAGGCACACCAGTTGGGGCTTGTGAGCTCTAGTATAAGCAAGATTCTCAGACCTATGGGATAACTTTGAATCTGAGGTAGCAGCTTCCTCCCAGAGTTCTAAACACACATAGAGGCATGCATGCAATTGTGAGATTAATGTTCAGTTTTGAAATCAAGAAACCCCAGGTTCAAATCCTACCTTTGATGTTTGTCAGCTATGTGGTTATAAATGTTTAGCATCTCTCTAAAATGTAGCCACTAAATTATAGGGAGTTTGTGACTTATTGTCATGATAAAATGTCCTTAGCAATAATCTATGCATTCTTTTTATGATAATAACAACTTCAGCTGCTAGACTTAGGAGGTGAGGCTGGGTTACTTCCTCTTCTCTCACTCTTAAGAAAACTCTCTCATCTCTGGACCAACTCATACAGTCTAGGTTCAGTTGTGAGTGGGACTGGTCTTTGAAGATAGGGTCAAGTTCTTTTTTTTTCTTTAAGGTTTCTGACACTTTACACCCTTACTGTAGAATCCCATGGTAAATTACTTAAAGCTCAGGTTTGGCTTATTCCTAGGGTCTCACTTCTCCAAATGTAAGAATAGAAAGATATTCAATAAACAATGTAAATCAGGTATAGGGCAGCTACTTATTTCTTCCACAAACAAAAGAAATGCTAAATAGAAAAGACTCAAAACATTGACAGAAAAACTTAAACAAGTAACATTACCTTATAATTACTATTACATACTCTCAAAATGTTAATAGTTTAAACATCCAATAGTTTGTCACTATCGGATCAACATTTCATATTTCACATGCATTGCACATTGTCCAAACAATTCCCTTGGGCTAAAATCTTTTGGCAAGCCAGTCTAGAAGTAGGGCTTATCATTCTGCAGGTGGTCATGGTTGATAATGTAGAAATTCCTCATGCTGCCAGTCTATTCTAACTAAAGGACCCAGGAATTCCAACCTCTTGATCATAAGACTGCTTTGAAGTCTGGAAATTTCCATCTCAGGATCACAATTCAATCACCTATGCTCAGGAAAGATACATAAAGCAGAAATGTAGCCAGGGTCCTAAGACTTATGTTCAGCAAGACTAGTCACATTCCTTGTTTTAGCTGCAAGGTTGGGGGGAAGAGTGCCACCTTTCCTCTGCCTCTCTGAAAACTCAAGGAGAGAAATCTACTTGTCAGATATTTCAGAGTCACAAAGAAAGAGTGAATCAACTTACTTTTTAACTTATACAGCACTCTCTTCTCCTAACACTGTCATGACATGTGGTAGGAGGAGATGGATGGCCAGACTTAGGAGGTGAGGATTTGTCCGGTCACACCAAAGTCCAAGTCTTTCAGCACTGAGCCACCTAGAATTGGCTAAGAACCCTGCTTAATATTCAAGGGGGTTATGCATAGACATTGTAGACAAGAAGGATCTATGCTTTATCTTTGTTAAATGTTTAAAGGTATATATTACACAGTTATGTATTAAAAACTAACATTATTAATGAGGTAGATATATAGATATATTTATATATGTAAAATAAATGGGATTGAGTCAAAATTTTATTTCAGAAATTTACTAGCTATAAGAACCTCAGTTAAGTCATTTAACCCCCCCCTCCACCTCAATTTTTTCATCTGTAACATGGGAATAATAAAAGTGCTTACCTCTCAGAGTTATTATGATGATCAAATGAGATAAAATTTGTTAAGTACTTTTTAAAACATTAAAGTAGCCTATAGATACTGGCTGTTATTATTGTTGTTTTTGTTATGTAAGTAATGCCAAGGGGAAAATTAAATTGTTTACATCTGAATTTAAATTATTATTTAAATAAGTTATATTTGAATATGATTTTAATTATTTATATAAAAATACTTTTAGCGATTGATTCTCTGTCTGTCATCTGTTAATTGACTCAAGTAAGTTTGGAGATTCTTTTCACCAGTGGAGATTCATTGGGGTAATTGTACAGAAGTGCAGAATCAGGAGGCTTCATGAAGAAAATGATACTTGAATTAATTTTGAAGGACAGAAAACATCCCACAGGGAGGGGCAGAATGGGAAGGGTAGCCATTCCAAACACAGGAGAGTCATACCTCAGCAACCATATGGTCCAATTCATATCCTAAGCAAGAATCTCCAGTATAAAATACTTGCCCAATGGCCATCCAGACATTACTTGAAGACCTCTAGTAAAGGGGAACTCGCTACCTCACTTATGTAGCCTATTACACTTTTGAATAATCTAATTATTAAGAAGCCTAGTTCAAGCCTAGTATGCATTTATATTCTATTTTTACACAGTTGCTTTCCTATCAACTCTTTCATTAGACTGAGAGCCTTGAGGCCAGGGACCACCTTTTGCCTTTTTTCACATAGTTAGTGCTAGGGCAGCTAGGTGGCACAGTGAATACAGCACCGGCCCTGGAGTCAGAGGACCTGAGTTCAAATCCAGCCTGAGACACTTAACACAAAAACTATCTGTGTGACTTTGGGCAAGTAACTTAACCCCAATTGCTCTACCTTCCCTTCTCCAAAAAGCTAAAAAACAAACAAACCCCAAAACTACATAGCTAGTGCTTAGCACAATGCCTGGCGTATAGTAGTCATTTGATAGATACTTACTAACATCCAAGCTAAATGTATCTCTTTACCGCTTCCACTAATAGTTCCTACTTCTATCCTTCAGTATGAGATATTACAGTCCAATGATACAATTTGTTCTCTGAACTTGCTGCGTCCCTTCTAGACTCTCCACATTTATTTTTTACAAACTATTTTTTGGTCATTTTGAACTAGGCAAACACAAGCAAACATCAACTTTTCCACATGTAAGGGAGATCAGAAAAAAGGGATTGCATGTGAAACCATGGATCTCATTTCATGGACGGTTTTGGTTTGGTTTTTTTTTTCCCACTGGGTTCTATTTTGCTGAAAGAACTTAAAATTGCCTTGGAAGCCCAGAAGAGAAGGGTCACAGCATCGAGCTTTGGTCCTGTCCAGGAAAGCAGAGAACGCTCCTGGATAGGAGGACAGAGAAACTTAGAAAAGCAGTAGCCACAAACATAAATGAATTTACAGATATTAATATCTGCAGTCATACTAGCTATGTGACTTTGGGCAAGTCACTTAACCCCAATTGTCTTGTCTTCCCCCTCAAAACAAAAGAAAAAGCTTGGTAGTCCAGATTTGTGAGCTGCAAGCCACACGTTTTCACTACTCATGTTTCCATACTATGGTTTTGTAAGTTTGTGACTATTCTCCACCTCAGAGAAAGTATGCATCAGTGAGAACATGCATTCTAGATTTATGGGTAAAATGTCATGTTTTAATTATTCTTGCTTCATCTTCTGTTTAGCCAACATTTCTAGTTAAAAGTTAATGAGGCCATATTGGCCAAAGGTTTTTTTTTATGCAAAGAACATTAACGGAGTTCAGGAAGTAAATATGTGAATAATATTTGTACGTTCCCTCCACCAGTATGCTGAGAGTGAGTTGTAGCTGCCTGGACACTCCTAACGGGAATCCCCAGTCTGTTAGCATGAGTATAGATTGGATGAGAAAGCCAACCCAGACAGAACAAAAAGAGAGAAAAGGCTTACTTGGTGTCCATGGTTCATGCATATCCACGTGCCACATGATGAGATTCATTCTTGGATTTTTTGGGGGGCTTTGTATTGGTATTGGAGAGATTCTCTATTCAGAATTTCTTCTTGGAGACTTTTCATTTCACTTGAATTTGCATCCCTGGAGCATAACAATGTAGATAAAGTGACACGGGGGACTTGCAATTAGTGGAGTACCCCGTGACTTAAGAGACAATGATATTGGGGACATTTAACAAGATGCTATTGATAATTCATAGAAATGTCATCAATACAGGGGGTATACATTTTCTGTAAATTACATGAGGATATGAATTCTTCTAAAATCCTTAGTAAGATAAAGGTTGAAGATAGTAATTGTAAACTGATTAACAAGGCTCTCAGAGGATGCTAAGTAGGGTTGAAATGATTTTTATTAATGAGAGAGCATTTGGAGACAAGTTATTAGAATGAGATTGAAATAAAAAGCCATCTGAGTCACCAGAAGCACCTACAGATGCTAATAGACTTCCTCAGTACATAGGGTATAGCATTATATCATGATGGAACCACAGACATGGGTTAGGAACTTTCTGAGCAAGGTCAAATATTCTCCTCCCCTCCCCACCATGGAAGATATTTGGAATATTTGCGTCAGAACTGTAGCCAAAGCTTTATAACAGTGATAAGTATCCAAAGTGGAAAAAAAAAGGATAGATTGTGAGAAAGTTGTAAAGGCAAAAATTTTGAAATTATGCAACATAGAAATATTACAAAATATGAAATCACATAGTAAGGATACCTGTAGTAATAAGAAAGGTGAGTTAGTCATGGCGGGATGCCCTGGAAAATATATGCTATCCATTCTATTATTCAACACAAAGAACTAGAATCTTTCAGTTGGTAATCAAGTTGACAGTAAACTTTAAAGACTGATATTGAGAAGAGAATCTGAGGAAATAGATGAAATCAGACTGGGGGGTGGGGCTAGCATACAGGGATATGATGTACTTTTGAAAGGTAATGGCATATTTAAATGGACTTTATTATGTAAAAAAAAAAGGCTGACAGATTTTGATGAGTTGCTCAAGACTGTAAACCAGTTTGAATGTTGTTTTCAACAGAAAAGAGTAATGAGAATTCAGCTCAATCTAACTTCATGATGTTTTCCCATATATAGATAGAGATGACATCCAATGACTCAGAATCAGGAGCAAGAACCTACAAAAACATTACTTCCACAACCCTAATTTCCCTCTTAATTCTATCTCCCCCTTCCAAGAAACCTCCCTTGTACTATGTTAATGTGTTCTGTCCCTCTAGTTCATTGCTTAGAAGTGATGATAAGTGTGCTCACATCATTTCTCTAAAGATGTGCCCAGTTTATTGCACTTAAGAGAATATGTCTTTGAAAGTTGTTTTTCTTTATAATGTTATGTTTATTGGATAAATTGCTCTCCTGATTCTA
Organism: Pseudochirops corinnae; assembly: GCA_028646515.1. NCBI lineage: Eukaryota > Metazoa > Chordata > Mammalia > Diprotodontia > Pseudocheiridae > Pseudochirops > Pseudochirops corinnae. Next base: position 336,924,071 of record CM053587.1, read on the forward strand.
CTCACCTCACTCTACATTTGTTCATATAAATCTCCCCAGATTTCTCTGATTCCATCCTTTTCACCATTTTTGTGGCACAACAATATTCATCAAATTTATATGGCATAATTTGTTCAATCATTCCCCATTAATAGGCACCCTTCAATTTTCAGTTCATTGCTACAGAAACAAGTGTTGCTATGAATATTTTATGCATCCTTTCCTTCTTTCTCTTATGAAAAGGTATGCAAAATTTAGTGACTCAGTAGGTATATATCCAAATTGCTTTCTGGAATAATTAGACTAATGTTCAGCTCCACCAGAAGTGTATTAGGGTGCCTACCTTTCTATGTCCTCTCCACCAATTGTCATTTTTCATCTTTAATCATCGTTAACAATCTGAAGGGTGTGAAGTGAGACCTCAAAACTCTTCTTAATGTGATTCTCTCTTATTGTGATTTACCTCCCCTAATTCATGCAGCCAACCCCCATGTCAAATTTTTTTTTTCTTATCTCTGGATTTCAGACTTTTTTTTCCTTTAAAGTCTCAGTTCAGTTGCCTCCTCTATAAGTCCTTTTGATACTGCCACCCCTTCTGAAAGTGTTTTCTCCTTCCTCTAGGAATGTTGCCTAGATCTCTGCATAAAAGACACAAACTAAAAACTTTGGGCTTTGGATCAGATAAAATTGCACAAAATGCACTTCCAAATAAACTCTATTATTCATGTTGTGAAGTTAATACAAGAAGTAACCAAGGCAAATTCCATCAAACAGATGGAGAATTACTTATATACTGGCTTACATTTAATTTTTCACCTTCTAAGTTTCTGTGCTCTGGGATAAAGTTCCAGTCATGCTGCCTTAGAAAAGTCTTTCTATGTACATACTGTATTCCCTCCCAAGAGACTGTAAGCTCTCTGTGGGAGGGACTGTGCCATTTTTTAATCTATGTATTGTGCTAGACACAGTGACTCATATGCAAACATGTCTTTGCTGAATCAAATTGACAATCTGATACAAAAATCCGCAAAATTCTCCACTGATGTGTCATGTTGATATGGGGATGGGTCTGAGTCATCTAAGGCCATTTCTCTGGCAATAGATTCAGTCTTTTCCCCCCTAAGGACCAGCTTAGCTAAACATGAAGAATCTCATCATGAGTAGGCTGGCCATTTGAAGATTAATTCTTTGGCCATGGCTGGCAACTGATGAAACGAAGAAAAAGACAAAATGGCCCTCAGTCCTGTGTGATCTTCTTTGTTTCACACATAAACACTCTTCCACACCATTTATCGTGTAGACAGTGGACCCTTCCTGTCAAATCCATGCTGGAGACCATAGAACCAGCCATCTCTCATTTCTTTGGCACACATGTTTATTGATGATGTGGATTAAACTTTAATCATATTGCACAGTTTCAATTTCCAATTGAAATTGAAAGTCTGAGCCTCCACATGGGTTTTTATTGCTTTCCACTTATGCTGCTCATGAAAGTGATCGGAGGGGAGCCATCTTCCCGAGCCTCAGGTGGGATGACTCTGTCATAAATCAAATTAATATCGCAACATCCTGGGCCGTGAGTGAAGATGGGAAAAATACAATAGAAGATGAGAGGAGAGGAGAGCAATTTGGTGAGTGTGAGTCCTCATCATCAGCATACATAGAGAGGAACACAGGACCTCTGCAGGCTGCCAGTGGAGGGCAGAGCTGCCTTGGATGGCACAGGGGCAATGCCGAGATCCTGGGATTTACTCTGAAAGGGAAAAGGGCCATCAGAGGGCAGACTTGTCATACTTGCAGTGTGACCACTAAAGTAGGGAACAGAACTACTATGATCTCCTTGTTTAACCTGTGAACTGATAACATAAGGACATGTGTGTTAAGGGACCCTCCCAGGAGCATTGTGGTGAAAGGCAGAGGGCACCAGCTCTATATCCAATCTGAAGACTTGGTTTCAAATCTCTAGCTTTATAGTCTAGCAAATCACTTCAGCCTCCAGGGTCTCATTTTCTTATCTGTTAAAATGAAAAGGTCTAGACTCCAAGGTTTGTGAGGTCCCTTCCCAGCTCTAGATTTATGATCCTAGGATTGTCAAAACACTCTTTGCATGGAGTTTGGGTTCCAAACTAGACTACTTGCTTTGAGACATCTCAAACTGAATGCCTTACAGGCATTTTAAATCCAACATGTCCAAAACAGAACTCATTATCTTCACAAATGCCCAAACTCTTCTCTTTTGTCAAATTTCCTATTGCTATTGAGGAGACCAAAATCCTCTCAATCATCAGAACTCTCAGCCTAGATAAAATCCTCAATTCCTTGCTCTCTCTCACTCTTCCCATATATAATCTGCTATCAAATCTTATGGAGTCTATCCCCACATTATCACTCATATGTGCCTTCTTTTCTCCCCTTATAAAGCCACAACATATCTAAGCAGCTAGGTGGGTTGGTGGATAAAGCAATCAGCCCAGAGTCAGGAAGATCTGAGTTCAAATTCAGCCTCAGACTCTTAGCTAAGTAGTTGTGTGGCCCTGAGCAAGTCATTTAACTTCCATCTGCCTCAGTTTCTTTATATGTAAAATGGGTATCATAACAGCACCTACTTCCTAGAATTGTTTTAAAGATTAAATGAGATAATATTTGAAAAATACCAGCAGAGTACCTGGCAGATAGTAGGGGCCTAATAAGTGTTTTTTCCCTTCCCTAATATAAGTCTTTATCACCTTGTACCTCTACTATACAGTGGCCTCTTAATTGTGTCCCTGCCTGAAATTTCTTCCCATTCCAATTCATCCTCCACTCAGATACCAAAGTGATTTTCCTAAAGTACAGATCTGACCATTTTACTCACAAAAGCACAATCAATCAATCAACTCTGATGGTTCCCAATGATGATTTGCAGTAAACATATCATTGGCATTGAAAGCCCTTCAAAGCTTAGCCCCTGCCTTTCTAGTCTTCTTATAGCTCCCTCCCCCTTCACACACTCTTTGATCTAGTGGTCCTGGCCTTCTTTCTGTTTCTCCCACCAGACACCTCATTTTCTCACCCAGCAGTAGCACGGGTTGTCTTCATGAAAAGGGCTCTCTGCCTTCTCATCTCTGTCTCCAGACTTCCTTCCTTTAAATCTGATTTCCCACTTTTTTCAAGAAGTCTTTCTCAATCCTCCCATAATTTTCCCTCTATCTCCAATTTGCCTTCTACACATCATTTGCATATAATTGTATGTTGTCTCCTACATTATACTGTGAGCTTCCCAAGAGCAAGGACAGATTTTTTACTTTCTTTGTATCCTCAGCATCCACCATATTCCAGGCACCTTGACTGGGTGATTAATAAATGTCTGTTGGTTTGACTTGATTTGGCTTCTTTGAAGATTCAGCTTAAGTCTGACCATCTAGAGGGGGCATTTCTTATCTTCTCCTTTATCCCTCCCCACACTACTACTGTCTTCTTCCTAAGATTACCTCTATTACTGCTGTATGTATATCACATAAGGTATAAGGGGTGTTCAGGAGGACTAGCACCTTTGATGTGAGGGCTTATTGAGCCCTTTTCAGGGCTGCTCATCTACTTTTGGTTTCCACTTGTTATCCAACTCTCACATACGGCTCCAAGAAGTTGTAGCATGCACAACAGCCACACCCCAGTAAAACCATCTTGGCAGGTGGGCTAAAGCAGGTTGAAGGTTAACAAGAAACCCCTCTTGGTGGGTTAAGGGAATGTCTACCTCAAGTATATGAAGACTTTCCTCAGTGGAAAAGGTAAAAGAGAACAATTTGTTCTAATAGCAGCTGAGTCAGACCCTGGAGTACTTGGAGCTTGGTCAGATTTTGAAGACACCAAGGTCATCCACTGCATCCTGGGGCCATTGCCAGTTTTGACTTTTGTCTTCCACTAGACTTCAAGAACTCAGGAAGAGAGAGTGAACTTGGTGATTTTGTGCAACTGCCTCACTTAAATGCAATTTCACCCCCAAGTTAAGATGTCATGCATGATGATCCTCTTTGAAAATGAAGGACAAAGAACAACATATATCTTACATGTATACAGCTATTTACAAGCTGTTTTCCTCATTAGAATGGAAGCTCCTTGAAGACATGGGACCGTGTTTTTACTTTCTTAACTTGTCAGTACAAGCGCCTGGCACATGCTACTACTGAACAGAATTGTTTTGTTTTTTTTTTAATTTTTTTTTTTTTTTGCGGGCAATTGGGGTTAAGTGACTTGCCCAAGGTTACACAGCTAGTTTTTGTGTTAAGTGTCTGAGGCCAAATTTGAACTCAGGTCCTCCTGATTCTAGGGCTGGTACTCTATTCACTGCACCACCTAGCCACCCCAACAGAATTGTTTTTTGAAAGATAGTTATTTCTAACTTTTGTCTTTCATCTGCCTTTCCCCTGCTATCCCTCCTCCTACTCACCCCGAATCATACCTTGTGACAAAGAATTTAAAATAAGCAGGAAAAGGAAACAAAATTAGAAAGACTGATTATTCAATCCAAAAAAAATTGGATTATATGTAATTTGCACACCCATGCATCCCTCACTTCTGCAAAAAAAATTACGGGGGAAGATGTCCTCTCATAGCTAGTCTTTGAAGTACAACTTTTTCTTTGTAGTTTCACAATATTCATTTGCAGCCATTTTGTGGCCACTGTTCTTTCCATTTACATTGCTAGAATCATGGGGTTCGTTGCTTTCGTGGCCCTGTTCACTTCACTTTGTATCAGTTCATGTAGATCTTTTCCAGATTTTTAAAATCTAATTATCTGTGTACAGGCATCCCTTCCACATCATTACTTTCCCCATCAAGGTTTTGATATATCATGGGTTGCAGAAGAAATTAAATGGGAATTTGGGGGGAGTTTTACAGAGGTCACGGACAAAAGAAGAAGGCAGACAACAGAAAAAAAAGTTTTTCTATGTATAGAGAAAAAAACTCAGAAATGCATAAATATACGTGTAGTGTTGTATAATGTCAACATATTTTATTTTAATGCCATATTAATTCAGACTTCTTCTCTGAGGGACCAAAATATTTTACATGGATTTCCCAGATCATGGGGCACCATTTCCCTAAGCCCCATGATGTGGAAGGGATAACTATGTATTGTTTTTCCTTCAGTATAATGTAAACTCGAGGGACTTTGCATTTTAGTCTTTATATTCCCAGCATCTAGCCCAGTGCCCAGTTCATTGTAAGCACTTCGATGCTTGGTGAGTGATAAGTTGGTCATCTTCCTCAGCTAAGCTGTAAGGTTTCTTTGGTGGACAAGGAGTATTTTACTGTTCTCTTTCTATCTAAAGCACCTAGCATGCTCTTCTAGGCATAGAGTGGGTGCTTAATAAATGCTTGTTCAATAAATAAATGAATAGCATTCTTGGAGACTGCCTTTATCTCCCAGCTAGCTCCTACTGTTTCATTTGGTTCCATTCGGCCTTTAGGAGTTTTGATATGTAATAGTTGGTTTGTCTGCTTTATGAGTGGCATGTGAGAGTGAGTATCTTGAGAACTAGACCAATGAAGAAAAAATCTTGAATTCAAAATCAGGCTGGAGGTTCACTTCCATTTTCTATCTTCCCAATCTCTATTCCCACCTTTCTTCCCTCCTGCTTCCTTCTGTCTTTTCTCTTCCTTCCCTTTTGTCTACCTTCTTTTCACTCTCCTGATCTTCTTCCCTTCCCCTTCTCCCTCTTTTTCACCTCTTCTTTCTTTGACTTTCCCTTTTCTGCCCTTTCCCCTTCCTTTTTTCTTCCTTCTTTCCCTGCTTTCCTAGGTTAATATGAAGAAAATAAATGACATAAATGAAAGGTGCTTAGAGCTCCCTGGAAGAGACTGACTCTGGCAATCCCAGGGAGGTTTCTTCATAAAAAAATGCATAAGTTGCTGCTGTCTGGGAACTTGAAATGGCAGCCCCCAGGTGACACCCAGTTGCAGACAACCCTGCTGTTGGATCCCCCTCCCCTTCCTCCCCAAAGAAGAAGACTGGCTGAGGAATGGGTGGAGGTGGGGAAAGGGAAGCAGATTTCTGATATTAAGCAGCCTTTGGGGAGTACTGATTCTCAGTACTCAGTCTGGTTGGAGCCATTTAAACATTTCTCCCAGGACACCTTGTACCTTGACAGGCTGACTTTAATGAGCTGATTTGGTTGAAGTGGCCTATAACTGGCCCCAGGATTTGTTGGGGACCTGTAGGGCAGATGGTGTGTGACAGGAGGACAAGCAAGTACACTGGACTCCTCAATCGGGGGTCCTTAGGGGCACCTGTCAGCTGGCACAGCCTAGGAATCCAAGGCCCAGCCCCTTTGATGGGGACAAGAGAGATGTGTGTTCTCTAACCTGCTTTTCAGCAAAAATGGTGAAATGTAATGAAAACTGATCCAAGACTCAGAGGATTTGGTCCTTCAAGGGATCATTGAGATTATCTATTCTAATGTTCTCACTTTATAGGCAAAAATACCTGAAGCTCAAAGAGGTCAAGATCACACAGACAAGTGGAAGAGTCAAGGTTCAAAGCTAGACTATCTGATTCCAAATTCAGTGTTTCCTGTCACTATGTTCAGGTGCCTAGAGAATAAGATGGAGATATGAGTCCCACTATTAAGTGATCTGGGTCCTTTCTAAAGATATGCTAGTAAATATTTAACAACCGGCTTTCTCTCAAAATGTGCTTTTTATTTTAATCTACAGTTTGAACATTTTCTCCATCACCTTCTTAACTCTAGAGTCATCAGACAACAAATGAATCCTTTATTTGTATCATTTGCCAATTTCCAAGTTATAAATACTCACACTGAAAATTAAGCAACCAGCTCTCCACGGCCAATTTGAGCTAATTCTAGCACGTCTCCCATCCTATCTATCCATCAGTTTTCACAACTATAAAATGATGATCACACAATTGCCTCTTTAGAGAGGGAAGAGAAGTTGTGGGTCCCTCATTTTACAGATGAGAAAACTGAGGCCCAAGGGAGTAAGTGACTTGCTCAAGGTCACACAAGTTGTAGTCTTCAGAGGTAGGATTGGAACCTAGTTTCTCAGACTCCAGAACTTGTGCATTCTTGGCTGTACCATGCTGATGGTTTGTCCTGGTGATTTCATCTGGTTGTTATTAGGAGTAGATAAAAATAGGCATGAAGGTGCTTTGAAAAGCATGGAACATTGCACCCATATGTGTGATATAACATCACTTCAGAGTGAGATCAGTATCCGGGCTTGAAGAAGCTTTGGGCTGGACCAGTAGACACCACAGTCAGTTCCCAGTTATTCCCTTCACAGGCCTTTGCGTAGCAGATTCTCTCCCCCCTTCCCCCTTCATCCCCTTTGAAAGGCAGTCCTGTTGGCCGTCTGTACATATTCCCTGAGCCTCTGCAGGCAGCAGATTATGCTGATCAGAGTCAGGGCTTATGGCACGGAAGAAACAAAAGCTGGTGCCTTCCTCAGCCAGACTCCTAGGCATTTGGAAGAAGGAGAAAGCAGATGATTGTTGTTGTTGTTTTCAGGAGGAATATGACTGTTCAGCAGCCTCATGCTTTGACTTTGGGGGTGCCAAAAGTCTTGGTTAGATTTCCAGGGATAAGGGATAGAGAGAAAACTTGGTCTGAAAACTGACCTCCAGTGAGTGAGGATGAGGAACCAGGAATGGAGGAGCAGGGTAAGGGTAGGATTAGTTAAGGAAGCAACAGGCTTTTCTGGATTTGTTAGTCTAGTTCAATGTACGGATCAAGTTGGAGGGAGAAAAAGAGAAGAGAGGAAGGGAGAGAAAGAGAGAGAGAGAGAGACAGAGAGAGACAGAAACAGAGAGAGAGAGAGAGAGACAGAGACAGAGATAGAGAGTGACAGAGATATATATATATATATATATATATATATATATATATATATATAGAGAGAGAGAGAGAGAGAGAGAGAGAGAGAGAGAGAGAGAGAGGGAACACGAGCACTTAGATTTAGGCCTAGAAGGAATCTTAAAGAACATGTAATCTACCCTCCCTCTTTAGAAAAAAAAAGATTAGGAAAGAGGGTCAGAAGCTTTGCCCAAGGTACAGACAGTAAATGACAGAGTAGACATTCATTCAAACTCAGACCTTCTGATTCTAAATTCAGTGTTTGTTCTGTTGCATAATTTTTCAAAATATGTTTTGTTTTTCCCCAGTTACATGTACAAACAACTTTTAACATTCATTTTTAAAATTTTGAGTTTCAAATTCTCTCCCTTTTTCCTTACCCCCCCATTGAGAAAACAAGCAATCTGATATAGGTTATACACGTGTAGTCATGCAAAACATTTCCATATTAGTCATATTGTGAATGAAAACAGACCCAAAAATAAGCTAAAAGAAAAAGAGAGTAGTCAAAAAGAGTCTGCTTCAATCTGTATTCAGACTCCCTCAGTTCTTTGTCTGGGGATGGATGGCATTTTTTGTCATAAGTCCTCCTGAGTTGTCTTGGATCATTTTATTGCTGGGGATAGCTAAGTCATTTCTATTGTATTCTGCCAGGAAAGCAAAACTAGAAATGAGTGGAGATAACATAGTACAATGGAGGGGGGGAAAGCATGGAATCTGAAGGCACAGCACCCAGTTCCACTACTCTAACTGCCTGGTCCTCAGTTTCTTTATCTGAGAAAGGAGGAATTAGAGTAGATGACCTCTGAAGTCTCTTCCAGTTCTACATTTATGATTTTATGATTCTAAGTTGCAAATTTGTGCATGTTAGAAGGAAAACTTCATAACAATTAGAGGCGTGGAGTGGAATTCCTGGAAGATATTGGGCTTTCCCTGACTGGAAATCTTTAAACAATAGCTAGGCAAACACTCAACAAGTATATTATGAAAGGAATTTTCTTTCATCTTTGACACTCTATGCTAAGGACCATGGTACATTTCTATTTGGCTTGCAGCTGAAAGCTTTCATATGTTTTATTTCCTGCATTAGAATATGAGCTTTTTGAGGGCAGAGACTAACTGACTTTTTTATTTGCATCCCCATCACTTAGGATGATTCTTTGTATATTTGTTATTCAGTCATTTTTCAGTCATACACGACTCTTTGTGGCTCCATTTGGGGTTTTCTTGGCAAGGTTACTGGAGTGGTTTGCCATTTTCTTCTCCAGATGAGGAAACTGAGGCAAACAGGCTTAAGGAACTTGTTCAGGGTCACACAGCTAGTAAGTGGCTGAGGTCAGATTTGAACTCAGGAAGATTAGACTTCTTGACTCCAGGCATGGCATTCTATTCACTGCACCATGTTACTACCCCAGTTTTGTACATAATAAGTGTCTAATAAATGCCTCATTCATTCATTCATTTAGCAGTCTCTCAGACTAAATAGCCTCTGTGAACTGTCCCAACTCTCAGATATGTGGTTTCTATAATTTTGCCTGGACTATTTCAATACCCTTTTGGTTCCCCTGCCTTAAGTCTCTCCCTACTCCAGTCAATCTTCCACTCAGCAATCAAACTGATCTTCCTAAAGTACAGGTTTGACCATCTCAAACCTTCTATTCAGTTACCTGGAGATTATGGGCAAGATCAAATATGAAATGAACTCTCTGGTGTTCAAAATCCTTTATAAGAGAACTGATGAGCTCTAAGTGCAGATTATAACATATTTTTTCACTTTCTTTTTCTTGCTTTTTTTGCATCATGGCTAATAGGCAAATATATGTTGCATGACTTCATATGTATAATGGATATTGTATGTCTTGCTTTCTCAATGGATGGGAAAAGAGAATGCAGGGAGGGTGAGAGTTTTGAACTGAAAATAAAATCCATAATCTGGCTGCTCCAATCTTTTCAGTCTTCTTACACTTTACTACACACTCCCCCCATCCTGTAGATACTCTATCCCCCAATTCCCAACATTTTCACTGCTTCTTTCTCATGCCTGGAATTCTTTCATTCCTCATCTCTGCCTCCTGATTTTCCTGACATCCTTCAAACCCCATTTAAAATTTCACCTTCTACAAAACCTTTCACAATCCCTCTTAATGAATCCTGTCTATAACTTGTTTGTATATGATGTTTATATGGTGTTTCCTCCACTAGACTCAGTTCCTTGAGAGTAGGGATTGTCTTTTACCTTTCTTTACATCCCCAATGCTTTCTACAGTTCCTGGAATGTTTGTTGTTGTTTAGTCATTTTAAGTCCTGTCCAACTCTTCATCACTCCATTTGGGCTTTTCTTGGCAGAGAAATTAGAGTGGTTTGCAGATAAGGAAACTGAGGCAAACAGGGCTAAATTACTTGCTCAGGGTGACAAAGCTAGTAAGTGTCTGAGACAGAATTTGAAATCATAAAAATGAGTCTTCCTGACTCCAGATCCAGCACACACAGACCTAGCTGCCTGAGAATATAGTAGGTATTCAATAAATGCTTACTGACCAACTGTAACTGATAGATTAACTCTGTAAGCTTAGCCACTGATGTGCTCTCTCCAGGGTGCTGAAATTTTTTCTTTTTGATTATGTTCTCTTCTACATTTCCCAGGAGTTGAGCTGTAAGGTTCCTGTAGAGACTGTCATACAAAGTAAATAATAACTCTATTCCATTTTATACTTTAAAGACAGATGTAGAATATTTGTGACCATTCGGGAGGGAGCATAAATAGTTGAGGTAACCACAACCTCTAGTTTCTGGGAAATACTTTAACACAGCTGTTTGTCCTGTAATTTGACAGTAGCTTTAATTTCATTTTAAAAATCATAACATTAATAGTCATTACTACCTAAACATTTTCATATAAATATCAGACAAGTAAGTGGCTTCAAAGAACAATACATGATACATGAATTTGATTCTTTCTCCCTTTTTCAGTGGGGGGGGGTCTACTCCTCCCTTTTATACCACTCACTCAAAACATTCCACTAATATGGTTACGATAACACAATTAGTAGCTCATTACTTACGAACTGTTAATTTATTTTTTAATTGTCCATTAAATCAGGCATCCAGGCTGTTTATATTTTAATTTTTAATGTCAAGAAGTTAAATTGCTTTCCAAATGAAGGTTAACAAGGGAAGCCCTATTTCTGATGCTAGAAACATCTGGATCTGTGCTTGGATAATAGCATATCAGGGGGTTATAGCAGCAATTTCATCAGAATTTGGTGAACTGAACTGGGGAGTAAGATGTACCAAGTCTTGGAGGTAAGAAGCTGTGTCTGGGACATAGTAGGCACTTAATCAATCAATTAATCAGCACTCTGTTAAGTGCTAGGGATAGAAAAAGAAATATTAAATAATCTCTCTCTGTTTATATCTCTATATAGATATACAGAAATAGATAGATAGATAGATAGACAGACAGACCGAGACAGACAGACAGACAGACAGATAGATAGATAGATCTATATCTGTGTGTGTGACAAATATGGATAGAGCTAAACTTGTATTTCATTAGAATAGGAAACTCCTGGATGCATAAACACACTCTATTAAAGAAGATCAGCATTTTCTCTACAATTTATATTTGAAAGAGGTCATCAGGACATTGAAAGTTGACATAAACTGCTCATGATCACATAGCCAGAATGGGTCAGAGGCATGTCTAGAACCTAAATCAGTTAGCTAGTCAGTCAACAAATGTTTATTAAGAACTTGTCATATACTAGATACCATGCTAAGCAATGAGAATAGAAATACAAGACAAAAGAAAGATGTTCTAAAGTAGCTTATATTCTAATGCAGAAGACAATAGATCAAAGAAGAAGAGAAAGGTCCCGTATGTACAAAGATTATTCACAGGAGCTCTTTTTGTAATAACAAATCATTGGAAATTGAGGGGATGCCCATCAACTGGGGAATGACTGAACATGTTATGGTACATGAAGGTAATGGAATGCTATTGTGCTATAAGAAATGATGAAGGGGATAGTTTCAGAAAAACCTTGGAAGATTTGTATGAATTATGCAAAGAGAAGTGAACAGAATGGGAACAATTTACACATAACAACAATATTGTAAAGATAAATAATGTTGAAAGATTGAAGAACTCTGATCAATGCAATGATCAACCATAATTCCAAAGACTCATGATGAAATATGCTATCTTCAGATGGAGAGCTGATGGGCTCAGGGTACATATTGATTCATATTTTTTCTTTTTCTTTTTCTTTGGACATGGCTAATGTGAAAATTTATTTTCTGTGTGTGTGTGGGGGGGGGGGGTCTAGATGGCATGGTGGATAAAGTGCCAGTCCTGGAGCCAGGGTTCATCTTTCTGAGTTCAAATATGGCCTCAGACACTTATCAGCTGTGTGACCTTGAACAATTTACTTCGCCCTACTTACCTCAGTTTTCTCACTTGTAAAATAAGCTGGAGAAGAAAAGAGCAAGCTCCTTGAGCAATTTTGCCAAGAAAACCCCAAATGGGGTTACAAAGAGTCAGACATGACAGAAAACAATATATCTCATGTGTGTGAATTTCATTTTTCTTGTCTTCTCAATAGGTGGAGGAAGAAGAAAATTTGGAAATGAAAATTTTTAATTTTTTTTAAAAAGCCAATGGGTAAAGAGAAGAAGAAGGTGCCCATAATGGAAGCCAAGTAAAGAAATCTGGAGCAGTGTAGCTTGGAAATTAATAGTTGGATAGCCTAGGCACCCTCCTTAAATGGAGGTTCTAGTGGGAGAAATCCAATTAGAAGATGGGACCCCAGGAGCTGAGAATATTTTTTTTTCTTTTTGGAGGGAAGAAGGTCGGGCAATTGGGGTTAAGTGACTTGACCAAGGTAACACAGCTAATAAGTGTTAAGTGAATGAGGCCTGATTTGAACTCAAGTCGTCCTGACTCCAAGGCAGGTGCTCTATTCACTGGTCACCTAGCCACCCCAGCTGAGAGTATTTTTGAGGTGTAAATTCCAGGGATGAAGTACTCCTTTAGGATGTATATCAATTTTTAAAATAGATTTTTATTGATTTTTTTATCACTTCTAGGTTTCCCCTGTATCCTCCATTTCCCCTTCTCCGAGAGCCATACTATATAACAAAGACTTTTTTAATAAAGAAAAAGAGAAAAAGGGGTAAAATCAGTACAACTGATCAACATATCAAAAAATCCTGATATTATATGGATTGTTCCACCATGATCTTCAAAGGAGTGACTTGAGATATTCTCTTATATCTCTTCATTGAGGCCAAGATTGCTCTTTATCATTTTACAATCTTCAGTTTTGTGAGTTTGTTATTGTTTGTGGTTCCATTTACATTGATCTAGTAATTGTGTATACTGTTTTCTTGGATCTTCTTTTTAAACTCTGTTTCTGTTCTTGGAAGTCTTGTCATGTTTTTTCTGTGTTCCTCATGCCCATGATTTCGTACAGTACAGTAATATTCCTTGACATTCACATGCCACAATTTTAGTCATTCTCCAGTCCATGGGCATTTATTTACTCATCTTGCCTCTTCTATTTGATTTATACAAAATAAATATGAAGCAATTTGGGGGAAGAATTTAACAGTTGGAGGAATGTGGGAGAGGATGTTTGAGCTAAATTTTGAAGGAAACGAGGGATGAGAAGAGGCAGAAATGAGAAGGGAAGGCATTCCAGGCTTGGAAACCAGTCTTGTTGTTTGTTGATTTGAATTAAAATATGGTATAAAACCAGCAGTGTACCTGGTTGAGAGTCAGGAAACCATGGTACTGGTCCCTCCTCTGCCATTTTCTTATCATGTGACTTTAGACAAGTCAATTCCTTCTTCTTTCACCTTCTATAATGTGGAGTTGAATTAGATCATCCCTAGAACACATTTTTAGCTCTAAATGTAGGTTCCAATGGCTGTTGGGCCAGAATTATTATTAGCATTAATTAAGATTCTCAGGGCTGGTGGAGGTAGGGATCCTGTCTTGGGAGGAGGTGTGGCACTGTTGACTAACAGAGAATTTTGACTGGAAGTATTTATTGGTTATTTTGAATAGTGAGACTAGCCAGGTGGACAAGTCATTGGTGGAACCATTGTGAAGATCTAATAAAAACAGGATTGTGCTGGAGTCGGCTTGGTACAAGAGAGCCAATTGTGAAATTTTCACTGTGACCATTTATACATTGGAAATGATCAAAGACTACAGATCAAGACTTGATTTAGTATTTTGGTGATTACCTAGACTTAAGAAAGTTATGGAGAAAATGATTAAATTTGAGATTAAACTCAAAAATGTGTTAGCCAGAGAGCCAGTTGGTGAACATTTGCCAGCAAATCAGCTTTCAGATATAAATCTGTAATGATGTCTATCAGAAAATATTACTGCAGCCTGGGAGCACCTGGCTCTTGGATGAGGGAAAAGGTTCTCAAATAAAATTTTAAAAATAGCAAAAATGGAAACAGAGTCATAAAGATGACTCCCCTGCCCATTGCATAATTACCCTGGAGACAGCATTGAAGTTCAGAATTCTGAAGTTAAGAGGCTGGGCCAGTGCTAAGCCAGGGGAAATGGGAGTAAGATGGAAAGAAAGTAGATAATATTTTAGAATTATAGAATGTATAATGTGGAGAGAAGTTAGAAATAATGTAGTCCATCCATTTCACTCATAAACATGGAAAGTGAGACCCAGATGAGTCAAGTGAGTTGCTGAAGGTCACATAGGTAGCCAAGAGAACCAGGTTTTGAGTTCAGGTCCTTTATCTCTATGTCTTTTTTTTTTTATAACACCTTGTTTTCTTATTTCCTCTGGATGGATGAGATTTGGGAATGAGGTTTAGAAATCTGTTGGGTTGCCTAAGTGGAATGGACAATTCTCCGCAGTAATTAGCTTGGCTTAGTGAACTTAATGTCAGGAATGCCACCTGAGACACTGCTATGTGCCATTGGGCAAGTTTGAGCCTTAGCTTTTTCCATCTTTAAATGTACAATCTTATGATTCAGTAAGTTTAATATCTATGCCCCATGGCTTCTTATGGATGAAATTTTCAAAGTTAAATGCCAAGGTGACACCTTAGAAAATTCGGTATGGTTTAGATGTGTGTTTCCAGTTTCATTACTGCTAGACTGACTAAATGTGATTCACTGTGGTCTTGGGACTTTTCCACTTTGGAGGGACCTGATTTGGAAGGTTGAAATGGGAGGAAAGACTTGGAAAAAGGTGACCACATAATTTTAACCTCACCCCAAAGTTCCCTCTGAGGTCATCTAGGCCTACCTAGACCACATCAAGAGTCAGTTAAGTCTTTCAAAGGAAGATATAACAATTAATAAAAGAATAGATTGATCTCCTTTTCTATCTCTTGTATGGAATAATTTCCAGAAATGACTTCTCCAGTGTAATGTTAGCCATCTGGTCCCCAAATTGCACAGACATAAAAGAGATCTATCTTCTCTGGGAATGGAAGGGTGGGATTCAATGTAGGTGGAAGGAAGGCTTTCTAATGAATAAAAGATACAATCCCACTGGTCTGGAGTCCAGATCTTCAACACTATACTCAATTAAACTCAGGAGACATTTATTAAACACCTAGAATATAATGGACTCCATGTTGGGCAATGAGAAGAATACAAAGATGAGTATTGAATGTTCTGTCCTTTGTATAATATATTTGATTCTAGAGAGAATCAGGATATTAAAAGAGATTTTGACAAACTGGAATGGTGAGCAGAGGCAGATTTAAGTGGGATAATAAATGCTAAGTCTTACACTTGAGCTCAAGAAATCACTTCCATGGGAGGATATCTAAAAAATAAAATTAAGTGTCGAAAGGAATGTACTGGGAGAAAGAGAAAGGGAGAGGTAGAATGTAGTAAATCATCTCACATAAAACAGGCAAGAAAAAGTTTTTACAATGGAGGGGAAGAGGGGGGAGGTGAGAGGGAATAAGTGAGCTTTACTCTCATCATATTTGACTTAAGGAGAGAATAATACACACTTGATTGGATATGGAAATCTATCTTACCTTGCGGGAAGGAAGGAGGAAGGAGATAGGAGAGGGAAAATAATAGAAAGGTTGGTAAATTGGGGAAAGGGGTAATCAGAAGCAAATACTATTGTGAGGAGACAGATCAAGGGAGAGAATGGAATAAATGGAGGACAAGACAGGATACAGGGAAATGTGGTTAGTCTTTCACAATATGACTGTTATGGAAGTGTTTTGCATGGCTACACATGTATAACCTATATAAAATTGCTTGCTTTCTCAATGATTGTGGATGGGGAGGGAGGAAGTGAGATAATGTGGAACTCAAAGCTTTAAAAATGAATGTTAATTGCTTTTGCATGCAACAGGGAAATAAGATTTACAGGCAATGGGGTATAAAAATCATTCTCACCCTACAGGAAAATAGAGGATGGAGAGATGGAAAAAGTGGGATGATAGAAGGAAGGGCAGATTGGGGGAAGGGGTCATTGGGGTGCATGCTGTCCTGGGGTGGGGGAGGGGAGAGATGGGGGGAAAATTTGGAATTCAAAATCTTGTGGAAGTGAATGTTGAAAACTGAAAATAAATAAATTATATGTACATGTACATATACATGTACATGTATATATAAATATACATATACATATGATACATATATATCACCTTCACAAGTACAAGGTGGCAAAACCACAGTAGTATATCTAAGAAAGATCAATAAGCTCAATATGAGTTTATAATACCATGACCTTTTCTCCCCCAGTACCAAACAAAAATACTGTCTTAGATTTCCTTAAGAAAAGCATAGTAACAATGCTCTAAAGTACTATTGATTAGAAAAATGCAAATTAAAACTTTGAGGTACCACTTTACACGTATCAGAGAGGCTAATGTGACAGCAAAGGAAATGATAAATGTTGAAGGGGATGTGGGAAAACTGAGATACCAATGCATTGTTGGTAGAGTTGTGAACTGATTCAACCATTCTAGAGAGTAATTTGGAATTATTCCCAAAGGACTATGAAATCATGCATACCCTTTCACTTGGCAATACCACTACTAAGCCTTTATCCCAAAGAGATAGTAAACGAAAAGGAAAAAGACATATATATATATATATATATATATATATATATATATATATATATATACAT